>CM042243.1:33070103-33688853 GCA_023566225.1 Romanogobio albipinnatus | reverse complement strand
CTGGAGAGAAAGAGACCATCTCGTAATCCGGGCATTGGAGTCTTTCATGCGTTCCAACCATTGCATCGCTCGATGGTCGGTTTCTAAGACAAAGGGCCTCCCCAGAAAGCAGTACCGAAGTGAATCGGTGGCCAATTTAATGGCCAGGCACTCCTTCTCCACTGTCGAATAACATGTTTCTCGAGGGAACAGTCTCAAGAATGCCACTGGCCTACGATCTCCATCCACTTCCTGCAGTAACACCGCCCCCAGTCCGACTCCCGAGGCATCCGTCTGCAGGGTGAACGGTTTCTGGAAATTCGGACTAAGCAGAACAGACCCTCCACACACCGCCTCTGGTAAGTCCTGGAAAGCTCGCTCGCATTGCTCCGTCTATACCACCTTGTTAGAAGCTGTGGCTCTCTAGTGAAATCTGTAAGCACAGAGGCCCTGGCAGAAAAGTTAGGTATAAATGTACGATACTATGAGACCTGTGACATTGCACAAAACAAGTATGTAATCAAACATAAAACACTTCCTACTTTTACTTATAAACTTAATCACACACTTTTTGTTAATGTTTTAAGGCACTTAAAATGCCCAATGCTTTAGTTTCTTAAATAGTAACTTGTGTTTACAAGCATGGTTCCAACCATGCCAATTAATTGCTGTCACGGTGGGTCAAGGATAAATGCTATCATTAAAGGAACGTGAAGCGCGATCAACCTGATTTCAAGTTTGGTAAGGCTTGTTAGCCCCCTAAACGGCTGCTGGGATCATCGTGAGCCAGTTTTTCTGGTAAACACAAGCCTCTGTGACAGGAGAGAAAGCATAATGAGCAGTACTGCTTTGAATCTGTCTGTGTGATCTAGTGACTAACTCCCAGCCAGTGGGTGGCACTGAATGTATCATCCATTTAAGTCAGTCACGGAACACCCACTCTGACTCTAAATATAGTCAACATCCTCCATCTCTCTCCCCCAGAGAGATTGGAAAAAAAAAAAAAAAAATCACCTCTGTGGCTCATTATACAATGAATACTTAAACTAAAAAGTTTACACCATTCAATATTATTTGTCAAACTTATGATCTATTATTGGTTGTTATCATTTATTCACCTTCATGTCATTCATATGTTGACATGAATCATATGTTTCTTTATTCTGTTTGCAGCTTGACAGTCATTGAACACTATACACTCTTATTGTATGATGAAGAGTCTTGTGTTCTAAACGAAAATCATGTTGGTTTGGAACTGAGGGTGAGTAAGGCAAGGCAAGTTTATTTGTATAGCACATTTCATACACAGTGGCAATTCAAAGTGCTTTACACAGAAATTAAGTTAAAATATTTGCAGTATAACAGTTATAATATGAATTAAAAGAAATAAGAAATAAAGAAATAAAATAGAAAGTAAAATTTAAATTAAAATTAAAAACAGGGTTAAATTGAAACATAATTAAAGTGCAAGCAGTTCGGACAGAGCTCATTCAGTAAAAGCATAAGATAAGGTGCAATCAGTCGGATGTACAGTAGCACAGTGCTCATTCAGTAAATGCCCAGCTGAACAGATGTGTTTTGAGTCTGGATTTGAAAGTGGCTACTGTTGGAGCACATCTGATCTGTTCAGGAAGCTGGTTCCAGCTGCGGCTGGCATAATAGCTAAAAGCAGACTCTCCTTGCTTTGAGTGAACCCTTGGTATTTCTAATTGACTTGATCCTGATGATCTGAGTGATCTGTTAGGTTTGTATTTAATCAGCATATCTGCAATGTATTGAGGTCCTAGGTCATTGAGTGACTTGTATACAAGTAATAGTACTTTAAAATCGATCCTAAATGTAACTGGAAGCCAGTGTAAAGACCTGAGGACTGGTGTGATATGGTCATATTTTCTGGTTCTGCTCAGGATCCTGGCAGCAGCGTTCTGTATGAGCTGCAGCCGTCTAATGGTCTTTTTGGGAAGGCCGGTGCGAAGACCATTACAATAGTCCACCCTGCTGGTGATAAAAGCATGAACGAGTTTCTCTAAGTCTTTCCTGGAAACAAAGCATCTAATTCTTGCGATATTTTTGAGATGATAGTAAGCTGATTTAGGTATTGCTTTGACATGACAACTGAAACTCAGGTCTGACTCCAAAATCACACCAAGATTCCTGACTTGATTTTTTGTTATTAGGCCTTTAGCCTCAAGATATGCGTTCACCTTGAGAATTTCATCTTTGTTTCCAAATGTAGTGATTTCAGTTTTGTCTTTGTTTAACTGAAGAAAGTTTTGGCACATCCAACTGTTAACTTCTTCAATGCATTTGCACAGAGAGTCAATGGGGCTGTAGTCATTACGTGATAGGGGTGATAGGGCTAAGTAGATCTGGGTGTCGTCAGCATAGCTGTGGTAAGCCATTTTGTTATTTTTCATTATTTGGCTCAATGGGAGCATGTACAGGTTGAATAGGAGTGGTGCAAGAATTGACCCTTGTGGGACTCCGCATGTCATGGATGTCCACTCAGACTTATGGTCACCTATACTCACATAATAACCTCTTCTTTCTATGTATGACCTGAACCATTTGAGGACCATTCCAGAAAGCCCAACCCAATTTTCTAGCCTGTCAAGAAGTATGTTTTGGTGTCGAATGCAGCACTGAGGTCGAGTAGTACCAGAATTGATGTTTTGCCTGTATCTGTATTGAGGTGAATATCATTTCTTATCTTTATGAGCGCTGTCTCTGTGCTGTGATGCGGTCGGAAACCAGATTGAAAATTGTCAAAGTATCCGTTTGAGTTCAAGAATTTGTTCAGCTGACTGAAAACAACTTTTTCAATGATCTTGCCTATGAAGGGGAGATTTGAGATTGGTCTGTAGTTGCTCAGTATGAAGTTATCCAGATTTCTCTTTTTCAGGAGAGGCTTAACTACTGCGGTTTTAAGGGAGTTTTAAAAGTCCCAGAAAGAAGTGAGAAGTGAGTAAATGATCACATTTAAAGATTTTGGGTGAACTATAGCCGGGATGTCATTCACTACCCTCCTCATTCATTTTTTAAAGTTAGACATCAACCTTCTTAGTGTTCCTCAATAAATTAATTATAAACAATATAACAAGACAATTTTTTTTATAAAAGAATGCATGTTTTCCCATGAATCTTTTTGTTAAAATTGCAGTCGCTAACAACCCGAGGTGTGGAACAGTGTAAGTATGTTTTTTCTGCACAACAATAAATTGAATCTTAGATGACTGAATAAGTGCAATTCACCTTTATTTCACAAGGTGGCAATGTCTGATACACAATAGCTACGTTTACATGGACACCTTTTACTTCAATCTGAATTAATTAATTCCGGTTGATGAATCTGAAACATTGTTTACATGAACTCTAAATAAAGCATAGTAACCATCCTCCTTTTCTTTGTTTAAAAAAAACGTAATATTTTTCTATATGGGGTCCAAATTAGGCGACATGCACATGAAGCGTTGAGCCGTGCTACGTATATTTATCAAACAGTAAAAACGCCCATTCCCATGCCCAAAACCAGTCGTCTGTGGATGAGAGTCCGAAACAATGAATGGTGGGACGTTGTCCTGTTCCACTTCACAGACGATGAGTGGAAAGAGAATTTTAGAATAACACGACAGTAATTTATGACACTTTATTCAACAGGAAGAAGTGCTGCCAACTTAGCAATTTTGTTGAAACTTTTCAGACTCTAGCAACTTTTTTTTCAAAAAACTCCTAGCAACAAAGTTAGCAATTTTTTTTATTTATTTGTTTTAGCAACTTCTGGAAAGTGACTCTAATCCAAACAACACAAGCTAGCTCAATAGGCAGAGCGGTTCATTCATAATTCTTTAAGATCGCTGTGGAAATCACTTTAAGAACCGGAAGATCATTTTGGTAGCATATACGGAGCCCTGCACATGACATGCAGGAAAAAAAAACTAGCTTTTAAATTTACCTTTTTTTTGCACGTCACGTGAGTGGCTCTGTACATGTTAATTAACACATTGCTTTAGTTTATTTTACAAACAAATCTAAATTAGCATTTCAAATCATATCTACACATTACATAATGACGTCATGACATCATAGCGCAATTAAGTCATTTAGCAACATTTTTAGTAACAAATCGATCTGTCTTTAGCAAATTCCGCTGCAAATTAGTTGGGAACAGTGGGAAGAACGGCTTGTTTTGTGCATCATACATCATTATACTAGTTCTACATCATTGCACATGTGCAGCACTCTCCAGTTTCGGTTTTCAATCCGATCAAGATTACAAAAGGAATAAACCACCCCTTACAATCCGAATTCAATTTTAATCACATCTGACCAATTCGTTCCGATTGACGTGGTTACATGTGACATTTTTTTATTCCGATTGTGCTACTAGTCCGATTACGATCGGATTATCGGGGTCCATGTAAATGCAGCTAATGATGAAGTGACGTTTCACTCATAGTTGCTGCAGGCAGAAAACAAAATAATTGGAAGTATCATCAGCAAAACTTGAAATGGCTCAGCGATTTACTGCAGAGCAAGTTCTGAACGCAATGAAATATTTGTGTCACTGTCACTTGATGGTGGATCTGGTGAAGAAGCTGTCAGCGATCAAAATATTGATTTTGAAGATGCTGAAAATGATAGTTTTGAGAACGT
The DNA here is from genome assembly GCA_023566225.1 of Romanogobio albipinnatus. NCBI lineage: Eukaryota > Metazoa > Chordata > Actinopteri > Cypriniformes > Gobionidae > Romanogobio > Romanogobio albipinnatus. Next base: position 33,684,221 of record CM042243.1, on the reverse strand, counting down.
TTGAGATGGCGAATATGAGCCAGATGCTGAATGTACTGGGGAATGAGCTCTGATGAGGACTGTGATGATGGTATAAATCATCTGTTCAAACTGAACCCTTCCAAGATCCAAAAAGTAACAAAATATGCTTTATTCTATTCTTCTGTAATTGTTACTCTAATATCAGGAGAGTTTTATATTATCGCGACAGGTAGAGATCCATCCGTGTTAGATATAGATCCGGTAGCTAAAGACCCGAATATATAATAATGATTTGTGAAAAATTAATGCATTTAAGGGTTAACTCAACCTGCTTACATCGTTATCTATAGGGCATAGCTGATTGGTTCCTTCTCTATCAGTAGCCAATGAACTTGTGCGCTCAACCTTTAAATACTTAGTTAGCATTTGCCTTGGCAGGATGCCTTCAGAAACCCTCCACCTTCCCCAGCTCCACCTGTTTAGACCTGCTACGGGTAATTCATGAATGGTATTTTGTACAGCATCAATATGTTTGCTCACAGCAGCGTGTCATGTATGTATTGGCAGTAACAAGTCCCATACTTGCTCTGCTGCAGCAGCAATAGCCAACAGCAGCTATAGCAGATCTATTCTGCCAAAACCAAACATATCAACATTGTCATACCCATTACCATGCCAAACACTCCGAAAGTTGTTTATTCACTAACTTGTCAACAGAGTATTACTACTGACACTTTGATTTCCAACCTGATATAGGCTAACCTATTTCCACTAATCTGGGATTAGTTAGTGGAAAGCTTTAGGTAAGATCTCTTATACAGTATATATAGCATAAGGTCAAAATGACGATGACTACTGAAGAAAGCCTCCGGACAGATTAAGGAACCCTTTTAACAAATACAAAAAAAGAACTAATGATACTTTGTTTGGCACTTTGGTTGGGGTCTCTTGAGGTAATCACTTGATTACTAAGGATCCAGGAGTCTTCATATGTGTAACTAATAAGAAACATGCATACAGCAGACAGAACATATTAGTGTCCAGTGATATTGTTTTGGAATATTATAAATGTATCACTTGTACACCGTTCAGAATTGAATGGAGAATTCCTTATTTTAAATGAAAATCATTCACCTGCAATAATGTGATTTTAAACCAGAAAAGGAAAGTTTGCCAAGACAGATGGCTGGATGGATGGATGTATCATTAAATGTATGCCAAGGCCTTCAAAAAATATGGAAACTACAGGTGGAAGCTTTAAAAATAGTTCCAAAACTGGGACATGTGTTGATTGCGAGCTAATTTCTTACACAAACACTTCTTGAGGACATAGCTTAGCCTTCTTGACGTATTTATAGTGCGCATGTGGCCACGCGCTGCTTGAAGACAAAGCGCGTGAGGTTCTGCAGTGCTGTGAATGAGCGATCCTGCGGTTACTATAGAGACCGATTGGAGTGACGAAGCCCCAGTTCACATCTATTCCGCTGACCCAGAGAAACCCATCTCACAGACTGCAGCAAATTCCGGCCAATGAAGTCGAAGATCATTCATGTCCAGTGTTTTATTCACAATTCTGCGAGACTCGCTCATTCTTGCTTTCAGATGGACGGAATTGGCTGATGACCAACAAGTCCTAGAGAAAATAAAGACGTAGCCTGGAGTGAAGTAATAAACATGATTTGACCATCTGTAAATTATTTGTAGACCAATAGTTATTATATAATTGTATAATTTCCTTTTTCTAAAACTAGTCTATCATTAGGAATCAAAAGGGAAATTATTAAAAAGGTAAAATAACCAACACGTAAATCATACCGAGAGAGAAAATAAATAAGCCTGTTAGTTGTCTGTAGCCTGCTAGTGGTCATACGAAAAAGTAAGAAAAGTTATTACAAATTTATGAAAAAGTTTGAGAGTTTTAGAGATAGATTGTCCCAAAGCTTAATGCTATATGAGCTTATAATATTTCGTAAAATGGCACGTGGTCAGTGCATTAATGAGCACGATGCATACATTATCGATCAACAAAACCAGTCAGACTGGGTTTTATTTCATTCAAGAAAGAGCACAGAAGAATCATGTCAAAATATAAAATAATCTCCCAGCAAGATCTGCCCATTTTTCTCAAACCATTGTGAAAAAAAAAAGTAGTTTCCTAAGATCACACATGGATTGGCACATAAAACATCTCAGTGAAGAGAAAACGCTTTCAAGTTTCACACCAAGAATGGCTGGAGACAGGCTTCAATAGAGCAACATGAGCACATGTAAATCAGGTCAGCACCTTGGATAGTTCCATTCACATCTCTTCAAATGTAGCTTTATCCTCCTGAGACCCAGTCAATTGCCCATTGTAATGTTTTGAAAGATACATCTTAAGCATTTAATATATTTAATAATGTGGCCAATATAATAGCCTAACATAAATTGTAGGACTTCATAAGAACTACAAATATGAATAGTATGTGTGTTATACAGCAAACACCTTAAATTATGTAGAGTAATGCATTGCCTACCTAAAAAAAAACACTTTTCTTTGGGTCTCAGGAGGATAGTGACCCAAATAACCTAGAATTGACAGCGTAGACTGACAATTATATAGGAATAAACGGTAATTTGTTATTTTGCTTTTTATGTAAGTCTGTGAATCGCAACAGATACAAATCTAAACGACATGCATTTTGCTACACCGGTGAAGCATGTTGGCTATTATAAATCAATACACCGGAGCTACTCAATACTGTTAAAAATAATCCAACAAATCAGTGTCATAAATAGGCTATTATATTGATAAATCGGCTCGTGGTGCAACGCAACAGTCACTCAAGCAGAGCAATTCGATCCAATCAGTAGGCTAGAAATTGATCTCTGTCAGATTTCGATGACATTCAGCGGTCCAGTTCGCTTCCATCCTTCTTACAATCTCCTTCGTTTTTTAAGTCTTGGAACACCTCTGTGAAAAAGTGCGGATCCATATTAATCTGCAGCATTTTACCGCTCAGTTTATTGATGACATCTAACGAACGTTCCCAGAACACGTCCGCGTTGGTGTCGACCATGAAGGGCTTGAGAGGGTACGAGATCTCGTTTCCGATGTAGGAATACGCCAGATAGAGACAGGTCAGAAAGGTTCCGTGGAGTTCACGTGGACTGTCAACATCCTCGGTTACAGTTTCCCTGACGAGCAGATAGACGAACACGAGGTTGGCAGGCGTGATGAACCCGTGGTCCTGCCAGCCCTGCAACAGCAGAGTCCTGTCCACGTTGCGGAACCAAAGGATGACCTCATTTGAGGTTAGTTCCTTGACTTTGCAACACCGTTTGCACAGGAATTCACCCAGGCAGCGGAGCAGCTCCCCCGTGGAGGCCTGGACGATTACGCGCCTTGGCGAGTTGAGTGACCGGCTGCTGGGCTGCTTCTGAACCGACACCAGTTGCTTCGCCGATGAAGTGAGCTGGTCCTGATCCAGATTGGGAGGAACCGTGGGGATGGGCACCGCGAGAGGTCCATTTTTCGTTTTCCGCTCGGTGATGGTCGATTGTTGCGATTTCCTGAAGTTCTCTTGGTTCAGATTCTCGACCTGCTTGTCGCTGCTCTCTGGCAGCGGAGCAGGATTCGGATTTACTTTCTTGGCACATTTTTTCTTACCAGATGCAGTCACTAGCCGCTTGAATGTGAGCATGGACACGACCACTGACTGCTTTTTAATGCTTTTCTCAATTTTCCCATTTGCTTCGTCTTCTTCATCTTCCACAACGGTCCCTTTAGTTACTATAGGAGAGACAGATAGCACGGTCCCCATATCGAAGAGCGCGCAACAAAAAATGCTATGATAAGGCCCTGCGCGCGCGGAGACGTCGCAATAGAGCTTGTGCGTCTCGGATCACAAGTGCAGCTCCATTTGGTTAGTAGAACAGGCAGGTTAGCAGGTAGACTGACATCCCATCAGAAAGGAAATTCCAGAGCAGTCGTACACTCCCTCCACTTCTTCTTCAGTAGTGACTGTAAGTCAGTCCCGCATTGCCTACCTCAACCAGAGGGGATTTGTGTTAAACCTAACCAATCTGACAGCAGCTTCTGCTAACCGGGATTATCCCATCGTGTCTGTGTAATTAGCCAACCTCAGGGCTTGAAGACGAATGACAGTCTAAAGCACCAATAGAATCAAACGTGTCCACATTATCACTTCAGAGGGTAGCATTGCTTGAGCCAAGTATAGTTCTGCTATTCCCAGACAGGGTACACCTCTCTCCTTAGATATTTCATTTCACCTGCTTAGCACTGAAATTAGTTCATGTGTTGTATCAAATTAGAAAACAATGACACTATTAACCAAGATAAATGTATTGAGAAAGGGCATTTAAAAAACAAAGTAATAAAATGACATTATTTGTTTTTAATCATCTTTGGCCTAGAGGGTTTTCAAGTATTTAAAAAAAAAAAGTCATATAAATAAATGAATGACAGTTTTCCTAAACCACTGCACGTTTTAATGTATGAACTTTCTGAAAGCAAACTGAAATGTGAGTAGTCAGAGTAGTCAGAGTTAGAGTTTCCATAAGATTAGGAAAGGAAACCCAAATTCATCCCAGAATCAAGCTGCTATATCCATCTTAAATCTGGATTAAAGCAGTCAACATTGACATTTGCTCTATATTAGCCTAACTATAACTAATCGAAGCAATTCCTAATATTTGTCATACACATGTGCAATACAGATATTTTACATTATAATATGATGCAACAGACTGAATGTAATACAAATTTGAAATGTACTATTAATTCCAAAAACTTTGTTTAGCCTATGAGTTCTTGTGCAAGTTAAATGGTAGTGGTTTTTGTCTGCTAGCTACTGACCCCATGCTGGTCTCCCATCTGTGACTCTGCCGAATGACAAAAAGGCCTATCTGATCACAACAGCTGGCAGGACAGATACACTTTAATAAACTTTATAAAGCCCTAAATGGTTTAGCTCCAGTGTATCTAACGGATCTTCTATCGCCCTACAATCCATCGTGCTCTTTAAGGTCACTAAACTCTAGGCTTCTGGTCATTCCTAGGATATCTAAGTCCACTAAAGGAGGGAGGACATTTTCACATTTAGCTCCTAAACTCTGGAATAGTCTTCCTGATATTGTTCGAGGTTCAGACTCGCTGTCCCAGTTTAAAACTAGATTAAAGACGCATCTCTTTAGCCAAGCATTCACATTATAATTACCCTTTATACTACAGTTAAATCGGAACAAAAGCATTAATATAATATTCTGAACAGCAGCTACGCTAATTATTTCCCATCTGCTTTTCTGTTGTTATCTCGGGACACTAGTCCCGAGGTAAATAGTTAGTCAGCTCCAGTTTGTATCCAGCCTCTCATGGAGACTTCGGATGCCCCAACACCTGTGATGAGACGACTCCACGCCTGTGAAGAGACGACTCAACGCCAGCATTGTTAGGGCCTAAATTAATACACGATTGATTAACTTTTTCGAACATTATTCTTTAACATTGTCTTTCTAACATTTTTACTGTACATTTATGAAATGCACTTTAAAGCTGCTTTGAAACAATGTGTATTGTGAAAAGCGCTATACAAATAAATTTGAATTGAATTGAACTTTGAAGTACCTATGAATTATACAGAAAAAAAAAAACATGTGTTGCAGCATGTTAAATACGTGTAAAAAAACAAAAAAACAAAAACAAAACAATACAATACAATTATTCACTACTAGAGTATTGTCTTTTAAAATATGGCATGTTCCAATGCACATCATTTGATAACAAAACATACTCTTGAAAATAGGACACAGGGAATCTGCCATGTGGTAGAACCGACAGTACTGCAGTCAGTGCAGTATGTCTGTCTAATGAATATGCAGGCAGAAGGTTATGAATATTTACCTCTTGCAGCAACCTTGCACGGTTACTGTGAAGAGCAGTGAGTCTGAACAGAAAAGAATCCAGTCTCTTTACTTCTCTTGTCTGTTAATCCATTACTTCTCTACTAAAGGACAATGACATTGTCTGCTTTTAAGAATAATAAACCATCTGTATAAATGTAGTGTCTCTAGAATCAGCTTCATTGTATGGCAACTGTTGTGGAGGACGTACTTGATGAGTCAGGGATACGCGAATTAGGTCATATATTTACAGTAAAATCAGAACATTCTTTAATGAAGCCATATGACCAGATATAGCAATAGCAGTTAAATCAAGGCTGTTTACTGCCACTGTCCTAATGTATTTGTTTAGGCACTCACTGCACTCTCTCTCCACCTTGTGGTCAGTTTAAAAAGCAAAGACAATAAAGCAAAATTGGTCTAAAATTGTGTTCAGCTGCATGACCACGTGTTGTTTATATCAGTGTGTTCGGAAAGTTTCCTGCATTTCTTTCCATCCATCCATCCATCCATCCATCCATCCATCCATCCGTGCTGTCAATCGATTAAAAAATTTACTAATTAATCACATTTTTCTGTAATGAATCACGATTCATTAAACATTAACGTTTTTAATACATTTTATATTGTAATAATTTCACATTTAATCCCCAAATAAATCCCCAAACAACATAAAGACAGTATACTTTAAATATTTGTGGCATATTTTTATGAATAAAGCAATGAGCAACAGCAATTTGACCGACTGATAGGGAGCATGCCAAGATGCATCAACACTGTGATTGGAAATCAGGGTTATTCCACCAAATATTGATTTCTGAACTCATCCTTAATGTTAAAACATTAGTATTGTGTTGTTTAAATATGAATATAAACATGGCTTTTTTAGTTATTTTGACCAGTTGTCATTTTCTGCAATTCATTTATATATATATATATATATATATATATATATATATATATATATATATATATATATATATTTTTTTTTTTTTTTTTTTTTTCATTTAAATTCGTTACTAACTTTTGCAATCTCTGATACATATCAAGAGATGCACCAATATTAACATTTTATATTATTTTATCTAAATGTAAATAAACAATAAAAAAAACACTTACTAAAATACATTGTGTAAATGCAAGTGAATTTAGGCATCACAACATTGTACAACAAAAAGAATATTAATTTTGAGATTTGCTTAGAATGACATTAAAATTACATTTAACAGTGTTATTATTACATTATCATTGTTTTAAAAAAAATTATTTGAGTACACAGCAGTATTCTGTCATCTCGTTGTCACCTCTTCCCCTTGGAATTATAAGGTTCTATCTGACATTTTTGTATTTAGAAAATAAAAAGATTCTTTCTACACAGTCAAATGGAATGCAAAAAACTTTAAAGCTCAATATCTCCAAACCAGTTAGAATGCAGATAGAACCTTATAATTCCAAGGTGGCGACCTGCCCCTTGAATGACGAGATAATAAAATCACTGTACCGGATTGGGCTGAACGTCATCCATCCCAGAGATGAGATGAGATGAGATGAGATGTCTGGGAGCTCCTCCCAGACATCTCAGGACTGGACTGGATAGAGGCCATCAGTAGATGTCTGGAGAGATTAATTTCCTGATATGGTAGACCACTCCGGCCCGTCTCAAAGTCTCGTCCTGCCAAGATGGCCGCCATGACGTGCCGTCTCCTGTTTCCTGTCTAGAGTCCCATGCCATCTCCTGTGAGGCTCCAGTGAAGGCTCCAGCCCCTGACCAGAGTTCAGTGAGGGCTCCAGCCCCTGACCAGAGTCGAGTGAGAACTCCAGCCCCTGACCAGAGTTCAGTGAGGGCTCCAGCCCCTGACCAGAGTCCAGTGACGGCTCCAGCCCCTGACCAGAGTTCAATGACGGCTCCAGCCCCGACCAGAGTTCAGTGAGGGCTCCAGCCCCTGACCAGAGTCGAGTGAGAACTCCAGCCACTGACCAGAGTTCAGTGAGGGCTCCAGCCCCTGACCAGAGTTCAGTGATGGCTCCTGACCCGACCAGATTTCAGTGAGGGCTCCAGCCCCTGACCAGAGTCGAGTGAGAACTCCAGCCCCTGATAGTCGAGTGAGGGCTCCAGCCACTGACCAGAGTTCAGTGAGGGCTCCAGCCACTGACCAGAGTTCAGTGAGGGCTCCAGCCCTTGACCAGAGTTCAGTGATGGCTCCTGACCCGACCAGATTTCAGTGAGGGCTCCGGCCCCCTGACCAGAGTCGAGTGAGAACTCCAGCCCTTGACCAGAGTTCAGTGACGGCTCCAGCCCCGACCAGAGTTCAGTGAGGGCTCCAGCCCCTGACCAGAGTCGAGTGAGAACTCCAGCCCCTGACCAGAGTCCAGTGAGAACTCCAGCCCCCGACCAGAGTTCAGTGAGGGCTCCAGCCCCTGACCAGAGTTCAGTGACGGCTCCAGCCCCGACCAGACCAGTGAGGGCTCCAGCCCCTGACCAGAGTTCAGTGATGGCTCCTGACCCGACCAGATTTCAGTGAGGGCTCCAGCCCCTGACCAGAGTCGAGTGAGGGCTCCAGCCACTGACCAGAGTTCAGTGAGGGCTCCAGCCACTGACCAGAGTTCAGTGAGGGCTCCAGCCCCTGACCAGAGTTCAGTCCCGGGCTCCAGCCCCTTACCAGAGTCCAGTGAGAACTCCAGCCCCCGACCAGAGTTCAGTGAGGGCTCCAGCCCCTGACCAGAGTCGAGTGAGAACTCCAGCCCCTGACCAGAGTTCAGTGAGGGCTCCAGCCCCTGACCAGAGTCGAGTGAGAACTCTAGCCCCTGACCAGAGTTCAATGACGGTTCCAGCCCCGACCAGAGTTCAGTGAGGGCTCCAGCCCCTGACCAGAGTCGAGTGAGAACTCAAGCCCCTGACCAGAGTTCAGTGAGGGCTCCAGCCCCTGACCAGAGTCGAGTGAGAACTCCAGCCCCTGACCAGAGTCCAGTGAGAACTCCAGCCACTGACCAGAGTTCAGTGAGAACTCCAGCCCCTGACCAGAGTTCAGTGACGGCTCCAGCCCCGACCAGAGTTCAGTGAGGGCTCCAGCCCCTGACCAGAGTCGAGTGAGAACTCCAGCCCCTGACCAGAGTCCAGTGAGAACTCCAGCCCCCGATCAGAGTTCAGTGAGGGCTCCAGCCCCTGACCAGAGTTGAGTGAGAACTCCAGCCCCTGACCAGATCCAATGAGAACTCCAGCCCCGACCAGAGTTCAGTGAGGGCTCCAGCCCCTGACCAGAGTCGAGTGAGAACTCCAGCCCCTGACCAGAGTTCAGTGACAGCTCCTGACCCGACCAGATTTCAGTGAGGGCTCCAGTCCCTGACCAGAGTCGAGTGAGAACTCTAGCCCCTGACCAGAGTTCAGTGACGGCTCCAGCCCCGACCAGAGTTCAGTGAGGGCTCCAGCCCCGACCAGAGTTCAGTGAGGGCTCCAGCCCCTGACCAGAGTCCAGTGAGAACTCCAGCCCCTGACCAGAGTCCAGTGAGAACTCCAGCCCCTGACCAGAGTTCAGTGAGGGCTCCAGCCCCTGACCAGAGTCCAGTGAGAACTCCAGCCCCCGACCAGAGTCCAGTGAGGGCTCCAGCCCCTGACCAGAGTCGAGTGAGAACTCCAGCCCCTGACCAGAGTCCAGTGAGAACTTCAGCCCCCGACCAGAGTTCAGTGAGGGCTCCAGCCCCTGACCAGAGTCGAGTGAGAACTCCAGCCCCTGACCAGAGTCCAGTGAGAACTCCAGCCCCCGACCAGAGTTCAGTGAGGGCTCCAGCCCCTGACCAGAGTTCAGTGACGGCTCCAGCCCCGACCAGACCAGTGAGGGCTCCAGCCCCTGACCAGAGTTCAGTGATGGCTCCTGACCCGACCAGATTTCAGTGATGGCTCCTGACCCGACCAGATTTCAGTGAGGGCTCCAGCCCCTGACCAGAGTCGAGTGAGAACTCCAGCCCCTGACCAGAGTCCAGTGAGAACTCCAGCCCCCGATCAGAGTTCAGTGAGGGCTCCAGCCCCTGACCAGAGTTGAGTGAGAACTCCAGCCCCTGACCAGATCCAATGAGAACTCCAGCCCCGACCAGAGTTCAGTGAGGGCTCCAGCCCCTGACCAGAGTCGAGTGAGAACTCCAGCCCCTGACCAGAGTTCAGTGACAGCTCCTGACCCGACCAGATTTCAGTGAGGGCTCCAGTCCCTGACCAGAGTCGAGTGAGAACTCTAGCCCCTGACCAGAGTCGAGTGACGGCTCCAGCCCCGACCAGAGTTCAGTGAGGGCTCCAGCCCCTGACCAGAGTCCAGTGAGAACTCCAGCCCCTGACCAGAGTCCAGTGAGAACTCCAGCCCCTGACCAGAGTTCAGTGAGGGCTCCAGCCCCTGACCAGAGTCCAGTGAGAACTCCAGCCCCCGACCAGAGTCCAGTGAGGGCTCCAGCCCCTGACCAGAGTCGAGTGAGAACTCCAGCCCCTGACCAGAGTCCAGTGAGAACTTCAGCCCCCGACCAGAGTTCAGTGAGGGCTCCAGCCCCTGACCAGAGTCGAGTGAGAACTCCAGCCCCTGACCAGAGTTCAGTGACGGCTCCAGCCCCGACCAGAGTTCAGTGAGGGCTCCAGCCCCTGACCAGAGTCGAGTGAGAACTCCAGCCCCTGACCAGAGTCCAGTGAGAACTCCAGCCCCCGACCAGAGTTCAGTGAGGGCTCCAGCCCCTGACCAGAGTTCAGTGACGGCTCCAGCCCCGACCAGACCAGTGAGGGCTCCAGCCCCTGACCAGAGTTCAGTGATGGCTCCTGACCCGACCAGATTTCAGTGATGGCTCCTGACCCGACCAGATTTCAGTGAGGGCTCCAGCCCCTGACCAGAGTCGAGTGAGGGCTCCAGCCACTGACCAGAGTTCAGTGAGGGCTCCAGCCCCTGACCAGAGTTCAGTCCCGGGCTCCAGCCCCTTACCAGAGTCCAGTGAGAACTCCAGCCCCCGACCAGAGTTCAGTGAGGGCTCCAGCCCCTGACCAGAGTCGAGTGAGAACTCCAGCCCCTGACCAGAGTTCAGTGAGGGCTCCAGCCCCTGACCAGAGTCGAGTGAGAACTCTAGCCCCTGACCAGAGTTCAATGACGGTTCCAGCCCCGACCAGAGTTCAGTGAGGGCTCCAGCCCCTGACCAGAGTCGAGTGAGAACTCAAGCCCCTGACCAGAGTTCAGTGAGGGCTCCAGCCCCTGACCAGAGTCGAGTGAGAACTCCAGCCCCTGACCAGAGTCGAGTGAGAACTCCAGCCAGTGACCAGAGTTCAGTGAGGGCTTCAGCCCCTGACCAGAGTTCAGTGATGGCTCCTGACCCGACCAGATTTCAGTGAGGGCTCCGGCCCCCTGACCAGAGTCGAGTGAGAACTCCAGCCCCTGACCAGAGTTCAGTGACGGCTCCAGCCCCGACCAGAGTTCAGTGAGGGCTCCAGCCCCTGACCAGAGTCGAGTGAGAACTCCAGCCCCTGACCAGAGTCCAGTGAGAACTCCAGCCCCCGATCAGAGTTCAGTGAGGGCTCCAGCCCCTGACCAGAGTTGAGTGAGAACTCCAGCCCCTGACCAGAGTTCAGTGAGGGCTCCAGCCCCTGACCAGAGTCGAGTGAGAACTCTAGCCCCTGACCAGAGTTCAGTGACGGCTCCAGCCCCGACCAGAGTTCAGTGAGGGCTCCAGCCCCTGACCAGAGTCCAGTGAGAACTCCAGCCCCTGACCAGAGTCCAGTGAGAACTCCAGCCCCTGACCAGAGTTCAGTGAGGGCTCCAGCCCCTGACCAGAGTCCAGTGAGAACTCCAGCCCCCGACCAGAGTCCAGTGAGGGCTCCAGCCCCTGACCAGAGTCGAGTGAGAACTCCAGCCCCTGACCAGAGTCCAGTGAGAACTTCAGCCCCCGACCAGAGTTCAGTGAGGGCTCCAGCCCCTGACCAGAGTCGAGTGAGAACTCCAGCCCCTGACCAGAGTTCAGTGACGGCTCCAGCCCCGACCAGAGTTCAGTGAGGGCTCCAGCCCCTGACCAGAGTCGAGTGAGAACTCCAGCCCCTGACCAGAGTCCAGTGAGAACTCCAGCCCCCGACCAGAGTTCAGTGAGGGCTCCAGCCCCTGACCAGAGTTCAGTGACGGCTCCAGCCCCGACCAGACCAGTGAGGGCTCCAGCCCCTGACCAGAGTTCAGTGATGGCTCCTGACCCGACCAGATTTCAGTGATGGCTCCTGACACGACCAGATTTCAGTGAGGGCTCCAGCCCCTGACCAGAGTCGAGTGAGGGCTCCAGCCACGGACCAGAGTTCAGTGAGGGCTCCAGCCCCTGACCAGAGTTCAGTCCCGGGCTCCAGCCCCTTACCAGAGTCCAGTGAGAACTCCAGCCCCCGACCAGAGTTCAGTGAGGGCTCCAGCCCCTGACCAGAGTCGAGTGAGAACTCCAGCCCCTGACCAGAGTTCAGTGAGGGCTCCAGCCCCTGACCAGAGTCGAGTGAGAACTCTAGCCCCTGACCAGAGTTCAATGACGGTTCCAGCCCCGACCAGAGTTCAGTGAGGGCTCCAGCCCCTGACCAGAGTCGAGTGAGAACTCAAGCCCCTGACCAGAGTTCAGTGAGGGCTCCAGCCCCTGACCAGAGTCGAGTGAGAACTCCAGCCCCTGACCAGAGTCGAGTGAGAACTCCAGCCAGTGACCAGAGTTCAGTGAGGGCTTCAGCCCCTGACCAGAGTTCAGTGATGGCTCCTGACCCGACCAGATTTCAGTGAGGGCTCCGGCCCCCTGACCAGAGTCGAGTGAGAACTCCAGCCCCTGACCAGAGTTCAGTGACGGCTCCAGCCCCGACCAGAGTTCAGTGAGGGCTCCAGCCCCTGACCAGAGTCCAGTGAGAACTCCAGCCCCTGACCAGAGTCCAGTGAGAACTCCAGCCCCCGATCAGAGTTCAGTGAGGGCTCCAGCCCCTGACCAGAGTTGAGTGAGAACTCCAGCCCCTGACCAGAGTTCAGTGAGGGCTCCAGCCCCTGACCAGAGTCGAGTGAGAACTCCAGCCCCTGACCAGAGTTCAGTGAGGGCTCCAGCCCCTGACCAGAGTCCAGTGAGAACTCCAGCCCCTGACCAGATCCAATGAGAACTCCAGCCCCGACCAGAGTTCAGTGAGGGCTCCAGCCCCTGACCAGAGTCGAGTGAGAACTCCAGCCCCTGACCAGAGTTCAGTGAGGGCTCCAGCCCCTGACCAGAGTTCAGTGACGGCTCCTGACCCGACCAGATTTCAGTGAGTGCTCCAGTCCCTGACCAGAGTCGAGTGAGAACTCCAGCCCCTGACCAGAGTTCAGTGACGGCTCCAGCCCCGACCAGAGTTCAGTGAGGGCTCCAGCCCCTGACCAGAGTCCAGTGAGAACTCCAGCCCCTGACCAGAGTCCATTTAGAACTCCAGCCCCTGACCAGAGTTCAGTGAGGGCTCCAGCCCCTGACCAGAGTCCAGTGAGAACTCCAGCCCCCGACCAGAGTCCAGTGAGGGCTCCAGCCCCTGACCAGAGTCGAGTGAGAACTCCAGCCCCTGACCAGAGTCCAGTGAGAACTTCAGCCCCCGACCAGAGTTCAGTGAGGGCTCCAGCCCCTGACCAGAGTCGAGTGAGAACTCCAGCCCCTGACCAGAGTCCAGTGACAGCTCCAGGCCTTGACTAGAGTCCAGTGACGGCTCCAGCCCCTGACCAGAGTCCAAAGAGGCCTTCTTAGACTTCTTATTCTGTCCAGAGAGGACTTCTTCTTCCGTCTAGAGAGGACTTCTTCCGTCCAGAGACCAGAGTGCACTCCGCCTCCTACCCCAGTCCAGAAAGGACGCTGTCTCCTGTCTTGAGTCCAGAGAGGATTCCGTCTTCTGTCCCCAGTCCAGTGAGGACTTCGTCTCCTGTCCCCAGTCCAGAGCGGACTCCAGCCAATTATCTTTCTACAAAGTTGGGAGCTCCTCCTAAGAAATGTTTCTATCGGTCCACGGAGGCCATCTCTGACACGGCCGAGAAGGCTGTTCCTAAAACGGTCTGCGCCGCCCTGGCCTCCTGAGCTGCCAGAGTCACCCTGATCACCTGAGCCTGCCCACCTCAGTTTATGACGCGAGGACATGCTTCTGGGGAGGAGAGAGTACTGTCATAGTCACCAGCTTACTCTGGCACCTGTCACCTCTGCACTTCCCAGGAACCTCCTTGGCTCTCACCTGCATGCACATCACCCGCTCCTGTCAGCAATTAACCTCATCACACCTTGTATTTAAACAGTCACCTTCCACCTCACTATGGTCTGGTCTGGTCAGCACACATGACCTGCCTGAAATACTCACCTGAGAACCTACCTTTATGACTGGAGAACCTACCTGAATTGCCTAACCTTGCCTAGTCTTCTGTTTGCCCATATCCGTTCATCTTCACCTGCCAAGATCATGTGTTCACCCGTTTCACCAGCATCTTGCACCAGTCCTTCACCTGCACAGATAACACTGTATTACCAGCCAGCTAAGTGCCTTATGACTTCAACTGCCTTATGACTTACCTGTGTTGCATTACTGCACAGCTCACTCGTACAATAAAGACTTGTTAACTAACTTACCTTGTCTGTCCTCTTCTGTGTATGACAATATGAAGTGCCATCCTTACCTGTTCTGGATATGAAGTTAGAGCATGAAGCATTGGTATTGACCCATCCTTCAGAAACAACTTTTTTGCAAATCCAGCATTGTGTAGTGATTATTACTCAATTCACCGATGACGTCAGTGATTTTTAGATCACGTGTCACTTAAGGTGTGGTTATGAGTGTATCAGATGACCCCTCCCCCTTTTTGATACGGGGCACCAGCTAAGAATACTATCTTAACAATATAAGAACACTCCCAAAGGAGCGGTTCAACAATTCAGAATTAATGTAAAGATGCGATCCAGTAGTCGTTGCCACGCTGGGCTGAAGAATGCAGAACTTTGGTTGCGCCGAGAGGGTCCTTAGGAAATGGACCAGGCAGCTGGGTCAGTTGAATCTTCACAGGGTCCGTTGCAGGCTGGCTGCGTCTCTGAGGAGCCGTGTGGGACAGGCAATGTCTGCCGATTCAGAGGTCCTTGGGGGACTGGGCTGTGCTGCTGGAGGAGTCGAAATGGTCAGATAAGATCTCTCAGTGAGAGAGCCCTTCTTGCAGCTAGAGTACAGCCGAAAGCAATATAAAAGGTTTTGCTCGCAAAAGCTTAACCTCAAACCGTCAGTCTCTTTCCTCGTCAGGTCAGGAACTCAGGACGTGATGTGTCTGTTAGTGTCTCCTTCCCCGTCGGGTTAGAAACGCAGAACAAGGGTGTGTCTACCCGGGGGACATATTTATCCCTTTCTGATGAGGAGGAGATTGAAATCCGGCACCTTTCCGATCCTGGAGTGTGATTGGCCACTGATGTCCGAAGTACCCCCGATGTTGCCCACCCTAGTGTGGAACTCATTTGCATAGCATAAAGTACCCATGCATTATTTCTTTACCAAACCTCTTTTAAAATATAAAAGGCATCATATGGAACAGATAGAGACCAAACATGATAAGAAACGGTTAAGTCATCGTCCGTGCATTTGCTTATCTGTTAATGTATCTGTCCCGTGGACTGTTGCGTTTACAGTCAATGACCATTAACATAAACAGTGCTTTGTGTGAAGATGAAGTGGAAGAGTTGCAGTTTATATACATTTAAGGCATCCAAACGTGTATGAATGGATTTAGATAGATCTCTGTGGCCTCTCTTTTGCTGCTGCATCCAGGAGGTCCTGAAGGAATTTTTATGGCAGCTCTTGCCTAAACCTTAGGAATGAGTTTGGTGGTTAAAGTCAACTTTTAGACCAATGAGAGTCCTCTCCTTGGTGGTGGTGGGTGCAGAAGGTCCCCCTTCCTGCCCAGTAAGAGGTATCTGGCAGTTGTCTTGGCATCTTATCTGATGTTGTTGAACATTTGATTATGTTCATTCATCAAGGGTCCAATCACAGTGTGGCACATCTTCCTCCACACCGGTAGTTAGAGAGGGGCCTTGCCATAAACTGGTCTCTGGAATGCCATCCTAACTGATGTTCACCACAATTGTACTGACCATCATTGGTGAAGCAGTCATGTGTAAAAGGATTTGTGCAAATATACAGTGGTAAGAAAAAGTATGTGATCTGCTTGCAGAATCTGTGAAAGTGGGAATAATTTTAACTAAATAAGAGGGATCATACAAAATGCATGTTATTTTTGATTTAGTACTGTCCCTTCAATTGTCCTCAGTGTGAAAAGATGGATCTTAAAATTGTAAAGTCATTGCTGGAGAGGGTTCAAATATGAAAAAAGATTCTGGAAAACTGAAGAATGTGCAGGACGTGGAGGATTTTTCTGAAGAACATTGTGCAGTTAACTGCTCAGGACAAACAAGGCACTCATGAACAACAATCACAAAACAAAAAAACAGCCGTGGATCATCCAGGGAACAACACACAGCACTGAGAATCAATGGCTCATAAACTTTTGATCGGGTCATTTTAATAAACTGATCATTTTTTTGTCTTGTGGACCATATGTAAACATTTTATATGTAAAATATCTTATTCAGGACAGTACTAAATAAAAAAATAGCATGCATTTTTGTATGATCTCTCTTATTTAGTAAAAATTTTTCCCATTTTCACAGATTCTGCAAGCGGTTCACATACTTTTTCTTGCCACTGTATAACATTTTACTGACAATCTTCGGTACATTTCCTTCAAAAATGAAATTTAACCACGTCCTCAGTGGCTCAGTGGTGTATTTGGTGGATTTTTACCATGGTTGTTTACAAACACACTGTGGACACACATCTGTGGTCCAAGACTTTATAAAAGTGAATTTAGCATAATAGGTCCACTTTAAGTGAATGTGAGATGACTGTAAAGGTAATCTAAATGTCGAAATAGGGGAAATGAACATGCGCAAGTGAATATCCAACATCGGCCGATACCAATAAATAAAGAAATTCTAATGTTGGCCGATAACGAATATGATACTGACATATCATGAATTCTTAATTATAAAAATATATACCCTGACTTTCTCAGAGTTTCAATGCACATTTCAGTTAATTTAATCACTATATTATGTAAGGACAGAAGAGGGCACCATCTACTAAGTGTCAGTGGTGCAAGCATTTGGAAGAAGTGCAAAATCCTGATGATAGGGAGAACTGATGATAGCCCCTGTCAGCAACGCCCTTCAGCACCTCAGGCTAATATTTAATAACCCCAGGCAAGAGCTAGCGAAATTATACACCCTCGGGTCCCTATCTGTCTAATATTCTCACTCATGACAGAATCCTGCTTTCAGCCGAGGCACTGCTGCCAACAGTGAAATCTCTGAACAAATGCTGACTATACCTCCCCAGCTGTTAGCAGAGGAAAAAGCTCTTCATATGAAGGACAACCATTTATTCGATTTGTCCACATTAAATGGAAATACTTGGAAAACGCACCATGAAGGTGTTAAATACATGGCCGTTACTATGTAATAGAGATTTGAGAAATGTTCTCAATGCTAACACAACTGAATGTATGGAGTACAAATACAATCTTACTGCAATTAATTAACAAACATGTTAAGGGATTTATGATAAAGAACTATATGAGCAGTCCGTGCGAATGATAAATAAAGAGAAAAACTCAATGAACTCAACCATGTCATTGTGCACAATAGGCTGTGGCCTGTTTCATTTCTCTCTTGCCCTGTAAAGCACAAGAATCTGTCCACCTCTTTGTTGTGGGTCACATCAAAAGCAAACACAGAGATCATGTTGCTGCTCTTATCACAGGGTTGTCTATCAGGACTCCAGAAAGGGCTTAGCGGCACAGCCAGGGGCAGGTGGGCGGCACAACACATCACTGATACTGCAGCTGGACAACACTGAGACGATAAGACAGGCACTAAACAGAAACACACACACAGTACAGAGCATGAAAAAAGTGCTAATGTTCAAACAGATAGACTCTTAAAAATAAAGATTCTTTACTAGCCTCGATATAGTGCCATGAAGAGCCTTTAAAATCACCATGATTTTTTTGGTGTAATGTTGCAGTATTTATAATAAATGATTTAACCATGCACATTATATATATATGTTTTGCATGTGTCCTCATAATCTTTAATCAAAATAGCTTCTCCCTCCCCCTTGCAGCGCCATCTCTTCTCTTCTCTTCTCTTCTCTTCTCTTCTCTTCTCTTCTCTTCTCTTCTCTTCTCTTCTCTTCTCTTCTCTTCTCTTCTCTTCTCTTCTCTTCTCTTCTCTTCTCTTCTCTTCTCTTCTCTTCTCTTCTCTTCTCTTCTCTTCTCTTCTCTGATGACGTGTTTAGTGGCACGAGGGCAGGGATACCTATCACGTACATGACAGCACAGCAAAAGCAAACCACCACCATCCAATCAATTCCAAAAGAACAAAGTCAAGTCCCGTCCTAAATTTTTTTTCTGGTTCGCAAAGCCATTTCACTCGGATATGCGTCACAGGAAGAAAATACTATTGCAACTTCTGTTTCATGAACCTTTCCATTGCTGGTTGTTTAGTGGAAATTGTTTTTTATTTAGATTATTAAAATACTCAGAGAGTATTAAAGAACACACTAAAATGTTCTTTTAAGAAATTTTCACTGAAAGGTTATTTGGGGAACCCAAATATTGTTCTTCTATGGTATCACCATGAACTCTTGGAACCTTTATTTTTAAGAATACAGTTAAAAAGTACACATATTCTATAGAATAAAAACACAAGGTAATGGTACATAAGCACCAAACTCTTACAAAGTTAAAAGACTAAAGGTTACCACACTGCCCCTGTCCCAATGCCACACCTGAGGTGAGTAAAATGATGAACCGTTATTTGAACGAATAAAACTAGAACATAAGAACTGTAGTTTGAGACAAAAAAGCAGAAAAAAACAAATAAGCAAAAGCTGCCAGCTTTGTTTAACCCTACCGGTCTGAATGAAGATCAAACACTGGTTAATACTAATAAAGGCTCAATATGACTGGCTGAGCTCTCTTGAACACAGACACACCTGCCTTTGATCAAAGCCCACTGCTTTGAAAGCCATGCACAGTGCGACGCGACATAGTCCTGTCATGCAAACAAACCTGACGCTATATTTAACTGGGCAGCTATCACTTGAAAGGCCTGCTTGTTTTTATCTAAAACTGAAAAACATCAGACGGCATCTGCTGCTTCAGGGAAATAAGGGGGAAGAAATCGGTATAACCTGACTACACCGAAAGTAAACAAAGTAACGTGATGAAACTATAACTTATAATTATCAAAGCTGTTAATTTATACAGTGGTTAGTTCCAGTCCTCAAATTTGATTGGGCTTGTATCTGTTTGTTAGCGGTGAGGACTTTCTGTAAGTTAAATTGTTATGCCGGCGACAAGTGATTGTTTATGAGTGATTCATTGAATTATTCATTCTGACTGAAGCAAGTTAGTCATCATCATCATCATCCAAAACATGCCTCAATAAACACAAAACTTGATTCCAATAAATACAAATAAATAGCAAACTACTTCACCCAAAATTGAAAATTACCCCATGATTTACTCTCCCTCAAGTCATCCTAGGTGTATATGACATTCTTCTTTCAGATGAATAAAATCAGAGTTATATTAAAAAAAGTCCTGGCTAATCCAAGCTTTATAATGGCAGTGATTTTTTGCCTTGTTTATGAAGTCCATAAAAGTGCATCTATCCATCATATTAATAAAGTTAATAAAGGCCCTCTGAAGCGAAGTGGCACGTTTGTGTAAGAAAAGTATCCATATTTAAAACTTTATAGACTAAAATAACTAACTTCCGTCGTATCGCCGTACGCATCGATTTACGGTGAAAAAGAAACCCTTGACCCTTGAATCCTTGATGCGTATTCACGAACGCAGAAGTGGAGGATAGAGCAAAATAAAACATGTAATTGGAGTCTAAAACGAGAATTTTTAAAGAGAAATTGCGGAGGATTTTGATATAAGAGAAGAGGGGTTTCTTCTCTTGAGTTTGTTGCCCAGCCCTAATCCGCTTGCGATGCTTCTATCGCGCCAGGGGATACTCTTTTGCCATAAGTCGAATTGCGTACAGCTTTCTGCCGGAAGTTAGTTATTTTAGTCTATAAAACTTTAAATATGGATATTTTTTAAAATACGCCACTTCGCTTCAGAAGGCCTTTATTAACCCTCCAGAGCCTTGTGGAGCAGTTATATGATTGATAGATGCACTTTTATGGACTTCATTAATGAGGCAACAATTCACTGCCATTATAAACCTTGGATTAGCCAGGATTTTTTTATATAATTGAAAGAAGAATGTCATGACTTGAGGGTGAGTAAATCATGGGCTAATTTTCATTTTTGGGTGAACTAACCCTTTAACTACTGGCCTATTGAAATATAATCAAATAAACATAAAGATAAAAAAACAACAACAACAAGACTAATACACGAGGGTTTATTAAGATTATTACAGGAGGGGCTAATCATTAAAACTACACAACAAAGTACACACAACTGTTTTTGTTGTTATGCATATGTTTTAAGGATTTGAAGATTTGTTCTTCACTAATTTCTTCTGAAATATGAGAGGATAGGAGGATCTGCATTTATATCACAAAGGAGCGAAAAATGTGACTGTCTGTTTGAATGAGTCATTGAATCATTCACTGAATTGAATCAGTGTTTTTGAACCGAAAAATTACTGCGCTTTGCTCGGAGACTTGCAATGGTTAATCTACTGAGGCTTTTCTTTTAAGTTATGTTCTTTAGGGAAGCAAAAAGAGACAAACAGTAACTTGTGTCTCTAAAATGTAAGTTACTCAGTACTCCACTTGCTCGTGTGATATTGCTTGATTGCCTGTCTATTTCTTCAAGGAAATCATTTCGATTTTTTACAGTCATGGTATTCTGGGTGGGGGGCTCGATATTAATACTCGACCTGGATTTATTAATAAGTGGAGGGGGACCGCAGAACGAGGTAAGCAGCTGTTTACCTAAGCTCTTGTAATTGGTTGGAATGCTACTGTTGGTTAGATTACAAGATGACGAGGTGCCATAACTACACCATCTGATTGTAAAAACAATCTTTCTCCATTTATTGTCAGAGGAGAATATTTTGACCATATATTTTGGATATTAGCCTATTTGTCACGGGGTGACAAAAACCAAACGGGACTAAGATCCTGGTGAATGCAGTTATTCAGGATTTTCCAGTGAACGTCCATTCTATGCCCTGCGAATCTGTTGCCATGGCAGCGGGGCTGATTGCCTGAGTGACAGCAGGTGTGGGGCAATTACAGAGAATGCTGTGAGAGGGACACCTATTCAGATGAGGCTTTAAAAACAGAGAGAAAACAGACTGTGGTGTGGATCTCCTCCCGTATGATGCTGTGTTTTTCAGCGGGTTGTTCTTTTTATTGAGGCTGGGCTGTGGAGTGGGGAAGATTGAAGCTGTGGAAGAGAAAGGAAGGAGTGAAGGATTTGTCAGCGAAGGCTTGAGGAATATCGTCAGCAGTGAGAAAGACGCAAGTGATGAGTATTGGATCCGTTGTTTATATGCACTAACACTGAAGTGGTGTGGAGAGTTTGGAAAATGTTTGGCACGAGTGAACTATGACACCGAGTGAATTAATGATCTGTCTCCAACTTCTGTCCTCTCCTTGCCGAATGTGATGATCGCTGCATCGTTCTTCTGCTTTCCCGGAGCGAAGTCAAGCCCTGATCGAGGACTAGATCCGATCTGGTGGGAGAAAAGACCGGTGGGTGAGTGCTGGCCCGAATGCACGGTGTGCGAGTGGAATTGCAGTGCCTGAAGTGACGATTTACACGGTTTGTGCTGTGAAGTGAAATTGGTGTGTGGAGAAGTAATAGAAGTCTGCCGTGCACTCGTCTCCTACAGTCTTCCACCCGCTGTCTCTAACGAAGGGGTCTGATAAAGCACCAGCCCAACTTCCTGCTTTGAAAAGACCCGGCCCCGTTAATGCTGAGTGCTTCGTATATCATGTACTATTGAAACTGTGCTGTGTCTGTTCTAGTGCTCAGCCGAAGTGAGCGTCCCGCTCAAAGTGTCCTTCCCGCCTGGTGGTCTCCACACGCCCCTATTGGAAGCCTTGACCCTGTTCAAAAGGAGAGAAGGTATATCAGTTGAAAAGCTTCACATACTGTTGAACCGTCGAAACTGTGCTGTGTCTGTCCCAGTGTTCAGCTGACGTGAGAGCCCCGCTCCAAGCGTCCTCCCCGCCTGGTGGTCCCCACACGCCCTTATTGGAAGCCTTTTACCCTGCTCAGAAGAAGAAGAGAGGTAATCCAGTCGAATGTCCCACCTATTGTTGGACAGTTAAACCTTGCTGTAACGTTCCAGTGGCTCGCTTGCCCCCACCTCTGAGTACCTCCCTCCGGAGTAACCCCAGTGATTCGCTTCGCCCCCGCATCTGCATACTTACCTGGTTCCAGTCTGAATGGGGTTCGTATGATCACGGCCTCCCCTCTTGAGTCCCGTAGAGGAGTACTTACCCAGTGGCCTACCTGGACGGCGCGGGGATTCCCCCCTGATTTCCCTCCGACGAGCCTCCGGTCCGTCACGATCGTCCCTCCCCTCCCGTCCCGGGAGGTCTAGAGACACTTGAACTGTCCTGGCGGCAAGAAGAAGATTTTAATTAGGACCTATCCAATTCACTGATCTTTTAATATAATAAATAAACTGTATTATTTTATTCCCTTGTCTGTCTGGTCCTTGACACGTTCCTCGAGGTGGTTCCCGGGTTTTTCAGGGGTGGGTGCAGTCTGGTTTGGCCCGCCCCGACCTGTGACAGAACTTGGCGTAGTCGGCAGGATTACCACCTCGAGTGGAGCGATCAAGGACCTAGATGGCAGAAGAAGAGCCAGTGGCCCGGCAGCCAGTTATGCCTTTCTTTATGGGGGCCCCGTGGGCCCAGAAGTACGGAGGTCCAGGGTCAGAATTGAGCCTGTCAGCATGGAAGACCCAGGTTGAATACCTGGCAGGGCTCCAAGGGCTAAGTGCCCCTCAGAAGGTACAGTTTGTGCTAAATTCGTTGGAGGGAGAAGCAAGAAGAGAAGTACAGGCAGCGCCGGAAGCAACCCGCATCACAGTCCAAGCCATCTTTGATTTTCTCACGGGGCAATACGGAGACACCACCCCGGTAGCGGTCCTGAGAACGCAATTCTTTAATTGTAGGCAAGGGCCTCGACAAACTGTTCGGCCATTCACGTTGCAACTGAGGGAACAGTTTACCAGGCTAAGGGGAAGACAGGATCACGGCCTGGGGGACGAGGAGACCCTATTGCGAGATCAGTTTCTGTTGGGATTACGGGAGGGTCCCGTGCGTCAGAGTCTGCGGGTGCAACTGAGACGGACGCCGGACCTCACGTTCGAAGAGCTGCGGCAGGAGGCTCTAGCCCTCGAGCGTGACCACACCGAAGGTATGGATCCCCCCAGCTGTCTGGCTGCGAACGCTGTCAGTGGGCCTTCGGCCCCTGTTACTTCCGATTGGAAGCATGCCCTCCGGGAGGAACTAAAGAGGGATATCCGTGAGCAAATGTCTGAACTGTCTAAGTCTGTCGTCGAAGAACTCCGCCGAGAACGCCTCCATTCATTACCCTCACCGCGGGAGCGAGCCTACTCCGACGGGAATCGCCCTCCAGAGCATCACTTCACTCGATCCACGGGTCCCCGATTCCAGTGGGACGAACAGGGGCGTCCTATCTGCAATGGCTGTGGGGAAGCCGGACATTACGTTCGTCAGTGCTCCTCCAGACGCGCTTCGCAGGGGGGTTTTTAGAGTCTCCGGCCACTGTGGGTCAAGTGGTCGGGACCCCCTTTTCAGACCCCTCGTCTTCCCAACTATCGAAGGAACGCCTGGTGGGCCGTTGTCCGGTCATCATGGTTCAAGTCAATGGCCAGAAGGTGCAGTGTCTGCTGGACACGGGGTCGCAAGTCACTCTGTTCGCGGAGAGCCTAGTCCAGGAACTATTCGGTACCCAGGGCCGGCCGACGACCGAAGCCCCCTGGCTGACTCTGCGAGGGGCCAACGGTCTCGACATCCCATACGTGGGATACGTAGTGACAGACCTAGAGATCCATGGCATGGTCGTACCCCAGAAGGGGGTGGTGGTGGTTCGCGACGCCTGCCTAGGGTCTCATCGCGCCCTGTTGGGCATGAATGTCATCTCCGAATGCTGGGAGGGGCTGTTCCAGAGTGGGCCGGCCCGAGCAACTGCGACGCCTGAGGGCAGAGAATGGGATCGCGTTAGAGCTGACTGTCGCCGAGTTTGCCTGGCCGAACAGCAGGGGGACCGGGAGAGCACTGGAAGAGTGGCTTGCCGCTATGCGTTGTCCATCCCGGCTCGAAGCGAGGCGATGGTTTGGGTCCGGGTGCCCCCTAGACTTTACCACCCGGAGGAGTGGGTGTTGGTAGAACCGCACAACGACGGTCCTAAGGTGGAAGTGGCCAGAGGACTGGCATCCGCCCGAGGCAGCCGAGTCCGGGTGAGAGTCCGGAACACGAACCCTTTCCCGATCCAACTGCATCGTCATCAGTGTCTAGCCCGAGTTACCTCAGTGTTGCCCCAGCAAGTGCAAGATCCAGGAGGAGTCCAGTTCAGTCAAGTGGGCCCAACCGTAGTGGAGGTTGCGTTGACGCAGACGGGGACGCACAGAGGGGAGGCTGAAGGAGGACTGCCGGCCCATCTCGGAGGTGAGTCCCTACGGGGAGAAGGGTTGGAGGAGGATCAAACAAGACGGCTCGAGGCTTTTCTATCAAAATGGCCACAGTTGTTCTCCACCCATGACGAGGACTACGGGTGTACTAACATCGTTCAGCATCAAATTCCCACTGGAGAAGCCCCGCCTAGTAGGGAGCGCTACCGGCCGGTACCTCCAACATTATATTCTGAGGTTCGGGCTCTGCTGCGGGGGATGCTGGATAAAGGGATCATCCGTGAGAGCAGTAGCCCTTGGGCGGCCCCGATTGTTCTGGTGAGGAAGAAAACAGGCGCATGGAGATTCTGTGTGGATTATCGGAGGTTGAACCAAGTGACGAAGCGGGATGCTTTCCCATTGCCTCGAGTCGAGGATTCCCTCACGAGTCTCAAGCGGGCGGCCTGGTATTCCACACTAGACCTGGCGAGCGGATACTGGCAAGTGCAGGTGGACGAGCGGGACCGGGAGAAGACAGCCTTCACGACTCCCTTTGGGTTATATGAGTGGGACCGGATGCCGTTCGGCCTCTGCAACGCCCCCGCCACGTTCCAACGGCTAATGCAGCGCTGCCTGGGGAGCCAGCTAGTGGATACCGCTCTTGTGTATCTGGATGACGTGATTATCTATTCCCCTGACTTTGAGACTCACCTTCAGCATCTTGAGCAGGTGTTCCGCTCCCTTGAGAAGTACGGGCTGAAGCTCCAACCGGATAAATGTCAGCTTTTCCGGAAGGAGGTAAAGTTCCTGGGCCATATCGTGAGTGCTGCAGGAATCGCTGTGGACCCAGAGAAGGTGTCGGCTGTACAGGGGTGGACTGCCCCGAAGACCGTGCGCCAGGTTCGATCCTTCCTCGGCTTTGTCGGGTACTACAGGCGATTTATTAAGGATTTCTCTAAGATCGCCAAACCCCTGAACCAGTTGCTGGGTGGAACGGGACACACCAAGGGCCGAGGGTCCCCAGCGATTCAGTGGGATCCGGCATGCGAGACCGCCTTCCAGAGGCTCAAGCAGGAGCTGTTACAAGCACCCATCCTGGCATACGCAGACTTCACCCAGCCCTTTATCCTCTACACTGACGCCAGCCACTTGGGCTTGGGGGCTGTCTTAGCGCAGAAACAGCAGGAGGAAGAAAGAGTCATTGCTTATGCGAGCCGGAGTCTACACCCCGCGGAGAGGAACGATGCCAACTACAGCTCCTTTAAGCTTGAGTTACTGGCCATGAAGTGGGCGCTCAGTGAGAAGTTCAAAGACTACCTATGGGGAGCAAAGGTGACCGTAGTGACCGATAACAATCCACTGGTACACCTACAAACTGCCAAGTTGGGGGCGGTGGAACAGAGGTGGGTGGCACAATTGGCCAACTTTGAGTACCAGCTTCAGTACCGGCCAGGAAGGGAACATACCAACGCTGACGTACTATCTAGGTGGCCAGAAGGAGGGCCGGAGGGTCTGAGACCCATGCGGGAGGTGAACCGCGACGAGGGAATGATGGTGGGCATTGTGGAGGCACCGGGACCACCGTTGGAGGAACCGCCCGCAAGTTGGGGATGGGACCCACAGCGCTGGAGGGTGTTGCAGGGCGAGGATGAGGACCTGTCACTGGTCCGGGTCTGGCTGGAACAGGACAAGTGGCCGGAGGGTGCGGGACGCCGGGCTCAAACCCGAATCGTGAGGGGCCTACTGGGCCAGAAAGAGAGGCTCCATCTGAAGGAAGGGGTGATTTGTCGGTCCCTCCAGGACTCACGCTCGGGTGACTTGGTCTGGCAAGTGGTGGTCCCCGAGGGAAGATGTCACGCTCTGCTGGAGGCTTATCACAGCAAGCTTGGTCATCAAGGGCGGGAGAGGACGACGGCACTCTTGCGACGCCACTTTTACTGGCCTGGGATGGAGGGGACCGTGAGGACTTACCTACAGGGCTGCCCGCGCTGCACCCTGTTCAAAGCCAGGAAAGAGACACGAGCTCCATTGGTCCCAATTCGAGCTAAAGCACCGATGCATATCCTCGCTATGGACTATCTGACGCTGGGTCGGCCGGTCGATCGCATTCAAAACCTCCTAGTGGTCACTGACCTGTTCACCAAATATGCCTGGGCCATCCCAACTCTGGACCAGACCGCCATTACCACCGCTAATGCCCTGTGGAGGCATGTCATCCAGCCCTTCGGGTGTCCCGAAGTGTTCCATTCCGATCAAGGGCCAAATTTTGAATCCAGGGTAGTACACGAGCTGTGCCAACTGTACGGATGTAAGAAGACCCATACGACGCCCTATCATCCTCAGGGGAACGGAGGGTGCGAGAGGTTTAACCAGACGCTGCTCGGTCTCTTGGGGACCTTGGGAAACGACCAACAGGGGCATTGGGCTGACAACCTCCCGGCAATGGTCCAGGCGTATAACAACAGCATACACAGCACGACCGGGTATGCACCGACCTACCTGATGTTCGGAAGGCATGTGAGACTACCCGTTGACCTACTGCTGGGGACTGCGGCCGCTGAAGAGGGAGGCGGTGTAACGGAGTGGGTGGCCAGACACCATCAACGCCTTCAACTGGCCTATGAACGGGTCTCGGACCGAATTAAACAAGCCGCAGCCAAGAACAAAAGGTTGTATGACCGTACGGCTCGAAGTGCGCCGCTACTGCCTGGCGAAAGAGTTCTGGTGCGAGATAACCGGCGACAAGGAAAGGGCAAACTCAGTGATCGGTGGGAGCCCCAGCCGTATGTGGTCCAACGACAGCCGCATCTCGATCAACCGGTGTATGCCATCCGTCCCGAAGGGAGAGAAGGTCCAGAGCGGGTGCTCCACCGAAACCTGATGCGCCCTTGTCCGAATTACCCCGAACCAACTGTAGAGAGACCTCCGACTGAACCAGCGTGGATGCCTCCCGTGGTGGGATGGGCTGTGGCCCCCCGGAGGCTGGATATAGGGCCAAGGCCAGAGGAACCTAACTCCCCGCCAAGGCCAGAGGAACCTAACTCCCCGCCAAGGCGATCCCAACGGGAGAACCGGGGGCAACCCCCAGCCAGGTACGGAGACTGGGTGTCCGGATCCCGTTCTAGGGACTAGAACGGCTTGGCAGGGGGGTGTGTCACGGGGTGACAAAAACCAAACGGGACTAAGATCCTGGTGAATGCAGTTATTCAGGATTTTCCAGTGAACGTCCATTCTATGCCCTGCGAATCTGTTGCCATGGCAGCGGGGCTGATTGCCTGAGTGACAGCAGGTGTGGGGCAATTACAGAGAATGCTGTGAGAGGGACACCTATTCAGATGAGGCTTTAAAAACAGAGAGAAAACAGACTGTGGTGTGGATCTCCTCCCGTATGATGCTGTGTTTTTCAGCGGGTTGTTCTTTTTATTGAGGCTGGGCTGTGGAGTGGGGAAGATTGAAGCTGTGGAAGAGAAAGGAAGGAGTGAAGGATTTGTCAGCGAAGGCTTGAGGAATATCGTCAGCAGTGAGAAAGACGCAAGTGATGAGTATTGGATCCGTTGTTTATATGCACTAACACTGAAGTGGTGTGGAGAGTTTGGAAAATGTTTGGCACGAGTGAACTATGACACCGAGTGAATTAATGATCTGTCTCCAACTTCTGTCCTCTCCTTGCCGAATGTGATGATCGCTGCATCGTTCTTCTGCTTTCCCGGAGCGAAGTCAAGCCCTGATCGAGGACTAGATCCGATCTGGTGGGAGAAAAGACCGGTGGGTGAGTGCTGGCCCGAATGCACGGTGTGCGAGTGGAATTGCAGTGCCTGAAGTGACGATTTACACGGTTTGTGCTGTGAAGTGAAATTGGTGTGTGGAGAAGTAATAGAAGTCTGCCGTGCACTCGTCTCCTACAGTCTTCCACCCGCTGTCTCTAACGAAGGGGTCTGATAAAGCACCAGCCCAACTTCCTGCTTTGAAAAGACCCGGCCCCGTTAATGCTGAGTGCTTCGTATATCATGTACTATTGAAACTGTGCTGTGTCTGTTCTAGTGCTCAGCCGAAGTGAGCGTCCCGCTCAAAGTGTCCTTCCCGCCTGGTGGTCTCCACACGCCCCTATTGGAAGCCTTGACCCTGTTCAAAAGGAGAGAAGGTATATCAGTTGAAAAGCTTCACATACTGTTGAACCGTCGAAACTGTGCTGTGTCTGTCCCAGTGTTCAGCTGACGTGAGAGCCCCGCTCCAAGCGTCCTCCCCGCCTGGTGGTCCCCACACGCCCTTATTGGAAGCCTTTTACCCTGCTCAGAAGAAGAAGAGAGGTAATCCAGTCGAATGTCCCACCTATTGTTGGACAGTTAAACCTTGCTGTAACGTTCCAGTGGCTCGCTTGCCCCCACCTCTGAGTACCTCCCTCCGGAGTAACCCCAGTGATTCGCTTCGCCCCCGCATCTGCATACTTACCTGGTTCCAGTCTGAATGGGGTTCGTATGATCACGGCCTCCCCTCTTGAGTCCCGTAGAGGAGTACTTACCCAGTGGCCTACCTGGACGGCGCGGGGATTCCCCCCTGATTTCCCTCCGACGAGCCTCCGGTCCGTCACGATCGTCCCTCCCCTCCCGTCCCGGGAGGTCTAGAGACACTTGAACTGTCCTGGCGGCAAGAAGAAGATTTTAATTAGGACCTATCCAATTCACTGATCTTTTAATATAATAAATAAACTGTATTATTTTATTCCCTTGTCTGTCTGGTCCTTGACACGTTCCTCGAGGTGGTTCCCGGGTTTTTCAGGGGTGGGTGCAGTCTGGTTTGGCCCGCCCCGACCTGTGACATATTTGCCATTTGTCTCAGGATAGTCACTATAGCCTAGCTCATTTTGCACATGACCAAATGGTGGCGCTAGTGGAATATAAAGTGAACATGTTGATGAATGTCACTTTACAAAAAAACGTTTCCAGAAATCCAAGCAAACCGCTTAAATATTTCTGGAGATATAACATGGGAGTTTGTGTATTTAAACTCACAATAAATCAATATGTCTTTCATAGGCTCGGTGCAAATGAGTTGAAGTACACATTAACAAACGGCCTCAATGTACCACTGATGAGTTCTTGCTGATGGTCTTTTGGATGATTGGGTGCAGGTGATGCAGAGTGAGACCCCCCAGCTGGTGCTGTATTTAAGTTCATGTCTCATAAGTCTAACTACCAACAATGGAAACTTGAACCATAGCATAGTCATTTTTTACTTGATTCTTCCGAAAAGTCTCTATATCAGCTGTACAGGATGAACAAGTTCAAGAAGCTCAAGAACAGATGTTAGAGGGTTATAGAGGGGTGTTAAAATGTATTTAAAAGTGTTTATTTATTTGTGGCAGTGATTCTTCAGTTAGGAAAACATTGTCACCTTGGGTAGGTAATAGGGTAACGGCTTGAAACGTATTATTAATATTATTATTATTATTATTATTATTAATCAGTGTCTTTTTATTTATTTACAATTTTCATGACTTGAAAATCTGGAAAATTCTGCGTTGCACACACACACACACACACACACACACACACACACACACACACACACACACACACACACACACACACACACACACACACACACACACACACACACACACACACACACACACACACACACACACACACACACACACACACACACACACACACACACACACACACACACACACACACACACAGATATACTATTTTTTAATAAATCAAAACCTTGGTCATAATCTTTATTTCAGGACATGTTAAATCATAGATGGAACAATTTGAAGTTTCATTTTCCAAGGTTTCAAAGTAGGCAGAAGTGTCCATGTAAGAATAATCTCCCTTATATTAATATCTGTTATATCAGACAAGCAAAAACAAGAGTTTTATCTTCATTGTCTGCAGACAAACATGCAGGCAGTTTGAGGATCCGGTCACTTGAACTGAAGTAAGTTTAAGTTTCACCAGCAGATGGCATCGTTGTCTGTTTATGGCGAGCGTTGAGTGCTACAAATCACTAGACAGCATGGGCCATGTGTTTGGGGACAGGGTCATGCTGAATGCTGTGCCACTGCCAGAATCAACAGATGGATCCTTGATTCCATCTAAGTAATGCGGCTCATGAAAGGCCAAACCCTTGTGATAAATCCATTACACACAACTCCTGTTGTCATTGTCCCACCTCTCACTGGCCTCCCAAAATAAACCCTAAAATCTTCCTCTCCCAGGGCTGGGAAACTCACTCGGACGTCCGATCAGCCGGAGAAATGTTCAACGCTTCATTTCAGGGCAAATGTATAAATACGTTTATAAGATCATCACTTGGTGTCCTGTGGTCTTTTATGACACCAATGAATGACAAAGTGAGGGTGAGAGACACAGTGAGCAGATTCCTGCGCCCCAGGCCCATTTATCAGCACGTTTGAAGTACCAAATTGACATGGAACGCACATGAAGCTCATCCACGTGTGTCCAGAAGTAGGTCTTCAGCAAGGAATTGTAATAAGATTCTGATGCAACTCTAATTTAAAATAACGGAAATGTAAAAACGTTCACCCAATTTAAAGTAGTACAATAGTGGTGCAGCCTATTGGTTAAATACCTGGGCTGCTACCTGGATGGTTGCAAGTTCAAACCCGAGCCATAAACAAATAATCCCTTAGAGTAAAACACTTGACCTCAAGTTACTCCAAAGGGATTGTATGTGTAATCTGTATCCTGTAAATTGCTTTGGATGAAAGCATCAGTGAAATAACTAGTCAGTAGTTTGTAAAGACTTTCTCTGTTTGCCTTGTGAAAAAGAACTGTGCTTAATTGTATTGAATGTGCACTTGTAGTGTATGTCAAACCCTAACAGTTTATTTTTAAATAACTGTACTTGCAGATATTATCAATGAAATAAAAGACACCTTAGTGTATAGAGAGTAGAGTTGTATGACTGTTTCTTATACGCAAATGCACATTTAAAAAGTGCACGTTGTAGTGTCAAATTGAAAGATTTACTTTAAAGAACATTTTAGATCATTGTTTCAATAATCTTTTGTCATGCATAAATAAATAAATCTATTTTGATGTGCTAACATACTGAAGTACATGTAAAGGACTTGTTATAATTATAATTGTAGTGTTTTATTTAATGTTACATTTAAATACATAACATGAATGTTTAAATAGAAATTACATTTAAGTATTGTTTACCATAAATGCTTGTCAGTACATTTAACAGCAAAGACAATAGAAGTAATTATGAAATTACGTACATATATGTTAATAAGCAGGACTTAATTAAATCAAAACAACACAATAAAGTTCAGCTAATTGCATTTAATATAACTGTAAACTAACTAATACATTTTCAGGTTAATGTTAATATATACACCGATCAGGCATAACATTATGATATATATGAATATATATGAATATATATTATATTGCTAATATTGTGTTGGTCCCCCTTTGGTCCCCCTTTTGCTGCCAAAACAGCCCTAACCCATCGAGGCATGGACTAAACTCCTGAAGGTGTGCTGTGGTATCTGGCACCAAGATGTTAGCAGCATCCTTTAAGTCCTGTAAGTTGCGAGGTGGGGCCTCCATGGATCGGACTCCACATCCAACAGATGCTTGATTGGATTGAGATCTGGGGAATTTGGAGACCAAGTCAACATCTCAAACTCGTTGTTGTGCTCCTCAAACCAATCCTGAACCATTTTTGCTTTGTGGCAGGGTGCATTATCCTGCAGAAAGAGACCACAGCCACCAGGGAATACCGTTTCCATGAAAGGGTGTAAATCGTCTGCAACAATGCTTAGGTAGGTGGTGCATGTCAAAGTAACATCCATATGGATGGCAGGACCCAAGGTTTCTCAACAGAACATTGCCCATAGCATTAGCATCACACTGCCTCCTCCAGCTTGCCTTCTTCACATAGTGCATGGTGCCATGTGTGCCCTAGGTAAGCAACGCAGGCGCACCCGGCTATCCTTGTGATGTAAAAGAAAACGTGATTCTTTAGACCAGGCCACCTTCTTCTATTGCTCCGTGGTCCAGTTTTGATGCTCACGTGCCCACTGTTGGTACTTTCGGTGGTGGACAGGGGTCAGCATGGGAACCCTGACTGGTCTGCAGCTATGCAGCCCCATACGCAACAAATATATTCTGAACCAGCATTAACTTGTTGAGCAATTTGAGCTACAGCAGCTCGTCTGTTTGATCGGACCTCACAGGCCAGCCTTCGCTCCCCACGTGCATCAATGAGCCTTGGCCACCCATGACCCTGTTGCCGGTTCACCACTGTTCCTTCCTTGGACCACTTTTGATAGATACTGACCACTGCAGAACGGGAACACCCCACAAGACCTGCCATTTTGGAGATGCTCTGACCTAGCCATCACAATTTGGCCCTTGTCAAACTCGCTCAAATCCTTACGCTTGCCCATTTTTCCTGCTTCTAACACATCAACTTTGAGGACAAAATGTTCACTTGCTGCCTAATATATCCCACCCACTAACAGGTGCCGTGATGAAAAAATAATCAGTGTTATTCATATGCCTGATCGGTGTATATACTAATATAACATTTTGCATTGTATAAATTACTTAAAAGAGGAGGTACATTTATGGAGGAACTTTATTTTATGGAACACCAAAGAATATATTTTGAATTTTTACAAACATCTCAGTGTTGTTTTTTCTTCTTCTATACAATGAAAGTCAAAGGGGTCCAGTGCTGTTTTGGCCCCCCATGTCTTTTATTATTGGCAAAAAGTTGAAACATTCTTCACAATATCTTTTCCACAGAAGAAAGAAAGTAGTACAGGTCTGGGACGACATTAGGATGAGTAAATGATGACAAAATGTACAGTTTTGGGTGAAACTTATTATAAAGTGTTACCCATTAAGACACCAGTCCAGTCTTAAAATACAGTGAACACACCACTTATCATTTCTTCAGATCAACAAGATTCCTGAATTCCTGTCGTCAGGTGGTGGAACCGACCCTTGAATCGGTTCTGGCCTCATGCTGGGTTCTTTCACTGCCACAGAGGGAAGGCTCGTTCCCTGGTCTGCAAAGTACTTCAGACACCTGGTCCAAAATCAACAGCACATGTTGAAAAGCACTAACGGCGGCCCGTTGCCCGCTGGGTGATGATGTCACCTGAGCATGCCATACTGCTACACTATGACTTGTCAAATTAAAGAGAGAAAACCACAGAGATGTGTACCCCTTGGAAGCGACGAGGCCTTTTTCTGCTTTCCTTCTGGGAAATGGAGATTGTGTGTCAGGAGGCCATTTTCCAGAATCCACCTGCTGCCAAGCTTTAATGGCGTGATAAACAAAGAGAAATCGTTAGAGCGCATTAAACACATAGCTCCTAACTCGCATGTGACTTCGGTTTATGAGAAAGAGGCAAACGCTCTCCTCTCTAAAAGCTAAGAATAGAGGCTCTTTGTACCGTTTATATATCGTTTTACAATTTATACAGTGCACTAAAGCGGAGAAATTGCAACCTTGTAAACATTTTCATTAAGCATCCTTAAAGCAGCTAGAATTAGAATAAAGTTTCACGACGGAGCACGATACAGTCATAAAACAGCCAGTACAGTGTATGAAATAAGGCTCTGAAAAGTAGATACTAAAAACAGCTTGTGTATTGACAAAAAACACTCCCTCTTAGCACTATTGCGGCTATTAGCATGGTTAGCGTTCTTAATGATTCTCCAACAGAGGGCAACACAGGCTCCCATTTCAGAAGTCAGTACTCACAACACAGGCATAAACCTGCTTCATAGCCCTATAATTGAGTCTCTATACGCATATAAAATGACATTTCTTAATTTAACCGTCACCCTTCTGCCCACAAGAATGATTCATCCAGAGGCAGGAATAGCAACTCAGTGTAGGCCAAAATATAATCCATGTCAAGAGTACAATATCAAATAAAGGCAATAATTTCAGCATCTGTTCTCATTATGTGTAAATGGAGAGTAATTGTTTTCAAATTTGAAAAATGTGGTGATGGAGCTCACAGCTACTGCTAATGTGGCTGTTGTTATTTCAGTGGGACCCAGAGGAGTATTTAGGCAGCTGCTGAGGCCTCCGTCCCAGCCCTGGTATCATCCCCCCATCAGGCACTCCTTGAAGTGGTTTTATAAGACATGACGAGGGAGCCCGGGCCGAAAGTGATCAGCGGGCGACGCACATCTGAAACCCATTTCCCGCAATTAAAGGGGAGAGACTATCAGCTCTAAACATCGCCTGTTTCCACGGTACCGGTTCAAACATTCGCCTCGCGCACACATTCCCATAAATAGTGACAGAACATTTCCAAATATATTTGTTTAGAGAAAAAACACAGTGACCTTCCAGCTGGGCCTGAGGGGGGGAGGGGGGGAGGGGGGGGGGGCTTCTATGGATCAATAAAGGTCTGGTTTTTGACAGTGGTTTGAATGTTTGAGAGCGGTCACAGCATCCACACCTGGGATGGGACTGTTCTCAATGTGCAACGTCGCGCGCGAGTGAGTGTGTGTCCAGTTCGAGAAGTGCTTCCCCCGTCGATCCCTTCACTGGTCATTTTCTCTCTATTTGGGTGCTCATCAGACTTCAAACACAATAAAACAAATACCAGACATGCAGCTAGTGGTATGGCAGACCTGATTGCTATCAGAAATTGCAATCAAGCCAATTTAACTTGAAAATGCATTGTTATAATTCCAACATGCAAAGAGATAGTAAACAGCTTTGACTTAGCATTGTTTGGTTCACTGCTCCTCCTGCTGAAGTCTAAAAATGCTTTAGCTGAGAGCATAACAACTTCTGATGATGGTTTGTGAGATAAAGAAGCCCTTGGTTTGCTGAAGAAGTGCTGAACGAGACTCTTGTACTCTTTCTTTAGCGTGTTTTGATCCATATTAAGGTGTTTATTTGAATGTGAGTGTTAGAATGACCTTAGGGAAGGTTTATTATTACATCAGAAACAAATGGCTAGAACAAAGTGATCGTGAAATGTCTCCACACGCATGTCAAAGCAAAACATCATTAATGGAGATGTGTTCTAGGACCTTTAACCTTTTGTATCTTGGCAGTAGTTGAAAAACAGCCTCGTCTTTCCTCAGAAATTTCAAATTCGAAAGAAGAGTCTGATATTGATTAAGTCAAGATTTAGTTGTGTAGACTCAAACTTGTGATTGCTATAGATGACAAAAACATGATTTATTCAGAGTTTTTATTGTTAAATAAAAATACAATTAAAAGTATTAAAATGATTTAGGTTCATTTAAATAAAGCTGAAATAAAATATAAATATTAGATGAAAAAATTATAAGTTGCTTTGGCAGCTAACTGAAATAAAGTAAGTTTAACATGAACTAAATACAAATAAAATAAATAAAACAATAAAAAAAATAATAAAAATGGCAAAAGCACACAACAACATCACATAAAATATTTAATTAAAAGCTACAAAATGTTAAGAAACACCATAATAGTATATAAGTAATGTAATATACTAAAATAATACTGTATCTAAATAAACTATTATTGTAACAGTCATTTAGAGCATATTGTAAACTTTAAAGTGTAAATTGAGCTCTGCCGGAATAGACTTGGTGAAACAACCCAAGGTAGACGTAGTTTAACAGTGAGTAGAGACCCAGAAAAGCTTAGGCCCGAAAAGGAAGTAAAAATGGCGTGATTTGCAATGGACGCAGTTTTTGCTTTCCACACCATCATGAAAGATCAGCAAAACATTGGTTTCTTAAGACATAGAAAAAAAGAGGAGAGCCCTTGGTTGCAACCTAGGCATTGAAAAGAGTAATATGATCATGGATGATGTCCACCTGAGTTCATGTCATTTGCCATGCCTCTTTTTCAATGACGTACGACTCACATTAACAAGGGAATATCTAATCCCATTGTACATGGCAGATGCAAATGCCTGTATGTGATTCATATTCATTATTTCCATATATGAAGGAGGCCTAAAACCGATCAGAAAATATCAGAATCCATGTGCTTTTTTCCTGCTTACATGTTCGTGGGTAATATCCAATCTGTGGCATATGGGAGAACATTTTTTGGAATTGGGTCACTTGAACCATGTAATGTAACTGCGGCCCAAGAGGCTTTATCTCAGTCATATGAAACAGATTTCCCTGTGGTCAGACATGCTCTCCTTGGTGGTGGGCAGATGTCTCTGTGGACTCAACCACTTGATAGTGAGAGACAGAAATGTCAAAAGCCAAATTGTCATGGGGGATGATCCTAGTTCATCTTTGGGCCAAACTTTGCCTAAGCTCATTACAAATATTAGACAGGAGCTGTTCTTCGGCTACTTAGACTTGTGTCTGGATTAGACAGAAATGCAGAGAGAAGACCTGTATAAGGCCTGACAACTTTAAAGTAAACTCTTTTTGGTAAAGTTATCATGTATGCATGTTGCAGACATGCGTGGCTTGCTGTCATGAATGGTTAAGAAATTAGCAAGATTTTGGTCTGTATGATACACTTATGAAAAATCCCCAAATTAAGGGCAAATTAAGATAACTAAAGTGGCCCAACAATTATAACCACTGTTAAAAATGTATAAATGACATCCATCCATTCTCCAAACCGATTATCCTATGTATGGTATTCTGGAAAACAATGATAAGCATTTCATAAGTTTGAATGGCTTTTTTTGGAAAAAAACATTTAAAGGTGCACTATGTAAAAATGTTTCAGTAAAATATCCAAAAACTACTAGGCCAGTGTTATATATTTTGTTCAGTTGAGTACTTACAATATCCCAAATGTTCCCAACTATTTGTAAATCGTGAGAAAATTGCTATTTTAACCAAAGAACTGGGACGTGTGAGGGAGTCGCCTGTCGATGGCGTCATATCTGCGTTCCCCTCGGTTTCCGGTTTTATTTTGCAGAAACGCTTTACTCTCACTGCAGTGTGCAACAAGTGTCATAGCAGCCGTCGAGTGAACGCACAGAGTAACGTCATAACATCATTTTCAACACACTCTAATATTAGATGTATCTAATATGATAAACAGAGCTGCGTTACTCCATACTCATACTCGAAATGGCACCAGCGACTGTGGCATAATAAAAGTCCCGCCAGCGACTAGGCCATAATAAAGGTCCCGCTGCTCACGGGACCAACACTGGTGGCACAACACAGAACTCATGGTAGCGTTCACCTTTTCTTCTCCGGACAATCACTTTGTGTTGTGTTGCGCTCTTCTTATTAACAATCGCTCCTGCTTCTGCTTCTAACTACAGTAACGTTAATAATCATATCCATGAACATGATTTCTGCCCGAGTCCTATACCGATTATTTTCCACCGGCTGTGAGGTGGAGACCACATGTCCCAAGATTCTGCACTCAAACTTGGCGTCATCAAACTACGCCTTTGTTTTGAATAGGCGACCTCTAGTGGACAGAAAAGTTACATAGTGCAGCTTTAATATATGCAAATATTCTATAGTCAGTATTTACGATGTTGACCCTTCTTCTTCATAACTTCTGCAATTCACTCTGGCATACTAATCAGATTCCGGGCCAAATCCTGACTGATGGCGATCCATTCTTGCCTTATTAGTGCTCAGAGTTGATCACAGTTTGTGGACTTTTGCTTGTCCACTCGCTTTTTGAGGATTGACTGCAGGTTCTCAATGATCCAGGGAGTTGCCTGCCCACGGATCCAAAATTTCAGTGTAATGATCTCTGAGATCTTGCCTTCTGACATGTGCTCTCATGCTGGAAAATGTATAATCACCATAATCGTGCCTGGGTCAATGGGAGAAGTTGCTTTTCCAGGTTGTTTTGACATTCTCTTCACTGGTGGCACAACACAGAACTGGTAGCGTTCACCTTTTCTTCTCCCGACAATCACTTTTCCAGATGTCCCAAACAGTTGGAAGTGAGCTTCATTAGAGAAAATACTAGGGGTGGCACGGTTCACAAAACCCACGGTTCGGTTCGTATCACGGTTTTAGGGTCACGGTTTTCGGTTCTCTACGGTTCTTGTTGTTGTTGTTTTTAATCGTTAACACTCCAGAAATTTACTTCAGCATATGGTATATAGCTTAATCATCCACAATTAGGATACAGTATTAAAAAAATTGTTATATCATGTAGAAGTTGTTTCTTAACTGGCTGTCTACAGAGTCCGACACATTGGCGCAACATTTTTCATGTTAATCATGTCAATTTTGATCAGAACAATGCACTGTGGCTTTAATGCAGCTGACCTGATTAACAAATTTCACCATGAAGTGTTCCGTGTGTTTCACAATCACCATATGACATCCAGCACTGTGAAAAGAAAAAAAAAAAAAATACACGAAAACACAACACTGCCAGAAGTTTTTGCCCAAACTTCAAAGGCATGTTTAAATTATTAAAACTAGAAGGATATCTTAATTTGTAAATGTTACATTTATCATGTGAACTACTTATATACAACATGTTATATGCATGTGTGTATGAGACAGAGGGGAACATGGTCGCATTTGCAGCAGATATATGCTGCCTATCATAAATCAAAGCATGAGACAGACAGGGGTCAGAGGAGAACACCGGAAAATGTGACTGAATGGACAATATTTGTTTGTATTTGCAATACACGAGCCGCGGTTCAGCTGCGCGAGACAAACACTGCCAGTGTGTGAATGCGCGTGTCTCCCGCTCTCCATACGCACTGCATCTGCCCTGCCTGCTATACGTCGCTCACACACACACACACACACACACACACACACACACACACACACACACACACACACACACACACACACACACACACACACACACACACACACACACACACACACACACACACACACACACACACACACACACACACAAACCTCTTATTTCTCGTGAAAAGGACACACCCACTGTCTGAGGTAATATACGGGCACGAGGATACATTGCGCATGCGTCGAAACCGTGCGACGCACACGCTCCGAACCGAGACAAGCAAACCGAACGGTTCGGGTTTTTTTCATGTACCATGCCACCCCTAGAAAATACCTTTGAAGTTACCTTTGTCTTCTGCTGTCCAATCCTTGTAGTACCTGCAGAATTTCAGACTGTCCTTGATGTTTTTTCTTGATGTTTGTCCTTGATGTTTTTTCCTAGAAGAGAAGTGGCTTCTTTTCTGCTCTTCTTGACACCAGGCCATTGTCTAAAAGTATTGGCTTCACTGTGCACTGATGCACTCACACCCGCCCGGCCTGCTGCCAATACTGAGCCAGCTCGGCACTAGTGGTTACATGATTCAGTAGCTTACTCCTCAGGAGGAGATGGTCCTGGTGCTTGCTGGACACTCTGGGATGTCCAGAAGCTTTCTTCACTGCAGTTTAACCTCTCTCCTTAAAGTTCTTGATGATCCGGTAAATGGTTCAAAATTCTTTGCAGAAATGTCCTTGCATGTGAGGGCATTTTGATGCAATGCGATGCGATGATGGCTGCACATCTGTCTTTGGAGGTAACCATTGCTGACACAAGACCATAGTGATTGAAAACACTTCCTCCCTCCTTTTATAGCAATCCGTCTGCTCTTATAATCCAATCAGAATAATAGAGTGATTTCACCTGACTAGTACTAGTTTACACTTTCCCATGTGCTGATGATATGATTTTAGCTGGTCATTTTGTGCCGGTGAGAAAACAGTGAGATTTGGGTTTTTGTGATAACGTTATTTTTTCCCCCTGTGATTATGATGATGCCGAAACGACTGTATAAGACTTTGTTGCAGTCTTTGGAGGGAAGTAGTATGTGCCAGTGGTAGGCCATAAAATGGCTACCAGCGAGGCCTCTGGTCGCTGTAAGGCAATATGAGCATCTCAGCGAGAGCCTGCTAGACTCATCCATCTCTGTCCAGCAGTATTGTCTGCCTGCTGGCTGGAGCTGCATCTGGTGTCACCGTCTCTGGGAGAGTCTGCCTGCAGTCCCATAAACATTCTAATCATTAACACAACCTGCCTTAGCCAAGAGTGCTACACTCCCACAGCTGCAGAGAGCACTAAAGGCGAACATAAATCTGTCCTGGAAAACCAAGCAGAGGACATGCTCTCTGGTGGGCACTGGGAAAACGGACATTTATTTGGGAGAGTGTTGCCGTTGGGATGATTGCCGTTGCTGACGGGAACAAAGGTAACCTTTTTGACTACGGAGAGGGTTAGGTACCTCGTTGGGCCACATGGTTTCATGTGTTTATGCTTACATTGAACTTTCCAATGAGTTACCAAGCCTATCTGTTCCAGACCAAAAATTTGGAATGATACATGTCGTTAAAATACACGCAGATGCTCCAGATGTTGATTATTTTTGTGCTGGACTGAACTATGAAAAATGGGTCAAGGGTAATGCAACATTTTGCCCCACTGAGAATTACTTGACTCTTTCACATTATTTGATTGTTTTCCGTATTTTCATAACTCCATGCCATCTTTTGCCATGCTTGGTTGGCAGCCAATACTATTATTATGAAGCAGCAATAATTGGAGATGCCCAGAAGGAAAATACAGCTGCATAAAATAGCACAGAGACACGCATATCATCAGATTCTGCTCTAGAAAATTGGACTAATCAGAGGTGATGAGCTTAAATAGTCTGTTTTTGCGGTTTCTGAAGGCACCAGGATGCAAAAATGTTGCCAGTCTGGCACGATATCAGTAGAAGGCTTTGTGCCTCTAGGGTTTCTGTGAAGCTCTTGTTATTGAGCAAAATATAATTTGTTCATTAGTTTATTAGTTACGTATAGAGTATGTAATATTCAGACTGCTTAATATGATCATTTTTATTCCACTATTTAAAGGAGAGTCAGCTAGTGATGCAGTTTCTTCTACTAGGCCAACTGTTTCAAATACACACAGTTAAGGATAAGTTTTAGAGATGCAATGCTCATTATGTCCTGTAGAGGGAGCACACCCTCAAGCTCTGCCCTCCAGTGATTCTGAAACCCACCTGCCTGCCAGATGTCATTGTGCTTGTCCTACATGATTCATAGAGTTTGTGTTTTTGTATTCTCTTTCTGCCCTAACCCTGGTATATGTTTATAGTAGTGTATTAACCTTGAAGAAGGTGAGGCGAGGTGAGGAAAATTACACCTGATGACAGGACGACTTTGGGGAATCCCGAATACGTCACTTTGCTGAGGTTACATGGTTATGGTATATCAAACTCTCCACACTTACATTTGCACACCTAAAAGTTATAGGGACACTTGTATATCTTTTGGCACATACTTATGACTAGTATGCTGTGATTATTGTGGTTGTCATGGAAATCCAGGTGTGTTTAATATCTGCAATATATTTCTGTTGGATTTTCAAGCATTAGAAATCATACCTCGCCTGTGTTTGGAGGTGATCCAGGTATTGATATGATTTTCTTAAAAATGCATCTTTTAATCAGTATATTCTCATCAATTGCACATCCTCATAATGTTCCATAAGTTACAAGACTTTTGTTCATTGAGCATCTTCTGAAGAAAGACTTTGCTTTATATGATAAACAATAAACATTCATCAGTGTACATACCTAAAGCACATCAAATATGGTCAATCGAAGTGCAAATGTATACTCGCATAATGTGCGAGAACAAAAACCTCACTGGTTATTATGTGTTATGCACACGTTTGAGCTTCCAGTTGCCATATTTGATATGGATATGTATGTGCATTGATTTTGAATGATATGACTATCTCTAAGTTGTGGTCTTAGGCCTGGGACACACTCGACAATTTTCAAATCTTAATCGATTTTAAAATTGTGGGAGCCCACATTATAATCCTCCTAATGCACACAATAGATTATTCGTCCAGACCGTTTTATGGAAAGAAAAAAATAAACAAGAAAAAAAGATTATCGGTGATATTCTTTCTCAATACTCCACTTTTACGGCATGTTTGTGGCTGCCAAGTTTCAGCTATAAAAGCACGCAACATCCGGTTGGTGAAGCTTGCTT
Source organism: Romanogobio albipinnatus (assembly GCA_023566225.1). NCBI lineage: Eukaryota > Metazoa > Chordata > Actinopteri > Cypriniformes > Gobionidae > Romanogobio > Romanogobio albipinnatus. The sequence goes on along the minus strand of CM042243.1, from coordinate 33,641,721 downwards.
GCTCTCATTGGCTATCGGGGGGTATGACGTCAGAGACAGAATCAAAAATGTTTTATATTTACGATTTGGGATCGTGCGGGCTCCGACGCGATTGGGAACAGTAAAATAATCGTGATATGACGCCACACAATAATCGAGGATTTTTGGGACAAAAAGTCGTTTGCGACATGCATCGAATCAGGCCATGCCCCACAATCTTTTGGGGGTGCAAATGGGGCTCAAAATCGGGCTTAAAATCTTCAAGTGTGTGGCCAGCCTTAGGCTTATACTGACACCTAGGCTACTGGATGCAGCATCACGTTATAAAGCAAGTTGCTGTTACGTAGAAAATGTATTTTTTGCAAACAGTAGTATTCAGCAGGTCATGTGTCATGTGGATAGCTTTTATATGCAGTAGTTCTATTGTGTTTGTTTTATGTTTGTTCCGAGAATAGACATGACTTTGTTTTCCTCACTGGAATTCCTAACTTTTAATATTCTAAAAAAACATTCGGACATTAAAGCTGTAGTCTACGATGTTGAAAATCAGTCGAGAAAACCTGAATTTTTTAAAAACTCATCCCGCCCCTCCACGCGCACACCCCTCCCCTCTGTGCTACCTGATCCCTCCCACCGGGAAACGACCTGAACAACGTCACTCAGTCAAGCAGGAGTAAACATCGGAACAGAGATGTTAATAGCTCAAAGGCACACGTTTGAGTTCTATCGGCTCAAACAGAAAACCGCTAACGTTAGGCTTATTGAAATAGTCAAGCACTTCAAGAAATATAATTACTTTGACCCGTGATAGGCGATGCTAAACGGCTAACATTCCAATGCCGACGGCAGCATGATCATGTTGTCAGACTGATAAAAAGCTATTTATGTAATACACCACACCATAAAAGTATAAATAAATGTTTACCTGCTCAACAAAAAGTCAGCGTCGGTTTTAAGTCCAAAGGTTTCTCTGAAGCTTCCTCCAACGGGCAATGGTGGACCCTATATTGATTCGGCTTTGAGTCTGGCGTTCTTCACTTTTTTTTTTTAAATCTCTGCTCTTTCCTCAATTGACTTTCTCTTTCTTCCAACCTTGACTGTTGGGGCGAGCAGGGGCCGCTTGCTGCTGTCTGTTTGTTGGTTTTTCTCCATTGCTGAGTTGATGCTGCCTACTTGCCCGCAAAATTTCATATCGCAGGAGGGGGCGGGGTGGGGTGCGGTGGGTGGATACGCGAGTGGAGCAGGGGATTGGATGAGAACAGTTAACCAATGTAAGCTGTCCGGCCGGACAGCTTACATTGGTCGATTTCTCTGCGGCTGTGCACCCAATAGAGTGAATGGATTTTTTTCATTCTTTTTCTCTTCATATTGTTAGGATTGTACTGTAGAACCATAACCAGCATCTAAACGAGGTTATTAATAATGAACAATCTTTGAAATCGTAGACCATAGCTTTAAGGCAATTCTAAGATGGTATTCTATGTGTTTGTCATCATGGGCGTCAGTTTGGTTTGAAATGTGCTGGGGACAGAGACGCATTCAGAAGTGCATTTTCAGAAGTGCTGGGTAGGCCTACATGATGCATTTTTTTTCTCTCTTTCGCGCAGTTCATGTTTTGAAAGACTATGTCCTGTAGCTTACTAATGTAAATAAACAAAAATGTCAGCTGAGAGACATATTGCGGGTCTTATAGCCTATCTTACTCATGCCGACAAAAAAGGGCCCAGTGAATTTTTTAATATTTTTCATTTTTGCAATTTTTTTTAACCACTTCGTTATCAGAGTCCCACTGGAGCCCGTGTTTTTTTTTAATCCTCCCTATTACACATTAGTTGCAGCCATTAAAATAGTTAAGTTTTGTTTTTAATGTCAAAATAGTTAAATTTCGTTTTGTTTCTTTATTAAATTAATTTAGAAAAATGTTTGAAGCATTTTTTTGTTTGTTAAACTAAAAGTAAAGTTTTTGCTTTTTAAAGTGACGACCAAGCGGCCAGCGGCCGACAGTGAGTTAACCCAACACTTTAGCCTCTCAAATCAACACATGTCAGAGTAGTTAGGCTATATTTCGTTTTGTTTCTTTATTAAGTTAATTTAGAAAAAAAATTTAAGCATTTTTTTCTTTGTTAAACTAAAGTTTTTGCTTTTTAAAGTGAAACCAAGCGGCCAGCGGCTGATGTTAACCCAACACTTTAGCCTCTGAAATCAACACTTGACTTGTCTTGCTTATAAAATCCAAATAAAACACATAAAGCATCGTTTAAACGTTTAGCCTCTATCACCACCATCACAGTAAAAAGGCATTTTTGACAAGATGAGGCAGGCAGATCGCAATGGCGCGCGCAAACGAAACGGCTACACAATCTAAACAAATAATTAAAAAAACATGCTGGTTGTCTTACCTTGCTACACCTATCCGTGAAATTAATATAAATCCGATCTTCGATTCCCGTGCTATATGCAGTGTTGGGCACGTTACTTTAAAAAAGTAATTAGTTATAGTTACTAGTTACTTCTTACAAATAGTAACTGAGTTAGTAACTGAGTTACATCATTATAAAAGTAACTAATTACCAGGGAAAGTAATTACTGCGTTACTTTTTTTTTTGTCAAAAGTTCAAATATGTCAAATAACTTGGATGCCCCCAATTTAAATATGTTAAATGAATGAATTAGACACTAAACATTGTACATTAATGTACACTATTGTAATGTTGCTGTGGGACAATGTGAGAGACACCTATCCAATTCAATATATTGTAAATATTATCAGTAGAACTACTATAGTGTAAATATTATCAGTACTTTACTACTCCTTTGGTAGTGGAGCTCACGTTATCGCCTGGGTTTTTAGCCGCTCATTTTGTGGCTGTGATGATGTGAGGAGCTTCATTAGATTAGAATTACTTGCCACCGACGTGGAGAGACTCTTTCTTCCTGGGCATAAGTTGCACGTCACATAAACATTCTTACCTTTCACCTCAACGAGGGAAGAGTAGTGCTTATACTTCCAGTTTGCGAAAGCTACCTTTGAAGTCGTTGGACTTGCCATCGCTGACTGTGCATATGCGTGTGCGACCGTGCATCATAGGTGTGTGTGTGTGTGTGGACTCAACCTATCAACCTCAACCTTGTCTCCCACCCACCAATCATCATCAGTTGTGTACCACGCGCGCGCACACACACACACACACACACACACGCACGTTGCAGGTCCGACTGACAGAGAGCCTGTTTGGATGAAAACCGCTTCAGTGAGCTCAATTATAGTAACGCCTTTTTTTTTTTCTCAGTAACGCTAACGGCGTTGCAACATTGGGAAAAGTAATTAATTAGATTACTCCGTTACTGAAAAATTAACGCCGTTAGTAACGCCGTTATACTTAAACGCCGTTACTCCCAACACTGGCTATATGCACATTTAACGGAGTTCATGTCAACGAAAGCAACAGATATGAGCATTTTATTCATCAGCTTATTTCAACATCAAAGACTGCAGTATGAGAACGAGCGACCTAAACACTGGTAAGAGCCTTAGTCTCATAAGTTTTAATGAAGATGATTGTGCTTTTGAGCATTTCAGACTTATTTTCAGTTTCACTTGTGGCAGTTTGCGTGTTGGCTTGCTTTACTCATTTGCGGCGATGCGTGTTGCATAGCGCCGTCCTATAGCCTAAAAAGGCCCGAAGCCAGGCCCGCGTCTGAGGTAGGCTATGACTGGAAAATTGGCCCGAAGCCCGGCCCTAGGGGCGTAAAAAAGTCGAGTAAGGCTGAAAGCGTCTTTCTTTTTAATACATTTCTTGAATGTCTTAATTACAGTAGGCCTATAGATAGTTATGATATTTGTGGCTGCACCGGGTCCGTCATTACGCTAATCATGAGCTGCCCATGGCACCTGCTACCCACGGCTGTTAAGAACTGTAGGCTACATCAATACATTACAACAATTTCGTGCTATGGGCACTGCTACTGATACAGGCAGCGGAAGAGCCTATTTTACGAAGCTTGCTTCTGCTTTTCAAACGTTTTTAAGACAAAAGATGTCATTAAAACCACATAAGATATCGTTATTACGACACAATTGAGTGGAAAAAATTATGCGTGTGGCAGCAATGCTTCACCGTAAAATTTAACTCGAGGTTTAAAAAAAAAAAAAAGTGGTGGGTACAAAAGGACTCAGGACGAAATCTGGTGGGTACGCGTCCCCCCGTCCCCCCCGAAATCGACGCCTATGTTTGTCATGTATACTAAAGTCTGGCAATCATCATTAGTGTCATCCTCAGGCTGAATAATGCAAATAATTCTGTCAAAAGTGTATCTGATGTGTTCAGCGATTAGGATAGCTTACAATATACAGGGAGTGCAGAATTATTAGGCAAGTTGTATTTTTGAGGATTAATTTTACAACATTAATAATTAAACAACAACCATGTTGTCAATGAACACAAAAAACTCATTAATATCAAAGCTGAATATTTTTGGAATTGGTTTTTAGTTTTAGCTATTTTAGGGGGATATCTGTGTGTGCAGGTGACTATTACTGTGCATAATTATTAGGCAACTTAACAAAAAACAAATTTATACCCATTTCAATTATTTATTTTTACCAGTGAAACCAATATAACATCTCAACATTCACAAATATACATTTCTGACATTCAAAAACCAAACAAAAACAAATCAGTGACCAATATAGCCACCTTTCTTTGCAAGGACACTCAAAAGCCTGCCATCCATGGATTCTGTCAGTGTTTTGATCTGTTCACCATCAACATTGCATGCAGCAGCAACCACAGCCTCCCAGACACTGTTCAGAGAGGTGTACTGTTTTCCCTCTTTGTAAATCGCACATTTGATGATGGACCACAGGTTCTCAATGGGGTTCAGATCAGGTGAACAAGGAGGCCATATCATTAGATTTTCTTCTTTTATACCCTTTCTTGCCAGCCACGCTGTGGAGTACTTGGACGCGTGTGATGGAGCATTGTCCTGCATGAAAATCATGTTTTTCTTGAAGGATGCAGACTTCTTCCTGTACCACTGCTTGAAGAAGGTGTCTTCCAGAAACTGGCAGTAGGACTGGGAGTTGAGCTTGACTCCATCCTCAACCCGAAAAGGCCCCACAAGCTCATCTTTGATGATACCAGCCCAAACCAGTACTCCACCTCCACCTTGCTGGCGTCTGAGTCGGACTGGAGCTCTCTGCCCTTTACCAATCCAGCCACGGGCCCATCCATCTGGCCCATCAAGACTCACTCTCATTTCATCAGTCCATAAAACCTTAGAAAAATCAGTCTTGAGATATTTCTTGGCCCAGTCTTGACGTTTCAGCTTGTGTGTCTTGTTCAGTGGTGGTCGACTTTCTGCCTTTCTTACCTTGGCCATGTCTCTGAGTATTGCACACCTTGTGCTTTTGGGCACTCCAGTGATGTTGCAGCTCTGAAATATGGCCAAACTGGTGGCAAGTGGCATCTTGGCAGCTGCACGCTTGACTTTTCTCAGTTCACGGGCAGTTATTTTGAGCCTTGGTTTTTCCACACGCTTCTTGCGACCCTGTTGACTATTTTGAATGAAACGCTTGATTGTTCGATGATCACGCTTCAGAAGCTTGGCTATTTTAAGACTGCTGCATCCCTCTGCAATATATCTCACTATTTTTGACTTTTCTGAGCCTGTCAAGTCCTTCTTTTGACCCATTTTGCCAAAGGAAAGGAAGTTGCCTAATAATTATGCACACCTGATATAGGGTGTTGATGTCATTAGACCACATCCCTTCTCATTACAGAGATGCACATCACCTAATATGCTTAATTGGTAGTAGGCTTTCCAGCCTATACAGCTTGGAGTAAGACAACATGCATAACGAGGATGATGTGGTCAAAATACTCATTTGCCTAATAATTCTGCACTCCCTGTATTTATTATAAACTAGCAATAAGACCCAGAATCTAAATGTATGGCCAGGAGCCCCTACTGCATTTAAATGGCTTTAAAGGAACACGCTGACTTTTTGGGACTTTAGCTTTTTCACTGTATCCCCCAGAGTTAGATAAGTCCATACATACCATTCTCATCTCCGTGCGTGCCATAACTCTGACGCACCCACCGCTAGCCTAGCTAAGCACAAAGACTGGAGGTAAACGGCTCCAGGTAGCCTACTGCTCAATAAGTCAGGGGTTTTCAAACTGGGGTCCAGGGACCCCTAGGGGTCCTCCAGGAGGTTCCAAGGGGTCCCCAGAAAATTTCAGTGGATAAAAAGATTAAGCAAATATGGATAAAGTCTACTGAACATTCTAACTGTTTCATTTCTAAATGTTTCTCTCTTTTCTTGCCATATACGTACTTTCCAGAATTGTAATCTGTACCTGTTTTTGTTTTTCTCACTATAGTCCCCTCACTATAGTCACTGGGGTTGTATAAGGCAGTATTCTTAATGCAGCATGTAAGAAATAACGTAACAAATAATTTTTAGTTGAAAATGTTCTTCTTCAGGTTTATACATCCAACATTAAGTATATCCAATTTTAAAATATATAGATGGATTTTAGGAAGGGGGTCCCTCATAAAAGGTTCATAATATTTGGGGGTCCTTGGCATCATAAAGTACATGTTGTGATGTGTATAGTTACATCGTGTACTAAGACCAACGGAAAATGAAAAGTTAAAATTTTCTAGACCAATATGGCTAGGAACTATATTCTCATTCCTGCGTAGTAATCAAGGAGCTTTGCTGCCATACCATGGGTGCAGCGGCGCAATGATATTAATCAGGATAGACAACAGCTTCAAAAAAAAAAAAAAATTACAATTAGTGTATTATTTAATGTTAAAATAGAGAAAAGGGTTTTAAATTCCAATGCAATTTTTTTTTTTTTTTTATCATTTTTAATGCCACGGTTTACCCACTAGGTGCTTGTATGGCTCTTCAACAAATATGCATATCATAACTGCTTACTTATTTTTAGGTTTTGCATTTGAATAAATAATTTAGACATGATCAAACACTAGAGTTTTTAAATGTGAAATCTAAGAAAGTTAATAACTTACATCCTAATAGTTTAATGATATACAGTGAGGAAAATAAGTATTTGAACACCCTTCTATTTTGCAAGTTCTCCCACTTGGAAATCAGGGTCTTTCAACATGACAATGACCCGAAGCACACAGCCAGGATAACCAAGGAGTGGCTCTGTAAGAAGCATATCAAGGTTCTGGCGTGGCCTAGCCAGTCTCCAGACCTAAACCCAATAGAGAATCTTTGGAGGGAGCTCAAACTCCGTGTTTCTCAGCAACAGGCCAGAAACCTGACTGATTTAGAGAAGATCTGTGTGGAGGAGTGGGCCAAAATCCCTCCTGCAGTGTGTGCAAACCTGGTGAAAAACTACAGGAAATTTGGTTTGACCTCTGTAATTGCAAACAAAGGCTACTGTACCAAATATTAACATTGATTTTCTCAGGTGTTCAAATACTTATTTGCAGCTGTATCACAAATAAATAGTTAAAAAAATCATACATTGTGATTTCTGGATTTTTTTTTTAGATTATGTCTCTCACAGTGGACATGCACCTACGATGACAATTCCAGACCCCTCCATGATTTCTAAGTGGGAGAACTTGCAAAATAGCAGGGTGTTCAAATACTTATTTTCCTCACTGTAAGCACACACAATGAATGCAAGCAAATACTGAATTTAACCCCAAAGTTTAAAATAGTGATAAAAAACTGCATTCAACTAAATATTTCTTCCCCTTATATGTACAGTAGTCTATATATTTGATTCTGATTCAAGATCAAAATCAATGCGAGGATACATCATTTTCAAAATTATGTTCATTATGTGTAAAGTTTTTTTTTTTTTGTATAATGAGGAAAAAATTGTGAGTGCACCTTTAAGAGGTGATGCCAGAAAATATAGGGCAGTGGAAACCCCAGCTACTGTCTGGCTTGTACAGGTGAAAAACAGTTTTGTTGTAGCTGGTTGAAACACTAAGTACAGGCTCAGAGTAATTATCCCCTGTTTACTGATGGAAGCAGCTCACAGTACAGCGACTTGGAAAAGAGGCAGCGTAATCCTCAGAGCGTTTTACAGTAGACTATAATTGCTTTCTTACTGTCAAGGAAAAATGCCAAACATAATACTAAGTTGACTACCTGTGGTATGAAGTCATTTAAAGTTTGCTTAACTTTCTGTATTAACGTCCAGTAACTCGCATTCAATTTGGCTGCTAGGATCAAGGGAACCAGAAGTATAATTCTGAATGATTCACAACAGAGATGGTACATCAATTAATGAATTGCTTTCACAAACATGTTCCATGTTGTTATGGAGTCTTTTTTTTTGTGCCCAGCATATTAGTATTGAGATACATTAGTCAGCATAGCATCATTTTAGCACATCCGTTTTACACACCATATGAACAAGTATGCTAATACACATTTTTGTTGTGAGTCAAAAGAGGGGAAAAAATGGAAAAGCAAAGAAGAGTGTGGCCAGCGAAAGTATTTCTGCAGCTGGTAAACAGAACATGTGCATGTTTTCTTGTGTATTTTGAGATTTCACTAGATTCTCAGATATTAAACGTTTAAATGAATGAGTCCATGGCAGTTTTTATTTACACAACCACAAACTGGCAGCGCTAGAAAGAGCAGCCCTGTCCCTACGAAAGGAACGGTCTTTAATATTTGTCGAGAAAGCCACAGCGAGGGTGTTCCCCCCAGATCGGTGGCCAGCTGTGGTGGCTGGAGCCTATAGGCCGTTTGATCCCTGTTAAAGCTGAACTTCCCTCTGCCTTCCGAGTTCAAATGCTCCGGGTCGCCTGCTGGAAATGTTACGGTTCCGTCAGCAGCAGCGGAACGGCCCAGCTGCTCGCGGGCCACCACCGCCAGAACCACGCCAGATTCTCGACATGTGTCATAGCCACAATTTACTGAGAGCAGTGTTGTGTAACAGATATATGATACCACAGTACTTATACAGTTATTTTTAACATGGTCAGTCTCCTGCCAGCAGCAATTAGGAACATCACATCTATGGGAAGCCCAAAGAGCCACAGAGGCTGATAGGATTGCTGTCAGCTGAAATAGGATGTTTTCTGCTCTGTGGGACAAACAAAATGCTTTTCTCGCCATCTCCCTATTAGCCTCAAGCGAACACATGATTGGATTTGATCCATGCTCCTGTTTTTCCCTTCAGCTTTCTTTATCAACAACAAACAGTATTTCAGTTTGTCTTGATCATATTTGAAAATTACTCTAATGATCCAGATGACAAGCATGGAAAAAGAAGAAGAAAGAAAACCGTACATAATCCTCCACTGAAATGAAGACAGTCTGCACAAGACTTTATGAGTCCAGGGATTAAGCAAAACAACAATGAATTAAAGAAATGTTAGGTTTAATGGCAATACAATAGAGCTACATCCGATCGTAATAGCATGATATTGCTAATATTAAATCAATGATACATGGGTCATTTATACTTTATTCTTGATGGTAAACTTCTAACAAACCAACATGAATACAAAGAGTACATTTCTAAGAACTTGCCACGTGTGCTTTATACTAGACTTTTCCGTTTTTTTGTCTCTTTATCGTGGACACTCATTTGTCACTGACTTGTTACTATAATATCTCTGCAAATGAAGAGGTTTGTGAAGGAAGCTTGGTCGTCTGCACACAGGCTGGGAAGTGAAGTGAATCACTGCCTACAGACCACAGAGCATCTCACACTGATGAGTGTCTGCACCGGCCCCTCTTGTTCCCACCGAGTCATTCGCACACACTCTCTGCCCATAGATGTGTGTGAGAAGCATTGTGCTACCACATCAGTCCTGGCCCAGTGCTGCCTGCCTACATTCCCCTGACAAACACACATCTGAATGCTGGATGCCCCACCCAGCTAAAGACCAGAAGCAGTTATTCAGACCCAAACAGAACTACAACCTGCTGCCGTAGGAAGTTGTGAAAAGCTGCACTAACATGCAGTCTACTCAGTCAGTGATAGCATGGCAACAAACTGAAATGCCGTCTAGCACTGAGTTAGGAAGAGCCACCACAGTATGAGAGACCTCCATCTTGTCGCCAAATTCCACGGGTGATAGTAAACGACAGATCCTGAATCGCTATGTTTAGAGGTCTTATGATGTGCAAGAGCACACATCTTCAGAACAGATCAGCTCTGAAAGGCATTCAGCAATCTGATGATACTCTTGCTTATTGCATGGCTTGATAGTGGAATACTTGATTCTGATTGGTCAGTCGAGGCATTCTGCAGTCAAATAGTTTTGTATAGTGACCACTAAACTGTATACAAAGCTGTGATATGTCTCTTGTATCACTCCGTGGTCTCTTTCTTCTCACATACACTACCAATTATTATTATTATTATTTTTCTTTTAGAATTTAGTACTTTTATTCATCAAGAATATATTAAATTGATTAAAAGTGGCATTTCTTTGTTTTTTAATATCTATTAATTGTCTATTAATTAAATACACAAACAAATGTATCACGGCTTCTACCAAAATATTCAGCACAACTGTTTTTAAAGTTAATAATAATAGTGAAAGTGAAATGTTAAAATGTTTCTTGAGCAGCAAATCAGCATATTAGACTGATTTCTGAAGGATCATGTGACACAGATTTAGCTTTGCATCACAGAAATGAATTAGATTTTTAAAATATATAAAAATAGAAAATTGTTGTTTTAAATGGAAATAAAATGTCACAATATTATTGTTTTTACTGTATTTTTGAATAAATAAATGCAGCCTTGTTGAGCATAAAGGTGCCCTAGAATGAAAAATTGAATTAACCATGGCATAGTTGAATAACAAGAGTTTAGTACATGGACATCACATACAGTGAGTCTCAAACACCATTGCTTCCTCCTTCATATGTAAATCTCGTTTGTGAAAAACACCACAGAGAAATAGACAAATCTCAACATAACACAGACTGTTGCGCAACAGTCAGGATCACATTTAATCCCACCGGTCACAATAGTGACCGTAAAAGTTTCTCTCATTTCTAAGGCTATAAAAATGTTACTGAATGATCTATCAATGCATTTCCAGCAGATATTGAAATAATAAAGGGTCTCAATGAAATATGTGCAGTGTCGCATGTTTACTGTAAATTGTCACATGACCAGAGCTGTTTACTTCCTGTTTGCGCCAAGAGAAGAGGATGGCAGCAGGAAAGCTCCCAAAGAAAAGGGTGGTAAAGTATGTTAACATAGGACAGATTTTTGGTACACATCGTGTTTAAGGTGTCTAGTATTGAGATATGCATTTGCAATTACTCAACTTTGTTTAATGTGGTCATAGAACTCACAAACATGTCATTGGCAACAATAGTGACCGGTGGGATAACCCATTGTATCTACATACTAATACACATAGGCTAACTGTTCTACCTTACTTTCTACCTAATTTTACACACACACACACACACACACACACACACACACACACACACACACACACACACACACACACACACACACACACACACACACACACACACACACACACACACACACACACACACACACGTCTCCTCTGATGTCTGATCTCCACACACACACACACACACACACACACACAGACACAGACAGACAGACAGAAACTCACTCACACACACACACACACACACGGTCACGTCTCCTCTGATGTCTGATCTCCACACACACACACACAGACAGACAGAAAGAAACTCACACACACACACACACACACAGAAACTCACACACACACACACACATGGTCACGTCTCCTCTGATGTCTGATCTCCACACACACACACACACACAAACACACAGAAACACACATACACAAACACACACACATGGTCACGTCTCCTCTGATGTCTGATCTCTACACACACACACACACCCACCCACACACACACACACACACAAAAAAAAAAAAATACACACACACACACACACACACACGGCCACGTCTCCTCTGATGTCTGATCTCCACACACACACCCACACACACACACACAGACAGAAACTCACACACACACACACACACGGTCACGTCTCCTCTGATGTCTGATCTCCACACACACACACACACACACACACACACACAGTCACGGTCACGTCTTCTCTGATGTCTAATCTCCACACACACACAGACAGACACACACACACACACACACACACACAGACAGAAACACACACACATGGTCACGTCTCCTCTGATGTCTGATGTCTGATCTCCACACACACACACACACACACACACACACACACACACACACACACAGACACACAAAAACAAACAAAAACAAAAAAACATACACTCACACACACAAACACACTGCACAGGTCAAATAGACCTATATTAAATCAATACAATGGTTGATACAACACAGTATCCCACCGGTCACAATTGTGAACGATCATAAAACACACTTTTTCACACACTTTTCCATGAAAATTTTAAAAAATGATGATTGATTGTTTCAAAGGGATACTAATGACACATGATTTGGATATTTTTGTGTCTGGGAAAAATTTGGGATTAAATGGGTTAATATGTATGCCCCAACATTTGCATGTTCAAGGACAGGCGGAACTGCACAGCCGAATCATCGGAAGTTCTGCAGGTATTGTGAATAAATAAGTGAGACGCGAGGACAGCAAAAATGGCAGATCATGTTCCAGGCTGTGCAGGGGATGTGAGGACTTTTCATACCCATCCCACAGAACAAAACTGTCAACAGGCATGGTTGATGTTTATCTACAGTATAACCGGATACCACGACAATTTAATTCAAAGTTATTTGTTTGCTCGGCCCATTTCACCACAAACAGTTTTTCTAACCTGGCTGGGACAATATCAAGCAGGCTTCGCTCAGCGTCTGATACTGGAGAAGCGACAATTCAAACTATATTCCCGCAAGCAGTAAGCAGTGATTTTATCCACTTATTGACTGTCTAAACAATTTCTGATTAAATTGAAAGTTTCTTAGTGAGACAACATTAACGATAATATCCCCTGTAATGTCTAGATCCAACGCAAGATGCTTGTACAGTAACCGTAGGAAACTCCAAGTAGCATACATAACAGTTTGACAAATGTCAAATGACAAAGGTTGATATTATTTCCTGCCAGTGTTGTCATATAAATCTACAAAATACAACTGTAGATACATATGGCTCCTCATTGTTCCTCAAAATTTGCATCTTTGTCAGAAATAGGATCAAACATATAAGGTTGGATGCATAATCTCTCCATTTTCATGACGGACAGTATAGATGTGTTTCTGTCACTGAAGCTACTGAAATTAGCCGTGCAGTGAAACAGCCAATCAGAGCAGAGCTCAACATTAATATTCATGACCCTTCCAAATAAGGGAAAAACAGACCATTTAATTCTAGGGACAATTTCTAGGGTTGTAAATGGACCTGTAAAACGTTTTTTTTTTTTTTTTTTTTTTTACAATTTTAGCCCTTAAATAAGTCACACACCCTCTATGTAGATATCAGAGAACAATTTAAAATTGTCACAAACTTGGCCTCTGTGGCTCCCTCCGATCACCACCAGAGGGCTCCCTCTCCTGAGTATTAACCTTTCCTGGACTACATTTCCCATAACCCTGTACCTGGACTGATTACACACACACCTGTCTCCCATCACCCAGTATACTTAAGCTGCACACGCTCACGCACTCTTCGCGAAGTCTTGTTCTGCCACGGCTAACACTACTGAGCGTTTACCCTATGATCTGTATTCCTGTGTTTGACCTTGGACTGTTTTGGTACCCTTGAGTTTGTCTTGCCGCCTGCCCTGTGACCCACCTGCCTGTTTACTGGTTATCTCTGTCTAGTCTGCTGCCTGCCCTGACCCAGTGCCTGTCTTCGTTCCTGACTCTTCTTTGCCTTTGACATTGTTGTTGCTGTTATTGACCTCTGCCTGTACGACTACGTGTGTTCTCAATAAAACTGCAAATGGATCCGACTGAGTCTGATGCCTCGTTACAGAAGACTTCGCCCGACCAGGATCCAGCAGCCATCTATCGTCTGTCAACGGAGGTCTCCGCCCAAGCCAGTGTACTAGCCACCCACCAACATCAACTGGCCCGTCTCACCGCTTTAACCGAGGAATTAGTGGAACGCTACAGAGCATGCGACTCACCGACACAGATGTAAGTCCGCCAACAGCTGCATCACCATCGTACTCCACTACTAACCCACGCTTAGCCTTCCCTGATAAATATGATGGCTCACCAGCAAGATGCAAGGGGTTTCTGCTGCAATGCACACTGTTTATGTCGCAACAGCCTGCTCTATATACCAACGATGAGAGTCGCATCGCCTTTGTGTGTTCCCTTCTAACTGGTAAAGCACTGGAGTGGGCCACCACTGTGTGGAATAACACCCGACCTACGTTTTCCTCACTAGATGGATTCTTACAACGATTCCGCAAGATTTTTGAACACGCAGAGGGAGGTAAGGAGGCGGGTGAATTACTACTGGCACTCCGCCAGGGAAGACAAACTGCTGCAGAATACGCTCTCACTTTTCGCACACTGGCTGCTCAAACAACCTGGGTTGATGACACGCTAAAACTACTGTTCTGCAAGGGCTTAAACATGGACCTTCAATCCGAGTTAGCTTGTCGTGATGAGGGGAGAACTTTGAATGACTTCATTGATCTGGCGATCCGTGTCGATAATTTAATTCGCTCCCGACGTCCTCCGAGAAACACTTTGTCAGCCTCAGCCACCACCCCACCTATGCAGGACCCTGAGCCCATGCAGATCGGTTCCACTCACCTATCCTCGGAGGAGAGAGACAGGCGTATTCGACAACGCCTTTGTCTTTATTGTGGTCAACCCGGCCACATGAGAGCATCGTGTCCCACTCGACCCGCAAGCCGAGATGTCACTGCGGTGAGTTCCCACTCTATCTCTCCCAATATTGAAATTTCAGTCAGACTCATGTTAAAAGATAGCTCAGTTAATGCCCTAGCCATGTTAGACTCAGGGGCAGCGGGTAACTTCATGGACTTTGAATTCTCCAAGACACATAATATGGCACTAATTCCCTGTGATTCTGTGTTGTCAGTGGCAGCGTTAGACGGTCGCCCCCTAGGGACTGGAAGGGTTCGTTACACCACTGATGACGTGACTCTTCAAGTTGGGGCATTACACACTGAGAAAATCCGTTTCTTTATTATCAAGTCACCTCAGAGTCCTATCATCCTCGGATTACCATGGTTACGCCAACATAATCCACAAATATCATGGGCAGACAACCAAATCATCCACTGGTCCAACTATTGTCACCAAAACTGCCTCCAGACCCCTAAATTACCGAACTCTCCCAAACAATCACCACCCACTGTTCTACTACCAGCCGAATACCAAGATCTCCTCGAGGCCTTCAGCAAGTCCAAGGCGGCCCAGTTACCACCCCATCGCCCTAGCGATTGTGCCATTGATTTAGTCCCAGGGACGACACCTCCCAAGGGTCGCATCTTCCCACTTTCTCACCCTGAATCTGAAGCAATGAAGAAATATATTGAGGAGGAGCTGGCCAAGGGCTTCATTCAACCATCTACCTCTCCTTCATCTGCTGGGTTCTTCTTCGTAAAGAAGAAAGACGGGGGTCTTAGACCCTGTATCGACTACCGAGGCCTCAACGACATCACAGTGAAGTTTCGGTATCCCCTACCGTTGGTTCCAGCTGCCCTAGAACAACTTCGTACCGCCAAATACTTTACCAAGCTAGACCTTCGGAGTGCCTACAACCTGATACGTATCAAGGAGGGTGATGAATGGAAGACAGCTTTCTCTACTACCACAGGGCACTATGAATACCGCGTGATGCCATTCGGGCTGGTCAATAGTCCGTCCATCTTCCAGGCCTTCATCAATGATGTCTTCCGGGACATGCTAAACAAGTGGGTAATAGTATACATCGACGACATTCTTATTTACTCAGATACTTACCCCGATCACATCCACCACGTCCGCTCCGTCCTGCAGAGACTTATTGAGAATCAACTCTACGTCAAAGCTGAGAAGTGTGAGTTTCACCAGACTAACATTTCTTTCCTGGGTTACATTATCAGTCCTGAGGGGGTCGCCATGGATGACAGCAAGGTTCAGGCAGTGGTTAATTGGCCATTACCAACCACCATCAAGGAACTGCAACGCTTCTTAGGATTTGCCAACTTCTACAGAAGATTTAGCAGAGGCTTCAGCATGATTGCTTCACCTCTCACCTCCATGCTCAAGAAGGGAAATACAAGGCTGGTCTGGTCTACCTCTAGTAAGGATGCTTTCCACAAGTTGAAGGAACTGTTCACAACCGCCCCTATCTTGCATCATCCAGACCCCGAACGAGAATTCCTTGTCGAGGTAGACGCCTCCAGCACGGGTATAGGGGCTATCCTCTCTCAACGTCAGGGCAATCCTCTCAAACTGTTTCCTTGTGCATTTTACTCCCGCAAACTCACACCCACCAAACAGAATTACGATGTGGGAGATCGTGAGCTACTGGCCATGAAGGCAGCCTTGGAACAATGGCGGTTACTGACGAGTTGGGTGGTGGCAGCTATACCTGGATGACCGGAACTGGGCGCTGTATGTACACACTGAATGACCTTCTGGCGGAGAGATGTGGGATGGTTGGAGGGAAGTAAGCACCCATTCATTGTCTTAACCGATCACCGAAACTTGGAGTACCTTCGTTCAGCGAAGCGTCTCAATCCTCGACAAGCCAGATGGGCTTTGTTCTTCACCAGATTTCAATTTACTGTTACCTACAGACCCGGCTCCAAGAACACCAAGGCTGATGCTCTCTCACGTCAGTATGAGTCCTCCTTAGTATCACTGACCAACGAACCTATACTTCCTCCCACTATCATTCTCGCACCCATTCAATGGGACATCATGACAGAAGTCACTGATGCACAGCATACTGAACCACCTCCTCCGAGCTGCCCCACTGGTCGTACCTATGTTCCCACATCTCTCCGCCAGAAGGTCATTCAGTGTGTACATACAGCGCCCAGTTCCGGTCATCCAGGTATAGCTGCCACCACCCAACTCGTCAGTAACCGTTTCTGGTGGCCCACCTTACAGTCTGATATCATCATCTTCATCCACAACTGTGTCATATGTCAGACTTCCAAACCGTCACACCAAAGGCCTGCTGGACTGTTACACCCACTGCCCATTCCTCAACGCCCCTGGTCTCAGATCGCTATCGACTTTGTTACCGACCTCCCCAAGTCTCAGGGCCAGACTACCATCCTTACAGTAATTGACCGCTTCTCCAAGGCCTGTCGCTTAATTCCCTTACCTAAACTCCCTACCGCTCTAGAGACCGCTGAACACCTCTGCAATTATGTATTTCGATTCTATGGCCTCCCTGAGGACATCGTTTCTGATCGGGGACCCCAGTTCACTTCAAGGCTCTGGACATCCTTCTTCCAAAACCTCAATATCAACGTCAGCCTAACTTCGGGCTATCACCCCCAAGCGAATGGTCAAGTGGAACGCCTCAATCAAGAACTCACCCGATATTTACGTTCTTATTGTCACAACAATCAAGCCGACTGGAGTCGGTATCTGTTCTGGGCCGAGTATGCACAGAATTCGCTTCAGAAACCTTCGACGGGACTCACGCCCTTTAAGTGCATACTCGGATATCAACCTCCACTCTTCCCTTGGTCAGGAGAGCCCTCGGATCTCCCCTCGGTTGACCATTGGTTTCAACGGAGCGAGGCTGTCTGGAACGAGGCCCACGTTCACCTGCAGAGGGCAGTTCGACGACAGAAGGAACAGGCCGACCACTATCGTCGTCAGCATCCGGACTACCGCCCGGGACAGTGGGTCTGGTTATCTACCAGGGATCTTCGTCTCAGGCTACCCTGTAAGAAGCTCAGTCCAAGGTACGTGGGTCCATTCAAGATCATCAGACAGATAACTCCAGTTTCCTATCGTTTAGCCTTACCGCCTGAATATCGTATCTCACCCACTTTCCACGTCTCTCTGCTTAAGCCCGCAGGTGGTCCGAGAGGAGAACCTAGACGGGGCCAGTGACCAGAGACCTCCTCCCCTCATTGTGGCAGGCGAGGAGGCATATCGAGTACACGAGCTCATTGACTCCAGACGTCGGGGCAGAGGACATTCTGGACCCATCTCTCATCAATGAATTTCATAGGACCCATCCAGAGCGACCTGCCCCTCGTCCTCGTGGAAGACCCCGGCGTCGACCGCCTCCTCGCCTCAGGAGCTGCTCGCAGGGAGGGGGCTCTGTCACAAACTTGGCCTCTGTGGCTCCCTCCGATCACCACCAGAGGGCTCCCTCTCCTGAGTATTAACCTTTCCTGGACTACATTTCCCATAACCCTGTACCTGGACTGATTACACACACACCTGTCTCCCATCACCCAGTATACTTAAGCTGCACACGCTCACGCACTCTTCGCGAAGTCTTGTTCTGCCACGGCTAACACTACTGAGCGTTTACCCTATGATCTGTATTCCTGTGTTTGACCTTGGACTGTTTTGGTACCCTTGAGTTTGTCTTGCCGCCTGCCCTGTGACCCACCTGCCTGTTTACTGGTTATCTCTGTCTAGTCTGCTGCCTGCCCTGACCCAGTGCCTGTCTTCGTTCCTGACTCTTCTTTGCCTTTGACATTGTTGTTGCTGTTATTGACCTCTGCCTGTACGACTACGTGTGTTCTCAATAAAACTGCAAATGGATCCGACTGAGTCTGATGCCTCGTTACAAAAATATTGTTTCAACTCATTCTAGGGCACCATAAGATACTTTTTAAAAACGTCTCAAGTTTATGGTAGTGTAATTTTTAACTTAATACAATACTGTATGTCCATTTATTTGGCTAGTTGCTGTATAATAAATTGGATAAAATGTAGTCAGTTGTTCATGCTTACAAAATAACCTCCTTGAGAGGGATGAAAGACCCCCCACAATTAGGGTCCTGAGCGCTCTGTCTGGGTTTGTTTTGCGATAATGACCAGCTGACCACACATTATCCCTTACTTTTAGGACTATGCAATCTTACAATAGACTGTGGGCCTCTTATCAGTATAATAGGTAGTCTGAGAACTGAGCCAGAATAAGCAGCAAAGTGGAGCAACCTTTATGCCTACACTCTAAAAAATGCTGGGTTAAAAACAACCCAAGTTGGGTTGAAAATGGACTAACCCAGCAATTGGGTTATTTTAACCCAGTGAATTGGTCGTTTTAACCCAGCGGTTGGGTTAAATATTTGCTTAAAATGTTTGGGTTCCCATTCAGTCGGTCACTCTCGACGCCACGTCGGAGTACCGACGAATAGGAATCTCGCTCGCGAGAGCCAATCTACTTTGAGTGAAACTAAACGAGCCAATGCACATTGGCATGCAATGATTGCACCAGGTGTTCATGCCACGCAGTGCGGGTATAAATGAGACACAGGTGCTTGCATCAAATCTACCTTTTGCTTTGGAGCCGAGTGGTATCTGGTTATGCTAGACATCACTCACTACTTCGCAGTCCTGACTGGAAGCCTGCCCTTTTGGAAGCGTTCTTCAGTCGGTGTTGGTGTGACGGCACAGCAGCGGGTCGTGTGATCTTACGATAATCTCTCTTTTTTGCTCGTGAGAGCAAACTCAAGGGCTGTTCTCACAGCTGGTTCAGTGCGCCTGTTGGAGAGCGCTAAAAAGCCGTGAGAGAGAGCGCGCACGTCAGGCTGCACTATTCCCCTGACTGTGTCGCCGCGACCCTTCCCCCTGCGTGCTTCAGCACCAAGGAGAGCGATCCTCTAAAAGAGCAACACAGAAAGAGCTTGCGTCTTTTTCAAGATTACATTCTTTCTGTGCGTTTCTGGATGTGGTGGTTACCTGTCACCGAGGGATAGTCACCAGCGCTGTATCTCGTGTTTGGGCGTTCAGCACGCTGAGGCAGCGCTGGTGGATGACTCATGTTCTCACTGCGGGAACATGACCATCTCAGAGTTGCGTTCAGACACCATCTTGCAAGGGGTGGAGTCCCCGTGCCTCTGCCTCGATCTAACCCCCCACAAAGGGTTACTTCAGGCAGTAGCATTGGTGATTTGAGGGTGACGGTGAGCACGCTTCCCCCAGGGAACCAACCCCCGAGGAACCCTCACTCCTCTCGCACTCTGCAGCCAGTAGAGCTTCCGTTGGAACGAGCTGGGCCATCCACGAGATGTGCACCAGCGTATCCTTCGGGGCTCCCCCCGATGATCAGATGTCCATCGCTGCATCGGAGGAAGGGTCAGAATTCTCCGGAGATGACGTGTCGGTGCAGGGGGCTCCTTCGGGAAGATCCGCTGTGCCCGATACCGATCCGGAAATTCCCCCGGGTCCCAGACCGGCCTCTTCGGCGACGCGGTCCAGAACTTTGCCCAACAGTTCACGGCCGCACAGAAGCAGACTGAGGCGATCAGTCACATCCTGCCACGGTGATCAGCTGCTGTCTCCACCCCGCCACCGGCAGCGCCTCAGCCTGCTCGTCACAGAGGGCGGCTGCCTGCGTCCCAGCAGCAGCCTCCACCCAAGCGACATCATGGAGCCGGACGCAAGCAGGCCGCCCCGTCCGTCCAGGCCCCTGCCAAAAAGAGGGGTGGCAAGGGTAAGGGCAAGTGGCACCGAGACGGGCGACCCAGAGATGGGGAGGATTGCTCTTCAGGAAATGGTGACCGCACCGCTCCATCCCCCGGAGGAGGGCCGGGTGGAGAATCTTGTGTTCCGTTTTATTTCTGTTCCACCGCTGGTCACAGCACCAGCGGTACCCAACTTTTCAATAAAAGAGCAATTCCCTCCATCTCTGGGTCCCAAGGGGGCGCGGAGAGTGGTGGCCGGTCAAACGCCGGACCACACTCATCCTCCTCCCCCGCCAGCGGGCAGCAGTGGACGTCCTCCTTGTGTCCCTCCTCCCACATGTGGAATCAGGTAAGTGCTGCACAGCACACTCACACCCCGCTGTGGGCCGCCTCCACGAGACAGCCGCCCCAGCCTGGTACCTGCATTCCACCTCGCTGCCCCACAGTGGGTACGCCAGTGGTCCCTATGGTCCCGCTTGCACGGTCTCTGCGAGCCTGGCTATAGCTCCGCAGTCCGTCTCGTTGGCTCATTCGGACCATCAGGCTCGGCTATGCGATTCAGTTCGCCCAGCGCCCCCCCCCAGGTTCAAGGGCGTCCACTTCACTTTGGTGAAAGCTGCACATGCCCATGTCCCGCATGCGGAGATATCAGTCCTACTGGCGAAGGATGCGATAGAGCCGGTCCCTCCAGCCGACATGAAGACCGGCTTCTACAGCCCGTACTACATAGTACCCAAGAAAACCAGTGGGTTACGACCTATCTTGGACCTGCAAGTCCTGAATCGGAGCCTCCACAAGCTACCGTTCAAGATGCTCACGCAGAAACAAATTTTTGAGTGCATCCTTTCCCAAGATTGGTTTGCAGTGATCGACCTGAAGGACGCGTACTATCATATCTCGATTCTTCCTCGACACAGGCCGTTCCTGCGCTTTGCGTTCGAGGGTCGAGCATATCAGTACAAAGTCCTGCCCTTCAGGCTGGCCCTGTCCCCCCGTGTCTTCACGAAGGTTATGGAGGGGGCCCTTGTGCCCATGAGAGAACAGGGCGTTCGCATCCTCAACTATCTCGACGACTGTCTCATTCTAGAACAGTCCAGGGATCAGTTGTGCGAACACAGCGACCTGGTGCTCAGAGACCTCAGCCAGTTGGGTCTTTGGGTCAACTGGGAAAAGAGCAAACTCGCCCTCGTGCAGAGGATCTCTTTTCTCGGTATGAAGTTGGTTTCGGTCGAACGGACTGCGTGCCTCACAGAGGAGCACATCCAGTCGATGCTGAACTGCCTGAACACATTTCAGGGCAGGATGGCGGTTTCACTGAAACATTTTCAGAGGCTCCTGGGGCATATGGCAGCCGCTGTGGTTGTAACTCCGCTCGGCCTGCTTCATATGAGACCGCTTCAGCATTGGCTACACGGCCGAGTCCCGAGATGGGCGTGGCAACGCGACACTCACCGGGTGAACATCACACCAGCCTGCCACCAATCCTTCAGCCCATGGTCAGAGCCCTCGTTCCTTCGGGCCGGAGTGCCCCTGGAACAGGTGTCCAGGCATGCTGTGGTTTTCACGGATGCCTCTGCCATGGGCTGGGGAGCCACGTACAACAGGCAGGTAGTGTCAGGGGTTTGGACGGGCCCGCACCTGCATTGGCACATCAATTGCCTCGAGTTGCTAGCGGTGCATCTTGCTATGAGCCGCCTCAAAGGACGGTTATGGGGCAAAGATGTACTGGTCCGCACGGACAACACTGCGAACGTTGCGTATATCAATAGACAAGGTGGTCTGCGCTCCCGTCGCATGTCGCAACTCGCCCGCCATCTCCTCCTCTGGATTCAGAAATGTCTGAGGTTGCTTCGGGCCATTCATGTCCCTGGTGTGCGCAACCGTGTGGCGACGAGCTTTCACGAGCTGTGCTCTCAGGGGAGTGGCGACTCCACCCCCAGGTCGTCCAGCTGATTTGGAGACAGTTCGGGATGGCACAGGGCGACCTGTTTGCCTCTCCAGAAACGTCCCATTGCCAGTGGTTCTATTCGCTGACCGAGGGCACACTCGGCACGGATGCACTGGCGCACAGCTGGCCCCAGGGGCTGCGCAAATATGCGTTCCCCCCAGTGAGCCTACTCGCACAGACACTGTGCAAGGTCAGGGAAGAGGAGGAGCAGGTCCTGCTAGTGGCGCCGTACTGGCCCACCCGGACCTGGTTCCCAGAACTTATGCTCCTCGCGACAGCCCCTCCTTGGCCGATTCCTCTGAGGAAGGATCTTCTAACTCAGAGACGGGGCACCCTGTGACACCCACGTCCAGACCTGTGGAAGCTTCATGATTGGCCCCTGGACGGGACACGGAGGTTATAGGTGACTTACCCCAGGGGGTAGTTAACACCATCACTTCGGCGCGAGCACCGTCTACAAAACAGGCCTATGCCCTGAAGTGGAACCTGTTCGTCAAGTGGTGTTCTTCTTGCCCCCCGAAGACCCCTGAAGATGCTCGATCGCGTCTGTGCTTTGCTTCCTGCAGCAAGGGTTGGAGCGTAGGCTGTCCCCCTCCACCCTCAAAGTCTATGTTGCTGTGATATCCGCCTATCATGACCACTTAGATGGTAAGACGGTTGGTAAGCATGACCTGGTTGTCAGGTTCCTTAAGGGGGCGAGACGGTTAAATCCTCCTCGTCCCCCCTCCATACCCTCTTGGGATCTTGCTCTGGTGCTCCTAGCACTTCAGAATGCCCCATTTGAGCCTTTGCAGTCAGCAGAGCTAAAGCTTCTCTCTATGAAGTCTTAACTGTCGGCTGCATTGGCCTCCATCAAGAGGGTAGGTGACCTGCATGCATTTTCTGTCGACGATTCGTGCCTAAAGTTCGGGCCAGGCGACGCCCACGTGGTACTAAGACCCCGGTCTGTCCCGTCCGCGCCCTGCGGATCTACGTGGATAGAACTCAAAGCTTTAGGACCTCAGATCAGCTCTTTGTCTGTCACGGAGGCCAGCAGAAGGGAAAGGCTGTCTCCAAGCAAAGGATGGCCCACTGGATAGTGGATGCCATCACCTTGGCTTACTCTTGTCGGCTTGCTGCGCTACGGCGTTATTCTCTTCAGAAGCAAACTCTGTGAGTCCTCCATCACCCTCGGTGCCGGACGTGGCGGAGCGTCTGGCATTGGGCCCCTTGCCGCTGAATCCTTGAGAACCGGTATTGGGCTTCGGTTATATGAGTGACCCTGCGGGGATCCCATATATCTGTCCACGGTCACTCCTACGGGAAGCCCGTGTCTTTCCCTTGGGAGAGCCTTCCCATCAATGGGATTGAGCCCCCTCTCTCTGTCGCGGGCTACGGTTCAGCCTGTACTCCTACATAACTCCTTCGGGTACGATGTGGGCTCCACAGCGTTCCCCTTCAGTAGGGCACGCTTTCCCAGTGTTATCCAATAATCACTGTGCGGGTCATGCGGAACAGCAGTGATGGTCTTCCCGGTGTGAGTCCCGTCTCATCAGGTAAAGAGCTCAGGCGGCTCACACAGGGCACTGGAAGGGGGCAGAGGCCATGGCGCTTTGGTAGGGATTCCTATTCGCCGGTACTCCGACGTGGCGTCGAGAGTGACCGACTGTATGGGAACGTCTGGGTTACGGATGTAACCCTCGTTCTCTGAAGGAGGGAACGGAGATGCCACATCCCGTCGCCATGTCCTCTGTACCCAAGCACCTGTGTCTCATTTATACCCGCTCTATGTGGCATGAACACCTGGTGCAATCATTGCATGCCAATGTGCATTGGCTCGTTTAGTTTCACTCAAAGTAGATTGGCTCTCGCGAGCGAGATTCCTATTCGTCGGTACTCCGATGTGGCGTCTCCGTTCCCTCCTTCAGGGAACGTGGGTTAAATAAGTAACCGAGACGTTAGTCCATTTTCAACCCAATTTCGGTTGTTTTTAACCCAGCATTTTTTAGAGTGTACAGATAGCATATAGCCAAATGTTTGTCTCAGCAAGGAAGGGTGAAAACTGAATTAATGGGAAGAAAGGACAACATCCCCCTTAAGAGTGCGTTTACTGCTAAATTGTATCGGATGAATTTAGTGTGTACTATATGGGATGCATAATATATTAAAAGGAAATCAATGGAAGGGCATTATCCCAAATATATCCCAACTGACATCTGAAAAAGATGTAATTCATATAAAATACTAAATCAGATATGTAAATGCATTTGACAATGCAGTCAATTCAGTTTGACAATTCAGGTACACTACTATACAACTTTTTTGTTGTTGTTCAAAATTAATTTGAAATACATTTTAATAATGAGTTAATAAATTTTCAATCCTTCTTCCAAAGCGTGTTTTTGTCTCACTATTATTCACTATGCTAAGCCTATTATAAGTGTTTGTATTTTAGACCAGGCGGGTGGTTTTCACAGGAAATTGCATACATGCGTCACTCGCCTGTGTGTTACTCATCATATCCGTAAACAGAGAAAAGTTGCTCTGGTGTGGAGCACCTGATTACAATTCCTACAAAATCATGTTATGATAAAGGCTTTTGAATTATGTTATAATGACCATTAATGTCTGTATTAGTAAGCTTATGTACTATAGCATACAGACAACCGATTAGCCTGATAGCTTAGTTTATACATGCATGTGCACTTGCCCTACACAGTGAAGGTACAATTTTGTTCCTTGGGGAACAAAACGTATAACTGTACCTTTAAAGGTACACAATTGGTCCTTAGGGTACAATTTCCCCTACAACTAACCATTAGCAGGCAAGCTCGGTCCTAGTGAGTCGATGTCCTGCAGAGTTTGGCTCCAACCCTGAAAGACATCTATAGAAGCTCTTATTGAGAATTAACAGAGGTTTAGATGTTTGTTTTATTGAAAATGTCACCATTATGACGATCTGTGTTTTCTTTAGTTGGGCAGTTTAACTCTTGGCTTTTTTATTTGAGTTTGTGGTTTTTGTTACAGTGTTAACAAAACACATAATCTGTTCAAAAAAAAAAAAGAAGCAATAAACAAAAATTGTCATGAAGAAAAATATTTGACTGAACTCATCACTGACTAAAGCTAGTAATAAATAATATTCACCAACAATGCTTTCTTGCCACAGATCAGGCATTCTGAATTTTGATTTGTGAATACATTCTAGGGGAAAAAAGTTTAGATGCACACAGATATCAAGAATCAGCATATGAATCTCAACAATGGTGACATACTTAACCCTCAGAGCCCGACGGCATCGCCCACGACGTCACACGGCACCTCCGATAAAAATCTATATTATTTCATGAAAGTTTTATCGATTTTCTTACCGTTTTTTCCAGCACGAAGCTAACGAGCTAGCCATCACGGGGGTGTCTTTGTTGTCTTTGTAGCCTTTACAGAAGGTTTTCTATCCAGCCTGCCAGCCTGGAACATGTGCATCTTTTTGGAGTTGTTCAGCAATAAGTCAAAACGCTTACATCCAAGATATATCCACTTGATGTCCATCATTTATACATTTGCCGTCATTTTTGCCGCTAGCGCGATGCTAGCTGCCATTTTGGATGAGGGTTTGACCAATGACAGGCTGATCCGTCATCCACGTTGGTGTGCGTCATTACGCATGAACCACAGCTCTGTTATTGTGGAGAGATAGATTCGCACGGCTAGTATTGAGGAGATAGAGAGAGAGACGTGCTGCAGTTTTGAGTAGTTTTGTGGACAAAGTTTGAGGAAAAAGTTTGAGGAGAAAGTTTGAAGAGAAGTTCCTGATAGGAACTGTTTTGAGGCTTGGCACCAGTAAATATCCAAAATCCAAAGAGGCCAAAAGCGCCTGGACTTTTTTTGGAAAAATGTAAATAGTTTTGGTTCTGTATAAGTTATCATGTTTATTCCTGAGTTCCAGGACTCCAAAGACTTGAACAAACAGTTTTCCAGAGGAAATATGCTTAGCTTTTATTTATTTGTGTGTGTTTTCAATAAATATTTGAGGGATTCAATTTCCGTTTTATGTTTTCATTTGTCTTTATGGTCCCATAACTTATTTTACATTCAGGTGACATCAATGCAACACAAATATACTGAGAGTGCAACTTGTCTTGAAAAAAAAGAGGTGTGTCAATTGTCTGTGCACAACAGGGTTGATGTTTTACAAGCTTTTTTAGTAAATAACACCAGGCGGAAAATTTATTGTAAAAATACCCTTAGGTCTCTGAGGGTTAATGCTGCAATGCATGCTGGGAGCCATGCGTTTTATACTGTGGTGGCTTAGTAGGGTGGGAGCTACACTCTGCAGGATCAGCTCTCTAGGACCGAACTTGCCTATACCCCTGACTTAGAGGTACAAAAATGTACTCTTACCATCTGGGGATACCACCCCAGTGACGGCCACGTGTACCTTAAAATGTATAATTTTTACTCTTTTTTTTTTTAGAGTGTACATGTATTAATCACCTTTAATGTAATTGCGTGTTAAATTAAGTGTTAAATGTCAAAATATTTCAGTTATAAAAATAATGTAATGATGTTCATTTATTCAATTAATAGGCTATAATCAACAAACATTCCATTGGTTTTATTATGCACTATATAGTAACCTATACATATTTTAAAATAATATTCTGATTATGTACTTAGTATAATCATTAACTGATAGTTGATAGAGACACCATTTTGAGGAAGGACCCACTTTGTCGCATCTATGGTGTGGGGTTGGCAATAGCTGTGTGTCTTATTTCGAAGGCTTCATCTTCCGGAGGTCGCATTTGTCGGCCACATACTTCATAAAGGAAGTCTTGTATGTCAGAAGTGTATGCTCAGAAGTGTATGCTCGTGCTGAATGCGCACCGGCGGATTTTTGTAACTGCACGTACTTTGTATGCATACGCTCACGTACGCGTAAAAAAACGAAGTATACTTTCGACTTGAATCTTGAACCTCCGGGGATTCACCCTTTTCAAAAATAAACGCCGAACAGAGGAGAGTCTGCCTGTGAAAAGAGAACATGACAGAGCTTGTAATAAAAAGAGAATCAACATTGGCATAGCTTTTCGGAGATGGTGAGAACTGAGGGATTTGAAATGTTGTAAGAGCCATGCGGAGATAGCGTTTTTATTTCCCATCAGGTGAGTAGGTATTTTATTGAACAGATAAATTGCCATATAGCTCTGTAACAGAGTTCATTGTAAAGCATTATCTATTGTGAAGGGTCATTTCATCATGGCTTGTTGTAGCGCTGTGCTGGAGTTTATTTTCAAGGAAGTACCGTGTCTTTTAAGTATAGTATAGCTACAGTAACGTTTGCAGCTAGTCAGCTTGAGATCCTTTCCATCTAAACTGGTTATATTCATAGATCGTAAAAAATATGGACGACGCGACTTCATTATCTTCCGCTGAAGAAAAGTGAAGCCTCCGGAGGTCCGAATATGGTGCTGACATCTTGCGCAGATTTGGGACAGAGTCTGTGCAGTAGTGGCCTTGGGACCGGAGTCTGCGCAGTAGAGAGCAGGAACAATTCATTAAGTCGGTGTAAAATAAACAGTTATGGAAATGTAGAAATTAAAGCTAAAGCTCCAATCTACGCCTGAAAATCCCGAAAAAAGCCCGTTGGTGCCTCAGTGACAACTTCACTCAGAGAAGCCATCAATCTCAGCTGTCAATCATGACGTCACACCCCCCATTTTTATAGCATCAAATAACTAACTAAAACTAAACTTATTTTTAGTTTGAAATGAAATCAACGTGATAAAAAAACTGCCTAAAATGTCAGAAACTGGAAAAAAATATATGAAGTGTAATTTGATTATTTAGTTTGTCTCGTGTCCATTAGAATACACGGAGGGGCAGGGGTTATGACCTATACTGGGACCAACCACCTGGGGGCGATCGAGGCGTGTTGGCTTCAGTTTTTAACACGAGTGCGGCAAGCTTGGTTATATCTCTTAAGCCGTGAATGTGTTCTGAGCAGTAGGATAATCTCTCTCGATCTTTTTTAGTTATGAGAAAGAACCATATTCATCTGCACAGTCATGCAGAGCCGAAGCACAACCAAAACAATGTTCTTCCACAAAATGCATGCAGTTTGGTTTTTTAATCGCTAGAGGGCCAAGTGACAATAGTGTTTAAAAAATAGCAGATAAAACATAACAATCTCAGTCAAAAAAGACTTGCATTGAGTCACATTGAATTTTATGAATTATATATTATTCATTATATATATAACATAATATCAATGAACTATGGATTCAGATTAAATGATACCACTCAATTAGTAGCCCTATATATAATATGTTGTTATGTATGTATTTATATAGTTTACTGAGTAGGAAAACATATAAAACTTTTATAATACAAAAGACTGAGATTATCACAACTAAGACAACAGGAGTGCATTAACCTGCTAATCTGACATAGTGGAGACTGAAAGTAGTTCCAAGTGGAGACATTTCTATATTGTGGAAAAGTGTGTGTGTGTGTGTGTGTGTGTGTGTGTGTGTGTGTGTGTGTGTGTGTGTGTGTGTGTGTGTGTGTGTGTGTGTGTGTGTGTGTGTGTGTGTGTGTGTGTGTGAGATGACAATATCCAATATCCTTGTCCTCGCGGGGACATGTTTTGGTCCTATGAGGAAAACAGCTTATAAGTCGTGCTCATTGATGTTTTTTGAAAATGTAAAAATGCTGAACATTTTCTGTGATGGTAGGTTTAGGGTTAGGGGATAGAATATGTAGTTCGTACAGTGTAAAATAAATATGCCTATATGGAAAGTCCCCATAAAACATGAAAACCCAACTTGTGTGTGTTTGAAAAAGAGTGTCAGTTAAATGAACTGCTGAAGAATGATGAACCTTTTTTGAACTCTTTAAGAACAATAGAATTGTTTTTAAAGCAGTTGTGGCAGATTTGTAGCTAATAATTAAAGTTATATATTACTAGCTCGGTCCAGCTAAGTGTTAATAGGTATTTTATGAGGCAATAACACGCAGGTGTGCCCTGTGTAGTCAGACACAATGACACTCTCTAAGAAACTTCTCAATTCTCCTTCTGCGTGGCGAGCCGCCAGCGATGAGACAGGAAACCTAACTGTAAATTAAAACTTAATTAACATTAATGTGACAGTCGAATAGAAGAACGTAGAGCTGAGGTCCTGCCATTGTTTGCTTTCTCTGAGTCTCCCATCCCTTCTTGATCTGAGACTTTCCCCCATGCGAACAGGTCTGCCCTTAAATGTCCTGCTCCAAGCACAAAGCGCTGCCTTCATTTGATCTTTCTCCACTTCAGACATGACAAAGGAGCTGTATGGTTGTAATTAGTGTGAGGAGGAGAGGACACACCTCCCTCGCTCTCTCCCTCCTCCCCAGCTGCCGTCCAGGAGCTCAGATGAAAGGCTGGCTTTAGTGATTCAGATCTAAGTGATGTGGTCCAAAGCGGCAGCAACAACAGCAGGTTCACATGCCGGCCCCATAAATTGGCACCAATGTGCACGTGGAGCATGGCGCTGGCTGATGAGTTATAAAAGACCCCGGCTTATCATCTGGATACAATTCTATCATTACAGCTTTCTGCTGTCTGTGAGTGTGGGCACAGCTAAACATCCAGCTGATAGCGGTTGGAGAATGGCCCTCGTCCACCCGTGCAGACGAGGGGGCGAGATTGCGAAGCCACACAAGATGCGGTTCAGTGGGAAAACGGGTCTGCAGCGTGAGACTGTGACGCGACCCCTCCTGACCTCCGGTTCGCCTGTAGGTCGGCCGCCAAATGACAAAATAATTCACACGGGCGGTTACCGTAAAACCCACTCCAGATAATTGAAAAGAGGGAAGTCATTCAGCTCTAATTATCTTTGGACAGTGATTGAAAGTTGAGCTGCAGACGGATGGCAGCTGGAATCACACAATTAGACAGGATAATATTTACAAACGTATGACAAATCTGTAAGACAGCAAAAATGTGAAAAAGTGAAAATGTAGGCCTGTTTTAGGCTTAATCCACAGCATTTGTGGCATAATATTGAATGGATATATACTTGAAGGATTACTTTGACTGGTTCTTTGTCCCCGTATTATAATTTTATTATATGATTAAGCACTCAAAGTAAAACAATTTTTTTTATTGCTAACGAATATCATGCCACAAGCACTGTTGAATGGATTTAATTTGGACTGAACCTCAAATATTCCTTTGGGCATGTCATCAAATGAACTGAGCTTGTTAAATTTATTAAATATTTAATTCCCTTTTGATCTGGTTAAGCGCCTTTGTTTAGTTTAGCTGAGAAATGGTTACGGCCTGAGAAACTCTCGTCTTTAATTAAAAAAATTACAACAATAATAATAACTTTTCACACTAAAGGTGTTTTCCTCTGCCAGCATGTAGCTACAGTAAGAACCACCCTGTTATTTATATCTTTAATTACCTGACAAAATCAAAATAAGATCCAGAATAGCGTGATCTTCCTCCCTCCAACATCTCAGACACAAGAGCGAAAAAAACCCACCTGTTTCATTTCTATTTTGCTTGGAGAGATTATAGATGTAATCATAGTCACATCACTCTTTGCTGTCCTGTGGTTCAGAGTCTCACCTGAGCTCAAGTTTTTGTAGGCATGACTTCATCTCAGAATACTCATTCTTTCATCATAAACTCCACCAACATGAGTCATTTAGCTACTCATCTTCCCCTTCTACACTGGATTGAAAACTATTTATTCACTTGCATCCAGACATTTAGACAAGCAAATTGTCTCTCTCTAAACCCGACCCATGTTTTATCAAATGAGTGTTGTGGTAATCGTCTTGCTTTATAATCAAAGGCTTAGGCTATTGCGAACAATTGACCCTCTCTAGTCAAGTGTTTGACATCTTACCTCTGGAAGTCTCAGACTAGTAATTTTCAGTCTTTTCAGTTTATTTCTCTCAAAGCACTCTTTTATTTTAGGTCAGAAATTTTAGAGGAAGCATGTGATAGATGCAGGCCTATTAAAGTTTAGTGAGACAATGATTGTTCAGATTGTGTGGTCTGATTGTCTCTCACTGTCTACTAACCTGTGCTTGCTCATATAAAGATTGTCTAGATGTTTAAACAGACCATGGCTTTTCTTCAGGGTGGAGGTATTTTATGTGGACAGACCTGTATAATTCTGCTCTAAACAAACTTGACAACATTTTTTTTCTTCTTCCTTAATGTGCCACGTATTTGCATTTGTGATGATCGGTGCCTTTATAAAAAAGTAATTTACATTGATTTACAATTTACACAACACTCCAATAAAATACATTAGAATTAAATGGATCACCCAAAAATACACATCACATTTATTCTCAAAACAGGCATTGATTGACCCCATTGATTGGACCATTGATATTTTTCAAAATATCTTCTTTTATGCTCTGTTGATGAATGTGACATAAGGGCTTTAATGTTTGGGTGTCTATTTCAAACTATCCCTTTAAAGATATGAAAAAGTACAATTTCCACCCAACTGTGTCACAGTTCAGAACACAGATTTAGTGTGTTTTCACACATGGTTCAATTGTTTGGTCTGGATGTGATTTTCAGATATGGGCGGTGCTTAATCTGGAAGTCTGTCAAAATTAAATAAAATAAAAACTTTATAGATTTTCTGTTCTTGTCCATTTATAGTTTGCATAGAGCAAATATATATAGTATAATTATTACATGTATTTATTATTTTTATTACAACTTTTATGTAAAATAAAGCACAAAGCTTAAAAAAGGTTTCACTTGAATCAGAAATATGACAACCGCATATCGTATATCTCGCTCTAAAGGTTTAAAACATTAACATAGGAAAAATGTTGAAGTTGGATTTGAAGTCAAAATAGTTTTTGAAATAAATCTATTTTTTCACCAAGGATGCAAAAAAACATACTTTGAAATATTACTATAATTTAAAATAACTATATTTGAATATACAGGTGCTGGTCATATAATTAGAATATCATCAAAAAGTTTATTTATTTCAGTAATTCCATTCAAAAAGTGAAACTTGTATATTATATTCATTCATTACACACAGACCGATATATTTAAAACATTTATTTCTTTTAATTTTGATGATTATAACAGACAACTAAGGAAAATCTCAAATTCAGTATCTCAGAAAATTAGAATATTGTGAAAAGGTTCAATATTGAAGACACCTGGTGCCACACTCTAATCAGCTAATTCACTCAAAACACCTGCAAAGTCCTTTAATGGTCTCTCAGTCTAGTTCTGTAGGCTACACAATCATGGGGAAGACTGCTGACTTGACAGTTGTCCAAAAGACAACCATTGACACCTTGCACAAGGAGAGCAAGACACAAAAGGTCATTGCAAAAAGGCTGGCTGTTCACAGAGCTCTGTGTCCAAGCACATTAATAGAGAGGCTAAGGGAAGGAAAAGATGTAGTAGAAAAAAAGTGTTCAATCAATAGGGATAACCGCACCCTGGAGAGGATTGTGAAACAAAACCCATTCAAAAATGTGGGGGAGATTCACAAAGAGTGGACTGCAGCTGGAGTCAGTCCTTCAAGAACCACTACGCACGCAAGACGTATGCAAGACATGGGTTTCAGCTGTGGCATTCCTTGTGTCAAGCAACTCTTGAACAACGGACAGCATCAGAAGTGTCTCGCCTGTGCTAAAGACAAAAAGGAAAAAAAGTGGTCCAAAGTTATGTTTTCTATTGAAAGTAAATTTTGCATTTCCTTTGGAAATCAGGGTCCCAGAGTCTGGAGGAAGAGAGGAGAGGCACACAATCCACGTTGCTTGAGGTCCAGTGTAAAGTTTCCAGTCAGTGATGGTTTGGGATGCCATGTCATCTGCTGGTGTTGGTCCACTGTGTTTTCTGAGGTCCAAGGTCAACGCAGCCGTATACCAGGAAGTTTTAGAGCACTTCATGCTTCCTGCTGCTGACCAACTTTATGGAGATGCAGATTTCATTTTCCAACAGGACTTTACACCTGCACACAGTGCCAAAGCAACCAGTACCTGGTTTAAGGACTATGGTATCCCTGTTCTTAATTGGCCAGCAAACTCGCCTGACCTTAACTCCATAGAAAATCTATGGGGAAGATGAAGATGCGATATGCCAGACCCAACAATGCAGAAGAGCTGAAGGCCACTATCAGAGCAACCTGGGCTCTCATAACACCTGAGCAGTGCCACAGACTGATCGACTCCATGCCACGCCGCATTGCTGCAGTAATTCAGGCAAAAGGAGCCCCAACTAAGTATTGAGTGCTGGACATGCGCATACTGTTCATGTTCATACTTTTCAGTTGGCCAAGATTTCTAAAAATCTTTTCTTTGTACTGGTCTTAAGTAATATTCTAATTTTCTGAGATACTGAATTTGGGATTTTTTTTCAGGATTTTTTGATGAATAGAAAATTCAAACATCAACAGCATTTATTTGAAATCTTTACTGTCACTTTTGATCAATTTCATGCGTCCTTGTATAATGTAACAAATATATTATTATTTATATTGTTGAAAATGTTATTCATTTTGAAGTCATTATTTGGGCCTTTCCCAATGATGTATGGCTTCGGGCACATCCCGTATGTACCAGAATTCACATGAACCGAACCCCACACCACCTTTTCAAGCTGATGGGTGTGGTTCGCTGGTGTGTTCGGAAAACAGCTTTCACACCAACCAAATGAACCAAGCTCTGACGTCAGACAGACTCGGGTCTGCACCACAAGCTCTAGTGTGAAAGCGCCCATAAAGTTTACATTAATAAGCCTTTATTCTGTTTGCCACATCAGGCCAAAACACATAACGGATAACACTGGCCAGACACTGACTTAAGGTTCAGCATACATTGTACGTTAGGATATTAGATTTACATAAAAGTCTATAAGAAGAAGATTATAACTGCCATTACGGTTGTACAGATATCATTTACAGGTTAGACAAAGGATCATAATTATATGTAACGTTCAGATATTAACCATGACCTTTCACAGATTAATAGCACTGAGAGATCACTCGACAAGTCATTAGTTGTGTCCTTTAAACTTTTAAATTAGCTTTTACCTCAACCATATCTTCAAATGCACATCAGAACACGTGCTGCTCGCTAATTGGCTCAGAGCGGAGTGAGTCTAAACCTGGCTGAATGTGAGTATGAGACCACATAGGGACCACAGAGTTCTCTCAGAGGCCCGTACATTCATCATCATGCACTCTCATAATGTGGAGGGATGGGTGACCTCAAGAGCAGATGTGCCGGTGGCCCAGCTGTGGTCACCCATATTGATGAGAGCATCTGTAACCAGGCTTTTATTGCTTTATTTAGACCTGTGTGAATCTAGGATACAGTAGCTACTGAGTCTGCATACATCCTGAACCTGATCACATGACGTGACACATGCTTTAAGCTAGGGAGGTGAAAGGTAACCAATCGATGTTGGTTAGACGTGACTCCAAGATATTAATAAATTAGGCCAATAATAAAATGAAGTCAGTAATAACAATAATAATACAATTAAGTTAACGGTCATCTAACACTGATAAAAATGATTCTGTGGTGATGTAAATACTACAGAAAAAAACAAATGTAATTTCTACATGAAAAGGTTAGTTCAGGCAAGGATAAAAAAGTAAATTCTATTTTAGTACTCAATTCAAGCTTGTAGAAATTAACGTGTAAATATCAACTTTTCTGATACTGGTGTTCCCATCATGCACTTGGGCTTGAATAATTGATAAGGTTGATTTTCTTTCCGTTATTTTCCAGCTCTGTTTACACTGTTTTACCATTGCTTTTGTTGTTACATTTAGTAACTTATAGTAACATTTAGTAAATTTCATTTTGTGACATTTGGAGTTCTTTTTCTACTCAAAATGACACATTCGTAGTCAAAAAAGTAATTCAATTAATTTAATATTGTTTGAGTAAAAAGTATTGAAAGGAAACTTCAATTAAGTACACTCAAAAAAATATTTCAGTCTAAATTTAAGTTTCAGTCTGAAGTATACCAGATTTAGAACTTCGTGCACAAAGTATTTGTAAAATATTTCATATTCAATTGTCTTAATACTGGATCTCATGCTGTAGAATCACAGATATATTTTATTTCAGTCAAACCAATAATACAGTGAGGAAAATAAGTATTTGAACACCCTGCTATTTTGCAAGTTCTCCCACTTGGAAATCATGGAGGGGTCTGAAATTGTCATTGTAGGTGCATGTCCACTGTGAGAGACATAATCTAAAAAAAAAAATCCAGAAATCACAATATATGATTTTTAACTATTTATTTGTATGATACAGCTGCAAATAAGTATTTTAACACCTGTCTATGAGCTAGAATTCTGACCCTCAAAGACCTGTTAGTCTGCCTTTAAAATGTCCACCTCCACTCCATTTATTATCCTAAATTAGATGCACCTGTTTGAGTTCGTTAGCTGCATAAAGTCACCTGTCCACCCCATACAATCAGTAAGAATCCAACTACTAACTTGGCCAAGACCAAAGAGCTGTCCAAAGACACTAGAGACAAAATTGTACACCTCCACAAGGCTGGAAAGGGCTACAGGGAAATTGCCAAGCAGTTTGGTGAAAAAAGGTCCACTGTTGGAGCAATCATTAGAAAATGGAAGAAGCTTAAACATGACTGTCAATCTCCCTCGGACTTGGGCTCCATGCAAGATCTCGTGGGGTCTCAATGATCCTAAGAAAGGTGAGAAATCAGCCCAGAACTACACGGGAGGAGCTTGTCAATGACCTGAAAAGAGCTGGGACCACCGTTTCCAAGGTTACTGTTGGTAATACACTAAGACGTCATGGTTTGAAATCATGCATGGCACGGAAGGTTCCCCTGCTTAAACCAGCACATGTCAAGGCCCGTCTTAAGTTTGCCAATGACCATTTGGATGATCCAGAGGAGTCATGGTGTTTTTCTGCACATGGGACAGGACGACTGCACTGTATTAAGGATAGGATGGCCGGGGCCATGTATTGCGAGATTTTGGGGAACAACCTCCTTCCCTCAGTTAGAGCATTGAAGATGGGTCGAGGCTGGGTCTTCCAACATGACAATGACCCGAAGCACACGTAAGAAGCATATCAAGGTTCTGGCGTGGCCTAGCCAGTCTCCAGACCTAAACCCAATAGAGAATCTTTGGAGGGAGCTCAAACTCTGTGTTTCTCAGCAACAGGCCGGAAACCTGACTGATCTAGAGAAGATCTGTGTGGAGAAGTGGGCCAAAATCCCTCCTGCAGTGTGTGCAAATCAGGTGAAAAACTACAGGAAACGTTTGACCTCTGTAATTGCAAACAAAGGCTACTGTACCAAATATTAACATTGATTTTCTCAGGTGTTCAAATACTTATTTGCAGCTGTATCATACAAATAAATAGTTAAAAAAATCATACATTGTGATTTCTGGATTTTTTTTTTTTAGATCATGTCTCTCACAGTGGACATGCACCTACGAGGACAATTTCAGACCCCTCCATGATTTCTAAGTGGGAGAACTTGCAAAATAGCAGGGTGTTCAAATACTTATTTTCCTCACTGTATATCCCCCATTTGATCATATATTAGACTCTGAATGAGATCAATGTATCAGGTCACTAAATAATAACCATCAACCAGGGTTATTAAACTGTGACCACATTTTCTTTTGACTTTTGTCCCATAACAAATGTATTTCATATACACACAGTAATCAGAGAAAAGCTGACGTTGTATATTCAAGGGTCAAGAGCCCAACTAATGCACACACTGATCTCAATAATGGTAACTACTCTATTAAACTCAATTAAACTAAATTAAACTCAATAAATCATCATCATCTAAACCTTGGTTAATTCTCATAAGAGCTTCTTTAGACGTCCAACAGAAACAAAGTCAATATGGTTAGTAATGTGTGAAGCTGGTAATGCTGTTTGTGAAGTTGTTTAATCCTCCTCTTCTGAGATCTTCAGAGATTTAATGTCTTCTTTTATCTTCAGTTGATTTCATCTATGGCTGTGGCTGAAGTCAGTTGTAGTTCTTGTGTTTCTCTTTCCTTCATGATTCTACTCATTATCATCAGGTGTTCATCAAGAATTTGACATCATGAACAATGAGTTTGTTTATGTTAAAACTATGTAATCCATATGGATGGAAATTGTAATGTAATTCAAATACATAAAACTTATATTTAGACCGAAATATTTTTTTGAGTGTAGAAATAACCCAAACTTTTACTGGCAAGTTAAAATGACTTCTTTTCTTGGTTAATGTTACTTAACTTAGTTAAGTAGAGTTGACTTAATTCCATATATGAAATGTACTTAAAAAATATACATGCAAAAACTTAAAATGTACTTTTTTTTTTCAGTGAATGGACACATGACTTACAAGTAAACTGTATTTTGTTTTAGAAAGTGTAAATACATGCTTTTAATTTAAAATGCTTTATTTTTATTTTAAATTATGAATTAATAGCTTTTCATTAAACTCACAAATCCTGCAGTTCCATAACACACCCCAGTCAGGAAAACCTAAAATAATGAATACACTTCATGTTGTTGATAACAAAGAATGGAACATATCTCTTTGTAATTTTATATCAATATGGTACAAGATTATCCTGTTCAAATCAATGTGATAAAGTAATCTAATTACCTATATTATCTTAAATGTGTAATGTAATAGATTACGTACTAACTACAATTTTTCTCATGCAATTTGGAAAGTAATCTACCCAGCACCGAATGTAAGTCATACATGAATTCTTGGCCATAATTCACTTTTACTTTAAGCCTTTGTTGTAACCACACTGATGTCTGCTCTTGGTCAGGTGGGGAAATCCTTGAGTCACCAACCACCTCGAGACACTAATAAGAATCTAACGGAGAGGGAGAGAGAGAGAGAGAGATGGTGTCATAACACATAAACACGTTGAGTGGTTTGTTTATAAGAAAAATTGTGGAACCAAAAAGACTGCTACGTGCATTATCAGCACTCCCTGGTTTGTGTCAAGCCAAATTAATGTTTCATACACAAGTAAACAAAATTATGTAGAATTAAATGCTGAAATGTAGGGGAGAGCGGGGTAAAACCTAACGCTTGTTGAATTTCTCAGTTTGTGTAAATCCACTTGGGGTTCAGAGTATTTATTTTTTCCCCACATTAATTTCACACATGTCTAGTACAATTATGTGGTTTTGTTTAATTCATACAGTGTATACTTTGTTCTTGATTTACCCCAAAAGAATGGAAGTGAAATGTGACAACATGCCCCATAGGTGGGGTACATTGTAACATGTGAGGGGCATGATGTAACGACCAAATGACAGCTTAAAATGTTATATGATATAATCAAATAAAAAAATACAAGACAAACTTAAAAATGTTGTCAATAAAATTCAATTATTAACTTTTTAAAATAAAATAATGGCATTTCTATACTAATTTTTGAGTTTGACAACAAACACATCGCTAAATACAGCTATACAGTATATAATTAAAAACATAATTATAATGAATAATTTCTGAACATTGACTCTCAGTCATTATTCACCATTATCCGCATGGTTTCTCAAAAGAATTCATAAAAGTATAGAATATAATAGCATAGTTCTTATAGGGGCTCATTGTAACGCAGTGTTACAACACACCCCACCTGCGCAACTGGGATTTAAACCCGACTCGTGTCTTCTGCTGGTTACATCAGCATTAAAGAACAATCTCAACTGTTAAATAACAGATATAAGATTAAAATAATATCAGATTTGTCTTATTTTAAACAAAAAAAACAAACAAACAAACAAACAAAACAGTGATGACAAATTAACTTAAGTAAGAAATTTACTTTTGCTATGGTTAAATAAATGATCAGTAATATCTTGCAAAGATTTTTTTCATTTTCGCGCAATTTTATCTCTAAATATTGTTGATATGGCAACTAGTAAATACACTAAGTTTCATCATCCTTGCATGTGTGGAAAGTTTTAAACCATGCGTGTTACAACAAACCCCGCGTTAGGTTGTTCCCCGCGCTCCCCGATTAAAGGTCCAATATTGTATTAGTCATACTGATAAGCGACAGATGAAAACCAAAAAGTTCCAAACAACCTTTGACCTCAGCAACAAAAGATTTTCACTGGTTTAGAAGTTCAAACGGACCTCTTTAGTGAAACAGATGCCATACGGTATAAGAATGCGCATAGCAGACACTGTTTCTGTATGCTCATGTAAATCTTTCAACTAAAAGCAATTACAGGAATCACAGATAATATGCTCTCCAGGGCATTCTCTCTAAGGAGTTTGTCTGGAAAAACCATTGAAATGTTTTGATATCTCTCACACTGACCACCTAACAGCATATTTACACATTGACAGTTTTGCTTATTTTTTAACAACCATAACCAAACATCATAAAACCAATTTCTTTCAGCATCTAATCAGATTTAATTGTATTTATATACCTCTGTATACACAAAGTATGATCTGCGTAAACTAACAGCGGCATGGCTGCATTCCCCTCCTCTGAGTTATGAGAGCTTGGCCTCGGGCGAGAAATGTATGAGTCATTAAACTTGTGAATGCTCCATCGCTGCTATTGTTACACGATACACCCCATTTCATAATCACAAAACATTAAATGTGCACGGCCAATCAGCTGCCTGTCATACTTTTGCTGTAGAAAGATCATAATTTGTCTCAGTAGCAGTCTCTCATGAGCTGTTGAAATGTCAGCGCGTGTGCTGCGCTGTTCTGTCATGAGATGTGTTTACAATACGCCACT
Organism: Romanogobio albipinnatus; assembly: GCA_023566225.1. NCBI lineage: Eukaryota > Metazoa > Chordata > Actinopteri > Cypriniformes > Gobionidae > Romanogobio > Romanogobio albipinnatus. Next base: position 33,601,422 of record CM042243.1, on the reverse strand, counting down.
GAATCATAACAGAGCATGTCAGGAGGCCCTCGTTTTTGTTCAAACTGTGATTAAAAGGTTTGCTCTCTCTCTCTCTCTCTCTCTCTCTCTCTCTCTCTCTCTCTCTCTCTCTCTCTCTCTCTCTCTCTCTCTCTCTCTCTCTCTCTCTCTCTCTCTCTCTCTCTCTCTCTCTCTCTCTAGTTTTTTTCTATCCCAACTTTGTGACCTGTCTGTCTCTCTCCTTTTCTCTCTCTCTCTCTCCTGCTCACAGATCTGTCTCTCTCTCTGGTGGAAAGTCCCATGTGCATTGGGAGTTATGGGGTCAAGGCACGCCACTTGCAGCTGTGTGACCACATAAGAGAGAGCGGAGTGGAGGAGTGAGGAGATAATGAGAACCTCTGTGCTGTCAGATGCAGCCAGCTGCTGCAGCCAGATTAAAGACCAGCTTTACTGCTCTCCACTCTGATCCACACTTCACACTGCTGCTGCTGCCCAGGGTCCACTCACTCACTCACTCACTCACTCACTCACTCACTCACTCACTCACTCACTCACTCACTCACTCACTCACTCACTCACTCACTCACTCACTCACTCATGCATGCATGTATTCACTCACCCATTCATTTATTGACTCATTTATTTATTCATTCATTTACTCCCAGTGACTAACCCCCTTTATGAATGAATGAGTGAATGACTAAATAAGTTAAGTTAATGAATGAATCTCACCTTCACTCTTTCATTGACTTAAAGGTGCAATGTGTATTATTTATGAGGCTCTATTGACAGAAATGCAATATAATAAACATAATTATGTTTTCAGTGGAGTATAAAGACCTTACATAATGTACCGTTATGTTTTTATTACCTTAGAATGAGCCATTTTTATCTACATATCCCCTTATTGGGCAGTCATGGCCTAATGATTAGAAGGTCGGACTTGTAACCTGAAGGTTGCGTGTTCGAGTCATAGATCCGTCAGGAATTGTTGGTGGGGGGAGTGAATAACCAGTGAATATGGCTGTCCACACTTCTCTGTGTGTGCACTTGGATGGGTCACCTAAAGCCCCGTTTCCACCGAAATTACCCAGAACAATTTGTACCAGGAACTTTTTTTACAGGAATTTTTTTCCCCAGACCTGCTACTGTCTGCGTTTCCACTGCGGTCTAAAGTATCGTGAAGATTAGGCAAATTAGGACTGCACGCGACTGCTTCTCCCAGTCAGCGACAGACAGTAATCATTTTTGCGTGATACTGTCTGCAACAATAACAAGTATGGAGGAGATTCAAGCTGTGCTGCTTTTGCTGGTTATGTATCGGTTTAACGTTATTAAAGAGGTAATTAACAAAACGGCGGAAAAGAGACAAGCGCTGATACTAAGGCATATTCTGAAAGCTCGTAAAGCTAGATTTAAAATAAGACAACGTATGTTATTATCAGCTATTACGGACATTGACCGTGAGATTGCTGAGACGAACGCACGCCATCGGACAGAAAGAGCAAGACTGATATTTACTGAACGCAGAACAAACCTCGCAAAATACTTTTAAAAATGCCGATTGAAATAAAATGCTGCATGAACTTAACCAATCAGCATGTTCAGCGCCCAAGTCCCACCCCCGAAAGTTCCTGAACTTTGAAAAAGTACTACCTGCCGTCATGTTTCTACAGTAGCCCTAAACGGACAAACTTCTCTACAGAGCGCTAGTCACGCTCTGCTTTCTCCAACGACATTTTTGTCTCCTCCTTTGTCTTCTCTATGTGCTACATTTACACAGTGCCCCTTTAAAGGGTAAGTTCATCCAAAAATTTAAATTCTGTCATTAATTACTTACCCTCATGTTGTCCCAAATCCGCAAGACCTTCATTCATCTACGGAGCACAAACTAAGATATTTTTTGATGAAATCCGAGAGCTTTCTGGCCCCCCTATAAACAGCAACGTTATTATGCAGTGCTTCTGGGTTCTACATCAGAGTGCTGGCTCAGTATTGGCCACTGATTGGTCAACTCCTGTGTCAGCATCACACGCAGCACGGCTCGTCTATATGGGCAGGTGGGGCAAAGCCCCACCAAAATATTCATCCAAACATAGACCTCTATATACACTGAATTAATAATACATTATAAAAATGTGTTTAGAATTCTGCAATAAATCTTTTTAAGATTTTCTAATCTATTTAAGTTGTAAAGTGTGCAGGATATATTAAAATGCAGTGGTGGGCTGTCAGGGGACTTCTCTGCTGGCCCTGTCAAAAATCAAAAAACATTTTTTTTTCATAATTAAATTAAATCAATGTGTCTAAACGTGTCTAAATTCAATTACTGTCTATTTCAGTATGTTATAATTATATTTCCAGAAAGAATGTGGTTATTTTTTGTGAGGCTGAGCTGTATTTTCCATACGTCATCATCTAAACTCATCACAGCTCCGTGGACCAGAACTAGTAGTATAGCTTCCGTTGAAGCTGCCATTTTTCATTTGATCATAACTTTGACTGACCCCAATGAGCACTTAAAGCGGGGTTTGTAACAGTAGTGCATACAGTGCATGATTGTATTTTGTATGTAGCGTTGTTATGGCGGCGGCGTGGGGTGTGTTGATCGTTAGTGAAGGCCCTGACTGAAACCCCACGGTACACTACTGTTAAAATGTAGTGCATGGATTCGGCAGGCATGTATTCTTGATACAAATGCCACATTCCAGGCAACCCGTAACCCGTGTTTTTCCAACCTTCTACCCGTGAAAGTGCACTGGAACGGCAGTCAAACCCGTGACTTCCCACCCGTGAACTCGTACTAGATCGATGTACTCCCAGTTACGAGATCTGACGTCACATAGCCCGCGAAACAATAATGACAGCCCCATATGGATGCAGCGTTTATGATACAAATATACAAATAACGTTAAATAAAAGGTAAAAAACAGCTTCTCTTGCCGTATGCACGTTTGTCCCTCTCCATTTCCCTCAAATAAGCAAGTAAGCACCTTAGGCGATAGAAATTATTGTAAATTTAGCATAAGCCTTGTACGGTCCGCCATGCTATGTTTACATCTATCTACCACACGATTCCTTGTGCTCAGGCAGTTTGGCGTGGCTTTGCCTGGAACGCTACAAAGTTGTAACTTATGGGCTCAAAAACCTGCTTGGAATGCAGCATAAGTTTGGCAGACTGTCTCAGAGCCCTTCCTAGCTCTACAGCGCCCCACAAATTTGTGGTGAAGAATGGAACTGCAGTGCGCTCTCATAGAGAGCCATTGGGGCAGATTTATGGCTTCCCCGCTTATTTTCACGTGACATTACCTCTTGTAAACCTTGCTCCAGACCAAGACCAGCTTGAAATATGTGTCTGCATCAGGTCAGTAACTAGTTCCTATGTGGAGTAGCATATCAAATTAATGAGATTATGAAACCTTTCATTTAAACATGTTAATGTGAATAGATTTATATACAGTAGTTCTGTTGTTTGTTTTATATTTGTTCTTAGAATAGACATGACTTTGTTTTCCTCACTGGAATTCCTACACAACTTGCAACATTTGGACGCAATAAATACTTTGTTAAGGCAATTCTAAGATGGCATTTTATGCATTTGTAATGTGTAATAAAGTCTGTCAATCATCATTAAAGTGTCATCCTCAGGCTGAATAATGCAAAGACATCAGAATTCTGGCAAAGGTGTGTCTGTGTTCAGCGATTAGAATGTAAAGCTTACAAAATGGTTATTATAAACTAGAGCTAAGACCCAGAATCTGCCCTACCCAAATATATGGGGCCGCTACTAATCACACGCATGTGTCATGGGACTCACATGAAAAGCATCAGCCAATAGTGAGCCGGTGTTCTGAAACAGAACCCGGAAGCGTTGCACTGTGTTTACTACATGAACAGTGTAGGAGACTGACATGGAAAATAACATTAAGGTTGAACCACTGTAGTCACATTTTAACTATGTCTTTACCTTTTCTGGGACTTGAAAGTGTTAATAACGTTGCAGTCTATGTGGGGTCAGAGGGCTCTCGGATTTCATCAAAAATATCTTAATTTGTGTTCTGAAGATGAACAAAGCTCTTACAGGTTTGGAACGACATGAGGGTGAGTAATTAATGACAGAATTTTCATTTTTGGGTGAACTAACACAGATACAACAATAACGATACAATTTTAATAAGACTAGAGTTCACCAAACTTGAACCTGATGTGAAATTCGCATAGGGAAGTCCATCAAGCAAAATTCTTCATCACGCTGATTCTCATTGAGTCAACTGTTTGTTTGTGAAAATTTGCTGTAGTTCAAACTGTTTAGCATGTTCCAAACCTGTAGTTCAAACTGTATAGCATGGCGCTAGCAGCGCCAAGGTCATGGGTTCGATTCCCAGGGTATACATGACAGAATATATGACTTGAATGCAATGGAAGTCATTTTGAAATGGAAGTCATTTTGGATAAAAGTGTCTTCCAAATACATAAATATAATAGAAAACAAAGAGAGTCTCATTCATTCCCACCTGCACCTATTTACTTACTCAACATCTTTATGAACAGTCACTCACTGTCCCATTTACTCACTCACTTGTTGAGCTGATATAATCCACATTGCTTCATCCACACGTTCTCCATAATTTAGTAATTTCCTCACTGACTAATGCTTTTCTTTGAGTGTGGGAAGCCCCACGCATCCATCACTCACACTCCTTTACTGCAGCCCCTCTCGCTGCTTCCGCTCGCTTTTGGCACACACTTCAAGCTCTCCGTAATTAAACACATTCCTGCCCATGAAACATCTCTCCTCTACTACTGGCAAATTGGGTAAACTGTAATATTCAGAGAGAAATAGGAATGCCAGAACATGGTACGCTTTGTGTGATGTCTTAAGAGTCATTTTCCAATACATTAAAGGTCCCGTTCTTCGTGATCCCACTTTTCAAACTTTAGTTAGTGTGTAATGTTGCTGTTAGAGCATAAATAATACCTGTAAAATTATAAAGCTCAAAGTTCAATGCCAAGCGAGATATTTTATTTAACAGAAGTTCCCTTTCAAAGCCTACAGCGAACGACTGGCTTGGACTACATCCTGGTACTTCCTTCTAAAATGACGTCAGTAGAACAGTAGAACAGACTAACCTCCGCCCACAAGAATACGTGAAAAAAGGGGGCGTGGTCTTGTTGCTGTCCCATGTGGAGAAGAGGACGTGTCGCGTGGAGAAAAGGAATTGTTGCGTTTGACTGTGTTTGTCGCCATGTCGTTGAGACGCTGTTATTTTCATCCCGGAGTCAAATCACCTTTGTTTGGCTTTCCCAGGGACGCTGTAGAGATCATTAAGCGCATATATATCTCCCGTTAAGAGGCGTGACCTTTCCACGTGCGCTAAGCTGCTGTCGAATCACAACACAGGAACCGTGCCACGTTTGCTAAGCTGCGGTCAAATCACAACACGGGAACCGCTGGCACAATCAGAACTCGTTACGTATTTCTGAAGGAGGGACTTCATAGAATAAAGGAAGTCATCAGCCGTTTTTAGGACAGTGAAAACAGCGGTATACAGATAAGTAAATTGTGTTAAAAATACAGTTTTTTTTTACACGCGAAACATGAACACATGTTATATTGCACACTGTAAACACAATCAAAGCTTCAAAAAAACACGAAGAACGGGACCTTTAACCGCTGATTAAAATCTTCAAAGGGTGTCCCCATTCTCCTCTCCTAATCACGTTTCACACAGTAACTCCTTTTTTTCCCTCTTGTTTTGGTTTTATTGCACTCTCATGCAGGCAGCGTGTCATTACTGTCTGTTTCTTACTGAACATCCAAAGAATGCACCAATGACTCACTCGTCTTCATGTTCAACTGCCGAGAACAGAACAGAAGAGAACAGAGAAAGAACCTAAAAAACTTCCCTCTTAGAAAAAGATTGGACAATTAGCTATCATTGGCAACCACTTGCTCTGTAATGGTTTCGGGGGTGGAGAGGCTTTCCTTTTTTTTACCACATCATCTGAACAGCTAATAACAGTCATTTCCATGTGTCCAAACCACCAGACAATGAAACCTGCAGAGGTACTGAAGGAGTTGTGGGCGGGATTTCTCCACCGTAATAAAATCCCAGAGGTGACTTCACTGCCTAACCCTCTAGTCAAAATGCAAAAATGTCAATTAAGACTAAGTGTATCCCATCAGTCAAAAGGACACGGGAGGTATCTGCGCTCAGTTGTGGTTGACACCTGAGGATGAAGCGTATACCTGTGTCACAGCCTGTTTGTAATGCCTTCAAGCTAACTTATTCAGCTCCTTTGTGCTCTGTTTGTCTGTGTAAAAGAATATCCTTATGTCATAACCCTGAGAGGTGCAGCTGGCCCTCATACATTGTTTTGAAAGCCACAGATAATCTAGTTGGCACCTACTGCAAGAAAGAAGAAAGCCCGAAACATCTTTTTGTGTTTTATCATGTAAGAATAAATACACTAAAATACACAATAGACCTCAAACAAACCAAAAAAAACAGCCCCACATTGTAAACTAAAAAGATTCAAAGGCACATGTGGCAAGCAGCGAGGCGAGGGACCGTGAGAATGGGGCGAGGCCGGTGGTGAGTGATAAATGGCGCTACATCACTCCTCATGCTTCCGGCTCCTTTTCACTCGCCTCATCTGTCCTTACCCCCAGGTGATCGGTTGAGAGCACAGTCTCGGGAGTACTCCCCGGGCTGCGATGGCCGATCGGGGTATGTGACAAGCAGCGAGGCCGAGGGACCGTGAGAAATGGGCGAGGCCGGTGGTGAGTGATAATGAGCGCCAGCTGCGCGCCGCACCGTTCTCGTGTCTCACAGAGGAGCTCAGACGCATAAAAGGAGGAGCGACGACAGTGAAGGACGAGAGAGGACCAGGCATGGAGTTTACGTTGTGTTTTGTTATGTGTGTGCGCGGCAGCCGTCAGTTTATTTGTTTATTTGATTAAAGTCTTTTAAACGTTCACGGTTCCCACCTCCTTCTTCCCATGTCTACAAACCTCATTACAGCACAGTTAAAGCAAAATATTAAATTCTGTCATCATTTACTCACCCTCATGTCGTTCTAAACCTTTTGTGGAACATAAAAGAAGATATTAATGTTTTCTGTCCAAAACAACACTGGACTTTCATTGTATTGACAAAAAACAAATTTCTCAAAATATCTTATTTTGTGTTCCACAGAAGAAATAAAGACGAGAATGACATAAGGGTGAGAAAATAAAAGCAAATTAAAAAACTGGGGGTGAACTATCCCTTTAAAGGTTTAGTTAAGCCAAAAATGAAAATTATCCCATGATTTACTCTCCCTCAAGTCATCCTAGGTGTATATGACATTCTTCTTTCAGACTAATAAAACCGGAGATATATTAAAAAAGTCCTGGCTCTTCCAAGCTTTATAATGGTAGTGAATTGTTGCATCATTTTTGAAGTCCATAAAAGTGTCCATCATATAATTGCTCCATACGGCTCCGGAGGGTTAATAAAGGCCTTCTGAAGTGAAGTGATGCATTTGTGTAGGAAACATATCCATATTTAAAACTTTATAAAGTAAAATATCAAGCATTTTGAACTGCGAGAGGCACTACAATTTTTCCGTAAGTTGAATACGGAAGGCGATCTGGTGGAAGCTAGATATTTTACTTTATAAAGTTTTCCATTTTAAAACTCCAATTTTATACGTCTGAAAGAAGAATGTCATATACACCTAGGATGACTTGAGGGTGAGAAAATCATGGGCTAATTTTAATTTTTGGCTTAACTAACCCATTAAGACTAAAATGTCATTGGGTCTCTTCAAATATAAAGGTCATTACTAATCATTTACTAATGCTGATTATGTTTCTGGAGCCTAAGATGGCATTTGTGGCACTTATAGTCTCTATTACTTTTTGATGTAAGGACAAACATTTAAGATCAGGCAGGTTATAACATTAAAGTACAGAGAGCACTGGCACTCCCCCTAAGACATGTTTCAATTTGCCCTCTCCTCTCTCTTCCTCCTTTTCTCTCTCCATCTTCTTTTATTTTTCTTCTCTCTCGCTCCTGTTTTTCTTTTCTTTTTTGTAGCGCAAGCTTATGAAGCTTAAGAGAGGGTTTGATGTGACACACATCATCATGCAGCGCCACAGTGAATCAGGGTTCAGATGGGCGGCTTGAGTCGGGAGGGAAAGTTAAGAACATTCCATGCTAACCCACCTGTAGGTAATGATAGAACAAGCTAATGTTTGCGGCCGATTTACTTGTGTCAAAGAGGCATGAATACAAATGTTGCGCTTCAAACATAAATTTACAAACCGAGCGATCCTCACTCTCCTTCACTACAGATGTATTTTACTCTATTTGTTATTGCTGATCTTTCACAGACTGTCAGCTTAGACAGACGCAGAAAACAGGAGGAAAAATGCCAGGAATGATCCTTATACTCAGCACGGCAGGTCTGTGCACGGCATGCTGAACTTCTGTTTTCAAGCAGAATTAGCCTCGGGCTTTAGCCATTTTTCTTAACAAAGGACTGGAAGTATAACTGATTAGTGTGTATCGAATCTACACTCACTAAGACCAATGCCTTCACATCCAACTGACTAATATTAATCTAAGCATACAGTTGCACAAGCCTTGAATTAATATTTATTTGCATTCTGTACTAATGCAATAATCTGATGCATTATAGTACTTAAAAACGCTAAACTGAAAGAAAAAAAAAACAAAAGAGAAGGAAGTAAGTCTAATTTGATTTTGCTTTGTTCATTTGTTTCTTTGGTTTGTGTTTTGTTTCGGAAGGTTTGATGTTTTTAGTCATTTCAGTATCATGTCATATAATTTCTAAGTCAAACATATCTTTGGGAAACCACATAGAGATGAATGGTCTATTCACTAGATCCCTATAATACCAACCTATCTTTGATGTAGCATCAGGTGGCCACAAAAAGAGGAACATTCATTTGTATGTAAATATGGCATTTGACTGAAGGGACAAATATTTTCTCTCAAAGACGGTATTGCAAATGAGTTTTGCATATTGCTTCAGTGTTTGCTTAACTTTTACCACTGCAATGTGTGCATTTGAGATTAAATGGTGATTTGGTAACTGAGGCTATATTGAGTTTTTATATTATACCAGTTCTGTTCACTTTTTGATTCAAGACAAATATGCTTTTAAACAACCATTTACTGTTACTGCACTGGGGTAAAAATGGGGTAGGATTGACCACCTTTTTCACATAGAAATTACTAGTTAATTTCACAAATAATTTAAAAGAAATGACAATTAAATGTGAATTAAAGTAGAAAGACTGAAATAGTCCAATAATCTTTTGAAATTTGAAAAATCCTTTTTTTTGTGGATTTGTTCTTATATATATATATATATATATATATATATATATATATATATATATATATATATATATATATATATATATATATATATATATATACAGTATATATACTGTGAATATATACACTCTAAAAAAAAAGGTTCTATATGGCACCAAAAATGGTTCTTGGCTCGTAATCATAGGGGAACCTTTTTAAGTGCTATATAGCACCAATTTTGGTGTTTCAGTGGTTCTTCAGAGGTTCTTCACCGGTTCTTTGACTAAGGTGCTATATAGCACCGCTAACTAAGGTGCTATATAGCACCGCTACCATATACAGAACATGTTAAGATATGGTGCTATATAGCACCAAAAGTGGTTCCCCTATGATTACGACGAAGAACCATTTTTGGTGCCATATAGAATATATATATATATATATATATATATATATATATATATATCAACTTTTGACTATCAATAAAATGCCTTAAATGCTCTCATCTAATATAGGCCTACCATAAAACATGGCTTGTGGCTTGTTTGGGTCAGTCACTGGGAAAAAAAATGGAAGAGGAGAGAGGACAGGAGGAGAAGGAAGAGAAAAAAAGAGAAACGATTGTGGGGCATAAGATTAAAGGGTAAGGTTGCTTCTACTTTTTATGTTATTAATGTTGGAATTGCTAATTATACTCTTTAGACGTTTTGAAGGCTGGTTGATGATGCAGCAATTTAACTCATTTAGTGCAGATAACTTTGATCAAAGCTGTAGAGCCCAGGGTCACTGTGAGAGGGTCGGAGCTTAGAGGTAAATCAAGGGGCATAGAACACTTGATTTCCAGGATGACCATGCGTAAACATTTTCAAAGACTGCATTTAAATATGTCAGAATGTGGTGAGATAGTGGGAGGCCCCGTTGTTCCAGCCGTCTGCATGCTAACCTCTGCAAAACACCAGATAGATGCATGAAAATATGTGGCCGAGCTTGTGATAAAGGCCTGTTTTCTGATATTAGAGCCTTTTGGCACATTATTAGGTATTTTAGGTATTTTGGGCATTTTAGAGCAATCAAGGGTGAAATTGCTCCTGAAATGAACAAAGATAAACCTCCGCACCTTGCGCACTGGCATTACCTTCTTTTTCTTTTTATTAAGCTTCAAATATGTGGGGATGAAAATCTAGGAAATACATCATCTGTATTTTATACTCTTCTGAAAGAAAAAAGATGCCTTTCTACGACATTTTAAGCCAGAGTAGTAACAAGTATATTTAGTTGTCAAAATCAATGATGATCTGCAGTTACCAAACCTGATGTAGCTCATCTCACTAAGGTCATTCACCTGCAAAAATGGAAGCAGATGATCTACGAGGATGTCAAAAACGAGCGTATGGTAGTAAGGACAACCACATCTGCTAGGACTGGGAAGGCTGTAAAACAAGGATTTCTCCAGTCAAGGGACAAAAAAAACTGGACCGCTTTTGATTTGCTCCTTACAGATGAATGCCATTCATGTAATATGCTCACTGATATCCTGTTGTGTGGGTGTGATAAATATTTGGTCAATGAAAATAAAGAGTTTTGTTGTAGTTCTTGCAGAAGAGGAAGTAAACACTTGCAAAAAAAATTTAATTGAACAAATGTGGTTTTGCCTCCGCTAAGTAATATGTTATTGCGCTATTACCAGTCAAGATTAAAATCCGCAGCTATACCATTTTAACATATTGGCACACCAGGCAACATATTCAAAGTTCTGAGTAAGACACAAAAACCCCAGACCTGGAGGGAGAAAAACAGCTTGGGTCTTTGTCAGATCGCAGCTCTCCCGCTGTGTGCCTGAAGAACGTGATGTTCTTTAAGACATGCAACAAGTGACTTAAGGAGCCTATGTGAAACAGAGCTCATGCAGTATTCACTACGGCTGAATACAGAGGGCGCACTTAAATAAAGTCCAGATTTGCTGTAAGGACAGGCAATGGAACCGAGAAACAGGAGTGGATAGACTGTGAGCTAAAGGTTTTACGCATGGGGCCAGAAGCAGAGCAGCGTTTGCTGACTTAGGTCCATTTATAGCACGAGCAACGGGGAAATATTTAACCCTGTTGATCAATATTTCAAAGAATGGCTTCCAGTGTCGTTCCCCATCTCCGCACTTGTGAGGCAGCTGTCACAGAGCCTAATCTAGAGTAAAGTGAAGCAGTCGCTGGGGAAAGCGCCACTTCACATCTTCCCTTTCTAAAAATGGAAGTGAATTCGCTGGCAGTGTTACCTAAGGTCACCACAAACATGTTGCAAATGGTGTTAAAAGCATGTACTCGCTGGCCCGGTCTCAATATTTCATAAAAACTGTGCGCAAATTATCCCTCTCGCTGCCTCAAAAACCCTGCCACGCTGATGCGGCCTATTAAAATAATCATAAGGATCAAACTGTGATGTTAGCGCAGATCAAGTATTTGTAAAGAAGCTGACAGAATGAGGTATGAAGCCTCTGGGGAAGAGGTGCATGCGGCGCAGATGTATGTATTAAATTATAGTGTGGAGTTTCCTTTCATAGGAATTTAATTCAGTTACAGCTGGAGTGACTAGCATGGCCTAGAATGGCTCAAAAATGGGTTCGTAAGTTATTGACTTATATTCAAAAGAAAAAGAGGCACCAAGAGGAGAAAAATCAAAAGCAACTTTTTTAAAATGCCATTATTGAGCTTTTTGACTCTTTATTGGACAGGCATGTGGAGTGAGCAATGCAAAAAAGCTGGAAGTGAAGCTGGAGTGGACTGATTAGTGCGGGGAGAGTTTATGAAAACAGAACTTCATGGAGAAGTGAGCAGGTATCTTAGAATTTGAGAAGAAATGCGGATTACGTAGATGCTCAAGCAGAAGTGGATAATTGTACAGAATGGAATACATGGAACAAAGCACAACTCCAGTCTTCGGGGTGCATTGAAGTGTGTTATTACAATATAATCTTGATGTAAATGTCAGGACTTAAGACGATTAAGACTGCTGGTTTGTGTGAGTTCCCTTCTGATCATGCCATGGAGGCTCAATCGGTGCTGACTGTGGCTTATCTTAGAGCTCATCCACCAAACTTGAACTCGTCTAATCACCTTCAACCGGATCAGGTTCCTGTATTTGTTAGTCACTTGCCACCTAGACACTGCCAGCTGACTCTTCTTTGTGTATGTTGTATTTTATGTTTTATCTAAAGTCTACAATTACCAGTGGTCTTATAAGTAGTTTCCTGCAAAAACATTAGGCAGCTGCAATAGATGCTATTAACACTATGCGCAGGGATGGGCAGTATTTCAGATACATGTATTTAAAATACGTATTTGAAATACAAAATACTATTTTGTATTTTAAAGCCTTTGGAAAAAATCAAATCAAATCAAAATCAAACTTCAAGATGAGTATTTTTGTATTTTCAAAATACTCAAAATACTTTGAGACAGTCAACCTCTTTATCAGGGTGCTGTGTTCATGCATCAACTAGTTCAGAACAGACACGCCCCTCCCCACAACCCCAACATTCATGCACAACTTTTCTGGAATAAGGATGTCATGGTCAATTCTACTTGTTGATTAAAGTAGCTTGTCAAATGTGTTTGAAGCGTTAATGTTACTGCATGTTAGGGATGGGTGATATATGAAAATACATATCGTAGATTCCTAACGATGACATAAATTGTGAATCGATGGAACTTTTTCTAAATCATTAACATAGATTGGCCTATCGGGGTAAGCAAATATATCTGTGCAGCTTTAAGTGTGCAGGAATAACTGGAATGTTGGAGTGGAAAAAGAAGCAAGGGTGAATGAGTTATTGGGTGTGATGTGATTTGTGTTATTATAACGGCAAAGGAAATTCAAATTCACACTTGCACGTTGGCAGGCAGTTTTTTTGCGCGCGCTCAGAGATGGAGTGGAACGCTGACAAATAGGCCTACACTTTTGAATTAAAGGCCTTTTTAACGCGGCAAGCTGTGGAATCAGCACACAGTTGCCGCTTTCTCTTTAGCTTTGTGCACTGTTGCCAACACATTTTCAGGGGAAGTTGCTAAAGTCAGATCGAGTTGTTGCTAAAAGTTGCTAAATGACGTTGTGACGTTGTTTACTAATTTGTTCCCTCATTTTGCTAAACCGTCCACACTATTTACTCTTTTGTTCCCTCGATTTATAAATTGTGTGCACAATTTAGCCTACTAATTTTTTCCTGCATGTCATATGCAGGGCTCCATAAATATGTTACCTAAATGATCTTCCGTTTTTTACAGCGATTTCCACATTTCCACAGCGATCATAAGGAATTATGAATGAACTGCTCGGCCTATTGAGCTAGCTTGTACATGTGTTGTTTGGATTAGAATAATTTTACAGAAGTTGCTAAAAGTTGCTAAATAAAACTTAAAAAAAAAGAAAGATGCTAAGGTAGTCTGAAAAGTTCCTAAATCTAGCAACAAAATTGCTAAATTGGCAACACTGGTTGAAGTCTTGTTTATACTTTCGCAATTCGCATGGCTCTGTACTCCGGAACCTGCTTACTGCGCGCGCTCCTCAGTAAAGTAATGATTGACGTGCTCTCCTTTGTATAATTCTGTGAAATGACAGAGGGCGACTCTGAGTAATTGTTCTCTATTTTGTATTTGTATTTTAAATACATTTCCATGTATTTATGCCCATCTCTGACTATGCACAAATAGTGGCAGATACTATTTTTACTTTGGTGTATTTTAGGATATTATAAAACAGTATGCAATAATAAATGATCATATTTATTAAAATCTTAAATGGATGCTGCTTAATTGAGACATTACTTGTACATTACTTGACATTAGCCACTTTCACACAACAATCCCGGTAAATGACCGTAAAATTTCCAGAATGACTTTACCAGTAATACACAAATACACTGTTCACACAAGCAACATCATTCTGGCTTTTTTCCAGTAAGAAACCATTCACACCAAAATACATGTAAATACTGTGATGTCAGTCATCGATCGGAAGTGATCTTAAAACACTGTGCCATTGTTTTCTGCCCGCATGAGGAGAAGCACTAGTTTTACTATCTGTTCATTTTTTGACATCTGAGTGAAAGGCATAAGGGGATGATCAAAGAGAACGCGTTTTTGCTCTTAAAAACACGAGATGCTCAAAATAGTATCCAACTGCAGAGCTGCAGCACTGATGAATGGAAAAGAAGGCAGGGTCTCGAGCACGACACGTTGAAAAAGCTGCGAGACATGGCGCAATTGTCAAAGATGATCATCTTGCACATATTTACATTGAAAAACTATTAAAAAGCTTACTGTAAGCAGCACTGAGTAATCACGTAATTTATATATTAACTTTATGATTGGCCCAAAGCAGACTTCTTCCGTCAGTGCGTTCTGATCTCATAAATTCTCATACCGATAATCTTCATTCCGTGCTCACATAGAGCACATTACCGGTAATTTACTGGTAATGTTACAACTTCCCTTACTGGTAAATTGCCGGAAACAATTTAATAGTATTCTTTGAAAAGGTCCTGTTCACACATGATCTCTTACTGGTAATTTGCCAGCAAAGCCTGGGCTATTACCTCCCCTACACCTACTCCTAACCCTGCCCATTAAACTGTTTATTTCCACTTTTTCAATATTCTTAATTTTAATTATTTAAAATGAACACTATGAGTTCAGTTGGTCCACCTGCCTTACTGTTTGTCTGTGGGATTTGTTTTGTAATTTTGTCAGGCTCAATCAGGTAATTGTGGACGGAGTTAGTGTAAATAGCCTCTGCCAATAAGGCAGGCTGTTTGCACATGGTGTGAATATACACTCTGAATATTTTTATATCATATTTTAGTTTTACATGACATTGTGCACCCTCTATCAAAGTTGCACAGGTTGTTTTATCTACTGTACCTTTAAGACATACAAGGCAAAATTGTTTGGCATAATCTTTTTATTTTATTTTATTGAACAATAAAGCATTTTTAATTGTTTAATTGTTATTTTTGTTCATTAAACAGAAAATGATAGCTTCTTTAGACCCTCATGAAGTTTTGCTCGATGGTTACACTGATTTACTTTTTGTTGAAAATGGTATACATATTTTTGTAATGCCTGAAACAAACATGAATATGAGCCT
The DNA here is from genome assembly GCA_023566225.1 of Romanogobio albipinnatus. Classification (NCBI taxonomy): domain Eukaryota; kingdom Metazoa; phylum Chordata; class Actinopteri; order Cypriniformes; family Gobionidae; genus Romanogobio; species Romanogobio albipinnatus. The sequence goes on along the minus strand of CM042243.1, from coordinate 33,585,976 downwards.
ACATTTCTAACAACCTGGCACATGCTATTTATTATATTTTTGAAATATATTTTTTTACGCATTCTCATAGTTAAGTTTCATTGACTCCGACATATATAAACGTGGGTGGCCATTTGAAGCATGTGTTCATGCATATGACATTATGACAATTTCTAAACGACACCTTTTCAGCTTTGTTTTCCAAAACAGAGTTTGATTAAATGTTATAAAGTATTGCACTTTTATTTCAAAAGAGCAAGGACAAATCCTGTTTTGTATGAAATGTCCTGTCTGCGTAAAAAGCAAATGCTGAATAAATTGGAATAAATCAATTTTAATAAAATTATTTGATAACATTTGAATTATAAGCATTTTCACTTAAGATTGTAGTTGAGTAGTGGAAGAAAAGGGAAACTGTTATCAAAATGTAAAAGATTCATTGTTTGTTCTTTTTGCTGTTGCTTTCTGTTTGCATCATAACCTTTCTAGTGTCTGTGTGTGGAGAATTCCTCGCTTTCTGTCTTATTGCTGTCTAGCTTTGCGTCATACTTTAATCCTTGTGAGGTCTTTTGCAAATCAAAGGACCTTCTCTCTGACTGAACCATTTTTTTTGCCTTTGTTTGTAGTTTCTGTGTTTTACAGATTTCCAAAATCTTTGTGGGTGCCATCAGAGAGCTGAGGAAATTTACTGGCCTTGAGATGTACTTTGCGACACTGAGATCAGTTAAAAAATATAAGACCATACGGGTGACAAATATTGTTGAGAACTGAATAAATGTACACTCACCTAAAGGATTATTAGGAACACCTGTTCAATTTGTCATTAATGCAATTATTAATCACATGGCAGTTGCTTCAATGCATTTAGGGGTGTGGTCCTGGTCAAGACAATCTCCTGAACTCCAAACTGAATGTCAGAATGGGAAAGAAAGGTGATTTAAGCAATTTTGAGTGTGGCATGGTTGTTGGTGCCAGACGGGCCGGTCTGAGTATTTCACAATCTGCTCAGTTACTGGGATTTTCACGCACAACACAATTTGCACGAGCTCACCAAAATTGGACAGTTGAAGACTGGAAAAATGTTACCTGGTCTGATGAGTCTTGATTTCTGTTGAGACATTCAGATGGTAGAGTCAGAATTTGTCGTAAACAGAATGAGAACATGGATCCATCATGCCTTGTTACCACTGTGCAGGCTGGTGGTGGTGGTGTAATGGTGTGGGGGATGTTTTCTTGGCACACTTTAGGTTTGTTTTTGACCATGTCCATCCCTTTATGACCACCATGTACCCATCCTCTGATGGTTACTTCCAGCAGGATAATGCACCATGTCACAAAGCTCGAATCATTTCAAATCGGTTTCTTGAAAATGAAAATGAGTTCACTGTACTAAAATGGCCCCCACAGTCTCTGCCAGATCTCAACCCAATAGAGCATCTTTGGTGGAACGGGATCTTCGTGCCCTGGATGTGCATCCCACAAATCTCCATCAACTGCAAGACGCTATCCTATCAATATGTGCCAACATTTCTAAAGAATGCTTTCAGCACCTTGTTGAATCAATGACACGTAGAATTAAGGCAGTTCTGAAGGCGAAAGGGGGTCAAACACATTATTAGTATGGTGTTCCTAATAATCCTTTAGGTGAGTGTATAATAGACCAAAACTGGATAGTGGTGGGGTGGGTGTGCTATACAATAAGGACAAATCTTAAACAAGCTCAATCCTGCCTGTTCATTTTGAATGTTCACAAAATCACACGCATCACAGAACCACAGAATTTCAGGGGGCAGCTGTTGCATGCAGAGTCTGACATTCAAACAAAGGGTGTTACCAAACATGATTACAATGCATGATCACAAAAAAAAAAAAAAAACTTTGATTGATAGAATTGATTTTCTCTGCATTATGACGTCAATATTTATTATAGACAAAGCAATAATCATGTTGACAACAACATTAAAGGGACAATAACATAGGAGTGACAACGATAAAGAAAAATCTAGTTTACAGTTTTTCTCCATTGGTTTGGCTCATTTCTTGAAACAGAAATTACATTCTCAAAATTGTAAGATCATTTGGCAAAACAGTCTTACAGTTCAGCACAACACTATAGCTCACTTGCAAAAGCTAATATCTCTCCTAAAACTGTTCACTCATGCTTCAGAACTAAATTCCTTTCCCATATAAATAGTCAGTGCCACCAAAATGGCAAAGATCCTTCTCAATTGCTTTGGCTCAAACAGACCGGACGTTCTCAACACTCTTGGTGCTTTTGCCCAAATAACGTGGATGGCTCGGCACAACACTATAGTTCACCTGCAAAAGCTCATACCTCTCCCAAAACAGTTCACTCATGTGTCAAAACGAAATTTCTTGTGTATAACATTTTTTGTGTATAAAACTGAAAAAAAGAAATAGGATTTTAGGGTAAGAGTAGCCTCCAAGGTTTGACATCACACATTGCACTCATACTGCCAAGGAAATTGTAACCATTATCATTCACACACATAAAGTAACTTCCATACATCAGAGTAAAAAGAAAATGTATACAGCATAATATATTGTAATATCCTCACCCTCCTGGCCATCCACACGCTGCTGTTCTCAATCTTACTGTAAACACTTGTAATATTGTAAAATTTCTACTTTTCTAATGATATAATCTGGGTTTGATTTTTTTCAGAGATATTGTTAGAGTAAAGTATATGAGTATATTGACCAAACAGTACACACAAGACCAGTACTGCATATTGATGAAAATATTTATTTCTCTCCACATTTGTAAAATTATTCGATTCAATCATGCATTTTCAAAGGTTTGGTTTTTATATCTGCTGAGGTTGGGCTGAAGTCTCTGTCCAGCCTCTCTCAATGTCAACTAGGGGTGTAACGGTACACAAAACTGATGGTTCGGTACGTACCTCGGTTTTGAAGTCACGGTTCGGTACGGGCTTGGTACAGCAGTTTAAAAAAATTGCTTTTTATTTATTTTTTATTAAACTGTGGTTTACTGATAAAATTGTGTCTGTCCTTAAATTATAACTAAAAGTTTATAACTAAAAGATAATGCTGTAAACTATATAGGGAGCCCTTACTTGCACATTATTACTATAATATTAAAGGTTAACAACAGAGCCCAAACTATGAGCCTATATTCAGCTGATATTCATGTTTAGAGATAATAATCAACACTCAAATAACACATTGTGTGCAAACATGTAAACTTCACATAAGGACGTTTTTGCATTAACTCCTAAATCTAATTATAAAATTGTTTTTTCTCCAATTCGTTGTTGAAATATAATCTTAGTATATATATATATATATATATATATATATATATATATATATATATATATATATATATATATATATATATATATATATATATTATATTATATTATATTATATATATATTATATATAGTATGTATATATAGAGGCTAATATAGTGCATATATTCTCTGAGGTAAATGATGCTGCGTGACATTGTTTACAAGCTGTTTGACGTCTTTCCGCGATTGAAACACTGATTGAGCGATTACACAACATATGATACATTTCAGTAAGTGTTATTCTCAACATACCTTAAGATATTAATTCATGTGTATTCTTTTGGAAGAGATGATCGCGTTCACCCGCGCGCATCAGTCTTCACATCAAAGAGCGTCAAAATGGCATTTATCATTTGAAACGGTTCGGTACGAATATGTGTACCGTTACACCCCTAATGTCAACCCATGGGTACTCAGTAGAATCGCATCTGATAAATTTGGTCCCCGTCTTCTTTGGCCACATCCTACTACAGGTCTACCTCTTCCTACCCCCCTCTTCCCCTCTCTACCCCTCTCTACCCCCTTCCCCTCTCTTCATCTCTCTTCCCCTCTCTACCCCTCTCTTCCCCTCTCTACCCCTCTCTACCCCCTTCCCCTCTCTTCCCCTCTCTACCCCTCTCTACCCCCTTCCCCTCTCTACCCCTCTCTACCCCCTTCCCCTCTCTTCCCCTCTCTACCCCTCTCTACCCCCTTCCCCGCTCTTCATCTCTCTTCCCCTCTCTACCCCTTCCCCTCTCTACCTGACAATTGAACAGACTATTGTGCATGTGATGACTTATACAATGAAATGACGCTGATACGTTTTGAAGCGAACGGCCATTAGACTGAGAATCAAACAATCAGTTTGGATCAACAAGATCTATTCACTTGCAAACTGTGCTAAATGTAGGCTACCTGTACTTAATCATTTGCAAAGATGTACTGAGACATTGAGACATGTACTTAGACATTTGCAATTTGATGAAATGAATGAGAAATGCTATTCTGTTGTGAACAATTGCCAAGTGGTTTGGAGATTTGTCCATGTTGTTTTGAGAATGTAATTTCTGTTTCAAGAAATGAGCCAAACCAATGGAGAAAAACTGTAAAACAGATTCTTTGTTACATCTGAAATAGGTTGTTTGTCATGTGTTTTAATTAGTGCTGGGCAAACGATTAATAAATCCAAAATAAAAGTTTGTGTTTACATTATATGTCTGTGTACCCTGTATAATTATATATATATATATATATATATATATATATATATATATATATATATATATATATATATATATATATATATATATATATGTTACTTCTGTCGCGTCGCACACCACTTTATTCCTATGGGTGACGTCAAGCGACTCAAATGCACCCGCAAAGCATCCTGGGACAGCAGAACTGCATTTACGTTTACATTTATGCATTTGGCAGACACTTTTATCGAAAGCGACTTACAGGAACCTTATTACAGGGACAATCCCCCTGGAGCAACATGGAGTAAAGTGCCTTGCTCAAGGACACATTGGTGGTGACCGCTGGGATCGAACCAGCAACCTTCTGCATATCAGTTCCATGGTTTAAGCTACTGGACCACCATCTCATTTGAAAAAAATGCTGCCCGTCAAAAAGCTGGCCGATGCCCATCTTGTTGCAAATAAATCCATTGAACACGACGACATGACTATCCAATAGAAGTGGAGCACAAGGAGACTGGGGGAAGTCTCTCGCGGGTCCTTTGTTCTAGACGTCCTACTACAAAATGCTCAGGAAACTTTAGTTCTGAGTAGCGAAAAACCACGGCCATAGCAGTAAACTTGAGGAATGGCCATCAACGTACAAATGAGGGGCAGTCATGTCGCAAAAGTGGATCCGTACTGTCACACCCAACTCGTCACATATTGACGCTTGGTCAGTTCCCTTTTCGACGCGCAGCATACTCCATTGGTTTCAATGAGAAACATTTGGCGTCATATACAGACGCATTGGTCATGGTTATCGTCATGATGAAGCTATATGTTGGGTTATCATTATGACATGGGTGTGAGTGTGATTCTCAATTTAATCAGCCTCCATAATTTTATTTACATTTATTTTCTTATTTAAATGTATTTTTATTTACGCTATTCAGACATGTTTGAACACATAACCCAACCCCATCCCTAAACCTACCCATTTGTGTATTATAAAAAAACAGGATATAAAAGGCAGATACGACTGCAGCCACAATTTATTAAAAAAGTACAAATATCCAAAGTGTTCTGAGGCCAAACAAATGATTGTATTAAGAAAATCCCCAAAAGCGATCAGTGTCTCAATCCGCCGAAGATAATGAACACATTTTAAAAATTGGTTCAAAACGACACAGCTGTTCCACGATTGGCTGGATTCACCGCATGACAACAATGTGCGTTTCGTGATTATTCTAAAACCTTCAATTCTACTAATGCTCACAAATCTATATTTTATAACAGTAAAACCTCTTTTCATGTAGTTGCAATGTTATATTGTGTTGTGTTTATCAAAATAAAACTTGTATAAAGCCTTCCCAGAAGAGATGAAGCTGTTATAGATGCAAAGCCAACTCAGATGGGTGAGCTCCAACTCCATATTACAGTTTTTCTCCATTTGTTTGGCTCATTTCTTGAAACAGAAATTACATTCTCAAAATTGTAAGATCGTTTGGCAAAACAGTCTTACAGTTCAGCACAACACTTTACCTCACTTGCAAAAGCTAATATCTCTCCCAAAACCAGGGCTGGACTGGGGATCAAATTCGGCCCTGGCAAACCCAGCCCATCCGGCCCGTGAGATCCTCGTGAATGTTTTTGCTGGGGTTAGGGCCTTACATTGGAGTAAATAAATAAAACTAGGACAGGGACAAATAATGATGGATATTATTGAATTTATTACAAATGCAGATATCAAACTTGATATTGCACTTTTGTCACACAGAAATGCTAGGATGCAATAAAGTAAATTTACTGCTTTTAAATTCTGTTGTGTAAAGTTGTTCCAAACCGAAATGACATTGTCTCTTTTAACCGAGTTTAACTGTTGGCCAATTTTGGCCAAACCATGCTCCTCATTACCATGGGTATATGATTTCTAAAATAAATAAATAATAAACTATTGAATTTGTAATAAAAAAAATATTGTAAACACGTAGAAAATACAAAAACAGCCTCTATAAAAGTGATTTATATTGCGCAATATTTAATGTAGCCTATAATAATAGCAACATTTTTAATAAATACATTTGTGCCAATACACCATATTTCTTCACTGTTAGTAGCTGCAAGGTAAATTGTGGTTGTGCTAGGGTGAGAAGTTTGTAGTGTGTATTGCCATTTTCCAATTTACCTCGTTGTGTATGTACATGCTCACGGCTGTTTTCAGCTGATTCACCAAAGAACCGTTATGTTACCATATCACACGATTGTATAAAACAAAATTCAGAGTCAAAGTGCCATTCATCACTTAATAGAGCAGCAGAAACGCAGAGCATGTTCGTCAGCGGCAGCGCTGTGCGTATATTCGCCTTTTGTAGTTTCATGCGCCCAAATCAAAAACACAATAAAAAAAACCAGCGCCTAATATGGACACAGTCTATGAATATGGAAGAAGGAAGGTCTCTCTCGCTGTGGCCTGTCAATTCAGAAGACAAACCAATGGGCCGCTGTCCCTGCATGATGGGCCAGTCCGTGGCAAAAAAACCTAAATAAATAAATAAATAAATAACCTTGTATCGGCCCCAAAGTGCGTCGGCCCACCGGGAAAATGCCCGGTATGCCAGATTACCAGTCCAGCCCTGCCCAAAACTGTTCACTCATGCTTCAGAAGTAAAATTCTTTCCCATATAAATAGTCAGTGCCACGAAAATGGCAAAGATCCTTCTCAATTGCTTTGGCTCATTTCTTGAAACAGACCGGACGTTCTCAACACTCTTGGTGCTTTTGCCAAAATAACGTGGATGGTTCGGCACAACACTATAGTTCACCTGCAAAAGCTCATACCTCTCCCAAAAAAGTTCACTCATGTGTCAAAACTAAATTTCCTTCTCATTTAAACAGTCAGTGCCCCCAAAATGCTTCGTCCCTTTGGCACTGCAAGTCAAAATGTTTAGATGTTTTGTCACTATGGCAGAGGACCATTGAAATATCCCACATGTCCACCTTTCAGTCTTAGCCCAGTCCTTCATTGACATGAATGTTTTTTGTCTAGCTAACATAATACAATTGTGTATAAAACTGAAAAAAAGAAATAGGATTTTAGGATAAGAGTAGCCTCCAAGATTTGACATCACACATTGCACTTTTACTGCCAAGGAAATTGTAACCATTATCATTCACACACATAAAGTAACTTCCATACATCAGAGTAAAAAGAAAATGTATACAGCATAATATACTGTAATATCCTCACCCTCCTGGCCATCCACACGCTGCTGTTCTCAATATTACTATAAACACTTGTAAAATTTCTACTTTTCTAATTATATAATCTGGGTTTGATTTTTTCAGAGATATTGTTAGAGTAAAGTATATGAATATATTTACCAAACAGTACAAACAAGACCAGTACTGTATATTGATGAAAATATTTATTTCTCTCCACATTTGTAAAATCATTCGATTCATTCATGCATTTTCAAAGGTTTGTTTTTATATATGTCTGCTGAGGTTGGGCTGACGTATCTGTGCAGCCTCTCTCAATGTCAACCCATGGGTACTCAGTAAAATCGCATCTGATAAATTTGGTCCCCGTCTTCTTTGGCCACATCCTACTCGGGGTCTACCTCTTCCTACCCCCCTCTTCCCCTCTCTACCCCTCTCACCCCCCTTCCCCTCTCTACCCCTCTCATCCCCATTCCCCTCTCTACCCCTCTAATCCCCCCTTCCCCTCTCTACCCCTCTTCCTCCACGGGCTTCCCCTCTCATCCTCACTCTTCCTCAAGCAGGCAGGGTTAGGGTTAGGGTTAGGGTTAACCCTAAACTGTAAACCCTACATATAAAGAATGGGATGTCATTGAAGTTCATGTGCATGTAAAGGCAGGCGTCCCAAAATAGGTTACAAAGCATATTTATTGTCATATATGTACAGTATCTTTAAATTCACCAGCTGAAGGAGAGACAGTCATCTTTCAATCGATGAACCACAGGTAAACCACCACCACGGCCTATTTGTAATGGTGGTCTTCAGCACACATAACAATAGAGTAACAAACAGAGTCTTTAATTAGAATAATACAAACTCAGAAGATAACTTAGAACACGTAGGAGAAAATGCAAACCACATAAACTGAATTGAGAACAGAAAAGGGACTGAACAAAACAGGGAGTTTAAATACAAGACAAACATAATGACTGACAGGTAGAACCAGAAACGGAACCAGAAACAAACAAGGAGATAATCAGTAACCAATGAAACAGGAGCTAAACAGAGAAGGCAAAACAGGAACTAACAGAACAGAATAAGAAAAGAGAGTACGACAACTGACTGAGGTCATCCGGAGGGACGGAGGAGTCCTAGGGCTGGCGGACCACTGTGGAGTTGAAGGGCTGACAGGCCGAGGTGGAGACATGGACCTGAAGGCCTAATGTGAAGTAAGGGACTCAACCTCAAGTCTAACTGCTGGATGGGAAACCTGTAAGATGGAGCCGCACAGAGAAAGCCGCGGGGGCAGAGTTGAGGAGCTGAACAAAACTAGTGGCACTGACAGATCCAGGGGACTGGACAAAAAAAGGAGATGGGACCAGGACATCTGGTGGGGACATCAGAGGAGGAAGATTTCCGGATTGGACTGGAACAATCAGGCAGCTGGACAGGACTGGCGAAGAAGGCGTTGACTCAAGGGTGGGGACTTGGGAGGAAAGTGGATCTGTGTACCATCGATTTATCAGGTAGTGATCTACTCAGGGAAGACCCAGGCAGCTGGTACCGTCTCGGGCACCATTGCCTCGCTGATGTTATACCTGGAGAATCGCTCTGCTGTAGCCTCCACCTCCAGTATTCTACCAGCGCCCTGTTCTCGCAAGTAATGAGTCTCTGCAATACTCCAAGTCCATGTTAAAAACTCTTTAGCACTCACAACAATACAGTTCACAAAAAAAGTCTTTATTTAAAATAACAAACACTCCGGAGATATCTAAGAACATGGAGAAAAAACAAACCACATAAACTGAAACGAGAACCAACAAGGGACTGAACAAAACAGGGAGTTTAAATACAAAACAAACATAATGACTGACAGGTGATAATTATATGTAACTATAGAAACATACAAGGAGATGAATGAAACAGGAGCTAATTGGAGAAGGCAAAACTGGAACTAACAGAACAGAAAAACAATATTGAAGTCCATAACCGTAGCACTATTAGCACTGTACATTCCTCTGTACACGTTCCTCTACGTACACAGGATCTTTTCATGTGGAATTCCTCATGTATCTGCAAACCAGTACCTGCTCAAACATTCATGTGTGGTCTCTGAGCATGTAGGGAGGTCAAAGTTCACCCGTGTTTGCAAACAGATAATTAAATGTGCCTTCGACTCTCAAGATCATAATTCCTTTAGCATGGTCAAACAACCATGGCCAAATGGTGTACAGGTTTCAATACACACGGCATGGTCTCTGCCTCTCGCATGTCATGCTTTTGATTCAGCTAAGAAAATAATAATGACTTATCTCTGCAATAAAAACTGTGTCATTCTGAGCTTTGCATGGTGTGTACAGTCTCTCTGTCTGTTCTATCCTGTGCTTGTAGAGACTGGCCCATCACATCAGCTTGACGTGATCCACCCTTGGGGAAAAACGCAGGACATTTATTTCACATCAGGCATTGGCACTGAGGTGCTTGTTTTCCATCGGCTGCTTTCTCCAGCTGGCCTCTTTTTTTCTCAATGTCTTCTCAAACTTCTGTACTTGACCCCAAGTGTCAACTTCCTGAACAGAACTCACTGATCGACACAGAAAACAACACTTTACTGACTGATGTATAAGACACAATATATCCAAATGAGCTCTTTCTTAGAAGTGGTAGTGTCTGCCAATAACCTGTTTATAAAAAAAAATCTAAGTTCAAGCTGAAGCTCAAACATAAAACAACAGAGCAGTGATTTGTTTTGTTGTTGCCTGTAACAAATCAATGCAACAATGTTTGATTTAATAATACTTGTGCATATTTTTTTTGTAAACAGAATAAATTGTGCACATAGTTAAATGACATTGAAATTAAAAGACATGGCAAACTGACATCATTGGTGTTCTTATGCTGCCATCCAATCTGAACAAAATTCAGATGCTTATTGAAATCAACAGCACATTCTCATTAAGTCTCTGTTCCTGCAGAGCTGTTTATGTTTAGCCTTCATGTTCTGTTTGAGGTCTGTGAGCCTTAAAAGATAGATAGATAGATAGATAGATAGATAGACAGACAGACAGACAGACAGACAGACAGACAGACAGACAGATAGACAGATAGATAGATAGATAGATAGATAGATAGATAGATAGATAGATAGATAGATAGATAGATAGATAGATAGATAGATAGATAGATAGATAGATAGATAGATAGATAGATAGATAGATAGATAGATAGATAGATAGATAGATAGATAGATAGATAGATAGATAGATAGATAGATAGATAGATAGATAGATCTGGCTGGCTTATCGCATCTTCCTCTTCACAATACCCCATAGATTTTCTGGCCAATTAAGAACAGGGATACCATGGTCCTTAAACCAGGTACTGGTTGCTTTGGCACTGTGTGCAGGTGCCAAGTCCTGTTGGAAAATGAAATCTGCATCTCCATAAAGTTGGTTAGCAGCAGGAAGCATGAAGTGCTCTAAAACATCCTGGTATACAGCTGTGTTGACCTTGGTCATATACGTAATTAGAATATCATAAAAAAGTTGTTCTCCCTGATGTTCGATTGCTTCTCTCTGTTCTGAATGACAATGTGTTGGGTGTAATGCAATATTAATTACTGTAATTCCTCTTGAAAAAGTAAAGTAAGGGATTACTCTTACTTTTTCTGTAATTTAATTGCAGTTATTTCTGATGTAAGTGCATTAACAGTATGTATATACTAGAACAATTTCATATAAAACAATAGTATATTTAACATAACCAGACGTCTAATTTAAAATGCATGTTTTTAATGTAACCTCATCCCTTTAAGTAACTTACCCAACCCTGATCACAATTAATGATTAAAAGGGTTACTTGCTTAATTTATGTTGCAACATGTTTATATAAAGGGAGATATGATAAGTTCCCTTTCAAGGGAACTCGAGCTGCGTCACTGCTTTGGGAACGCCTCTGCGTGATTGCGTCGTGAAGCACATATGTCATCAGTCCAATAGAGAGACGGAACGTCATAGGCGGGTGACGTCATAGACCTGGAAGCTATAAAGCACACCGGCAAACACACGCCGTTAGCTTCTGTTGCCTTCAACAAGTGCTCTGTGTTACTGTCCAAAGTGTCTTTGTGTTGTGTCTGAGTTCAGACTGTTTTGTTTGTTTGTTCTCACACCCACATTTATAGAGAGAAAATATATCATAACGAGCGAACAGCGTTACAGACAGTGTGTTCCTCCCTGCTCACGCTACATTACGAGCGGGGATACACACTTGATGTGCGTTGTTTGTTTTGCACGCGAGGGTGCCGGCTGCGAGCATTGTGAGGCGCTGCCTCTTCGCGTGCTGCGATCCCGCTGGGCGCTCTTCGAGGAGGGCATCCCGGCTCGCGCTTCCCACGGCACGGGTCCCACTGTTGCTGAGGCTCAGCGGCGGCTTATGTCGTGGGGTTCACAAAAGGATCTGACGGAGGGGATGGAGACGGGCCCCGCCCTATCTCTTCCTTCACCCACCAGATCCAGTGGCGCCTCTCTGGGATCGGGAGCCCGCTCTGCGGCTTCTCCCGCCCGGGGAGCGGCCGCGATGCTGCAGCTATCTTCCTCCGAGGAGGTTGATGTCTGTAGCATCGATGCAGGGGGTGAAAACTCGTCACTTCAGTCCCCTGCAAGTGAGGAGCTCATGGAGGTACTGAGCAGAGCTGTGGCCAGACTACACATTGACTGGCCACATGAACATCATGAGCGAGCTGCCATAAAAAGCAGACTCGACGAGCGCTTTCTCCCCGCGCGCTCTGTTCAGCCTCCTCGTAGGAGTCTGCCGTTTTTCCCGGACCTACACACCGAGGTGTCGAGGTCTTGGAAGCGGCCCGTGTCTTCATGCATTTTCACCCCGCATATGTCAGTTTATAGCAATATTGCGGGGTGGAAAAGACACGGTTATGGTCAGAGATCGGAGTCGATACTATTAATGAACTCCGATCGACTGCCGATCTCGCTCTCCGTGCCACCAAGGAGACGGCTCGATGCGTCGGCCGCTCTATGGCAGCCCTGGTGGCCATGGAGAGACATTTGTGGCTCAACATTACAGATATCAAGGAAAGGGAAGCTCAAGCAGTTCCTTCCCCGTAAGCCCCAGGTCTCGTCTGCTGCTGGGCGGGAGCAGCAGACGCCGAGTACAAGCTCCTCACACAGGGCGCAGCAGAAAGTGAGTGTCGCCACTCGTACACCCCCGCAGAAAGGGTCGTCGGGTGCGCAACGCTCACAGGCACCGCCTTCTAAACCCAGGGCTGATCTGAGGACAGTCATTGTGGCGAGGAAGGCTGCGTCAAAGAAGTCCTGACGCCTCTGGGCCCAGGACAGTGAGGGTGATAAAGTTGGGGTACGCGGATCAGTTCAGATGCCGCCCTCCCAGCTTCAACGGGGTCCTCTCCACTGTGGTGGACCCCGTGCAGGCTCTGGTGAGAAGTACAGAAGTACAGACTCTGCTGCAAAAGGGGGCTATAGAGAGGGCCCCCCCCCCAGACAGGGAGTCAGGCTTTTACAGCCGGTACTTCATTGTGCCAAAGAAGGATGGTGGGCTGCGCCCCATCTTGGATCTTCGCGTCCTGAACCGAGCCGTGGCAAAGCTCAAGTTCAGGATGCTGACACTCAAACAGATCGTGTCTCAGATCAGGTCCGAGGACTGGTTTGTCACGATAGATCTCAAAGATGCATATTTCCATATCTCCATCCTTCCGCAGCACAGGAAGTTCCTGAGGTTCACTTTCAGGGGAGAAGCGTACCAATATCGAGTTTTTCCTTTCGGTTTAGCCCTTTCACCCCGCACGTTCACGAAGTGTGTGGACGCTGCTCTGGTCCCCTTGCGTTTGCAGTGGATCCGGATTCTCAATTACATCAACGACTGGCTGATACTAGCACAGTCAGCACGTCTCGCGGTTCAGCATTGAGATGTTGTTCTCGCGCATATGAGGAGGTTGGGGCTGAGGCTCAACTCCAAGAAGAGTGTTCTTTCTCCTGTGCAGAAGATCACTTATCTCGAGGTGAGTTGGGATTCGGTCGCTATGCAGGCTCGTTTGTCGGAGCCTCGCGTGGGGTCGATCCTCTCAGCCGTGAAAGGGGTGAAGCTAGACCAGCTGCTCACTGTAAAGCAGTTTCAGAGACTGTTGGGTCTGATGGCAGCCGCGTCCAACGTTATTCCTTCGGGCCTGCTGTTCATGAGGCCACTACAGTGGTGGCTCAAGACCAGGGGTTTTTCCCCGAGGGGGAACCCCTTTCGCGTAATCAAGGCAACGCGGCGGTGTCTCCGCACCTTGGTTATGTGGAAGGACCCCAGGTTCCTGACCCAGGGCCCGTCGCTGGGGGCACCGTGTCAGCGTACTTCTCTGACCACGGATGCCTCCCTGACGGGCTGGGAGGCGACCATGAGTGGTCGCTCTGCCCAGGGTCTGTGGCAGGAGCACCAGCGTTTGTGGCATATAAATTGCCTGGAAATTTTGGCGGTGTTTCAGGCTCTGAAGCACTTCCTGCCACATCTCAGGGGCCATCATGTGCTTGTGTGCACAGACAGCACATCGGTGGTCTCCTACATCAACCATCAGGGGGGTTTGAGGTCCCGTCGCTTATACAAGCTGGCGCGCCTTATCCTCCTCTGGGCTCAGGGAAAATTGCTGTCAGTCAGGGCTATATACATTCCTGGGCAGTTGAACGTGGAAGCAGACATCCTGTCAAGGCAGGGGCCGAGGCCCGGGGAGTGGAGACTCCACACCGACGTGGTGGAGCTCCTTTGGGAGAAGTTCGGCAGGACCTGTTCGCCACTCACGAGAACTCTCATTGTCGTCTGTGGTTCTCCCTGTCGCTTCCAGCTCCTCTCGGACTGGATGCGATGGTACCCTGTACACATTCCCCCCGATCGCTCTCTTCCGGGAGTTCTAGAGAGAGTGCGCCGGGACGGGGCCCGTCTTCTGCTAGTAGCCCCGTTCTGGCCGGGCCGGGTATGGTTCTCGGATCTGGTGTCTCTCCTCGACGGCTCTCCCCTGGAGATCCCGTTCTTGAACTCTGAGGGGGCCCAGCTCATAAGTTCCGGTCTCTCAACTGAGGTTGTTGAGACCATTCTACACTCCAGAGCTCCCTCTACGAGGAAACTTTACTACCTAAAGTGGAGACTCTTCACCTTGTGGTGTCGAGATCGCCTGTGGGATCCAGTTAACTGCCCTGCGAGTGTGGTGCTGGAGTTCCTGCAGGAGAGATTCTCTGCTGGGTTAGCCCCCTCCACACTAAAGGTGTACGTGGCGGCCATAGCTGCTTACCACACTCCTTTAAGTGGAGTTTCATTATGACGACACCCGCTAGTAACCCGTTTCCTCCGTGGAACCTTGAGGCTGAGGCCTCAACCAGGCCTCAACGCACCAGGGTGCCGGCCTGGGACTTAGCCATCGTCCTGCAAGGCCTTTCCGAGGCTCCCTTTGAGCCGCTCGAGGAAGTTGCTGAAAGGTTTCTCACTTTCAAGACATTATTTATTCTTGCTATTTCTTCTCTAAAAAGAATTGGGGACTTGCAAGCCCTCTCTGTTGCACCCTCGTGCTTGGAATTTGCTCCGGGTATGGCTAAGGCTTTTCTCTCTCCGAGGCCCGGGTACATTCCTAAGGTCCTCACTAACCCTGTCAGACCTATTGTGCTCCAGGCCTTCTGTCCTCCGCCCTTTGTGACGTCAGACCAAGAAAAGTTAAATCTGCTTTGTCCCGTTCGTGCGTTAGACGCCTATGTCCACAAAGCTGCCCTGTGGAGAAAAACCAACCAATTGTTTGTTTGTTACAGACCTCCATCCCGTGGGGGTCCGGTGTCAAAGCAGAGGATGAGCAAGTGGGTAGTCGAGGCTATCTCACTGGCTTATATGGCGGCCGGACAGCCTTCTCCTTTGGCTGTTCGGTCCCACTCCACTAGGAGTATGGCTGCCTCTCAAGCTCTCTTAGCAAGGGCCTCCCTGCAGGAAGTTTGTGATGCGGCGGGGTGGTCCTCGCCGCATACTTTTGTCAGGTTCTATGAGCTAGATGTTAATACTACTCCAGGGTCTCGGGTACTCGCCTCGTAACTTTCACAGGCGGGCATCCAGACTCACATGGGGACGTGGGTATTCTCGTTCCCAAAGCGGTGACGCAGCTCGAGTTCCCTTGAAAGGGAACGTCTCGGTTACGACTGTAACCTTAGTTCCCTGAATAGGGAACGAGACGCTGCGTCACCCGGCCATACTCCTCGCATGCCCGCAAGCGCCTCGTTTCAGGCCTTCTTCAGAAGCTAACGGCGTGTGTTTGCCGGTGTGCTTTATAGCTTCTGGGTCTATGACGTCACCCGCCTATGACGTTCCGTCTCTCTATTGGACTGATGACATACGTGCTTCACGACGCAATCACGCAGAGGCGTTCCCAAAGCGGTGACGCAGCGTCTCCTTCCCTATTCAGGGAACTAAGGTTACAGTCGTAACCGAGACGTTTTGCTATTCTATGAAGGGCTGTCGACTGACTGAAGCCCTGAGGGCGTCTCTCTACAGGCTGCAACAACGTGCGTGTCCTGTCCTCACTCTTCATGCACTTTGCAATGGAAAAATAGTTTACTTTTGCCAGAGAACAGAAAAAAATGTATCCTGCTTTCCAGAAATAAAAAGATATATGCATGATACAATATATTGGTCTGCTGATGACAACACATCAGTCCTGTGTAATGTGTGCTTTTCTTCCTTCCTGCTCTACATGCAAAACAGGTGAAATGTGAAAGCAGGAATGTCAACATCACTCTTCAGCCATTTCTATAATTAAGTTCTTTATTGTTTTACAAATATTAAGTTTTCCACAAAATAAAATAACTTATATATTCAAACTTAAAAAATTATACCATTTAAAATTATACCATTTAAAATTAAAAATGCATATTATCGCGTTCACCCCGCACAGTATTTCATGTCAGTCATTTCTCCAGGATAATTGGTCTAAATGTGCAAACAATCAAATTGAATTGAATTGAAAACTCAAAATTCAACTGACCTAATGTTCATTAACAAATGCATTTATGATGTTTTGGCATATATTTTAACATGAGAAAAGTCACACAAATAAATAAATACAACAACAAAGCAAAACAGAAGAACAGAACAAAATTAGAAGATTAAAATAAAAAAGGAAGGATTCTTCTTTCATTTTGGGACACATTTTAAAATGACTAAATTAAACGGTTGGTTGGATTTCCCTTTGAAATGTATTGCGTAATGAGAAGTTGTGATTTTTTTTTTCATCAGATAACACAAAAGATGTGCTAGATGGGCAAAAGTGTTCAAAAGCTTATTCATCAAAGTTATGATTTTTGCAGAAAATCTGAAACTTAGAAGTTTCTTACACTGGCCATGAACAGTTATTTTCATAAAATATCACTAGATATTTTACTACTTTTTGAAAGACATTATGCAAGACAATGAGTAATCTGAAAAGATGCTAAAACAACTCAAACAACTTGAACATCATGTCTGGACAGTTGTATTACTGAAGAATGAGTTGGCAGAAATTGTTAGATATATTATTTATATAAAGGTGATTTCAGGGGGCCTATAGCTACCACATTATGGGTGTGGTGATCAGGATGTGATTATACATTTGTCTAAATATCTATTTACTGACATTAAAAGCTCTGGTGAATATGTTCCTGTTACAGTGAACAGAGGCACAGCCAACAGTTTGTTGCAGGGAAACGTCATACACACGAGCATCTGTAGAGGTCCAGCTTCTTCCATACATTTAGACTCCTCATATCCTTTTGTTTTCTTGCCTTTGTCCATAACAAATATCCATATCCATGTAACAGTTTTGTCCTTTCTACTGGTCTCCAGGACTGATCCATAGCTTGCACATGAGTGCAATCCATTCATCTGACTGTGCTTAAAAAGTGTACTTGACAAGGCAAATAAGCCTTTGAAGACCAGTCTACACTTTTCCCAGCATTAAAGTGGTTATATGTACAATCACTGGAAATTTTAACAGACATGCTGGCCTTTTTGAATTGATATTAACTGGTATATGATACCGTTTTTATACTCAGAGTTTATTTGTTAAACTCCTCTGACAAATGGCTCTGTGCAAAGGTTAATGAAACATCATGGATGTACTATATATATATACACACTCCTGGACAGAAAAAAGGACCATGCCCAAAATGGCTAAACGCTAAGTTTTTAATTGTCTTAACCACAAATTATTGGTCAGGAAATTAGCCAAATTTAAGTAAATGCACTACTTAAAAAGCCATTGCTCTCTCAGGAAAACATCAAAGACAGAATAAAGTCTTTGGCAGAATATGGGAAGTTGTGAGTGATGAATCACAATGAAAGACGAGTTGCATAGTGATGCTCCAGATCAGTAGCGGTTTTGGGCATGGGCGAACCGGGCAGTCGCCCGGGCGACATTTTTTCATGACACATGGGGGCGGCACGAGCAGTAAAAAAAAAAATCCTCTGCGCCACAAAGCTATCATCTATCATCGAAGGAGGTCTTGCCCAGGGTACAATTCAATGTAGAACCACTACTGCTCCAGATCGGTCAACCAAGACAACCAAGAAGTGGCTTGAGAACAAGTCCATCAGGCTCATGTTTGGCCTGGTCAGAGTCCAGATTGAACCTTATAGTGAATATTTGGTGTCACAAACTCAAACGAACTGAGAGACATTTTTCAACTACTCATGAACAGTTTGAATCCATTAGCATTGAGTGGAACAACACTGAGTCTTCTTCCTGTAAAAAGCTGTCTGAATATTGGGGAAGACTATTACGTGCTAAGATACTTTATATACTGTATTTGTGCAGTTCTTGCTAATTTCATGACCAGTAATTTGTGATTAAATTGTCATTAAAATGGTTAAGACCATCACAAAATATTTTGTGGCTTGGCCTTTTTTTGTGTGTGTGTGTATATATATATATTAGGGCTGTCAAAAGATTAATCACGATTAATCACATCCAAAATAAAGGTTTGTGTTTACATAATATATGTGTGTGAACTGTGTATAATTATTATGTTTATATAAATATTCATGTATATATTTAAGAAATATTTGCATGTATATACTGTATACATTTATATTATATATAAATATAAATATTTTATATATAAATATAATAAATTTTTCTTAAATATATACATGCTTGTGTGTGTTTTTATATATAAATAATAATTATTCACACACATATATTATGTAAACACAAACTTTTATTTTGGATGTGATTAATCGTGATTAATCTTTTGACAGCCCTAATATATATATATATATATATATATATATATATATATATATATATATATATATATATATATATATATATATATATATACGTATGTTTCTCTTCTTTAAGTACCGGAATCCCATGCAGCTGCTTGGTGCTATATATTACAAGACTACGAGCCATTGATTTCTTTGAAAACCCAAATAATACGTACACAACGCCGTGTCGATGAGTGCTCTGTTGGCAATATACTCCACAATATATTCATATTCTTAATTTATTTAAATTAAAAATACTTTCTGAAATTAAATGCAGTGCAAGTCCAAAATCAGTCTGAAATCTTGTGCTTGGACCCATGCAGTGTGCAAACATGTGCACACTTCTCTAGCACTCAATTCATCTCAGTCCGCTTTAGTGATTTCCATTCGAATCATGGAAATGGCAGTCCATTGCAAAAGGGAGGGATTTCTTAGTCTTTCCCTATGTCTGTTTTTGTACATTTAGTAGATGATTGCTCATTTCATTTGCAGACGCTGACCCACTCTGTTATCCTGCACTCCTCACACACCACGTAACAGCACCAGTGGAACTTGCAATTGCAGCGTTCGCTGCGAGTCTGCTGTAAGATGTTGTGCCCCCGTCCGCAGCACAAGCTCTCACAGTTGTCCATGCCCTGGCTGGTTTTGTTACAGATCCGGCCCTGCGTCCCAGCAGAGTCCGAGCCGAGGTCCCTCTCACAGAAATCGGGAGACTTCTCAAAGTAGACCAGGTCATTCACGTTGGCTCTACGTCGGTGTGTGGGGTGGGCGTGTTCCACCTGACCCGTGTTTCTGTTGTGGGCTTTGATTAACGTGGCGATGTTGAAACGTTCCTTCAGCAGCGAGCCCACCGTTCTGAACTCTGGAGTCACCTGCCAGCAGGTCTTGAGCTGACAGCTTCCTGATGTACCGTGGCATTTGCATTTCCTCCTCATGTGGTCCACCACAACCTGCACACAAGCAAAAAAGATGAGGAAGCGTTAATATCTGGAAACCACAGCACATCTGGCAATCTAGACCTTGCAATGCTATGACTAAAGCTACAAAATTAGTGAAAATGCGTCAATCTACAGTAAGTACATTTTTTTAATGAATTTCAATTCATGAATTGAGAAATCAACTTTCCCTTGAGCTTTTTATATATAAAAGGATATCGTAATATAAGAATATCCTGTAAATTTAAGAGCTGAAAACTTCCTTGTTAGTCAAAGAAAAGCTTCTATTGACAGCTGGCTCAGCAAACGAACAATCTGAGAATGTGTGTCCCCGTGACGTCAGAGTGCAGTGAAACGCCGCCTTAACCGAAGAAGACGAAAGCCTAACTCGGTAGCCCCACCCACCCTTTTGTGCCTGGCATGTTAGATAAATAACAGGCATACATGGAGCTCAAACTTCCAAGCAATAAAGCTTATAAAAATTGCTCATGGTGAGAGGCGTAGGGCTGGAGTGGGTTTGCTTATAGCCCCCAGCTCAGCCGCCATGTGTTGGAGTTCACCCCGGTGAACGAGAGGGTCGCTTTGCTGCGCCTTTGAGTTGGGGATAGTTCTCTCACTGTCGTTTGTGCCTATGGGTCGATTGGCAGTGCGGAGTACCCGGCCCTCTTGGGGTCTCTGGGAGGGGTGCTGGAAAGTGCTCCGACTGGAGACTCCGTCGTTCTACTGGGGGACTTCAACACCCACGTGGGCAGTGACAGTGACACCTGGAGGGGTGTGATTGGGAGGAACGGCCCCCCTGATCTGAACCCGAGCTGTGTTCTGTTATTGGATTTCTGTGCTAGCCACGGTTTGTCCATAACGAACACCTGTGTTCAAGCATAAGGGTGTCCATCAGTGCACGTGGCACCAGGACACCCTAGGCCGGAGGTCGATGATCGAATTTGTGGTCGTGTCATCAGACCTTCGGCCATATGTCTTGGACGCTGAGTTGGATCCGATGGCGGGGGAGGAAGCTGGACAGACTCAGCAGACCCAAACGTACTGTGAGGGTCTATTGGGAACGTTTGGCTGAGCCCCCTGTCAGAGAGATCTTCAACTCCCACCTCCGGCAGAGCTTTGACCGGATCCCGAGGAAGTCTGGAGATATTGAGTCCGAGTGGACCATGTTCTCCACCTCATTTGTCGCTGCGGCCACTCGGAGCTGTGGCCGTAAGGTCTCCGGTGCCTGTCGAGGTGGCAATCCCCGAACCCGGTGGTGGACACCGGAAGTAAGGGATGCCGTCAAGCTGAAGAAGGAGTCCTATCGGGCCTGGATGGCTTGTGGGACTCTGGAGGCAGCTGACAGGTACCGGCAGGCCAAGCGGACCTGGCAAAAAATCGGGCCTGGGAGGAGTTCGGTGAGGCCATGGAGAAAGACTATCGGTTGGCCTCGAAGAGATTCTGGTAAACCGTTCGACGCCTCAGGAGGGGGAAGCAGTGCCCTTCCAACACTATTTACAGTGGAGATGGGCACCTGTTGACCTCAACTGAGGATATTGTCGGGCGGTGGAAGGAATACTTCGAGGATCTCCTCAATCCCACCGACATGTCTTCCGTTGAGGAAGCAGTGGCTGGGGACTTGGAGGAGGACTCGTCCATCACCCGGACTGAAGGCACCGGGGGTGGATGAGATCTGCCCTGAGTTTGCCCAACCAGTCCACATGTGTCGAATGTGTTCCTCGTGGCATCCTGTGGAGGGTGCTCTGGGAGTATGGGGTTGGCGGCCCCCTGCTTAAGGCTGTTTGGTCCCTGTACGACCGGAGCAAGAGCTTGGTTCGCATTGTCGGCAGTAAGTCAGACCTGTTCCCGGTGCATGTTGGACTCCGGCAGGGCTGCCCTTTGTCACCGGTTCTGTTCATAATTTTTATGGACAGAATTTCTAGGCGCAACCAAGGGCCGGAGAGTGTCCGGTTTGGGGACCATACGATTTCATCGCTGCTTTTTGTGGATGATGTTGTCATGTTGGCCTCCTCAGACCAGGACCTTCAGCATGCACTGGGACGGTTTGCAGCCGAGTGTGAAGCGGCTGGGATGAGAATCAGCACCTCCAAGTCCGAGGCCATGGTTCTCAGTCGGAAAAGGGTGGATTGCCCACTTCAGGTTGGTGGAGAGTTCCTGCCTCAAGTGGAGGAGTTCAGGTATCTTGGGGTCTTGTTCACGGGGGGAGGATGGAACGGGAGATTGACAGACGGATCGGTGCAGCTTCTGCAGTAATGCAGTCGATGTACCGGTCTGTCGTGGTAAAGAAGGAGCTGAGCTGCAAGGCAAAGCTCTCGATTTACCGGTCAATCTACGTTCGTACTCTCACCTATGGTCATCAGTTGTGGGTCATGACCGAAAGGACAAGATCCTGGATACAGGCGGCCGAAATGAGCTTTCTCCGTAGGGTGGCTGGGCGCTCCCTTAGAGATAGGGTGAGAAGCTTGGTCACTCGGGAGGAGCTCAGAGAAGAGCCGTTGCTCCTCCACATCGAGAGGAGCCAGCTGAGGTGGCTCGGGCATCTATTTCGGATGCCTCCTGGACGCCTTCCCAGGGAGGAGTTCCAGGCACGTCCCACCGGGAGGAGGCCCCGGGGAAGACCTAGGACACGCTGGAGGGACTATGTCTCCCGGCTGGCATGGGAACGCCTCAGGGTTCCCCCGTAAGAGCTGGAGGAAGTGGCTAGGGAGAGGGAAGTCTGGGCATCTCTGCTTAGACTGTTGCCCCCGCGACCCGGCCCCGGATAAGCGGAAGATGATGGATGGATGGATGGATGGATGGATGGATGGATGGATGGATGGATGGATGGATGGATGGATAGATGGATGGACATGTGCACGCATGTGTGTGTTTGCGGTTATATCCACCGATTGGGCCAGCCAAGTAATAAAAAATAACATTCCAATTAATTGCGGGGTGAACGAGAGATAAATCATTGTGTTTGTTTGATAAAGACATTTTGCGAGCCCTGTGGGCGAATCATTCTGGTTGCCGTTTCTCCACATTGGAAGTTTTCAAAACAATTCCTCACGTGTAATGACTGGGGAGTCGAAGCTCATTATAATATGCAAAACTGTTATCCAATCATATCAGTGGGCGTTTACTTCCAAATCTTCAGTGCGGCACGCCCATAAAAACCGAGCGTTTCAAGAGCTAGGCTCAAAACCAGGGTGGAAAATAGCCTATTACTTATTCATTATGATGTTTTTGAATGTAAAAACCACAACAACGTCACACATTGACCTCAGACAACAGTATAAAAGAAATTAAAAAGCCAGTTCATGACCCATGAACCTTTGATAATGCACAATATTTCTAAAAAATAATAATAAAGTATTATGCAAAAAATATACTTAATACGTTTTTAAACTTATTATAAACTTTTATTTATAATATACGTTTTTATTAAAAAAAGAAATTAAAAACATGCTCATTATAGAAGAGGTGTATTCAAGTCGTTGTACAGTATGTATGAGTTGTATTTTGAATAAATTAATAAATCCACACAAATTATAGTGATGTTATTAACATATTTATTCAGTCTAGCTTTACTAATGAACATTTCTGTGAGGTTATGACATGACATGTCAGATACTGGTTGAGGATGAAGATGCCCTATACTCACAAGTTCAGACCTCCCATTCTCTCAACAATGCACTCGTCTGTCATCCCTGGCTATAAACTTTTAGATCCAATTACCAAGAGGAAGAGGGGCCACCCTCACTACTGACAGATGCCCCAGCACCCACCCATATCAACAACACAAGCACAAACATTAAGGCTTAGCAATCCCACATTTCACACTGTCTCAGGCTTCCTAGCGCTCAGAGCGGGACAAAACACAGTTTGAACATCTTTAGAGATAAGTCAAGTTTTGTCTGTCAAAACTCAAGGGATTAGGTTTCACTGTACAAGATGTGAGCTGTGCTATTTCATGTCACTCAGCCATGGTTTGTGTTTTTTTCTTCTTCTGTCTTCCCTCTCCTATGAAGTGGCGTCATGATCCAGAACATATACAGGTATATATATATATTTTTCCAGTTTTTGAAATGACTCAAAACAACTTTTCATTCCTCCAAGGACCGCAGTCTGCTAAAACCGAGTGTTCTGACCATTGACAGACAACTGTTGTCATTCACCTCAAGTCGCAGGTCCCTTTCAGCAGTTGTCAAAAGCAGACATCTTCCATCCCTGAAGATTGTGAATTCTCCAAGCTATGCGGTTTGCATGCCGGTGGTTTCTATTTAGCCACCTTAGGTGCATATGCAAATAGATCAGGTCGGTTTTATATGAATGGGCACAAACAGCAGAGAGACAGATATGAAACATATATCACATCCTTATTGAGGCCAACGATAACAACCATCAATCACAACAATACGCCCACAATGGCAAATCAGGTACTACAAAACCGTTTTCGCTCAACATAGACAAACATTTCAGGTTGATCTCACTCCGTCTGAGGTAAACATCTCAATGGTACTCAAATTAACCCGTAGTGATGGGAGAACATGGATTAACCCTTTCCAGCAAAAACCCTTTTCATGGATTAATCCATGATCTTTTCGACAAAATGCTGCCTTCCTAGAGGAAGCCAAATCAGTCCCCTGAGGGCCGATGCAATGTGGGTACAGACAAATAAGGATATTCAAATCCTTTCGCTTTGAGTGCCGAGGACCTGGCGGAAATTTAAATGTCTCACCTCCAGCAGTTTAGTAAGTGGACCTGCCTGCTCTTTCCACGTGCGACCCATGGTGAGTGAGCTACAGGGAAGGGATGGAAGATCGCAGAGTCTGATTGCTCTTCTTTTCTCTCGGCCTAGACTATGCACCTAAGGGCAGAAGTAGCGTGGGTGTGCGGCAGTGGAGGAAGCGAGGAAGAGACAGGAAGTGCTCTTGGAAGCTGCCGCCCTGCTTAAGTGACAACAGGATAATCTATCGGGTGTGTGGAGAGTCGGAGCATCTAACTGAAGCCTGGCATGCCGTCTATCCTGAGGAGCTAAAGATGAAGTGTAGCTCATTCCTCTGCTCTGTCTGCCATGGACCGATTAACATCCTTAAAGTGAAGCCTATCAAGCATCTGCGTTGCCCTGCTGGTACAGAATGAGACTTGTGAAACAATGGGCTTTTTCTGCAAATCTGTTTGATTCAGTGTATCCGACAGTTTATATAGGGATAAAGCACTTTATAATCCAAAGAACATACATTTATAATGCAACCTCATGCAATCACGGGATGTTCTGGAAATCTAAAGAGTGTCAGCACCTAACAAACCTAAAGGCATATTTAAACCTTGAAAAAAAAGCTAATCTTTCAGTCTGACATGTATTTGGCAAGAGCAGATGTGCAATAGAAGAAGGGTTGCAGTTATTCATCAGTATTTGATGTGTACAGCAACATGTGCTGATCCAAAAGCTACAGTAACACAGCAGAAGCCACTATAAATGTATCTGCAAGCAAAACATATTAGGGCCTATAAATTTGCACATTTTCTTTTCCGACATGCAGTGGATGTGGATGTTTTGAAGGGTGTGCTGTAATTTCATTGGAGCAGAGCAAATTGAGAGCCACATCTGGGCCACTTTAATTGAAGAAAAAGTGAGACAGGCTTGCCCATAAAATGGCACCAGACTGAGATCAAGTAAAGCACATTGGTAGCACATTTGGACCACAGGCAGTATACAGCAAAACAGTTGTAAATGTACAACCCCTTAAGTCAGATGCTTTTCCCTTCACACTAAATCAACAATATAAAACTAATATTTAAATTTAGCAGCTTTTACATGTAGATTCAATAATTTGGGATCAATCAATCAAATATTGATACTAATACAACTGAAGAATATTATTAAAAACAACGCAAACAGCATGTGCAACACATTTAGTTTTCTGGATGTGCCATATTTCTGAGTGGGACTATTTTGTCCATCCGGATTTCATTGGGCTGATATTATGCTGATATATATATAGGCTATGATATTATTGGTAAAAAAAAAAAGAAAATCTGCCATGCAGCCTTTTAAGAAATCATACATCAAGTGAAGAAAGTTATTCGATTTTGATGAAGGAAAAATGTATGCTTTTTAAATTAAATTAGTTTGTCTTTTACAAATTTAAATAATAGAAGAAACACACTTCTTCTTGGCCTTTCTGTACAATATTAGTGTGCTCATTTTTCTAAACAAATGAAACAAAGAGTTATTTCTGCATTTAAATAAATACAAATCTAAATAAATATGTTTAATCAATTAATTGCAGTAATATAATTGATGCAACTGTCTATAGAAAGGCATCACTGCATTTCCACTGTGGTACTGAATTACTGTATGGCAACATGGCTGTCTTCCTTTCTAATAAAGAGTTTCCACATGGCATTGTTCATAATCCTTCAATTTACTGTAAAACTATTCCAGATAAAGTTGATCTGTGAACAAAATGTAACGTACCAATGCATCTATGTAACGTACCAATGATTCAGATATCCAGATGTAGAAGAAATGTAATAGCACAGTTTGAGGAGCACTGCAACAAGCACCCCATGTATGGGTGACCACGGGAAAAGCTATTGTATTGTGGCTTAAAAAACGTCATTATTAATTTCTTTAATAGCAATGCAATTTCTTGCCAATTAAATGTTGCTATTAAATCGTAAATAGGGTAAATTCTCATTTCATGATGTCCTTAACACTACACAACAGCAACATTAATGTCTAAAATATTTGTATGCTAGTCCAAGAAGCATCATCACAGACAGAGGTGATTATTTGTGGAACACTTTCCTGTTCAGGGCCTTGTAGTCACAGTAAGACACTGTTAGGTATAAGCTGGAGAGTCCACTTAAGATCTAGGACAAAATGATGACAGGGTGCCTGACAACATGATCCTCCATCTAATGGCTCTTGATGAATTGCTGAATGAGAATTGCTCAGTTCCTTTGATGTTTCAGAGGAGGCGTTCCACCAAAACCTCAATGTCCAGACACACATCTTCATTAAAGTCTCGGATAGATGCGTGACCAGACTGTGATGTATTTCATCAATTAAACATGTTTATATTTAAATCACGTGTGGTGTATATAGCAAAGAAATATAGAACAAATGTCACTAATACTTCTAGGTCAAAACATTGTTCTTATAAAGTGTGTTTCTGTACCGACTCATGCCCTTTGCTTGCTTTGCTCTAAAAGTAGAAACGTTGCCTGGCTTTCCAACCAGTCTTCATTGAGTGGAAGGAGCTCCAATGAAAACATCCAAAAAATAATTTACAACCCTACAAGACGTTGCCATGTAATCGGCAACTACTGCAAACATAAAAACATGCCCTGTTCTTTTTGCCCCGCCGGTCTACATGATGTTGCCAGAAGCAGTGAATGGCAAATACTAAAACAATACAATTAAATTGATTCTCTTCATGCAGTTTCCTTTTCTCTCTCTGTGTTGCGCTGGCCAGTGACAGACTGTTTAAAAGTTGTATTTGGGGAAGGAAGGGCGAATGTCTTTCTACTTCCCCACTGTGTTTGATGTCTAAAATCTTTTGCTAGCTTTAAACATCTGTTTCCAAATAGCCAGCAGCCACTAATTAGAGCTTTTAACAAGACTGAACGTCGTGAGAACCAGAGGGTGGGCATGAGGCGACATGTACATCCCAGTAAAGTTACTACATTCCTCAACAAGCGGCTACCTTTTCCTTGGGAGAGAGGTGAGGGAATATTGGGTCGCAAACCTTTCAAATAAAAAAGTTCTGTGATACAGAGCTTGTCCCCACCTACCCCTATGTCACATCACCTATCTGCCAAAATGATGGGTCCCAATTGCCAAAGACAATGGGCTAAGTAGAAAAACAAACATAAATAATGGATTTTGAGATCATATCTTTTATCAAGAAAATTAGTTTAAAATTGGAAGAATGAAGGATTTTTGATTTTTCATTATCATCTTGCTGACACTGACTTGAGAAAACCTGCCAACAGTAACATATTTCGGTAGCAGCAACGTTTCTTGTCTTTTTTTTCTTCTGACAATCAGGTTCAGATGCCAAATAGGCTTACTGACAGAAGCAGAAGAAATATTCCTGAGCAATGGCGTCTCTCTGTAAATCACACCCTCGCTGGCAGCTTGATCAAACACCACGCCTCCTAATTGAGCTTCTCAGACAGAAATCCTGAACTTCCAGCATCCTTTATAGATTATCCAATGTAAATAACAATTAATCAGTTCAGAAACTGATAACAATAAAGAACATTTGAAGTGTCATCTCTTAAGTCCGCAAATGGGTGGCTTTTGCCAATGAAGTGTAAAAAGATCATGATAATTACAATAATAAATCATGAAAATGTGACAGAATTCATCAATAACAAAGACTTGTGAAATATACCAAATTTACAGTCTCAGAACAATGTGTCAAAGTGTATAGAGCAAGACACACAATTGAGAATTATCAGAAGTACTTCTTTATTGGCATTTATGGTTCCATGATGAACCTTTAACATTCATGGAACCTTTCCATTGCAAGGATTAAAAGGTTCTTTAGAAGCATTCTTCA
The DNA here is from genome assembly GCA_023566225.1 of Romanogobio albipinnatus. NCBI lineage: Eukaryota > Metazoa > Chordata > Actinopteri > Cypriniformes > Gobionidae > Romanogobio > Romanogobio albipinnatus. The sequence goes on along the minus strand of CM042243.1, from coordinate 33,557,522 downwards.
CGCTAAGACAAAAATGGTTCTTTTGAGAACTATTCAGTGAAAGGTTCTTTGGGGAAGCTAAAATGTTTTTTTCTATATGGCATCGCTGCAAAAACCCCTGTTTGGAACCTTTGTTTTTAAGAATGTATCTGTTCTTTATTTGGGACTGACCAAGTATGTTTTGTCTGAATAATCAAGGGAACCAAAAACTGATGGAACGATATAGAGACAAATTGGAGAAGAGGAAGCAGCAAACAATGAACAATCTGCAACTCTGTCTGTGTGAACCTGCCAGTGATGGCCCATCAGAGCTTATCATGGTCATATGCACTTCAGTTCTGTACCGTCCTGATAAAGAGTGACAACAGATTTATCCATGATGATATCTTACCTCCCACATCTAGAACGCACAGCTGATGAGCTGTTGTTTGTTGCAATACCAAAATACGTTGTACAATATTAGAGTTACAAGCAATAGTGAAGCTCTTAAAATAGTGGTAGTGGTAGTGGTGGGTGAAATGATACATGATAAAAGTTAGGGTTAGTAATTTGTAACTCAATCAGTAGAGCACTAGCAATTCCAACTGCAACATGCAATTAACTGATACAAATGTACAAATCTGGTAAAAAAAAAAAAAAAAAAATTGAATGCAATGTAAGTTGCTATGGATTAAAGTGTCTGATCAATTTAAAATGTAGCCTCAGAAATGAGAGAAGAGGAAGTTTATAGGGGCTACACCAAGGCAGTCCCTTGAGAACTAAATTTTCCCCTAAGGCCATATTTCTGGTTGCATTCGCACCGCCAGTAGGAACTCTGAAGTGACGTAAGGTGGCCGACAGCGATGCAATTTAAGTGCGACATTCAACAACATCAACAACTGGAGGATGAAGTACACCATGATCAGAGCAAGAGTAATATGACAGTAGGGCATCACAATAACCATGCAATATTTAATTCAACAAATTGTATCAAATATTTTGAGGATCAATTATCTTTCAATATCAAATAACTAATTTTAGCCAGCCAAAGCCATGTACTTGACTCACATGTGCACGCACAAGGCAAATCTGAAGTTTAACAGTGATTCGCTGGCTATTAGACCAAGCTATATAGCAAAATGGAGAAACTCATGTTTAGAGGTATTTACAAAAATAATATATCAGTTATGCATAACCGGATGTTATGGGGAAAAACATATACAGCACAAGCATAAGCAAACTGTCCAAGCACCTGACACGCTACATGAAAATATGCATTTATGAGCTTCTTTCAGGAATTTCAATTACATTTTTGGAGCATATGTGCACTTTTTTCACTGGAACTGTTAGTTGTTGCACAGTTGTAGTGATAACCCTTTGAAAACATGTAGCCCATACATATTTTCAAATGCTTATTAACTCTTTCCCCACCACTGATTACATTTTCAGTCATTTATGACACAACGCTTCCCCACCATTGACATTTTTCGGCGATCCATGTTTTCACTGTTATATGCTAGGGGGTGCTATTATACATCTTCTTAAATAGTACAGAATCTCTGGATCAAAACACAGGTGAAGAAGAAGCAGAAACAAGCGATAGAATAATTGCTTATGCACATGTAAAATAAAGTGATAATCAAACATTAAACAGCATATAAATCAAAACTGCCTAACATTACCAAATTAAATGTTGACCCAGAAAGAAGTATGGTACTGTGCAAGCTTTGGGGTGTTAATGGACTTGATCTACTTCATGTTTTGATCGTCTTTCTGAATCCGACCCGGATGTAGTCTTTTACAAAAACTAGATTTTCTCAGCTTTATGTTCAAAATATTGCTTTTTTATGAAACTTTCAATGAAACCCACATTCAAGTGTTGATAAAAAAAGAATGCATGAAGCTACAATTTTTGTTTCTTTTTTTGACATATTGCATGTTCAGATATTCATACAACAAAATTCAGGGGGCCATGAAAATTGTGTCATTAAATGGAATATATATTTCACTGTCATCATATAACTAGGTTAGGATACCCTTTCCAGCTCTATTAAATAATTTACGAGTCTAACATGGGCAACAACTGCTTGAGTGATGATAAACATGGATATACAGTACATACAGTCCAGTTTAAGTTTGAACACATCTTACTACATTTAAGGAAATTGTATCTATATATATGCTTATTCTTAAATGACTGATTTGTAGACAAATATATGATTTTCTTTACAGAATAAAAATAAAAAATGAATAAAAAGTATTTGAGATGGATGATTTGGACCGGAGAGTGAAGGCAAAGTGTCCAGAGAACATCATTCAAGATGAAAATGAATCTCGGGATTCTCCTCATGAAGTTGGTTGGGAAAATATACAGTTTGTAAAGCTGTCATCAAAGCAAAGAGTGAATAATCTAACATTTAAGATGTTTTTATTACGTTTAACATTTTAGTCACTGCATAATTCAATTTGTGTTATTACATATATCTGATGATTTTGTGCTCTATACTACAAGCTGCATAAAATAAATGTTTATGGAGTAAAATAAGCGACATTTTTACTATAGTGGCGCCCATTTGTTTTCCTTATGAAACACAAGAAACAAGTAATGACTCAAATTCATTAAGACCCATCATTTCTTCACCTCTTCCATGTCCTGTTATTCCTCCAGTGCTTTTAACTGAACTGCTCTACAGTTCCACTAATCTACCTCTTATTATCTAATTAGTCCAACACAGGCAAAGAGACAACACCTCGATCCCTTACATCACACATTGCCACCAGGAGGGACTCACTGATCAAAGGCAACACCAGGGAAGGCATATTTTGATAAAGCTTAAATGCCTTTTAAACATTCCCAAATCCAAAGATAACACGTTTCAGAGAAGCACATGTTTGCTTTTGCTCGAGTGGAGTTATTGCTCATTTAAGTGTTTTGCTGTTGGTAGGTGGTTTCGGGGGTGGACACTGTTGCGTGGAGATCGGAAAAGATTCATGAGTGCGCCTAATTGAGCATAGACGGGGCACCAGCTCGTACGTTTATGCACAGGCAGGAGCCCAGGCAAAAAGTTCAACAAACCTATCTCAATGCCAGCTTTTTTGAAAAACCAACGATCACACAAGGCAGGGAACGCACAAACAAAAATGTTACGCTTGGCAAAACTGACAGGGATGAAGCTTTCAAGAGCACAGCTGCAACATGAGCGTCCCTTTATGTTTAACTGCCGCTCTGAGAAAATCTGTTGCTTCTAGGTACATCAAAAGGAGGAACTCAACCGCTATTGTCTCCTTTAGTACATGTGACACGGTTATAGTATCTCAGTAGAAAAGAAGCGCTCATCTTTGAACACAGCATTTTAACGCACCTTAAAAGGGAGCGTAAGTCGATCCCCTTTGCACTCTCTGGAAATGCAATCCAACACTGCTGATTCATTGAGGTTTAGTGTCACACATCACACACAGCCAACATAACGCCGTCTCTCACCTGCCTGCCAACTCTGTTGTTATGAAGTCTCATCCTGGAGTGAATGTCTCTGTACATCTCACGGGAGTCCAGGAACTCCTTGGAGAAGCGTTCCCCGAACTCCACGTTGGGGCTGCAGCCACCCCATTCCCAGGAGTCCTGGGGGCCGAGAGCATCGGCAGGAAAGTGTTCCATCACACCGTGCACCATTCCTTTACCCCGGTTGATGGCCTCAAGCTGCAGCCGGTTGAGTTTGATCCTGAAGGCCTCCTCATCCCCTCTGCGTTTCTCATCGCAGCCGCAGGCCTTCAGTTTGCCCATGGCACAGGCGTTGGACACGGCGTGCACCACACCGGCCGCAGCAATAGCGTATGCAAATGCACTTTCTCTGAAACCTGCCAAAGAGACAATACAAGGGATTATTCAGTCAAGCCTGGCTGAAATGTTGTCCATCGACCCACTTGGTCCCCGGATATGTTCTCTCTGTGCTTTGGGGAGGAGATTGCTATCATACTCGGTAGGAGAAACCGCAAGAGCCCTGATGTTTGACAGCAGTACCAGTATTCCTCCACACAACAAGCAACAGAAAGACCTCACAGGACAAAGCACAACAAATCTAGTGAACGCTGTGCAGTGCTTAAGTATCCAAAGCATGCACACGCAGGAACAATGGAGAAGGTGTGGAGGGCTCTGGTTAGTGTGGCTAAGCACAGGCATGCTCATCTGTACACAGGCTCTGCGCTGAGCTCAAAAACGTGGCTACAATTAACCTGGCTACCGTTAGAAGCCGTTTGATCTGCACTAATCACATGCCGCTCATCTGGATTTCAGCCCTCATCCACAACACTCTTTATTGGAACTGAAGTGCGGCAGACTTTAAGGCTTTCCGACAAGATTTAAGAAATTCCTCAGCAAATGCGTTCGAACACATGAGAGCCACATGTAGCAGTAGCACATTGTGTTGTTGTCCTTGTGTAAGAATATTTAATGACATGAATATTTTCTCAGCAGGGTTTCCAGAGTAAAGAAGATGTCTCACCAGAGGTGCCTGCGTGTGCTATATAGGCTTGTTGAATGCTAATGGTTTCAAACAATAATAAACGGAGGTCTCATAAAAGCAGACTCTCCTGAATCACTTTCAGGGACAGATGGGGAATTAAAGAAGGCCATGCACAAAAACATGAAAGAGCCCACTAAAGGCTAAATAGTTTATAGTTCCTTCTGCCTGCTAAAACCAAAGGGCACTTCTTCAAAATGAAAAAAGACTCTCTTAAGTATACTACACATATAAAATTCCAGTTTTTACAGTAACAAAGAAAAAAAACATCAGTCTGGAAGACAGGAAAAACAGAAATGTCCAAGTTTTAACAAATTTGAAACTGGCCATGACCCCATGTCTACCACACTTAAAAAGCGTGCTTAATACAGACTGGGGCTTGTCTTATTAGGCCTGTGAATGCAGCCTCGCCTCACCTCCATGTCCTGTTTTGTCCATCTTTGGCGATTAAAAATGATTAATGAGCCTTTAAGACTTAAATCAGGTATGAAACAGTCAGTGTCAGGAATTCGCTGTGTTTTCCAAAAATGCTTGCTGATGGCAGAGCTGCCCTTGGGGCTCGGAGCAAAGATCTGAGATAGCTGAATGATGTTCAATTGATCATTTCAAAACACACAAGAACTCACACCTATTAACCCACCCACCCACAGTGACATACACACTCACGCAGAGCAGACCTGCATGCTGAAATACACACACACAAACACGACACCAGCCGGTGCTGCTTTTTTTTCCTGTGCAATCCTCTCATGATTCTATGGGGGGCAAACGGCACTTAGGCACAGCCTGAAGACACGGACATGGAAATGCTGTTTTAGATTTCTTTCCAAGCCAATGAAAGACCTGGAACAAATCAATCTAACAAATAATTTAAAGTGAGAGGCACGCCCGGCTGCGCTGATGGTGGAGGAAGTGGCAAAATGAATTAAAGATTGAAGGAAACTGTCACTTTGGGTTACAGAAACTAACTAAACAGGTTTATGCTTTTGCCACTGAGGGTTGGGAAAATGCTGAAAGCAAATTCTCAGCACTTGCACTGGCACAGAGTAAAAGCATTAGCTGGTCAGGGAAGCCCCCTTGCAGAATATTTACATTCACTTTTTAAGTGATATATGCCTATGGCTGATAGAGCTTTCTTACTATCACACATTTATGTGTGTTTGCAATATACAAACTTGGATTTATTTGTGGGTCAGTTTCTAGCTTACCAAACCAGTTTAGATAATTAAGTACGAATACCAACATTAATTTGAAATGTTGCTTTTTATTGTATACTTCTATACTTTGGCTCCAAGAAAGGCACAGACCAAACCAGAATTTCCAGAAAACTTCTCCCGAAATGTTCACAAATTGAAAAAAATCACTATTCCAGCATAGGTTCATTTTGTTGCTTACCCCTGCTGAAGACAACACTCTCATAGGGGATCTTGTTCCTCGTCTCCAGACTTGAGCAGTTCCAGCGGTGTCCTCTGAACTGATGCTGGCACTCATGGATGGCGATCTGAATGCCCTGTATGGCAGAGGCCGTCACATCTGGATGTCTCATACACACGTCCAGCTGTTTCTTCGTCAGGCCGGGCAGAGTCAAACACACCGTATTGGCATTGAGAATGGGGTCAAAAGGGATCTTTAGTCCCAGGATTTCATTTGAGTCTGCCCTAGAAGAGAGAACGAAACCAAAAGTATAAAAGTATCCAAATTCATATGCACAAAAAGAAACTTAAAGTGGTAATAAATAACAAATACGCTGTTTATGAGTCCTTTTGCATTGTGTAAGTGTTTATAAAAAATTCCCATGGGTCATACAAAACTGCTGTGTCACACATTAGAGTGACATGGAACCACCGTGGAGCCCAATGCTCATGACTAATACAAAATACACATGTACCGGAAATAGACACTATATACGTGCAAAAAATATGGCATCAAAGGGGTTGATGATTTGAGATAATTACAAACGAGTTTACTTATCAGACGCAATAACAGTCATGACAGAAAAGTTTTGTGGGACTATATCTAGGCAACTACAAACTTAACAAAAATTAAAATTAACATTGCAATATAGTAACATGAAAGGTAAATGCAAACAAAATAACTAGTGTATAAACTACTGTATAACTGATATTAAATTAAACTGATAAAGACATGATTTATTAGCAAAATATTAAAATCTGTCAATCAAAACTGAATCAAATAGCTCACCTCAGCACTATATGACAATTCCAAGTAGTCTACTTTATAAAAGAGTACAAATACAAGTTCACTTTGAACTACTTTTCTCACAGATGTTAGAAACCAAACAAAAAACGGATGTGCAAAACTTTAAAAATATCTTGTTGTTTTGGAAGTTTTAGGATGCACGTAAGAACAGAATATCCTATTGATTTAGTGTATGTTTGTGACTTTACGTTTTCAGTAAATATATATACAATGTCAATAGATATTCGCGCGCAGAAACGAATAAAATCGTTTCAATTTTCCTCGAAACAACAAAGAAAGTCCTTACCTTTGAACGAAAAGCGACGCCAATGCCAAAGAACAGAAGAATCGAAATAAAAAGTAATCCATGCTGCTGCTCTTCTGCAAAACTCTCTCACAACAACTCTCTCAACTCTGCTTGAGGAGAAGACCCGTCCAATACGCGCACAGCGCTCCAGCGATCGGCTTCAGATCGTCCAAATCTGACGAACAATAAAATGATGCTGGAGAGTGCCAAGCGATGTCGTGATACCTCATTCATGAAATCACTTTACAACTTTTCTGCTGGTGCTTTCTGTTTAAAGAATGAATGAATGAACATGTGAGCCGACGCTGTGAGGATCCGCTGAGATATCATCTGACACAAGACACTCATGTATACATCAGTACTTCAGACTGAGCAATCTACTGTCTTCAGGACTTCTGATGTTTGCCTTATCTTGATGGCACTCGGACTACTCCACTTAACTCTCTGCCAGCCCACCTCTACGTCAGCACACACACTCACACACACACACACACACACACACAGCACACTGCCGTAGAGGACAAGTGCCTCATTAGACAAATCCAGATTGAACCGATAAACTGGGAAGTTTGGACCCATTGAGATGTGAGGGATTGGTCAGGGACAGATAGAGAATGATAACGAGGTACTTTCTTGCTATGAATATGTATAAAAATCGATGTTGTCTTTATTCAATTGGAGGATTTATTGTATGACAGACAAAGAAGAGCCAGGCAGGGATAAACAGTTCTATACTGAAATGTCTAATATGGATACAAATATGAATATAAAAGAATGCTGTCCTTATTCATTTGAATCAATTAAATGAGATATATGACAGACACAAAGACAGAAAAAGAAGATTTAAGCAGGGATACATATTTCAGACAAGCAAATGTCTACTGAAATGGTCTATATTTGAATATGAAAAAACAAAAAACAAAGTTGTCTTTATTGAATTGAAGGATTTCATGTATGACAGACAAAGACTGAAAAAGAAGAGCCAGGCAGGGACAATGTCAGTCAAACATATTCTGAAATGGTCTGTATTACAATATGGATACAAATATGGATTAAAAAGAATGGTGTCCTTATTCAATTGAAGGATTTTGTGATTCAAAATCCTTTACATTAAGTTTTTTCTTTAGCAGGGATTATGTACGTTTTGATTTTTTTTTTTTTTAAACTTGCTCAAAATGTATATTTAAATAAATAAAAAAATAGCATTTCATATTTTGTAAGACCTTTTCTAAATTCAGACTTCTGTCTGGTAAAATAAAATGTCATTATCATATTATATAAAAAGATGACTGTATCAAGAGATATTTAAAACTTTAAAAGGCCTATGGTGAGTTGTCACGTGTATTACATTTATAAAATGTATTCATTAACCTTTACATTTATTTAGCTGTTTTAATAATTGTTTTGTGTTCCATAACTCTTTAGATTTAGCTAAAAAGCCATAAGCTGTTCAAAATTCCACCATATGTTACTATTGGGGCATGTTGTCATGGAAGGTCAACATGTGTCTAGTGAACTTAATCTTTTATTCCTGCAAAATAATGGTGGGAATATCCTTTTTTAAGGCAAATACATTTTTTTACAGAATTATATATATGTATATATTGTTCCGTAGTCATTTCACAGAGAATAGTCTTAATAACTGAAAACACATTGTTTGTCTAATTTCTTACTACTGTCTATTTACTGTCTATTTAATTCCTAGACTCTTTTTTGGTGTTTATGTTACCTGGAAACACAATTATGGGCACAATGCAATGACAAATGCAAAAATACAACCACATCTTACATGCTGAGAAAAGAGCCAAAAGCCCATTAAAGCTGAAACCTTCCCGCAGCTTTTGTAATGTTTGAATTCCATATGCTCCTTTGTAATTCTTCATTTCAAGCTTTAAATGAAGAGTGTGTGCATAGTGGTATCAATAAAGCGAACCACAGAAAGTTGTGGCAGGGAGGTTTTAGTCAAAGTGAAGTCACAAGGAGGGAGTCGGTGCAGTTTAAAGCTTCAGTCTTGAGTGAGGGTAAACAGCCCCCGCTGACTCAAATGAATTGATAATCATCTCTGTCTTCAATTAGGCACCATCACGGCTCAGTTTTTTTATTGCTAGTTCATGACAAGTTAAAAACATTACAACGGACACATTCCACAGTCGAATGGTTACCAGTAAGATGTTGCAACTTTCAGAAAAACAAAATCCTGCTTTCCATCTGGTGTGGATCCTTGCCAAGAGATCTGCGGTCAAGAATTTACACATGCTGATTCCAATTGTGTCCTAGTGTCAACTGGGGAACCCCTTTCTCTATGATCTTTTTAATTGTAGAGCATTAATGTAATTTAGTAATGCCATTTATCCACGGTCGAACAACACATCTTCTGATCATGAGTTAAATGGCTGAGAAAGACATAATTTGGTAAAAAGGCAAAATCATTACAGTAATTTTACATCACATAATGATTTCTGTCTTGTGATGTAATGACTCAAATGAGTAAAAAGGAATTATATTCATTGATTGTAGTGATTACTAGAAAGGCCCAAAGGCAAAAGATAATGCTGAATTGAAATTTCCCACGATAAAGAGGTGTGTTAAGAGTTGCGTGCACTTCTCCGTGGCAAAATGGCATTGTACAGGGTAATAGCTCTTGTCCTTGTCCAAATGGTCCCACCAGGGACATTTGAATTATTCACAATCTGTTAGGTTTCAGAAGTTCTCCTGGAAAGTCTTCCCTGGCTGATTCAGTATAGACTGAGAACACTGAAAAATGAAAATGTCACAAAAAAGGATGAGTAAAGTACAGTAAAATACAGTATCTTTAACTGATATGCCGTTCCCCCCCCCCCCCCCCCCCCGTAAAAATAAAGATAAGAAAATATTGCTCTGAATTTATTCATTATTTAGCAAATTATGCTAATTTTAGGAAGGGACCAGCAGGTTAAACAATTCCCAGTCTTCCTTTAACATTTCCTACTTTCACGAGTGGGCAAAAGATGTGACGCTACAGGAGAAACGGAACAGAGGGCAAAAAGACATCGCAATTACTGGGCCTCCCGCAAGACGTCTCACTAAGAAGGCTTTTAAAAGAATTAGAAAGTTCAACATCTGTGGAGAAATGAGTTTGTACAGAGTAAAGAATAAAGATCAGTATGCTTTGGTTTTTCCCCCACAGGAATATTTGTCTCTTTTTTGTTGTTAAGCCATTAGAGCATGATGGGAAAAGGACTTTTTGATTGGTCTAATGGTGTAGGTATTGGCTCCAAAGACACAGAAAGTGAGGAGACTCAAAGAATAGAGGAAAATAAGCATTGTGCTGTGCAGCGCAGCGTGCAGAGCTCCCAAGAACCGTTGCCCTCTGATCTGATTGTTGATATGTCGGGATGGGAATGGTTGTAATCAATTAAATGTTCATTGTGTTGGAGCAAAACATTTGGGAGGTTAGAGAAGTTTTGTTATTGACTGTCTTAGCAACCCAAACAAAGAGTGTCTTGTGCTGTTTAAGAGATGTCTTAAATTGGCCGCAAAAGATCTTTATAGGCCATGGAATGATGCGGTCTGTTTTGATCACATCGTTTGTGAAATTGTTCACAGCATGGTATTAGCGGTTATTTATAATGCATACTAGTTGTCGGACTTAATAACATGCAAACTCACTTTAAAAACAGGACCTGTAGTTAATTAAGACACTTAAATATTCATTTCAACAGCAGAACATCATTTCTAACGACTGCACATGTAGTGTAGATACATATGTAGATAAAAATTGTATAGTTACTGATGGATCAAATATTTATTTGGACCCACTTTATATTAGGTGGCCTTAACTGCTATGTACTAACATTTAAATTAATAATTTAATACAATGCACTTATTGTGTACATACATGTTTTTACATTGTACTTACATTTGAAAAAATACCTGCATGTAATTACATCTGTAATTAATTTCTGTAGTTACATTTATAATTACGCTGCTGACACTTCCCTTACACCTAACCCTACCCTTAAACTTACCCATACCATCACACCTAACCCTACCCGTATCCCACCTCAATATCAGCAAAAGTGTTTTGCAATATAATTACACGGGCAATTGTACTTATTTATTGATGTAAGTACATAGTAGTTAAGGCCACCTAATATAAAGTGGGGCCATTTATTTTAATATATAAAATACATGTTTAACATTTCTGACCTAGTTAATCATAACAAAATCCATATAATTAAATTCAATCAATTATTTTCATTTTAAAATCTTGATTAGGAATAAAACACAAAACACCAAATCATCTGTTTATGTACACTGTACACCTCCACTAATTGATGTCAAACTGGCCGTTAGGACATGATATCTGAAGCGCCCCCTACTGGCCACATGAGCATCTTATACTTCAATGAAAGCACTGGAGATGCTTGTTTTGTGTATCACAACAAATTTCTACTGGTACTTATATTCAGAGATTCCTGCCTTTAGGTACTTGTCCAGCTGCTGAGTTGGCTAAGCATGGCTATTGAAAAACAGCAGAGCGTTGCTTGTTTTCTTTACCGCTTGAGTTACTGCTCGCTATCACTAATTGAGCAGAATTACACCCGTTTGCTTGCTTTTCTTGGTACTGTGAAAATGTTTGGGTTACTGCGGCAGATGATATGACTGTAAAGGTATGTGAAGCAGGAGAATGTATTAGAGATAAGAACATATTTTACCATTTGAAAGAAATAGTCTAGGGTGGATGGCAGTGTGCCACAATTTAGTATGGCCTATAGAACAACTACCATTCTTGTATATACATAGTCTATATATATATATATATATATATATATATATATATATATATATATATATATATATATATATATATATATATATATATACAGTGAGGAAAATAAGTATTTGAACACCCTGCTATTTTGCAAGTTTTCCCACTTGGAATTCATACAGGGGTCTGAAATTGTCATCGTAGGTGCATGTCCACTGTGAGAGACATAATCAAAAAAAGAAAATCCAGAAATCACAATATATGATTTTTTAACTATTTATTTGTATGATACAGCTGCAAATAAGTATTTGAACACAGCTAGAATTCTGACCCTCAAAGACCTGTTAGTCTGCCTTTAAAATGTCCACCTCAACTCCATTTATTATCCTAAATTAGATGCACCTGTTTGAGGTCGTTCGCAGCATAAAGACACCTGTCCTCCCCATACAATCAGTAAGAATCCAACTACTAACATGGCCAAGACCAAAGAGCTGTCCAAAGACACTAGAGACAAAATTGTACACTGGAAAGGGCTACGGGGAAATTGCCGAGCAGCTTGGTGAAAAAAGGTCCACTGTTGGAGCAATCATTAGAAAATGGAAGAAGCTAAACATGACTGTCAATCTCCCTCGGACTGGGGCTCCATGCAAGATCTCACCTCGTGGGGTCTCAATGATCCTAAGAAAGGTGAGAAATCAGCCCAGAACTACACGGGAGGAGCTGGTCAATGACCTGAAAAGAGCTGGGACCACCGTTTCCAAGGTTACTGTTGGTAACACACTAAGACGTCATGGTTTGAAATCATGCATGGCACGGAAGGTTCCCCTGCTTAAACCAGCACATTTCAAGGCCCGTCTTAAGTTTGCCAATGACCATTTGGATGCTCCAGAGGAGTAATGGGAGAAAGTCATGTGGTCAGATGAGACCAAAATAGAACCTTTTGGTCATAATTCCACTAAACGTGTTTGGAGGAAGAAGAATGATGAGTACCATCCCAAGAACACCATCCCTACTGTGAAGCATGGGGGTGGTAGCATCATGCTTTGTGGGTGTTTTTCTGCACATGGGACAGGGCGACTGCACTGTATTAAGGAGAGGATGACCGGGGCCATGTATTGCGAGATTTTGGGGAACAACCTCCTTCCCTCAGTTAGAGCATTGAAGATGGGTCGAGGCTGGGTCTTCCAACATGACAATGACCCAAAGCACACAGCCAGGATAACCAAGGAGTGGCTCTGTAAGGTTCTGGCGTGGCCTAGCCAGTCTCCAGACCTAAACCCAATAGAGAATCTTTGGAGGGAGCTCAAACTCTGTGTTTCTCAGCGACAGGCCAGAAACCTGACTGATCTAGAGAAGATCTGTGTGGAGGAGTGGGCCAAAATCCCTCCTGCAGTGTGTGCAAACCTGGTGAAAAACTACAGGAAACGTTTCACCTCTGTAATTGCAAACAAAGGCTACTGTACCAAATATTAACATTGATTTTCTCAGGTGTTCAAATACTTATTTGCAGCTGTATCATACAAATAAATAGTAAAAAATCATACATTGTGATTTCCGGATTTTTTTTTTTTAGATTTTGTCTCTCACAGTGGACATGCACCTATGATGACAATTTCAGACCCCTCCATGATTTCTAAGTGGGAGAACTTTCAAAATACTCAAATACTTATTTTCTTCACTGTGTGTAAATATATATATTACATGTTCATTTTAGATATTACATATTGATTTTATACTTTGCCACAGGTGTATAAAATCAAGAGCATTTACAAACATTTGAAGAGATCAGTGAATTCAAACGAATTACTGTGATAGGATGCTACCTTAAGATACCAAGTCAGTTTGGGAAATTTCATCCCTTCTAGATATTTCACGGTCAACTGTAAGTGGTATTATAGTAAAGTAAAAGCATTTAGGAACAACAGCAATTTAGCCAAAAAGCTGTAAAGTCACAGAGCAGGGTCACCGAGTGCTGAGGCGCATGGTGTGTAAAAGTTGCCAATGCTTTACTGACTTCAAAGCTCAAGAGTTCCAAACTTCCACTGGCTTTAATATCAGCACAAAAACTGTGCGGCCGAGCAGCTGCATGCAAGCCTCACATCACCAAGTGCAATGCCAAGCATCGAATGGAGTGGTGTAAAGTGGTGGAGTGGTGTAAAGAATGGAAAGGTGTTCTGTGGCATGACGAATCATACTTCTCTGTTTGGCAGTCTGATGTCTGGATTTGGCGAATGCCAGGAGAACATTACATACGCATACCTGACTGCATTGTGCCAACTGCAAAGTTTGGTGGAGGAGGGATAATGGTATGGGACTGTTTTTCAGGAGTTGGGCTTGGCCCCTTACTTTCAGTGAAGGGAAATCTTAATGCTTCAGCATACCAATGCATTTTGGACAATACTATGCTTCCAAAAATGTGGGAATAGTTTGGGGAAGGCCTTTTTCTATTCCAGCAAGACTGTGCTCCAGTGCCCAATGCAAGGTCCATAAAGACATGGCTGGATGAGTTTGGTGTGGAAGAACTTGACTGGCCCAGACAGAGCTCCAACCAGAAAATTTTTGGGATGAACTGGAACGGACATTACGAGCCAGGCCTTATTGTCCTACATCAGTGTCTGACCTCACAAATGCTCTATTTGATGAATGGACAAAAAAAAACTTTAAAATCTTGTGGAAAGCCTTCTCTGTTATAGCTGCAAAGTCTGTATTTAGACAGCAACATCATTACAGTCTCTGTTGGTAATGGTCACAATACTTATGTCCATATATATTTTTTCACCAGTTTGTGTGCCCATATAATAGTGAAAGTGGTAAACAGATTTGGCTTGCTGTTTGCTATAGAGGGGCTCGGAGAGGATATTCTACCCGAGCTCCGATTGCCCCCCATAACAGGCAAAATTGTATATATAAAAAAAAGGAGGAGCAGGGGAGGAGGAGGGATGCTGCAAGAACTAACAACGGGAAGAGGTAAGCTGCTGATTTTATACCTTGGTATTAATTGGAAGATTAGATGGGCGTAGTCCTCCTGAAATTACGTTGAATAACTTCACTTTATATATTTTATGTTCGACATTCCTAAAACCTGGTTTTAATTACATTTTAAATAACACAATTTCAATGTGGTCTCGGACCCCTATTATTCAGAAACAACTATGTACAAAGTTTTCGGTGTGGGGTCGTCTCAGGGGATTTCCTCTTATGCTGAGGCACATAGCCCTGATTCTGCACAGATCTGTGCTTCTGTTATTCATTCGTAAGCAAACCGTTTATCCGGAGAAGAATGAAAGCTCTATTCCAAAATGAATTCTGCATGCTGGTGGTTTCTGATCTGAAGAGAGAGAGAGAGAGAGAGAGAGAGAGAGAGAGAGAGAGAGAGAGAGAGAGAGAGAGAGAGAGAGAGAGAGAGAGAGAGAGAGAGGAGAAGATGACAATGGCAGACAGAGTGTATGGAACTGAGGGAGACGTTTCACCTGTGAATTGTGGTCATTAAGATGATGGTGAAGATAACACAAGCAAGAGTTATTCAGAGGTCATTCGCTATGAACAGCTGGACACGGTGAACGTTTTTGACCTTGCAGGATGTCTAAATCAAGATTCTATGAGTAAACCTCCCACGATGCACTGCACTCAAACATACTAAATCTCTCTGAAAGGACTTGAAAGGTTCTGCATCAAACAACAGAAAAGTCCAGCACTAACTTTGCGTCCTCAGACAAATGAAGAGCTCATTTGACGAATGAAACGGCAACTTCTGATCTCCTTCTTTACAGACATCACCCAACGCACCCTGGCATCATCTATAACTGTCTGAAAACAGAAAATCCTGGAAGCAGATTTTCTCTACAATAGAAAAACTGCACTCTGGGACACCAAAATAATCTATCCTTTTTATCCCGTTTCGCATCAGTTCTTCCAGCTTTTCTCTTGGAATGTACCACAAATCCCTATCCGCAAAGACCACCGGCTTTCAGAAGAGTATCTTCCCACTTCAGCCAAGCTCTTAACCCTCATACTAATCCCATACGACTGTCTGACAGGTGCTGCTGCTGCGCTACCAACAAACAACTGCATCCTGTCTATACTTTATGGTCTCATTAATTGCATGTACTGCACTGATTGGAAAACATAATATTTTTTATAGATTATGTTTATTGTTCAGCCACAACCTGCCTCTGTGTGATTACTTTCGAGTGATTACAGTAAAACTGTGCTTTATTGTAAATAATGTTTACATTATTACATGTTACATTGATCCATAGCATGTCAGTATGTTATAAGTTCCCTTTCGAGGGAACTCGCACTGCATCGGAACGACGCTTTGGGGATGCTCCCTTAGCATCAGCGAATCTGAAACCAGAATGCCAACTAGGCCAATCCGATTGGCGTGCGTGATGACGTCATCGTGACGGCATACCCGGAAGTATAAAAGGGAGGCTGGAACGTAATGGCGACAGTTATTGCTCTTCAGCAAGCGCTATCTGTGAACTGTCTGTCTATTTACTGTTGTTTTGTCAGTGAAAGAGTGTGTGTGACTGAAATGGAAAGAGAGAGTGTGAGAGAATTTAAGCAGTGTGTGCATCCTTGCCCTCGCTACATTTCGGGCTCGGATGCACACCTGCTTTGTGTGCATTGCCTGGGCGTTCAGCATGCTCAAGCGGCTCTCGAGGGAGCCGCTTGTGAGCATTGTGAGAAGCTGACGCTCAGGGTGCTCCGCTCTCGGCTGGCCGCGTTTGATGAGGCCGGCCAGCCTCGTGAGCCCCGTGGTTCTGGACCCGCAGTCGCTGAGGCGGCTCGGCGTCGCAGATCATGGGGCTCACAGCGGGACTTGTCAGAGGGTTTTGGGACTGCTGCGGCACCTTCCCGATCCTCCTCTGACAGTTCTGAAGATCTTCCTCCCCGTGTGGAAGCCCGCTCTGCGGCTTCTTCCCCCGGGGTGGGAGGTCTGGTGCTTGTTCTCTCTGGTTCTGAGGAGCCAGAGGAACTAGGCACCGAGGCGGGGGATGAAGCAGCGATTTCCTCGTTTCATCCGCCTGCCCAAGAGGAGTTGGTCGAGGTGTTAACCCGGGCAGTGGCTAAATTAAAAATAAATTGGCCACAAGAGGCTCCGGAAATCCAGCCACCCAGTAGGCTGGATGACCGGTTCCTCTCGCACCGGGTTCAAACACCTCGCCGGGGCCTGCCTTTTTTCCCGGATCTGCACACCGAGGTGTGCAGATCCTGGAGGAAGCCCTATTCTTCGCGTGTGTCTAATCCTCCGGTGTTGGATTATGCCAATATTCTGGGGGCACGCGAAGCGGGCTATGGGGCGATGCCTCGGGTGGAGGAGGCTCTAGCGAGCTATCTTTCACCCGACTCTGCATCGTCCCTTAAGGCTCCGGTTTTGCCCACCAAACCCTGTCGGGACACCTCATCTTTGGTGGGCAAGGCCTATATGGCGGCTGGTCGGGCTGGTGGGTCCCTGCACACTCTCTCGGTGTTGCAGGCTTACCAGGCCGACCTCCTCAAAGAGTTGGACGAGGGAGATGGTCCCTCTCCGGAGGACATTTTGGAGCTAAGGAAGGCTGCAGATTTGTCTCTCCGCGTCACCAAGGAGACGGCCCGAGCTGTTGGCCGCTCCATGGCTTCCATGGTGACTGTGGAGAGGCATCTCTGGCTTAATTTGTCGGGGATAAAGGAGAAGGATAGAGCTTTCCTCCTGGACTCCCCGATCTCGCCTTCTGGGTTGTTTGGAGACGCGGTTAACGCTGTCGTTTCCGGACACCAGGAGGCGAAGCAACAGTCAGCAGCCTTCCGACAGTACCTCCCTCGCCGCTCTAATCCGGGGAAGGCTGGCCCTAGCGGGCAGCCTCAGCCGCCATCCAGCTCCTCGCACCGGAAGGTGCAAAAGGAGAGCGTCGCATCTAGAGCCCCTCCCCCGGGAGCTTGGCAACAGAGGCGACGCTCTCAGCAGCAGTCTTCAGCTCCTAAGGGCGATCAAAGAACGTCCTTCAGGCGCGGAAGGCTGCTGGGAAGAAGTCCTAGCTGCGGCAGGGCTTCAAAGAGCGGTCCCCCCCGTGGAGAAACAACCGAGGTTGTTTCTTCCACGGCGCTCTGGGGAAATCGATGTGGTAATCCCGCCGTCTATGACGCTTCGGGCCACATCGATTTCCCGCGAACGCATGCTGCACCCACCGCCTCTGGAAAGACCTGCGGTTGGGCAGCTCGCGCGTCCGCACACGGAGAACCGTTCCCAGCTACTTCCTGCCGGTCAGCCGCTTCAGGGGGTTGGGAATGGGAACCGTGCAACACCCGACGCCAGCCTCGAGAGGCTGGTTCCCTTAGTAGATTATCTCGGCGCATGGAAATGCCTTCCGAATATTTCTACATGGGTCCTGCGTACTGTAGAGAAGGGTTACAAACTGCAGTTCGGTTCTCCTCCTCCACAATTCAGGGGGTTATACTGGACAGCAGTGGTACCCGAGCAGGTTCGGGTAATGGAGCTAGAAGTAAAAACTCTTTTAGCGAAGGAAGCCATAGAACGGGTTCCTCCGCTGGAAAGGGAGTCCGGGTTCTACAGCCGGTACTTTATAGTTCCCAAAAAGGATGGAGGGTTGCGTCCGATTATAGATCTGAGGGTTTTGAATCTATCTCTGAGGAGTTTCAGATTCAAAATGCTCACCATTCCCATGATCGTGAGTCAGATCCAGTCCGAGGACTGGTTCGTCACGATAGATCTGAAGGACGCATACTTTCATATCTCCATCCTCCCATGTCAGAGGAAGTATCTGAGGTTCGCTTTCGGGGGCGAAGCGTACCAATATCGAGTGCTTCCCTTTGGCCTAGCCCTCTCCCCACGCACATTCACGAAGTGCATGGATGCAGCCCTGGCTCCATTGAGACTTCAGGGCATCCGTGTACTGAATTATATCGACGACTGGCTCATATTGGCCCAGTCGTACGAAGTGGCGGTTCGGCATCGAGATGTCGTTCTGAACCATATAAAGTGCCTGGGGTTGAGACTCAACACGAAAAAGAGCGTGTTGACGCCGTCCCAGAGGACAACGTTCCTCGGGGTCGTATGGGATTCGACGTCGATGCGGGCACAATTGTCCCCCGCGCGAGTCGAGACCATACTGGCGATGGTCTCAGGAATAAGGCTAGGCCACTGCATCACTGTGAAGCACTTTCAGAGAGTGCTGGGGCACATGGCAGCAGCGTCCAGCGTAATACCTTCTGGCCTGCTGAACATGAGACCCCTCCAGTGGTGGCTGAAAACCAAGGGGTTTTCCCCCAGAGGGAATCCTTTCCGTATGATCAGGGTAACGCGCAAATGCCTTCGTTCCCTAGTCATATGGAAGAAACCTTGGTTTCTGTCCCAGGGGCCAGTGTTGGGAGCGTCCTGTTGCCGGAAATCCGTTTCAACAGACGCCTCCCTCACTGGTTGGGGCGCGGTCATGGACGGCCGCTTTGCGAGGGGCCCATGGGAGGGCCGTCATTCCTCCTGGCACATAAATTGCCTGGAGATGATGGCGGTCTACAAAGCTCTCAGGAGCTTTTTCCCGGACCTCCGCGGCCAACATGTCCTGGTACGGACAGACAATACGTCTGTCGTAGCGTACATCAACCGCCAGGGGGGATTGAGGTCGCGCTCTCTTTACAGATTGGCGCGCCAAGTCCTCCTGTGGGCCCAGGGGAAACTATTGTCCATCAGGGCGATGTATGTCCCAGGGGTCCAAAATCAGGGAGCAGACATCCTGTCGAGGCAGGGGCTGAGGCCTGGGGAGTGGCGACTCCACCCAGAGGTGGTGGAGGCCATATGCAAGAGGTTCGGCCCAGTGGAAGTGGATCTGTTTGCGTCTCGAGAGACGTCCCACTGTCCTCTGTGGTTTTCCCTCTCGCATCCAGCCCCGTTGGGGCTGGATGCCATGGTTCAGACGTGGCCGAGGCTGCGTCTGTACGCATTTCCCCCGATCGCTCTGCTCCCAGGAGTCCTGGAGAGGGTCCGTCAACAAGGGATCAGTCTACTTCTGGTAGCACCCCGTTGGCCGACTCGAGTTTGGTTCTCGGATATCACAGCTCTGCTATCAGGTCAGCCGTGGGAGATTCCTCTGAGGAGGGATCTCCTATCTCAGGCGGCGGGTACGATATTCTACCCCCGCCCGGAGATTTGGAACCTATGGGTCTGGCCCCTGAGGGGACCAGGTACATAGAGGCTGGCCTATCGGCGGAGGTGATAGAGACCTTACTCAGTTCCAGGGCTCCGTCTACGAGGAGACTGTACAGCCTCAAGTGGAATGTATTTTCCACCAGAGGAACTAGGCACCGAGGCGGGGGATGAAGCAGCGATTTCCTCGTTTCATCCGCCTGCCCAAGAGGAGTTGGTCGAGGTGTTAACCCGGGCAGTGGCTAAATTAAAAATAAATTGGCCACAAGAGGCTCCGGAAATCCAGCCACCCAGTAGGCTGGATGACCGGTTCCTCTCGCACCGGGTTCAAACACCTCGCCGGGGCCTGCCTTTTTTCCCGGATCTGCACACCGAGGTGTGCAGATCCTGGAGGAAGCCCTATTCTTCGCGTGTGTCTAATCCTCCGGTGTTGGATTATGCCAATATTCTGGGGGCACGCGAAGCGGGCTATGGGGCGATGCCTCGGGTGGAGGAGGCTCTAGCGAGCTATCTTTCACCCGACTCTGCATCGTCCCTTAAGGCTCCGGTTTTGCCCACCAAACCCTGTCGGGACACCTCATCTTTGGTGGGCAAGGCCTATATGGCGGCTGGTCGGGCTGGTGGGTCCCTGCACACTCTCTCGGTGTTGCAGGCTTACCAGGCCGACCTCCTCAAAGAGTTGGACGAGGGAGATGGTCCCTCTCCGGAGGACATTTTGGAGCTAAGGAAGGCTGCAGATTTGTCTCTCCGCGTCACCAAGGAGACGGCCCGAGCTGTTGGCCGCTCCATGGCTTCCATGGTGACTGTGGAGAGGCATCTCTGGCTTAATTTGTCGGGGATAAAGGAGAAGGATAGAGCTTTCCTCCTGGACTCCCCGATCTCGCCTTCTGGGTTGTTTGGAGACGCGGTTAACGCTGTCGTTTCCGGACACCAGGAGGCGAAGCAACAGTCAGCAGCCTTCCGACAGTACCTCCCTCGCCGCTCTAATCCGGGGAAGGCTGGCCCTAGCGGGCAGCCTCAGCCGCCATCCAGCTCCTCGCACCGGAAGGTGCAAAAGGAGAGCGTCGCATCTAGAGCCCCTCCCCCGGGAGCTTGGCAACAGAGGCGACGCTCTCAGCAGCAGTCTTCAGCTCCTAAGGGCGATCAAAGAACGTCCTTCAGGCGCGGAAGGCTGCTGGGAAGAAGTCCTAGCTGCGGCAGGGCTTCAAAGAGCGGTCCCCCCCGTGGAGAAACAACCGAGGTTGTTTCTTCCACGGCGCTCTGGGGAAATCGATGTGGTAATCCCGCCGTCTATGACGCTTCGGGCCACATCGATTTCCCGCGAACGCATGCTGCACCCACCGCCTCTGGAAAGACCTGCGGTTGGGCAGCTCGCGCGTCCGCACACGGAGAACCGTTCCCAGCTACTTCCTGCCGGTCAGCCGCTTCAGGGGGTTGGGAATGGGAACCGTGCAACACCCGACGCCAGCCTCGAGAGGCTGGTTCCCTTAGTAGATTATCTCGGCGCATGGAAATGCCTTCCGAATATTTCTACATGGGTCCTGCGTACTGTAGAGAAGGGTTACAAACTGCAGTTCGGTTCTCCTCCTCCACAATTCAGGGGGTTATACTGGACAGCAGTGGTACCCGAGCAGGTTCGGGTAATGGAGCTAGAAGTAAAAACTCTTTTAGCGAAGGAAGCCATAGAACGGGTTCCTCCGCTGGAAAGGGAGTCCGGGTTCTACAGCCGGTACTTTATAGTTCCCAAAAAGGATGGAGGGTTGCGTCCGATTATAGATCTGAGGGTTTTGAATCTATCTCTGAGGAGTTTCAGATTCAAAATGCTCACCATTCCCATGATCGTGAGTCAGATCCAGTCCGAGGACTGGTTCGTCACGATAGATCTGAAGGACGCATACTTTCATATCTCCATCCTCCCATGTCAGAGGAAGTATCTGAGGTTCGCTTTCGGGGGCGAAGCGTACCAATATCGAGTGCTTCCCTTTGGCCTAGCCCTCTCCCCACGCACATTCACGAAGTGCATGGATGCAGCCCTGGCTCCATTGAGACTTCAGGGCATCCGTGTACTGAATTATATCGACGACTGGCTCATATTGGCCCAGTCGTACGAAGTGGCGGTTCGGCATCGAGATGTCGTTCTGAACCATATAAAGTGCCTGGGGTTGAGACTCAACACGAAAAAGAGCGTGTTGACGCCGTCCCAGAGGACAACGTTCCTCGGGGTCGTATGGGATTCGACGTCGATGCGGGCACAATTGTCCCCCGCGCGAGTCGAGACCATACTGGCGATGGTCTCAGGAATAAGGCTAGGCCACTGCATCACTGTGAAGCACTTTCAGAGAGTGCTGGGGCACATGGCAGCAGCGTCCAGCGTAATACCTTCTGGCCTGCTGAACATGAGACCCCTCCAGTGGTGGCTGAAAACCAAGGGGTTTTCCCCCAGAGGGAATCCTTTCCGTATGATCAGGGTAACGCGCAAATGCCTTCGTTCCCTAGTCATATGGAAGAAACCTTGGTTTCTGTCCCAGGGGCCAGTGTTGGGAGCGTCCTGTTGCCGGAAATCCGTTTCAACAGACGCCTCCCTCACTGGTTGGGGCGCGGTCATGGACGGCCGCTTTGCGAGGGGCCCATGGGAGGGCCGTCATTCCTCCTGGCACATAAATTGCCTGGAGATGATGGCGGTCTACAAAGCTCTCAGGAGCTTTTTCCCGGACCTCCGCGGCCAACATGTCCTGGTACGGACAGACAATACGTCTGTCGTAGCGTACATCAACCGCCAGGGGGGATTGAGGTCGCGCTCTCTTTACAGATTGGCGCGCCAAGTCCTCCTGTGGGCCCAGGGGAAACTATTGTCCATCAGGGCGATGTATGTCCCAGGGGTCCAAAATCAGGGAGCAGACATCCTGTCGAGGCAGGGGCTGAGGCCTGGGGAGTGGCGACTCCACCCAGAGGTGGTGGAGGCCATATGCAAGAGGTTCGGCCCAGTGGAAGTGGATCTGTTTGCGTCTCGAGAGACGTCCCACTGTCCTCTGTGGTTTTCCCTCTCGCATCCAGCCCCGTTGGGGCTGGATGCCATGGTTCAGACGTGGCCGAGGCTGCGTCTGTACGCATTTCCCCCGATCGCTCTGCTCCCAGGAGTCCTGGAGAGGGTCCGTCAACAAGGGATCAGTCTACTTCTGGTAGCACCCCGTTGGCCGACTCGAGTTTGGTTCTCGGATATCACAGCTCTGCTATCAGGTCAGCCGTGGGAGATTCCTCTGAGGAGGGATCTCCTATCTCAGGCGGCGGGTACGATATTCTACCCCCGCCCGGAGATTTGGAACCTATGGGTCTGGCCCCTGAGGGGACCAGGTACATAGAGGCTGGCCTATCGGCGGAGGTGATAGAGACCTTACTCAGTTCCAGGGCTCCGTCTACGAGGAGACTGTACAGCCTCAAGTGGAATGTATTTTCCACTTGGTGCAGGGAGCGTGAGGTGGACCCAGTTAACTGCCCAGTGGCTTCAGTGCTGGAGTTCCTCCAAGATCGCTTCTCTGCAGGGCTTACCCCGTCCACACTCAAGGTGTACGTGGCTGCCATTGCGGCTTTCCACGCTCCTATGGGTGATGGGCTTCTGGGTAGGCACCATCTGGTTGTACAATTCCTCCGTGGGGCTCGGAGGATGAGGCCTGCGGCTCATTCCAGAGTTCCAACCTGGGACCTGGCAGTGGTTCTCGAAGGGTTGGCTGAGGCCCCCTTCGAGCCATTGGAGTCAGCTGAACCGAAGAACCTGACCCTTAAGGTGGCTTTTCTCCTCGCCATTACCTCTCTTAGGAGGGTGGGAGATCTCCAGGCCTTGGCGGTAACGCCAACCTGCCTGGAGTTTGCCCCGGGAGGAGTAAAAGCCATCCTTCACCCTAGGCCAGGTTATGTGCCTAAGGTGCCATCAAGGGTGGTCAGGCCTTTGGTTCTGCAGGCATTTCATCCTCCGCCTCATGTGACGGCGGAAGAGAGGAGACTTCACCTACTCTGCCCGGTTAGGGCGCTTAGAGTTTATTTGGCGAAGTCTGCACAGTGGAGGAGATCACAACAACTGTTGGTGTGTTTTGGCTCACACAGAAAGGGATTGCCTGCTTCTAACCAGACAATCAGCAACTGGATTGTCCAGGCGATTACCATGGCCTATCAGGTGCGCAGTATGCCTTCACCTGTGGCTGTGAGGGCTCATTCCACCAGAGGCATGGCCTCTTCGGTGGCCCTTCTTTCTGGGGTCCCCTTGCAGGATATCTGCGAGGCGGCCGGGTGGGCTACCCCACACACCTTCATCAGGTTCTATAGCCTGGATCTCCCTACGACGCCTGGTGCGAGGGTGCTCCAGTCCTAGCTGTGCCCGGTCTCCGGCTTCACACTAGGGCAGGTGCTACCCTTCGGTGTGGCCTAGTGGGTACTCGTTCCCCAAAGCGTCGTTCCGATGCAGTGCGAGTTCCCTCGAAAGGGAACTGCTCGGGTTATGTATATAACCCTTGTTCCCTGAGAAAGGGAACGAGCACTGCATCCCGACGCCACACCTCGGCGCGCCTGGAGCGCATGCTTCAGAGCAATTACTGTCGCCATTACGTTCCAGCCTCCCTTTTATACTTCCGGGTATGCCGTCACGATGACGTCATCACGCACGCCAATCGGATTGGCCTAGTTGGCATTCTGGTTTCAGATTCGCTGATGCTAAGGGAGCATCCCCAAAGCGTCGTTCCGATGCAGTGCTCGTTCCCTTTCTCAGGGAACAAGGGTTATATACATAACCCGAGCAGTTTTCTTTAAACAAATTTTTTTTTGCCTTAGCTATGTGGTGTGACAAAAACATTTTTACCTTAAAATTGTACTCGATTTAAATTAATTGATTCACAAATATCACTGAATCGATCTAAATTCATAGGTTACACCAACATAAATATGAGTTAGATCAGGTAGGCTTTTTAAGGTAATAATTGCAGGTTACCACTTTTTACAGGAGTCTCTCAATTAATTAGAAATTAATTAACATTCAGTGATAGATACAGCATGCACATATCACAGCATATCACATCACAGAACACATCAACATTCCTAAAGTCCCTCAAAAGAAATGTGCTTATTGCACTGAATGTGCACTTTAGTGTACTTCAAATCTTAAAAGTATATATACTTTATTTTATATACTGTCCTTTGCAGATAATATGATTAAATAAAATACCACTTAAGTGTGTTCAAAGAGGGTGCACTTTTATAACTATGTTTCTTAAAATATTTACAGGTAAGAACACTTTGTACACTATAAAAACGTGATCAATAAGTTAGATAAGTTTAATAAGTTAAAACATAATAACATATGTTTTTACATTGTTTTAACTCGTCAAAATAAGGTAAGCAATTTTCCAACTTTTTCAAAAAAAAATTCTTCGGAACACAAATTAAGATATTTTTGATGAAATCCGAGAGGTCTCAGGCCCCTCCATAGACAGCAGCGTAATAAACACTTTCAAGGCCCAGAAAGGTAGTAAAAACATCGTTAAAATAGTCCATGTGACTCCTGTGGTTCAACCTTAATTTTATGCAGTGACGAGAATACTTTTTTGTGTGCAAAAACAATAAAAAATAACGACTTTATTCAACAATTTATTTTATTTCAGATACTTACGCTGTTGACGCAGTTTAAACAGCGCAGCACTTCCAGTAGCTGTTCACGTGAGCGCCACAACGCAATTTTTGTTTGTTTTTTTGCGCACAAAAAAGTATTCTCGTTGCTTCATGAAATTAAAGTTGAACCACTGTAGTCACAGAGATTATTTTAACGATGTTATTACTACCTTTCTGGGCCTAGAAAGTGATAATTAAATAGCTGTCTATGAAGGGGTCAGAGAGCTCTCGGATTTTATCAAAAAATACATTAATTTGTGTTCCGAAGATGAACGAAGGTCTTACGGGTTTGGAATGACATGAAGGTGAGTAAATATTGACAGCATTTTCGTTTTTGGGCGAACTATCCCATTAAACATCCAATTTGTTTGTACTTAACAATTTAAGGCAGACAACTTTTTGTGTAATAATGTCAAATCAAAAGTTTTACTTTAAAGTACATTTTAAATGTCATGCTTTAAAAAGTACACTTATTTTGAAGTGCTGACTAACATGTGTAACGTGTAAAGCCTACTTGTTTATAATTTTGTAGTATACCATATAACTATGGTGTTGTTCGATATTTAAAGTTAATATATTTTAAATGTACTAATTTGCAACTCTATCATTACAAATGTTACCAAGATGTGTATGCCAACATACTTAGCAATACATCTCTTTCTGATTCTGACAAATGTGTAATTATAAATATATTTAAAACATATGTTTTAATAGAAATTACATTAAAGCTAATTTTAGTTACCATAAATGCTTGTCAGTTGATTTGACAGTAGGCCAACACTTTAACCATACTTTAAAGATAACCTAAGTAGTTATGAAATGTATGTTCAGTGCACAGTATGTTCTACTTAAGTGGATCAAAAAAGCACTAATAAGTAATTTAAACTATCATACATTTTCATTTTATTGAAACTAACATGGAATTTAGTGTCCGAAACATCTACATCCCTTAATCCTACCCAATACCTAAACTTAAATGCTAGAAAAACTACTTTACTAACTATTTATTCGCAATAAATTAGGAGTTTATTGAGGCAAAAATCATAGTTAATAGTGAATATGTGTTCCCCATACTCAAGTGTTACCGAAATTATTTTTAAGTATACTACTTCTATATATACTTCCACATACATTACCAGTACCATACATTTTCACACAGGGTATTTCATGCATCCTCTCATAGGCTACTGTTTGCCCTATTCTGAGGTAGCCTAATACAATCTCACAGTTGTACTTATCTTGCAGCTACTGATGATTTAAACTAGGCTGGTCTGTCATTTGTGTATGTCAAAGGTTCAAAAGTATCTTTAAGAATTTCCTGTTAAGCATGCAACCATGAATTGAGACAAATAGCTCCATCTTGTGTTAAGTGGCTGAAAGTGTGTTACGGAGAGAGTGCTGTCGAATAGCCTATGTGTGTGCAGGGGTTGGCATCATTTATATGAGTGAGAGACTGTATGCATGCAAACCACAAATCCATAAACACTTCATCGATGGTCCATTTTGGAAACGGTAATCCTGATCTATCTGAGGACAGGGACTCCATTTCCATCTGGCGATTCCAGTACGGAGAGCATGGAAACAACATTGTTTGACTATCGCTGGGTCTCTTTATCGGTTTAGCTCCTTCAAAAAGAGACAAAAATGGTAACTATGAGTAAGCTTTCTTCCGGAGATATTATCAGCACTTAAAAACCTGACATGAAAGGTTAACAAACAAGTGAGAGCACTAAACCATGTTTATCCACAAAAAGTATTGGTGCAGGTGAAGATTGTGTTATTTAGCGAGCAGAGTCGCTGCCATTAGGGGAGATGAGGCTGTTTCAACCCTTCTTGAAAACGTGAACTTCCTTACCCTGACGTCCAAATATCACTCATTTAGCTGTAATTCTTACAATACAATATATTCAGAATTTGACTCTAAAAATAATCCTGGTTAGGTCATTTTCTGCGGTAACAACAATTTACTGTTAGAAATAATCTAATTTAGATGAATCTGAGATTATAATGCAAACAACTGAGTTAATTTTGAATTCACAGGGATTATTATCCCAGCTAACAGAAAACATTCAGGGAACTTTTTCTAACATTCTGGCAAGGTTTAAACAAGTTATGAACAAACATTCTTCCAATAGTGTTAATAGAATGTTAAGAGTCATCTAGTTTGGGAGCGGAGCATGGATGGTTAGCTCTCGAGGGGGCTGGCTGTGCTCTTTGTGAGCAGCTCCCACTGCGTATGCTCCACTCCTGCCAGACACTCTTCGAGGAGGCTGCCCAGGCTCATGTTTCCCGTGGTTCTGGCCCAGCTACTACTGAGGTTCAGATTGTGGGGTCCGCAGATGGACCTCTGAGGTTATGAGTCCCCAACTCATAGAGGCTGTCTCTCAACTGAGGTTGTTGAGACCATTCTTCACTCCAGAGCACTTCCACGAGGAAATGTTATGCCTTGAAGTGGAGAGTATTCACTTCATGGTGCAGGAATCGTCAGCTGGACCCAGTTAACTGCCCAGTTGGGACAGTGCTGGAGTTCTACCGGAGTGGTTCTCTCCAGGGTTATCCCCTTCCACTTGAAAGGTGTATGTGTTCCTGAAAAGTTTCGGACCTTGAAAGCTTAGTTTCTTCTTGCCATCACATCTCTCAAAAGAATAGGAGACTTGCAAGCCTTGTCAGTTTCCCCTTCGTGTTTGGAGATTGTACCAGGCATGGTGAAGGCTTTTCTTCACCCTAGACTGGGTTATGTTCCCAAGGTCCCCACTTGTGTGGCGAGATCTATCATGTTGTAGGCCTTCTGTCCTCCTCCCTTTCATAAGTTGGAGCAGGAGAAATTGAACCTGCTTTGCACACACAGGGCACTAGATGCTTATGTCCACAGACCTCCCCTCTGACATAAAACTGATCAGCTGTTTGTGTGTTTCTGGTCCTCTCCATACACATTCGCCAGGTTCTATGACCTTGATCTGGGCTCCTCGCCAGGGTCCCAGTCAGTATGGTGGAGGACATTCCCATAGCATCATAAACTTCCTACGCAGCGCGAGTTCCCTAGAAAGGGGACGTCTCGGTTATGTCTGTAACCATGGTTCCTTTAAAAGGGAACGAGACACTGCGTTGCCCTGCCATACTTCCTGCGTGCCTTTGACCGACTTGCTTTAGCTGACATTGTTTGGTCTGGGTTTGCATAATAGCTTTCTGGTCATGACATTACCCGTCTATGACGTTCCGTCACACCATTGTACTGATTTCACTAATTTTGTGCTTCAAGGCGCAATCACGCAGAGGTGTTCCCATAGCATCAGTTTTCAGGAAAACCATGGTTACTGATTTAACCAAGATGTTTTAACACATTTAAAAAGCTTGATGTGTTGAGCGTTCTGAGAACATTCAGCAATGGGATAACGTAATTGGAACTTTATCAAAATGTTCTTAGAACATGTTTGTTAGTTGGGATGGAGATTAGTGTTCCTTTTTGTTGGGATAATTGGACAGATTTGGATTGGAGCCAGTACAACGGTGATACAGTAGCACACAGAAAAATGAATGCAGAAAATAAAGTTTACTGATTGTTTTATAGTAACTTTTTACATTTAGACTCTGTGTGGCCATTTTATAGAACAAAATATAATAAAATCTATTATTATAAATATCCATAACAAAATTTGTCCTGGGTCCAGTACATTTTAGCTGATGTTTTCCAATTTTTGTGGTGTGCTGAGATACAAGCATACAAAGATGAACAATAGTAATAAAATAAAAAGAAACTACAAAAAAAAAAAAAACTATTATTGATATAAACATGTCTTAATGTCTTAACATTAAAACAACCAACAACTTAAAAAAGTTACCCACAAATTAAATGTATTCTTGCCATTGATGGTCGGAACATAAGCATCAGGATAGTATTATAAGCAGTTAATGTAAATATTACCTGAACTGTTTACAGTCATTTAATTGTAATACATTTTACAATAACTACTGTAAAAATCGCTGTCAATATACAGCAGCTAATAGCCAGGAACATACCATAAGTACAGGCAAAATTTTATACAGTGCACTCTTCCATCCCATCATTTACCTCCCAGACTCACGAAATAGAGTCTGACAGAGCCTAAGTTGTAATTAGACCGATTACCTCCCGATAAAATCTCCTGCAAGGTTTCAGAGCCTTTTTACAGCTCGACTTTTATGAGTATGTCTTCCTAAAGCAAGTATCTCTATTTAGATAAAGACTGGTTGTCAGAACAAGGGGGGCGCATGGTGGTATTACGTTACTGTTTTATTCACTCAGGCTATCTACCACACACATGCACCTGTGTACACACAGACATGAACCGGAGAAGACACTTTTGCTTTATAATGATATAACTCATACAGCAAAATCTCCATTACTGCAAAATGTTAAATAATAAATTCATTATTAAACAGCTAAAATGATGATTACCACCTGTAGACTTACAACTGGAGTTCACTGTCTCTCATCTAAGCGTCTTTGAACCTCATTGTCTGGGTGATCAGAGGAAATGAGAGTGTATCCCATCATGCTGTGTATCCACCCACAGTGGCAGGCCTTCATTAGTGCCCTGTGTGTTTTACTATCAGCAGGCAAAGACATAACGATTGTCTCATCCTGCACATTCCACAGCCACTGTGTGTGTGTGTTATTGAAACACAGCAGCCATATTAATACCTTCACTTCTATAAATCTATTGGCTGATTGGTGACTGCCGTCGTCCTGCTCTGGGACTCGTTGTGTGTCTCTCTCTGTCTCTCATTCCCTCACCAATGCTCCTGGCACATTCCCGGTCTCCATCTTCCCCTCTATCTTCAACACTGTAGGCTACGCAGCCCAAATTCCTGGAAAATATGAACTTGTACCGACTTGCGGGACTTATACTAATACAAAGGGAGTCTTTTCCAACTGCGTAAATAACTCAGAACAACACCTTTCTTCTGTTGAGTGGCAAAGCGGTACACACTTGAGGCTGAAATCTCTGAATTGCTGTAGCGAGAGAGCGAGGTGGGAAGCATTGAGCCTTGACCCTATGTGAAGTGAGCCAGTTAGAACAACATTTGTATGATTTGTTTAACGTCAATGAAAGGAAAGTGTGACATATGCTTCATTATGCTGTCTTTATAAATATCTCAGGCTGAAATGGGATCATATCTCTCAGTCAATATGTCATGTGAAAGTTGCAACATTCTACCAAATTATGGGAGACAAATAGAGACTATTGACAAACCTTTAGAAATGCATTTTCGCCAGGTCTTGTCAGTTTGAATATGTTAGAGAACAGTAGACTCTTTATTTGTACATTTTATACTAAGTATAGTCTCATTTTGTCAATTAAATGCCTGTTTTTTTTTCAGATTAATAATACTTAGAAAACAGCACAATTTTTTTTTTATACCAAGAACAAACTTAGACAATTCCAATTGTTATTCTGTCATATTTATCTATTTTATTCAGCGATGAGCAGCTAAGGAGGATTCTCACCTCAAGTTTTTCAAATCTGAATTAGCTTTTTTTTTATTCTTTATGATTAAATATGCAAAATATACAATTCTGGTATGAATCATTGCAAGATAACCTTATAAACAGTTGTTTTGAAGAGCAGTCGATAATCTTGCACATCTTTCCACTGCATTTCTCAGATATGTGTTGCATAATAGAGAGGAACTACAAATTTAGAAGAGTCTACAGATAAATAGAGACAAATTTAATGTTACATTTTGTGACAATCTCGCCACTTTTCAGTCTCAAGTCTATTATACTTACGCTCCTAATAAAAATGCATGTGAAAATTGTATTTTTCTGGTCTGTGGCTCTCAAGCGCAAACTCCAGATGATACCTTGCGAAGGTATTTTCCAAAAATGCAATACATTCCAAAAGGACTGGGTGCTTGAGATTAACACTTGATGAAAGTCTCATGGCTGACCCCTTAAGTAGGTTGTGAAGCTCTGCATTCTTTATGTCCATTTCTTAACAGTTCTTTTTTTCTGATTTCATTAACTGTACTGACTGCAGAAATATTCTATTTCAAACATAATGCATTTGGGTGACACTTAATTTATTTAACATGGTGCTGAAATGGTGTTTTGATGACCTACAGATATGAGGTCAATGGAAACCATATCATTGTTAACCCTCCAGTGAGAGATTCATTGGAAATAAAACAATAAGTTCATAAAACAATGACAATTTATCATGCATTCCTGTGATCATTGTCATTAATAATCCGTTTCAATTGGTTTTGAGAACTGTTGAGCAGTGTTAGCATACTGAAAGGAATTTCAGAGCATATATATGAGGTCAAGAGAAGAACTCTAATACAAGAACACTTAAACAACCAAAACTGAAACAAAACACTGAAAATGCATTTCACTAAAGAGCAAACCAATGAAAAATAGTGATCAGTATCAATAAAAGTGCATTAAAAGCCCCACAGATTAAATATCTCACAAACATAAAGAGTTTTTACATGTTGCTTTTCACTTTTGAGTTTAAGAGTAAAATTACCTGTTACCCTTTCTGTTAAAAGTTCTCAAAGTGCTTTTGAAAATAACAGGGCATTAGTCACAAGAAGTAGTCATGATATTAAATGCTTATAAATAACAGTCTTTGTTTCATATCCAGCGATATATGCCAAATATCCTTTTCTTGATGTTCTGTCACTTCAGAGCATGAACAGCCATTACACAGTGGCTGCGTTGCTGATGTGGATGTGCTTCCAGTCTGAACTCATCAAATATCAAATAGGGCGGATCTAACAGAAAAAGATGCACAAAAACCTTCTCAATCTGCTGATAAGAATTTCTGAATGTCTTGACTTCACAGCTAAAGAACCCCTTGAGTCTTGAGTGGTCATTGAGACTAGCGTCCTGGGTTTTCTGAGGGGTGAATCACAAGTCAGACACTCCTCTAGGCTTTTCCAAAGCCTCAGGGTTTGAAATGTGCATGCATGAATCTGGAATGTTCTAGATTCTTTTGTTCTGACACTGGCAAAACCCTTCCGTGTTCGGAATCGCTCTCCTCCATCCCAACATCAAGGGTTTTTCAGTTAGTGACACAAACTCAGTTCCTTCCTGACCGAGCACTTTTTACACTGGACCACGCAGCACCAGTGGAAACGGCAGAGACAGTTTTC
Organism: Romanogobio albipinnatus; assembly: GCA_023566225.1. NCBI lineage: Eukaryota > Metazoa > Chordata > Actinopteri > Cypriniformes > Gobionidae > Romanogobio > Romanogobio albipinnatus. The sequence goes on along the minus strand of CM042243.1, from coordinate 33,524,856 downwards.
CTCTAGGACCACCGTTTCATCCCGGTGACCCCGCTCGCAACACAGAAGGTCACACCCACTCACGTCCAGCGCCGTGCTGTTGCACATTCGCCCGCGAGTGCCCAAGGACCCCGTCTTCCGATTGGGCAGGCAGAAGTCCGGTGACTCGGCCGAGTAGATGAGATCTTGCTTGTCCGGAGGTTTGATGTTCTGCCCCACTGGGATGAGAGTCTTACCGTCATTCCCACCCATCACTTTGGATGCCCCGTTGAAGCGCTCGAGCAGGCGGTCGCCCACCTCGCGGAAGTGTGGCATTTTCTTCCAGCAGGTCCTCAGAGTGCAAGAGCCAGACAGCCCGTGACATTTACATTCAGTTCTCATATAATTCTTCACCGCCTGCAGTTCAAGACACAAAGATAGTTCAGTGAGATAAAAGGAGAAGCTATGTCGAAGGAATTTACCCTTGTCTCTCCCCTCCCTCTGTAGCCTCCAGCCACCCGAAAACCAATCCGAGGGCTTGAAAACAGAGATTTGTACAGTTCTATGCCTGTTGAAATTAACATCTGATAAATGCAGCATTGACACTTTTCTTTCTTTAATTCCAAACAAGCTGTTGCGGGGCATTTTGGAAATGTTTTTCACTTTGATGTACTTTAGAAGAAAATCACTATCTGCCCAACGTGTCTATATGCCCCCTCCTTGCTACTTAATGTCTATTTACCTGTGACTGACCCCGGACCTGTGGACCTGAGGCTGTGAGGCAGTGACCCCTGGAAGATGAAGCACTACTGATACTAGTGAATAACTAATGTGAGGATTTGGCCATTGGCCGACTGATGATTGCTTAAAGGAAATCATAAATCTGACTTTAAACTACTGAATAATAATGAACTATAAAATATTAGCATACATCTCAAGAGATTTTCAAAATGATCTGGCATAAACCAGATATTTCCATTGCACAGTATTACAAACATAGCTACAATGCTGACATCACAGATGCCGCTAGAGGCATCAAATGCAATTGCATTCCTAAAAGGTGTAACAGACACACTCACACTTGTTTCTGGACACTATACTGTATGAAAAAATATAAAATTAAAAAATTAAATACACTTCAGTTCAAAAGTTTGGGGTAAGACCTTTTAATGTTTTTGACAGAAGTCTATTATGGACACCAATGCTGCATTTATTTGGTCATTAATACAGTAAAACAGTAATATTGTAAAACAATTTATAAATAACTGTTATAAAGTTTATATTTTAAAATGTAATTTATTCCTGTGATGACATTCTTTGAAAACAATTTTGCTGCTTAATATATATATGTGACCCTGGACCACAAAACCAGTCATAAGTCGCACGGATATATCTGTGGCAAGAGCCAACAATACACTGTATGGGTCACAATTATCCATTTTTCTTGTATGCCAAAAATCATTAGGATATTAAGAAAAGATCATGTTCCATTAAAGATATTGTGTAAATTTCCTACCGTAAATATATATTAAAAAAATATTAACATTAGTAATATGCGTTACTAAGGACTTCATTTGGACAACTTTAAAGGCGATTTTCTCAATATTTACATTTATTTGCAACTGTCACGGTGTGTTTGGGTTTTGTTTCATGTTTTCTGTTTGAGTTTTCCTATCAGTCATCTTTCCTGGTCTTGTCATGTGTTCCTGTTTGTCATGTGATCATTGTCATGTGATTCCCTTGTCCTCATGTGTTATGTTGTCATTGGTTGATTTAGTCATGTGTTCTTAGTTCAGTTCTGTCATTGGTTCATTGTCTTGATTGTCCACAAGTGTGTCTTGTTTAGTCATTAGTCTTTGTGTATTTATACCCTCATGTTTGCCATGGTCTTTGTCGAGTATTGTTACCTGTTACCACTGTTGGTGAGGTTTCAAGTCAGGTCCCTGTTTCAAGTCAGGTCTGGTTTCAAGTCAGGTCTGGTTTCAAGTCAGGTCTGGTTTCAAGTCAGGTCTGGTTTCAAGTCAGGTCTGGTTTCAAGTCAGGTCTGGTTTCAAGTCAGGTCTGGTTTCAAGTCAGGTCTGGTTTCAAGTCAAGTCTGGTTTCAAGTCTGTTCAAATCAAGTCATCATGGATATTTGTATCAGTTCACTTTGTTAATAAACTGCACTTGGGTTCACATTCAACTTGCCTTCAGTGGATCTTTCGTTACAGAATACTCGATCAACACAACATGAACCCAGCAGTTTCCTGTTTGCTGCGCCTCCGTCAAAGCAACCGTTGAGGATTATGTTGTTGAATTTTGTGGACTTTGTGATTTAGTTAGTTGTATGATGTGGCGCTCAAAGACATTTTCAGGCATGGACTCAATGAGCCCCTTTGCTCACAGCTGCTTGGGGAAAGATTTATTTGACTCTGACCCAGTACATTGATCATGCCCTTCTGCTGAGTGGCTCTTCATTTACTGTGGGAACGGTGGATGAGGATGCCAATCCACATGAGTGTCTCCATGCCCCCACTACCACGCCTGATTTTGTTCACGTCATGCCTGTCTCACCTGATTTCGTTCACGTCTTACCTGCCACACCGGATTTCGTTCACGTCATGCCTGCTATGCCTGATTTTCTTTACGTCATGCCTGCCCTGCCACAGCCTGTTCACTTCCAGAGCCCAGCTATGCCACCTGTCCACGTCCAGAGTCCAGCGACACCACCTGTCCACGTCCAGAGCAAGCGACAGCACCTGTCCATGTTCAGAGCCAAGCGGCATCCCCTGCCCACGTCCAGAGCCTAGCGGCGTCCCCTGCCCACGTCCAGAGCCAAGCTGCGTCCCCTGTCCACGTCCAGAGCCAAGCGGCGTCCCCTGCCCACGTCCAGAGCCAAGCGGCGTCCCCTGCCCACGTCCAGAGCCAAGCGGCTTTCTCTGCCCACGTCCAGAGCCAAGCGGCGTCCCCTGCCCACGTCCAGAGCCAAGCGGCGCCCCTGCCCACGTCCAGAGCCAAGCGGCATCCCCTGCCCACGTCCAGAGCCAAGCGACGCCCCCTGCCCACGTCCAGAGGCAAGCGGCGCCAAGCGGTGTCCAGAGAGGGCTCCAGCCGCTGACCAGCTCCAGAGATGGCTCCAGCGCCTGATCAGCGTCCAGAGATGGCTCCAGCGCCTGATCAGCGTCCAGAGACTTCTCCAGGCCATGACCCCATAGCTCCGGCCAATATTTTTTTTTTTGATGGAGGGCAGTGGGTACCTTGATCAGGCCACGAAGGCCGCGCCTCTGTGGCCACCTGAACTGCCTGTACCGCCATGGCCTCCTGAACCGCCTGTATCACCATGGCCCCCTGAACCGCCTGTACTGCCATGGTTTCCTGCGCTCCATGGCCCAGGTCTGCCCACAATCCGCGGTCCAGGTCCGCCCACAGCCCATATCCGCCCATGCTCCCAGGCCCGTCTCTGCCATGCCAGGATCCATGTCATGTTCCCCTTCCCTGGCCCACCATCCCTTCCCTTTTGTTGGATATCGGGAGCCACCCATAGAGGGGGGGATCTGTCACGGTGTGTGTGGGTTTTGTTTCATGTTCATGTTTTCTGTTTGAGTTTTCCTATCAGTCATGTTTCCTGGTCTTGTCATGTGTTCCTGTTTGTCATGTGATAATTGTCATGTGATTCCCTTGTCCTCATGTATTATGTTGTCATTGGTTGATTTAGTCATGTGTTCTTAGTTCAGTTCTGTCATTGGTTCATTGTCTTGATTGTTCACAAGTGTGTCTTGATTAGTCATTAGTCTTTGTGTATTTATACCCTCATGTTTGCCATGGTCCTTGTCAAGTATTGTTACCTGTAACCACTGTTGGTGAGTTTTCTGTCAAGTCTGGTGTCAAGTCAAGTCTGGTGTCAAGTCTGGTGTCAAGTCTGGTGTCAAGTCTGGTGTCGTGTCAAGTCAAGTCAAGTCAAGTCTGGTGTCTTGTCAAGTCTGGTGTCGTGTCAAGTCAAGTCAAGTCAAGTCTGGTGTCGTGTCAAGTCTGGTGTTGTGTCAAGTCAAGTCAAGTCTGGTGTCGTGTCAAGTCTGGTGTCGTGTCAAGTCAAGTCTGGTGTCGTGTCAAGTCTGGTGTCGTGTCAAGTCAAGTCAAGTCTGGTGTCGTGTCAAGTCAAGTCAAGTCTGGTGTCGTGTCAAGTCAAGTCTGGTGTCAAGTCTGGTGTCAAGTCAGGTGTCAAGTCAAGTCAGGTGTCAAGTCAAGTCAAGTCTGGTGTCAAGTCTGGTGTCGTGTCAAGTCAAGTCTGGTGTCAAGTCAAGTCTGGTGTCGTGTCAAGTTGAGTCAAGTCTGGTGTCGTGTCAAGTCAAGTGTCAAGTCAGGTGTCAAGTCAAGTCAGGTGTCAAGTCAAGTCAAGTCTGGTGTCAAGTCTGGTGTCGTGTCAAGTCAAGTCTGGTGTCAAGTCAAGTCTGGTGTCGTGTCAAGTTGAGTCAAGTCTGGTGTCGTGTCAAGTCAAGTCAAGTCAAGTCTGGTGTCGTGTCAAGTCAAGTCTGGTGTCGTGTCAAGTCAAGTCAAGTCTGGTGTCGTGTCAAGTCAAGTCTGGTGTCGTGTCAAGTCTGGTGTCATGTCGAGTCAAGTCAAGTCTGGTGTCGTGTCAAGTCTGGTGTCGTGTCAAGTCTGGTGTCAAGTCAAGTCTGGTGTCGTGTCAAGTCAAGTCTGGTGTCAAGTCTAGTCTGGTGTCGTGTCAAGTCAAGTCAAGTCAAGTCTGGTGTCGTGTCAAGTCAAGTCAAGTCAAGTCAAGTCTGGTGTCGTGTCAAGTCAAGTCTGGTGTCGTGTCAAGTCTGGTGTCGTGTCAAGTCAAGTCAAGTCTGGTGTCGTGTCAAGTCTGGTGTCGTGTCGTGTCAAGTCAAGTCAAGTCTGGTGTCGTGTCAAGTCAAGTCTGGTGTCAAGTCTGGTGTCAAGTCAGGTCTGGTGTCAAGTCAAGTCAAATCTGGTGTCGTGTCAAGTCAAGTCAAGTCAAGTCTGGTGTCGTGTCAAGTCAAGTCAAGTCAAGTCAAGTCTGGTGTCGTGTCAAGTCAAGTCAAGTCTGGTGTCGTGTCAAGTCAAGTCAAGTCTGGTGTCGTGTCAAGTCTGGTGTCGTGTCAAGTCTGGTGTTGTGTCAAGTCAAGTCAAATCTGGTGTCGTGTCAAGTCAAGTCTGGTGTCAAGTCTGGTGTCAAGTCAAGTCAAGTCTGGTGTCAAGTCAAGTCTGGTGTCAAGTCAAGTCTGGTGTCAAGTCAAGTCTGGTGTCAAGTCAAGTCTGGTGTCAAGTCAAGTCAAGTCAAGTCTGGTGTCGTGTCAAGTCAAGTCAAGTCTGGTGTCGTGTCAAGTCAAGTCAAGTCAAGTCTGGTGTCGTGTCAAGTCAAGTCAAGTCTGGTGTCGTGTCAAGTCTGGTGTCGTGTCAAGTCAAGTCAAGTCTGGTGTCGTGTCATGTCAAGTCTGGTGTCGTGTCAAGTCAAGTCAAGTCTGGTGTCGTGTCAAGTCAAGTCAAGTCAAGTCAAGTCTGGTGTCGTGTCAAGTCAAGTCAAGTCTGGTGTCGTGTCAAGTCAAGTCAAGTCTGGTGTCGTGTCAAGTCTGGTGTCGTGTCAAGTCAAGTCAAGTCAAGTCTGGTGTCGTGTCAAGTCAAGTCAAGTCTGGTGTCGTGTCAAGTCTGGTGTCATGTCAAGTCAAGTCAAGTCTGGTGTCGTGTCAAGTCAAGTCAAGTCTGGTGTCGTGTCAAGTCTGGTGTTGTGTCAAGTCAAGTCAAATCTGGTGTTGTGTCAAGTCTGGTGTCAAGTCAAGTCAAGTCAGGTGTCAAGTCAAGTCAGGTGTCAAGTCAAGTCAGGTGTCAAGTCAAGTCAAGTCAGGTGTCAAGTCAAGTCAGGTGTCAAGTCAAGTCAGGTGTCAAGTCAAGTCTGGTGTCGTGTCAAGTCAAGTCAAGTCTGGTGTCAAGTCAAGTCAAGTCAGGTGTCAAGTCAGGTGTCAAGTCAAGTCAGGTGTCAAGTCAAGTCTGGTGTCAAGTCTGGTGTCAAGTCAAGTCTGGTGTCAAGTCAAGTCTGGTGTCAAGTCAAGTCTGGTGTCAAGTCAAGTCTGGTGTCAAGTCAAGTCTGGTGTCGTGTCAAGTCAAGTCAAGTCAAGTCTGGTGTCGTGTCAAGTCAAGTCAAGTAAGTCAAGTCTGGTGTCGTGTCAAGTCAAGTCAAGTCAAGTCTGGTGTCGTGTCAAGTCAAATCAAGTCTGGTGTCGTGTCGTGTCAAGTCAAGTCAAGTCAAGTCAAGTAAGTCAAGTCTGGTGTCAAGTCAAGTCAAGTCAAGTCTGGTGTCGTGTCAAGTCAAGTCAAGTAAGTCAAGTCTGGTGTCGTGTCAAGTCAAGTCAAGTCTGGTGTCGTGTCAAGTCAAGTCAAGTCTGGTGTCGTGTCGTGTCAAGTCAAGTCAAGTCTGGTGTCGTGTCAAGTCAAGTCAAGGCTGGTGTCGTGTCAAGTCAAGTCTGGTTTGATGTCAAGTCAAGTCTGGTGTCGTGTCAAGTCAAGTCAAGTCTGGTGTCGTGTCAAGTCAAGTCTGGTGTCGTGTCAAGTCAAGTCTGGTGTCAAGTCTGCTTCGGAGGGAAGGAGCTGAACATATCCTTCTCTCTAATAAAGGCTGGAATCTGGAGAAGCGGTGTGCCTCATGCAGGCAGGGCTTATGCTCCGCGAACGGGCAATTAACTAGTGATACAAAACACACAGGTCTGTTACGTCCCAGTTTTGATATATTATAGTAGCTAGTAAAAATTATTCTGTTCAGTTATAGAACAGACTAACTAGAGCCCTGCATTTCTGCCCCTGGGGCCAGGCTTCGGGCCAATTTTCACGTCATACCTCAAACGCAGGCTTCATTTTATATTTTAGACATTCATTAACTAAAAGAAACAATGAGGTGTGCAGCGCTGGTGGAAACAACATGAGACCATGACACCACGACTGTCAAGACGGCTTGCACAGTGTTTAGAGTATCGCCGCAAACGAGTAAAGCAAGTCAACACGCAAACTGTCGAACGTCTTAAATGCTCAAAAACACAAATTTGAAAATCGAATATCAACCAATGAAAGTCTTTCTCCATTTATTGAGAAACACCTACTCCACTCAGGAATTGAGTATGTGTAAGTTAGTGGTTGCGAGTTTTAGTAATCACAAAACTAAATGAAAAAAGTTTCAACGTCAAATTAAATAAATGCATTAACACATCATTAACAAATCAATAATAATTAAATATGTAATACAAATTATACGTTTCAACTACATGGTGGAATTGGCAGACGTTCCCTTAGGCATGCGCCGTTATAGCGGGTCAAAGCATGTAGTATGCAGCTATAATGCATGGAGGTGATTTTGAATTAATATTTCATATCGATATACAATGGTTACATACACTAAAACTGATCGTAGTATTGATATCTTTGTAAGGTCCCGATCATTCTGTCTGATCGGGGGGCCTAATACTGCTGAATCTATAGAACAGTGGCAAGGAAAAATAACTTTATCGTGCTCCGAGTGTTCCCTAGTGGTTGGGAGCATTTCTGTTTTGTCATGGCTTTTTCGTTGTGTTGTGGCTTGATTTCTTTGTGTTGTGAATTTATGTTTGCTTTTTAAATTTTGTTGTGTTGCGCACTACTGGGCCACCGTAAGTATGAAAGTTTATTAATGAATTACTGCACATATGCATTTTGATACGAATGTTGTGAATGTAAACAAGATGAGAAAAGTACACAGCTGAATATCTACCTCTGCTCAGTGTCGTATTGCACATATTACTTATTAAATAATTAATATTAAATTAATATTATTGACTTATCTACTTTGAAAGGAACTGAATGTGTTAACTCATAATATATTTAATTTCATTTAATGTAATGTACATATTAATGCTGTAATTTTGTAAAGCCCTAGTTTTTATATATTAAACTGAAGGAACGGAAAGAGTGGTGGTTTGGGGAAACTAGTCTCAACTGTCTTCTTCAGCCTCTGCCAAGTATATTTCCATAACATTTCCGAGCTCTTCCATGCTTGGTCTTTTGAAGTGCACCATCTGCTCATTTAAGCTTGACTATCTCTGAAGGGTTGTACAGGCAAAACAGCACACGACTGTGCTTGTATCATCTATGCATTGATGCAAAAATCTATCTACAGTGATATCGCACCAAGAACATGAAAAAAAAAAAAACATCTATGCCAAACCTGCATGAGGGTGACAGGTACTAACTGAGGCTGCTGTTAGCAAAACATGTAAGTAAATAGTGTAAAAGCTACCTGGCTAGTCATCGCAGTTTCTAATTTTGTTTATTGTAGATATGTATTAACAAGGGTTATGAACTAAGAACTCTATATTTTAAAAATGATAACACTTTATTTTGATGGTCCCTTTTGAACATTCTGTTGACTATAAGTAACTTTGCAACTACATATCAACTAACTCTCATTAGAGTATCAGTAGACTGTCTTCTTAAAGGGATAGTTCACACAAAAATGAAAATTCTGTCATCATTTAGTTCAAGATGTTCCAAACCTGTATACATTTCTTTGTCTGCTTAATAGAAAAGAAGATATTTGGAAGAATTGTTGTAACAAAGCAGATCTTGGCAGCCATTGACTACCATATTGGGGGAAAATATACTATGGTAGTCAATGGCTGCCAAGATCTGCTTGGTTACAAACATTCTTGAGGGTGAGAAAATGATGACAGAATTAAATTTTTTTGGTGAACTATCCCTTTAATATCTGTTAACTCTTTATTGTGATTCTCCCCAAACAGACATTGTACTGACTATAAGTAACTCTGCAACTACATATCAACTTATTCTAACCCTAGCCCTTCCAGTCTACTAACGCTCTACCAACACTCGAATGAGAGTAAGCAGACATGTAGGTGCAATGTTACTTATAGTCAACAGAATGTGTTAAAGGGACACTATATATATAATAATGTTCTGTTGCATTAATCGCTAGTAAAGAATAATGTATGCAGTCTGACAAAGTTTCCGGAAATATTGTACAACACTGCCACAACAATGCTACTGCATTTACATTGTGATACAGACAACAGTGTAATCCGAGACCTAAGAGGTCATCTGGTTGTTCACTTAATAATATAGTTAAAGGTGCACATTATGTTTTGTAAGTATTATTTTATATATTAAAATTATTCTGTTGTTTGATCAATTTAATGCATCCTTGCTGAATAAAAAATAAAAATCACCCCCCCACTGACCCCAGACTTTTCAATGGTAGTGTATAGTGAAACAACATTATTATTATTATTATTTTTTTTTTACATATTTTTGTTTAATATATAGATAGGGCCAATTATTGAATTGCATTTATATCGCCGCTAAAAGGTTGTTAGTAAGTCTGTGTAAAAACACTGCAAGAATTGTTTACATTTTTTTTTTATTCTACAGCAGCTAATTGTGACAAGATAAACATGAAATAACATACCAGTCGCCCGGCCTCATTATTATGAAGGTCTATTAGTGTGCGGATATCACTTTTGCCCTTCCTCCGTCTGGCATCCATGAATTGCTTGGACTTCTCGTACCCGAACTCCACATCGTCCCCACAGCCCCCCCACTCCCACTTGACCCCCTCGGTTGGGCCAATACTGGCTAAACGAGGGGGTGGCCCTCTGCTCCGTGTGGCCTCGCAGCCGCATTGCAGCAGCTCCCCCATGCTGCAGGCCTGGGTCACTGCATGCGTCACTCCCGCTGCTGTGATGGCATACACGAACGCTGTCTCTCGGATATCTGTGAAGACAGACACACACACACACACACACACACACACACACACACACACACACACACACACACACACACACACACACACACACACACACACACACACACACACACACACACACACACACACACACATCAAAGTTAGCTTCTGATTGTTGGCCAGGCTGGGTTACATCGGACTGATAATATGCCACTTTAGATATCCAAAAGCTGCATGGGTTATTTCTGTGACAAGGTAGTCTCATCCACAACGACAGCACTACTGTGGCAAAACAAGCCATATGAGGACAGAATTAGCTGCATTGTGGATCAGTCCTTATGCTATTCAGTTAAAGAACATGATCCATGATGTTCCAATATGTAAGAACTTTTTTAAACAAACAACCAAAAATTAAACATGAAAATCAGGGTTCTCTTGTTCAGAGAAAGCCTGGAGATTTTTAAAATAATGATTTCTGGAAAAAAGACATGCTAATGGAAATCCTCCACAACAATCAATATAAAATTATTAAAAAAAACGTATCAATTTGTTTGTCAAGTGCATTAACTGCCCTGTAGATTAAATAATTCAAACCAGTAGTGAATAGTCAATAGTGAAAAATCAATATGGAAAATTATGTCAACACCCTAGCCTGGTCTTACCAGACTCTTTCATTTGTACAGAGAGTCTGGCCACTCTTCATTGACAAGCGTTTACTTCCTTAAAGGCAGGTACTCTGTTGAAGTTTAAAACTATTGGATCTGCCAAGAGTCACTCTGGATCTGCCATAACCAATCGCTAACGTTTGGTCGTGACGTATATGTCATGCGCCGTTCACCTCTGTTTCTCACATGGAAGTCTGTAAAAATAACTGTGCAGATTGTGCACGTCACCTCTGTGAAAAAAACTAAAACTTGTGCATTTGGTTTGTGATTTATTCACAGTGGAAGGGAGAGTTTTGTGATCGGGAACGCGCTGCTCACGTGGTCCGTAACATGATTGTATGCTGTAAATAAAATGTCATATGCTTGGTGTGATAAGAATAAATGCTGCCGTAAATAACGTCCCAATTCAAATGTTTACATGCTTTTCTTCTTTTTATTTTTTGAGCGGTGATGAAATATATTGCTCTTGTAAATACTTGCCAGCATTTAAAGACATACAAGTCTAGAAATGCATCCAAATTACAGCGAAGCGCAACCCATACGGTGCTCTGCAGTGGTCAAAAAGGATATAAACAGTGAATTTTGAAGTGATATATTCTTGAAAACTCCGAGATGTGGATTCGGACAGCAATTAAATTACCACACGACCTTGGTGTTTGTCTAAAACAGTAGGTAATTCAGCCGGGGATTTTTACGCGGGTGGTGGGAGACGGACGGCAATAAAATCACTGACTAGCCCCTGTAAATAACTACAATACCCTCTGACCCCACGAGAGTCCGAATAGGGTTTCAGCCAACTACTTCACCACTAATGAAGCGAGCTGGAAAATCAAACTTTTCCCAGACCCTGTGGGGAGGAGGGCCACAACATCATGGCGACCAACAAAACTCAGCAAAGATTGTTCTTGCTCCGGCTTTAACTTCTGGATATTTTGCAGTGGTGCCACAACGGAATGAATGGCTTCACTCGCATCTTTTTACTCCGCCACCATTACTGAACTACAACTCAAACTAGCGCACAACATCAACGTCACCGTTCCCTTTCATTCAGTCACTACGACGTAACGTTAGTGACTAACGAATGGGGGTTTCGCTTAGAAGCCAATCATCTTCGAGATTTTAGAAAAAGCCCAATGGCATCGCAATGCCATGGGCATGCGGAATTTGCATACGTAACTCCCCCTCACCGCGTGAGTATAAAATGAACTACGTGGCAATATCGCATTATGTTTCTGGATTGGAGCCAAGAGCATCTCTTCACTCCTGCAAGCCTGAATTCTGGAGACCTCTCTTCAGTCTTCGAGACGAGCGGTTCTCCAGAGTGTTGGTGTGACAGCGCGTTCCAGAGATCTCACATTGCCTAACTGCTGATCTGTGCAGTGATCTGCAACAGCTGTGTGCCAGCACGTTTGGGCAGTGATTGTGAATGTGTCATGTTCCCACTGCGGGAACGTGACCATCGCGATGTTGTGGTCGAGACTCAGTGATCTCTGTGAGGAGAGAGAGTCCCCTTTGCCACTCCCCAATCTACCGTCTCTGAGAGAGGTGGTACTTTGGCTGGTGGCCAGGGTGACCTGAGGGCGGTGCTGTGGTATTAAGAACCCCGACGATACGTTCCTCAGGCCATGCCCCCCTCTCGCACATCGCTTCCCGCAAGTGCTGGACTGAAACAGCGGCCCGTCTCTGACGCCTCGTTCGTTTCGTTCACACTCCAGATAACATTTGAGATGTCGATCGCCACATCCTAAGGTGGGCTAGAGTCCTTTGGGGATGACGATTAGGTTGTGCTCCGCCTTCGGGTGTGCCAGCGCTGCCTGATCCGACCTAGAGTTGACAGCCATGTTATCTCGGGCAGCCGTGAGCCTCGAACTGGTGTGGAACTCCACCCTGTCGCGAGTGCTCGTGGTTGCGCGATCGGTTTTTGGGGGGTGGAGCCGACCCAGGGCTCTTCTATGAGCTGCGTGCCGCCACTGATCCCGCCCTCTGGGCGGTGAAGGTGGCCACACGCTCCCTCGGTCGGACGATGTCCACAGCTGTGGTCCGGAAGACTCACCTCGCCTTACCTGGTGATGTGGGGAAGTTGAGTGAGCCCGCCTCCTCAACTCGCCCATATCCCAGGCTAGCCTCTTCGGCGGCACGGCTGAGAACTGCGCCCAACAATTCTCAGCCGCCCCAGAGCAGACTGAGGCTGTAACACGTACTGCCCCGGCGGCTAGCTGCTGCACCCAGCCGCCGGCTCAGTCGCCTCAGTCCGCTCACCACCGAGGATGCCCTCCCTCCTCCCGCCCGGCCCCAGCAGCAGCCTTCACCCGGGCTGCGCCGTGGAGGTGGTTGCAGAATGACGCCCAGTACGCCCAGTCCGTTAAACACCAGGCATCCCCATCTCTGAGGTCCCACAGACAGGTGATGGCAGCTGAAATGAAGTCCGGCTTCCTCAGCCCCCACTGCATTGTACCCTAGGAAACCGGTGGGTTACGGCCAATCCTGGACCTGCCCGTCCTGAACCGATCCCTTCACAGGCTTAGCGCCTCCTTGGACGCGTTCGTCCGGTAGATTGGTTGCAGTGATCGACCTGAAGGACGCTTACTTCCATGTCTCCTTCCTCGGAGTTCCTACGGTTTGCTTTGAGGGGCGTACATTCAGTACGAAGTCCTCCCAATCGGGCCAGCTCTGTCCCCTCGTGACTCTACGTAGTCTAACGAGGCAGCCCTTGCGCCACTGAGGCAGCACGGGATTCGCATCCTGAACTACTTCGATGACTGGCTCATACTGGGTCACTCTCGTGCTCCGGCACTTAGCCCGTCTGGGCCTTCAGGTCAACTGGGAGAAGAGCGACTCTGCCCCGTGCAGAGGATCTCTTTTCTCAGTATGGTTTCCGACTCGGTCGCCATGTGCGTGCTGCTTACCAGCGAGCATGCGCAGTCACTGCTGACTTGCCTTCGTTAATTCGAGAGCAAGAGTGCGGTCCCACTGAAATTTTTCAGAGGCTCCTGGGGCATATGGCATCTGCAGCCTCGTTAACGCCTCTCGGATTGCTTCATATGAGACCGCTTCAGCTTTAGCTTCGCGATCGAGTCCCGAGATGGGCATGGCATTTGGGCACGCTCCGGGTCCCAGTGACTCGGGCCTGCCTGCAGATCCTCACTCCGTGGCCGAACCTCATTTCTACGGGCCGGTGGCTCTTAGGGCAAGTTTCCAGGCATATTGTTGTGTCAACAGATGCCTCCTCCACGGACTGGGATGCCATGTGCAATGGACATGCTGCTGCGGGCTCCTGGATAGGACCCCTGCGCCTCCTGCATGTCAATTGCCTCGAGTTACTGGCACTACGTTTCGACCTGCACCACTTCCTAGCGTTGCTGAAGGATCAACATGTACTAGTCCATTCAGACTACACGGTCAGTAGCGTACATCTGCCACCAGGCTGATCTATGCTCCCGCCGTATGTCTCAACTCGCCCGCCATCTCGTTCTATGGAGTCAGAAGCCTCTGAGGTCCCCCCCAGTGAGCCTTCTCGCACAGGTCCTTCTGGTCGCCCTGTACTGGCACGGCCGGACCTGGTTCCCCGATCTCTTACTCCTTGCGACAGCCCCTCCCTGGCCTATTCCTCTGACAGGACCTTCCTCACTCAGAGACGGGGCACCCTTTGGCACCCGCGTCCCGATCTTGGAGCCTCCACGTAAAAGAGGCTCCTGGATGGGACACGGCAGGTCTGAGTACCCTACCACCTACGGTGGTGGCTACCATCACTTACGCTAGGGCAGAGCCACTCGGCATGCCTATGCGTTGTAGTGGAACCTCTTCGTCACCTGGCCAAGAAGACCCCTGGAAATGCCCGATCGGGTCTGTGCTCTTGTTCCTCCAAGAGGGGTTGGAGCAAAGGCTGTCGCCCTCCACCCTTAAAGTATGTGGTCGCAATATCTGCCCACCACAATCTCTTGGAGAAAAAAAAGGTAAGTCAGCACGACCTGGTCATCAGGTTCCTGAGGGGAGCCAGGAGACTAAATCCTCCTCGCTCTCCACTTGTGCCCTCTTGGGACCTCTCAGTAGTCTTAGATGCTCTGCAGAGGCCTCCCTTTGAGCCTTTGCAGTCAGTCGATCTTAAATTCCTGTCAATACACAAATAGAATGTACTGTAAGCTGCACTACCTATCAAAAGTTTGGGGTCTGTAACCATTTTTCAGTGTTATGTTTCCACTTTACGAGGAAAATTACAATATACTCTTTTTGTTGAAAGTTATTTTAAAAGAAAATTACAGGACATAAGCCAATTCACTAGAAGTATTTATTAAATGCTAAAATTTAATTATGCTGATTGAAAACAAATTCTCTGCAACAACAGAAAAGACAGTAGATATCAAGAAAGGAATGGAGAAGTTGAAAAGGACAGATGTGTTTAGCAACTTGTAGTAATGGAGTTGAAATAAATTACCTTTATCCTGTGTAAACACTGGATGCAGTGAGTTTGCAATTACTCTTCAGGTTTGTGCCAATTCTGCATCGCATGATTCAGTGAATGGGATTCATTAGGGACAATGAAATAGAATCAGAGCTCATGAGTGCACACACACACACACACACACACACACACACAAAACACACAGAAAACACACACACAAATATTAATCCCAGCTGTCCATTCACACGCCCACTGTCATCTTCATACTGTGAAGCAATGTGTGTGTGTTCCTGTTTTGATACATCTATGGCCACTCTGACAGCACCCCACCTGAAAACACCTGTAGCTTTCTGGTGCAAAAAACATACTCGGTTATTCACGTAACCTCGGTTCCCTGAGATAAGGGAAAGAGTATTGCATCTAGCTAGACGCAGTGGGAAAACTCCTTTTCTCGAAACTACTGAAGCCTTTATAAAATAATGCAGTGCTACTTCACAGCCATAACAGCGTTGAGGCTTACTTGCACGCTATTGGCTGGTCAGTGGGAACGGCAATGGCAGTGCTGCGTAACTGCGCGAACCAATATGTGCAGAGCTCGCCGAGCTGAGCACAGAGCCCGCTAGAATGGGTGGGGCATTTGCCTATAAAAGATGCTCGAATTTGCCATGGATTCAGGTTACTTCGACTGAAGTGACGATTGTTGAAATTAAGTTATTAAATCACTTGTTAAAATGTTTCTTTTATTAACGCCAGTACACAATCCGGTGCTTTGATAAGCTTTTGTTAAGTGCATTTCATCTGTCTGTGCTTTTTATGGGCATGATAATCCAGATGTGTTTTGTGAAGTTCTACATGCATTTCTTCTTGTGTGTGTGTTTGTTTAATGTGCTTGTTTTGCAACAGCGAATGTTCACGGAAATAAAATAACACAAATCAAATATACTTTTCAGTTATTGCACTTTTATAGGCAAGTTTGCCAAAAGGCTAGAAAGGGCTTTTTTAATTGATAAAGTTAATATAATGCATTTAAATGAATAAAACTACAGACTGTCACCCCAAAAAAACTGCTTGCCTATTTATAATCATACTACTGTATTTGATACATTTATTCTAGAAATTCATTACAAACAGAAAGCAATAAGGCTGCGCCGAAAACACGTGCATGCTAGAAATAGAACCAACGCCTATTTTCAGGCGACAATTTTTCACGCGACACGCAAGCATGTTGGAAGTGTTTCCAGGCAAAATAGAATAGGAAAAGATGTTTATGTCATTTTGACACGAATACATATTAATAAATGACATTTTGATGTTTGAAAGTCTCTAGGTTTTTACAAATACAGAAATAATTGTAATTAAAAAAATATAATTTTATAATAATTATCGATTTCCAATTTTCAAATGGCGGTTGGGGACAGTACCTCTGGACTGGTAGACCAGGGTGGTGGTCCCTCTTTTCAAGAAGGGGGACCGGAGAGTGTGTTACAAATATAGGGGGATCACACTTCTCAGCCTCCCCGGGAAAGTCTATGCTAGGGTACTGATTCTCTTCAAGACTTGGGGGAGGAACGAGACCGGGGGAAAAGCATAAAGCGTGTGGATGGGCCATTCATGGGCCAACGCATCCCTGCTCTTTGAGAAAAATATTGGGCAATGACAGTTGTCTTCGGAGGCAAAGAGGTCGACCTCTGCCCTCCCGAAAAAATTCCATATCATTTGAACCGTTTGGGGATGGAGGGTCCATTCCCCTGAGGACACAAGGCCTCGGGACAGCATATCTGCCCCCTGGTTCTGTTTGCCCGGCATATGCACTGCCCTTAGTGAGCGCAAGTTGCCTTTCACCCATAGGAGGAGATCTCTAGCTAGTTTGTACAGCCATACTGATCTGAGCCCGCCTTGGCGATTTATGTAGGAAATGTCTCGGTTACGGATGTAACCCTCGTTCCCTGAGGAGGGAACGGAGACAAAAACGTCTCTGACTAACGAAAGGGGGGTTTTGCTTAGAAGCCAATCATCTTCGAGGCATGCGGAATTTGCATACGTAACTCTGCCCCAGTGTATAAGGAAGTACGTGGGCAATATCGCATTATGTTACCTGCTGAGGAGCCAAGACTGAACTCCCGGCCGTTCCAACAGTACAGCGGATGTGGCAAAGGGACATTACGTCTCCGTTCCATCCTCAGGGAACAAGGGTTACATCCGTAACCGAGACGTTCCCTTTCATTCAGTCACTACAACGTAACGTTAGTGACTAACGAATGGGGGTCCCAATATAATCACGCCACTCAGCTGTCTTCCAGTGCCCTGTGTAAGTGCGAGCGCCCTGTCGTAAGGCTAGTACAGACGAAGGACTTCCATTTAACACAGGAATACTGGGAGCATATTCCAGGTGGAGATATGCAAGACGCCTACCCGTAGGGAGGACTTAGAGAGTACACATATGACCCGCTATGGGCTGCATATGGAGAACTCTGGGTTACCAGCCGAAGGTGGATTTTTAACCTCAGAGGAGGCCGGGACTTGCCAAGGGAAAGACACCTGCTCACTGAGGAGGCTTATGGTGGAAATACACGTGTGGGGGTCAACAGAGGGGAACCATGCACACGGGGCACAACTGGCCAGACACGAGGGTCTGGGCTCGAGGCAGACTTACTGGTTTTGGCGTCGACAGTGCTGGAAGAACTCAGGGCTTTCAGGAAGCTCACCTAAGGAGAAATATTGCAAGTATCAAGTCCGTGGAGTGGAATGGTGAGCAAGCGAAGACACCTGAGCCTAGCCCATTACCGGCCACTAGTAGAGGCGAGTATATAGTTGGACACAGGCTCCACTCGGAGATTGTAGAATCTGGCGAATGTGTTAGGTTTTGCCCAGCCTGCAGCTCTGCAGATGTCTGTTAGCGAGGCGCCATGCGCTAAAGCCCAAGAGGAGGCCACACTCCAAGTGGTAGGAACCTTGGGCACATATCCAGGCACGCTTCGTCAACCAAAAATGCCTGCAGGTCCCCTACCCTCTTGATGGAGGCCAATGCGGTCAGGAAAGCTGTCCTCATAGACAAGAACTTAAGATTGACTGATCGCAAAGGCTCAAAGGGAGACCTCTGCAGAGCATCTAAGACTACTGAGAGGTCCCAAGAGGGTACGAGGGGAGAGCGAGGAGGATTTAGTCTCCTGGCTCCCCTCAGGAACCTGATGACCAGGTCGAGCTGACTTACCTTTTTGTTCTCCAAGAGGTCGTGGTGGGCAGAAATAGCGGCCACATATACTTTAAGGGTGGAAGGAGACAGCCTTCGCTCCAGCTCTTCTTGGAGAAACGAGAGCACAGACCCGATCGGGCATTTCCAGGGGTCTTCTTGGCGAGAAGAACACCAGGTGACGAAGAGGTTCCACTTCAACGCATAGGCATGCCGAGTGGACTCTGCTCTAGCGGAAGTGATGGTAGCCACCACCGTAGGTGGTAGGGTACTCAAACCTGCACGTCCCATCCAGGAGCCACACGTGGAGGTTCCAAAGATCGGGACGCGGGTGCCAAAGGGTGTCCCGTCTCTGAGTGAGGAGGTCCTGTCTCAGAGGAATAGGCCAGGGAGGGGCTGTCGCAAGGAGTAAGAGTTCGGGGAACCAGGTCTGGCCGTGCCAGTACGGGGCAACCAGAAGGACCTGCTCTTTGTCCTCCCTGATCTTGCACAAAAGCTGTGCGAGAAGGCTCACTGGGGGGAACGCATATTTGCGCAGGCCCCGTGGCCAGCTGTGCGCCAGTGCATCCATGCCGAGCGTGCCCTCGGTCAGGGAATAAAACACTCTGCAATGGGAAGAGTCGTGGGAGGCAAACAGATCTATCTATGCGTCGCCGAACTGTTCCCAATCAGCTGGACCGTCTGGGGATGGAGTCTCCATTCTCCCGGAAGTGGCTGAGACCGTGAGTGCTCGTCGGCTGCACAGTTCAAAACTCCCGGAATATGGACAGCACGAAGGGACCTCAGATGCTTCTGACTCCATAGAACGAGATGGCAGGTGAGTTGAGACATATGGCAGGAGCATAGATCAGCCTGGTGGTAGATGTACACTACTGACCATGTAGTCTGACCGGACTCACTGGGACCCGGAGCATGCCCGAATGCCATGCCCATCTCGGGACTCGATTGCGAAGCCAAAGCTGAAGCAATCTCATATGAAGCAATCCGAGCTGCGTTAACGCGGCTGCAGATGCCATATGCCCCAGGAGATTCTGAAAAAACTTCAGTGGGACCACACTCTTGCTCTCAAATTAATGAAGGCAAGTCAGCAGTGACTGCGCGCGCTTGCTGGTAAGCAGCACGCACATGGCAACCGAGTCGGAAACCATACTGAGAAAAGAGATCCTCTGCATGGGGCAGAGTCGCTCTTCTCCCAGTTGACCCGAAGGCCCAGACGGGCTAAGTGCCGGAGCACTTGGACTCTGTGTCTGCACACTTTCTCTCGAGAGTGACCCAGTATGAGTCGTCGAGGTAGTTGCGAACCCCGTGCTGCCTGAGTGGCGCAAGAGCTGCCTCGCTAGACTACGTAGAGTCACGAGGGGACAGAGCTGGCCCGAATGGGAGGACTGCATACTGAATGTCCGCCCCTCGAAGCAAACCGTAGGAACGGTCCGCGTCGAGGAAGGAGACATAGAAGTAAGCGTCCTTCAGGTCGATCGCTACAACCAATCTACCGGACGAACGGTTCCGAGGAGGCGTTCGCTACCGACATCCTGAACAGAAGCCTGTAAAGGGATCGGTTCAGGACGGGCAGGTCCAGGATTGGTCTTAACCCACCGGTTTCCTAGGGTACAATGAAGTAAAGGCTGAGGAAGCCGGACTTAATTTCGGCTGGAGGGACAGGCTCGATTGCACCCTTCGCCAGTAGGGTGGCAACCTCCGCACGCATGACTGGGGCCTTCTATTGGGCCCCACCATGGAGCGCAGACTAGGAGGGCTCCATGCGGGGAGGAGCCTGCGAGAACTGAATCGCGTAGCCGAGCCTGATGGTCTTCACGACCCAGCGGACAGTCCCTGAAGCTGTAGCCAGGCTCCAGGAACTGACCAGTGGGGTCACTTGAACCACAGACGTAGCCCGGGTGGGGCAGCGAGGCAGCGTGACTGGCCCGGACGTGGGAGGCGTAGCGTCCCGGTGTGGGGGCACAGTCAGCAGCTGCGTCCTGACAGAGGAGACCAGAGAGGGATGAGAGGGGCGCGGCTTGGGGGGCAGAAGGATTTTCCCCTGGCCCTCCACCGGGGGAAGGAGAGGCCCTGCTACCATCCCCTGGAAAGAACTGGGACCCATCTCTGTGTTGTCCACCTCCAGCCTGGCGTTTAACCAGGCTGGGGAGAGGACTGACCCCACATCACGGAGCATGAGGACTTCCGGGACCGCGTGATTTCCTCATGCACCTCGGGAACGAAAGGCATTGGGGGCGGGGCCCAACAGCTGTCGGGTGCCGCCCACAAAAACCGATCGTGCAACCACGGGCACTCGCAACAGGGCGGAGTTCCACACCAGCGCGAGGCTCGCAGCTGCCCGAGATAACATGGCTGTAAACTCTAGGTCGGACCAGGCAGTGCTGGCACACCCGAAGGCAGAGCACAACCTAATCGTCATCCCCAAAGGACTCTAGCCCACCTTGGGATGGGGCGATCGACATCTCAATGCTATCTGGAGTGTGAACGAAACGAATGAGGCGTCAGAGACGGGCCGCTGTTTCAGTCCAGCACTCGCGGGAAGCGATGTGCGAGAGGGGGGCGTGGCCCGAGGAGCGTATCGTCGGAGTTCTTAATACCACAGCACCGCCCTCAGGTCACACTGTTCACCAGCCAAAGCACCACCATTCTCAGAGACGGTAGATTGGGGAGTGGCAGAGGGGACTCTCTCTCCTAACGGAGATCACTGAGTCTCGACCGCGACATCGCGATGGTCACGTTCCCGCATTGGGAACATGACACATCCACAAACACTGCCCGAACGTGCTGAAGCCCAAACACGTCGAGCAGTGAATGTGCCCATAGACAGCAACGGAAATCGATCGCACCCGAAAGTGCGCGGTTTCAAGCCGTCTTGAAAAAGACGTGCCCCGCGCGAGCTCTTTTTGTAAGAGGAAAGCTCTGCAGAGTGCCAAAGCGCCCAGGGAAAACACACACAGCTGTTGCAGATCACTGCACAAATCAGCAGGCAGGCAATGTGAGATCGCTGGAATGCGCTGTCAGACCAACACCCTGGAGAACCGCTCGTCTCGAAGACTGAAGAGAGGACTTCAGAATTCAGGCTCGCAGGAGTGAAGAGATGCTCTTGGCTCCGATGCAGAAACATAATGCGATATTGCCCACGTACTTCCTTATATACCCACACGGTGGGGCGGAGTTACGTAAGCAAATTCCGCATGCCCATGGCATTGGCACCGCCATTGGGCATTTTTGAATTCTCGAAGATGATTGGCTTCTAAGTGAAACCCCCATTCGTTAGTCACGTTACGTTGTAGTGACTGAACGAAAGGGAACCACTGTTGTGTTGTCCGTACGAACCAAGACATGATGACCCACGAGACTTGGCAGGAAGGTCTTGAGGGCCAGCACTGTGCTCAACCATGAGCCGAAGGCCGGTTTGCCCTCACACAGAGCGCCACGTGTCCGTGGTGACCACCATTCATCTCGATATCGATATTGATAGAGAGGCGGCCTGAGTGCCAAGCTCGGGGAGGAACCTGTTTTTTCAGCCAGTATTGCAGGGGATGCATGTGAAGCATGTCCAACGGAAGTACTGAGGAAGCTGAAGTCATGAGGCCTCGCATTCTCTGAAAGGTTCTGAGGGGTCTGTTGGTTCCCGTTTTGAATGAGCGTGCGAGTTGCTGTATGGACTGTGAGCGCTCGTCTGACAGCCACGCCTTCATCTGGGCAGAGTCTAATATTGTGCCCAGGAAAGGGATCATTTGCCAGGGGAGCAGCGAACTCTTGGCTGTGTTTATTCTGAGACCCAGGCATTCTAGATGGCTGAGTAGCACAGACTTGTGGGATCCTAGTTCCGCCTCTGGCTGGGCCAGAACGAGCCCGTCGTCGAGGTAGTTCAGAATGCGCATTTCCATTTGTCTCAAAGAGGAGAGTGCCACTTCCATGCACTTTGTAAAAGTGTGAGGTGCCAGGGACAGTACGAATGGCAGGGCTGTATACTGGTAGATCCTCCTGTGGAACGTGAATCTCAAGAAAGGTCTGTGACGGGGAGCTATCTGGATATGAAAGTAAGCATCTTTCAGATCCACTGAGAAATACTAATCCATCGGGCAAATCTACGCGAGGATATGCTTCAACGTTAACATTCTGAAGGGCCGCTTGATAAGAGCCTTGTTCAGATGTCTGAGGTCTAGGATGGGCCTGAGGCTGCCATCCTTTTTGGGAACAAGGAAGTAGCAGCTGTAGAAGCCAGACTCGCTTTGGGCTGGAGGCACCACCTCAATGGCCTTTTTCCAATAAGCTCATCACTTCGGTGCGGAGAACGTGAGACACGCTGCTCCTTACTGAAGTGGTTTGCAAGCGAATTGGAGCGAGTAGCCTTGTTCTATTGTTTTTATGACCCAACATGACACACAAGGGATGGCTTTCCAAGCCTTGGCCTGGGGCCGGTTGCATAAACCGTTAAGACTAGACTTACAAGTTAGACATACATTTTTTTCTTTAAGACTACATAAAAACATAGACTGGCCTAATTTGATATGAAAAGTAAGACTGAATGCCACTTGCCTAACTGCTAGTGGGTCATACTTGATCTTAAGACACTGTCTTAACATAATGTTTTAGTTTATGCAACTGGCCCCTGGTTGGCCAGGGGTTTCATAGTGTCGAGTGGCAGCATGCTGCGTTTGAGCTGGGCGCTGACCCTTGTGTGGTGCGGAAGAGGAAGAATGCTCTTTTGTTGAGTATTTATGTTTTTTATTGGGTTCGCTATAACAGCGGTTGAGTGCAAGGGAGCGTGCGTTAGAGCGGGCTCACTGCTTGTACTCGCAACAATAACAACAACATTTTTCCTCTCTGCCGGAACTGAAACGGGCCATTGGGGGGAAACTCGGAGCATTTTGGGGGGCGGTCCGGCCTCGGCGAGACTTAGCCCTCCCCTCTTCCTTCTCTGCAGATCAGGTACTGCTTCTAGCATTATCTTTGCCAGGCGCTGGCTTTAACTGGTGCTGAGTCTGCATTTTCTGGTGACTCGAGGAAGCAGATTTGGAGTCCCTACAGGATTGCATAATTCTGTAATCCCAGAATTGAACACAAAATCAAGCTCTTATGTGAGGCTAGTCCATTTGAGTGACAGAGTGTAATATTTATTTACAAGTGATCTCTCCAAATCATTCATTCACAACCTACACTTGTCTACAAAAACCTACAGCTGTTCACTTTCAAAAGGCACAAGAAAGAAGCAGCTGTGTGAACGATCCAACGTTTTGTTTAATAGGTTATTTGAGGTTTAATAATACTATTAAACAACTGTAATACTTAATATAATGTACACTATATTGCCAAAAGTATTAGGACACACTTCCAAATCATTGAATTCAGGTGTTCCATTTACTTCCATGCCCATAGGTATGTAAAAATGGGTTGCTGTCAGAAGCGCAATGAATTCAAGTGTGGTAACGTGATAGGTTGCCACCTGTGCAATAAGTAAATTCGTGAAATTACGTAATTTCCATCATATTCCATGGTCAACTGTCAGTGGTATTATAACAAAGTGAAAGCAATTGGGAACAACAGCAACTCAACCATGAAGTGGTAGAGCAGGAGCAGGATCAGAGCATGCTGATGCGCACAGTGCGCAGAAGTCAGCAAATTTCTGCAGAGTCAATAGCTACAGAACTTTGTGTGGCCTTCAGATTAGCTCAAGAACAGTGCATAGAGAGCTTCGTTGAATGGGTTTGCAATGCAAAGCATCGGATGCAGTGGTGTAAAACATGCTGTCACTGGATTCTAGAGCAGTGGAGACGTGTTCTCTGAAGTGACTCTGGAGCCAGGCCTTCTTGTTCAACATCAGTGCCTGACCTCACAAAAGCGCTTCTAGAACAATCCCAATCCAATTCACACTCCTAGACCTTGTGGAAAACCTTCCCAGAAGAGTTGAATCTGTTATAGCTGCAAAGGGTGGGCCAACTCAATATTACTATATATATATAATATAACTTACTATAAAAGTAAGTAATATATATATATATATAACTTTTGGCAATATAGTGTATATTGGTTCTCATAATGATTGATTTCACAGTAGTTTTAAACAATACATTATTTTCTCAACATCCACTTTTTTACTATTCTGTGTTAATCCAATCACTGATAGTATTAGATATAACACATATATGTATACAAATGTCATAACCCCTTGTAACATTGTTTGTTTGGGTTGGTCTGTTGTGCATTACTAGACAGTGCAGTATCTGGTTTCAGATGCAGCACTTCGCTTCAGAAGGCCTTTATTAACACCCTGGAGCCGTATGGATTAATGTTATGATGGATGGATGGATGGATGGATGGATGCGGACTTCAAAATCAGGAACACCATTATAAAGCTTGGAAGAGCCAGGACATTTTTTAATATAACTCTGATTGTATTCGTCTGAAAGAAGTAAGTCATATACACCTAGGATTGCTTGAGGGTGAGTAAATCATGGGGTAAGTAAATTTTTTGGGTGAACTATCCCTTTAAGACATCAAGAAACCAATTTGTCTTTGAATCTGTTCATCCTCATTTTAATATCATCATTGTCATGATGGTAATGCAATGCAACTGTTACAATAAGTAAGCCTAACCAATATGATAAGAAAAACAAATAACGTTAACTTAAAGAGAATGTAAGTTGTTTTGCTAAAACTAGCTGATTACATATTTTAGAGCAGGGCAGATCTAGCCTGCTTTTAATCATTAATAAAATGACCATTACTTAAAAACATTCCTGATATTTCCAGATTTTCCATGTTCATGGGAACCCTGATATTATGTCAGCATTTTTGAAAGTCAGACATATCATGATCAAACTATATTTTGTAAACAATGTATCATCCAACATTTAAACTACTACAAAGACAAAATTCGCCCCTTTGGATCCACACTAATCTAATCCAATACATTCATAAGATGGGGGTTGTCATGACAGACAGAGGGTAAAAAGTCTCTTGATTTCACCTCCCTCTCTTATTTTTTCCTCCAAGACACAAATTCCAAACAAATTTTGTGCAGCTGTCTATGCCCAGGCCTGCCTAGAAAAGAAAGAGAGAACTTAATGCCAGAAGGGGCTTCTGTGAGAATTAGCAAATATTTTTTTAATACTCAATCTTTGAGTCAATGAAGCATGGGGCTGCAGGATGAAAAGAGATGCAGAGAAGGCAGGGCCCCTCCAGCGGCTCCACCAGTGCTGACGGGCGGGAATCATTTTGATTGATTTATTTTGCCACCATGTGCTGCCTGCATGCAGCGAGTGTTGAGAAAATTTCTAATGCTGTGCAGATCTTGCATACCTGGGATCCACTTTTATCAACTGAAGGCAACCGAAGCTATACACACACACATACACACACATGCATGTGGATAATATGAGTAATTCTCAGGCTATTCTCGGGGTCCACATGAAACGTAACCTATACCACCTTTCAAGCGAACTTAGAACGTCAGATGCAGGATTTGAAAATTCGCTTTCACACTAACAAACCTGTGTGAAAGTGACCTCTGGCATCAAATGGACTGTCTCAACCCTCAAATATGTCCAATAGAGTTACTCTTGAGTGCACAAGGGATCCATTACAATAGGACTGGCTGTCCCTTTAAATGATAACATATATTCATGCAGTCCTTCATGCTGAGTGCACCGGCCTCTGACCTGTTCCAGCAGTGGGGCTGGAAATAAAGCGAATGCCAAGCTACAGTGTGTTTTGTGCTTAGGTTTGTAGCATACATCAGAGGTTTGAAATGGGATTAAATAGAAAAAAAGAGAGTTTATAGTCTTAATGCTTGCAAAAATGGTTTGCCTCCAGGCTTGGATATGTACTGTAGCATTGTTATCTGATATAAGCTTACCTTTTTATCTTTTTCTCAGCCTCTCTCTCTCTCTCTCTCTCTCTCTCTCTCTCTCTCTCTCTCTCTCTCTCTCTCTCTCTCTCTCTCTCTCTCTTTCCCTGCCCTTTTCTTGAATGCACGCATGCTTACGAGTTCAAATGTGAGTTCACGATCACTACTATCAGAATACTGAAGATACCAAACACATCTGCTGAACAAATGGCTGATGTGAGAATGTTATTTCTGATGGTAAAATTTGAGAGAAGCTCTGAGTCCCATTACAGAATACCAGGGGGATCATTCACATTATCACATACTGTATGGCACTTCTAAAACAAAGGCTTTCATTGAGACGCAGATTCAAATTTAAACCTGTTTTTATATAAACTGTCCATATACCACTGTACTAAAAGGTTTTTTTTTAAGTAATACTTGTATTTAGCAAGGATACATTAAACTGATCAAAAGTGACGGTAAAGGTTTAAAAAAAAAAAAAAAATTTGACAAAAAAGTTTATTTAAAATAAATGCTGTTCTTTTGAACATTCCATATATCAAATAATCCTTGGATTTTTTTTTTTTTTACAGATTTCATACAAATATTTAGCAGCACAACTGTTTCAACATCACCAAATGAGCATATTAGAATGATTTCTGAAGGATCATGTGACACTGAAGACTAAAGTAATGCTGAAATTTCACCTTTGCCGTCACAGGAATAATTTTAGTTTTAAAATATTATATTAAAATAGAAAACAGTTATTGTACTATTTTTACTGTATTTTTGTAAACATCTTACCAACCCCAAACTTTCGAAGGGTAGAGTATATCGAGTGCTTCAAAAATAAATCTTTTTTTTTCTCATATATATAAAATACATTTAAAGGTCCCGTTCTTCGTGATCCCACTGTTCAAACTTTAGTTAGTGTGTAATGTTGCTGTTAGAGTATAAATAATACCTGTAAAATTATAAAGCTCAAAGTTCAATGCCAAGCGACATATTTTATTTAACAGAAGTTCCCTTTCAAAGCCTACA
The DNA here is from genome assembly GCA_023566225.1 of Romanogobio albipinnatus. Taxonomy (NCBI): domain Eukaryota; kingdom Metazoa; phylum Chordata; class Actinopteri; order Cypriniformes; family Gobionidae; genus Romanogobio; species Romanogobio albipinnatus. Next base: position 33,498,045 of record CM042243.1, on the reverse strand, counting down.
GCGAACGGCCGGCTTGGACTACATCCTGGTACTTCCTACATAAATGACGTCAGTAGAACAGTAGAACAGACTAACCTCCGCCCACAAGACTACGCGAAAAAAGGGGGCGTGGTCTTGTTGCTGTCCCACGTGGAGAAGAGGACGTGTCGCGTGGAGAAGAGCAAGTGCTGCGTTTCAGTGTGTTTGTCGCCATGTCGTCGAGACGCTGTTATTTTCATCCCGGAGTCAAATCACCTTTGTTTGGCTTTCCCAGGGACGCTGTAGAGATCATTAAGCGCATATATATCTCCCGTTAACAGGCGTGACCTTTCCATGTGCGCTAAGCTGCTGTCGAATCACAACACAGGAACCGTGCCACGTTTGCTAAGCTGCTGTCAAATCACAACACGGGAACCGCTGGCACAATCAGAACTCGTTACGTATTTCTGAAGGAGGGACTTCATAGAATAAAGGAAGTCATCAGCCGTTTTCAGGACAGTGAAAACAGTGGTATACAGATAAGTAAATTGTGTTAAAAATACTGTTTTTTTTTACACGCGAAACATGAACACATGTTATATTGCACACTGTAAACACAATCAAAGCTTCAAAAAGACACGAAGAATGGGACCTTAAAAAAAAAAAAAAAAAAACACTGGTCTCTCTCTCTCTATATATATATGGATCATTTCAGTCATATTTCAGACTCCATGCTACCATTTGTGCCATTAATTAAAATATAATTTGAATACACATGCTTCATGTTGCCATTCTGAGACCTGAACATCAGGAACAATGTCAATAACCTCTGTACATCAGACAATGCACAATACCATACACTTATTGACACAGACAAGAAACAAGAGGTCTTGACAGCAAAAATAATGAGGAGCATTCCTGAGGTGACAGGGCAAATTACGCACACGCAGTGTCCTTATCATTTCTGGGGTTTCTAATTGGAACCGCATATTGTCTCTGAGCGATTTTAACGACTTCATTACAACCTCAGAGACAACATGTAAGAGCAGCCGACAGCATTTCCAGCAATTTCTGGCATTAGAAGGCCGCTCCCTTGGGCCAAGAAAACAAGCTCTGGTTTACATGTTTGAATAGGGGAAGAAAATAGCCCCCAGTTATTTAGCAATGGAAGAAATATGTGAGACACTTTGTACAACCCTATCGCACGGTGCAGGAAGTGAACCTGCCTTAGCAGAGCTCTCGGCTCTGACACGTGGTCATTAGAGTAGAGTCTCACGGTAATTGTGGTAAATGCATGAAAACAGAAGAGCACTTAAGCTTCACCTATAGACACAGAGGAATTTATGATTAATTTCCATTTTGTGAGGCAGTCTCCAGCGCTCAGTCTAAGATGGGCTGTTGCAGACAGAGGAATCATGTTGCAATCCGTGTGTGAACACGTCCACACTGGAGGCCAAATCGTGAACTCTCAGCTCCAGACCTGGATATGACAAGCCTGCATCTCTCTACATCACTGTGATATTGGTATGTTTAAAGAGAAAACTCAAGTCAAATTAGGCACAACATTTACTGACCATCTTAATCTCATACTCTGCTGGCTATGCCAAAATAGTGCCCTCTACTGGTCACAATCAATGAAAGTGTTTAAAAAAGGAAACGTATGCAACAAGCAGCATCTAAAATTCATACTGACACATCCTATAATGATTTGCTCATGCATACTCATTGGAAGCAAAAAAAAGATGATTGCAAAAAACGGTATCATACTGTTGTTCTAAGAACGTGTTTATTTTTGGGACAATTTACAAATTTAAATCAAGTTCACGTTAACTGTGGTCTGAACTACCAGATGCATTTACACTAGGCTGAGTTGTGCCTATTACGTATCAAACCACCTCTTGATCGGATTGCTATCCGTCTCGAAAGCATTTACACTCGCCCTTTGGGTTGTTCATCAAATCTTTAAAAGAAAACGTTTACAAAATATTAGATAATGACAGACATTTTAGACTGTTGTGGGGTAAAATAATGGCCACTGCTCTCACGTTATCAAACGTGAGAAGGGAGGAGTTGAATCCTGAGTGGACAGCCTAATAATTGTAGAGGTTACATTAGTTTATTACTCTTCAAAGGGCTGAAAAATGCAGCAGATCAATGATCATGCAATTTGGGGATCGTTTTTAGAGAGCAATTTAACACAGAAGAAAAGCACTGAGGTAAACCAAACACAACAGCTGTCCTTGTTCTCTTATGAACTTGGATCAAACATGCTGAAAAGAGGGCACAGGTCTCAGGGCCAGAGTTCGTGCCCTCAGAGAGATGTCGCTGACACATAATCGAGACAAAGATTGATTCCTTTAGGTGGAGAGTGGATTCTTTCGCTACGTCAGAACAAATGCTCACCTTGCTGGAGGATTTTGCCAAAGTACTTGTTCTGGCTGGTACAGTTCCAGCGGCGAAAGCGGAACTGGTATTGGCATTCTCGCACGCCCAGCTTGGCGCCCTTGGCAACTTCGTTGACGATCTCCGGCTGGGTCTGGCAGAGCTCGGCCTGTTTGCCCGCCAGACGTTTGGTCTTCCTGCAGATGCTATTCGGGTCCATGACCAAGGGACTCCCCACTGCCCTGAAACCAACAAAGCTTCATCAGATGACTCATCTGAACTACATAAGGTTTCACAAGATAAAGTGCGGTTATCTCCTCAAACCGCACGGCACACAAACCACTTTAAATGATGTAAAGCATTATAAATTTAATGTTCTGTTGCTTTACTGCACGGTTCAGGTAAAGGTCTGAGCAGATCCTCATTCATTTAGGCTTTTCGTGGTTTTTAAGCATACTCATTGTTCCTTGCAGATGACAAAGAAAATAAACAGAAAAAAGACAACTACTAGAGTCAGACACACTATAATGTCAGCGGTAATCGTATTACCCCTTTGAACATAAACAGATAACATTTAAAGCAAAAGAGCTGCATCTTAATTGCTGGGTTTTATCAAAAGTGACGACAGACGTGTGTTTACACTTGAATCAATTGTTTATTTCAACTGCTAATGGGAGAAGAGGCCTCTGGTCCAAAGCGTGGAGCGAGCTGCCAGAGCTTCCCGTGACAGTCGCTATGACGTAATGTAAGAATGGCACAATCCTCCGGTTCTTACTTTTTAATAACTCTCGCCGTATTAGAGTGAAGTTCAGCGTCTGTGATCCATGCAGCTGAAGTCGGTTTTTATCATTACGTTGCCGTCTGGGGGAGCAGAGCTCTGTGCGAATACCTCATTGCTTTTCATTCACCCCTGTCTAGGCTAATCTTTCAGACTAATAACATTCATCTGCCGTGCGAGTTTGTTTTAAAAAGTCAAACCAACGCTCTTGCCAGTCGCCTTCCATGGCGGTCTGATAAGAAATACGAGAGGGGAGATAACAGGCTTTACAAGTGATGCATCCCATCCTGATAGACCTAATATTTCATTTACATATGACCACTCAACAGAAGTCTTTGGACATGGAGCAGTGCGGGTGTGTTTTGCTGTGATATATCCTTACATGTGCTAAAGGGCACATTGAATTCATTTCATTGCACATTAGAAAACTATTTATTATTTTATTCAATTTAAGTTATGCCAAAATAATTAATTAACTGTTTTTCCCTCACTATATTAGTGAGATGTCATTGTGTCATTCTTTGGAACAACATGAGTTTCTATAATTTCAAATTCTCATATTTGTTTTAGTGGTTTAATGCAAGGAATATTCCACATATGTGTGGTCACATGGAGTACTGGTTAAAAACAACAACAACAACAACAACAACAACAACAACAACAATAATCTTTTGATGGGCAGCTTTAAGTATTTAGTTTGTACAATCTTTCTTTTGAATCACTAATGCCTCTCAAATCAGTGAGGGTCAGATTATTGCTTTTACAGTTCGACTTAAACCATGTATTATGTTGCTGTTCCTAATAAAGTCACAAGCCAATTGGCACACACTATTCACCAATGTCAATTTTTACTTGTATTCGGCGCCTGGAGAGAATTTTGGACTCTGCCTATAGAAAAAATGTGCAGGAGATGATGGATTTTAGTAAAAATCACTATTCATTATCCATAGCACTTCTGTAAAGCCAGCAGCAGTTTTTACTCATCACAAATACCTGATGATGTATTACAATAATTGATATTACTGTATGAAATTATATTTTCCATGTGAAAATATATTGTTTTTCACACGTAAAATAGCATTTCACACAGATTACAGTATATATATATATATATATATATTGATATACAATATATTGCCAAAAGTATTAGGGCCGAATCATAGAATTCCGGTGTTCAATGGCCGCTTCAATGGCCACATGTGTATAAAATCAAGCACCTAGGCATGCAGACTGATTCTACAAACATCTGTGAAAGAATGGGTCGCTCTCAGGAGCTCAGTGAATTCAAGCGTGGTACCGTGATAGGTTGCCACCTGTGCAATAAGTCCATTCGTACAATTTCCTCACAACTAAATATTCTACGGTCAACTTATAGTGGTATTATAACAAAGTGGAAGCAATTGGAAACAACAGCAACTCAGCCACGAAGTTGTAGGCCACATAAAATCACAGAGTGGGGTCAGCGCATGTTGAGGCGCACAGAGTGAAGAAGTTGCCAACTTTCTGCAGAGTCAATAGCTACAGACCTCCAAACTTCGTGTGGCCTTCAGATTAGCTCAAGAACAGTGCGTAGAGAGCTTCATGTTCTGACCTCAACCCAATAAGACACCTTTGGGATGGATTAGAGCGGAGGCTGCGAGCCAGACCTTCTCGTCCAACATCAGTGACTGACCTCACAAATGTGTTTCTAGAAGAATGGTCACAAATCCCATAAACACACTCCTAAACCTTCTGGAAAGCCTTCCCAGAAAAGTTGAAGCTGTAATAGTTGCAAAGAAGGGTGGGCCAGCTCCATATTAAACCCTATGGATTAAGAATGTGATGTCATAAAAGTTCATGTAAAGGCAGACGTCCCAAAACTTTTGCCGATATAGTGTATATCAATGTATGATCATAGTGGCCCATGCATAAATTCTCCATAATTAAGAATGCTTTATACATTAATTATGTATTGATGGCACATTTGTTTATATTTGTTTTATTATTTCAATGACAGTATAACAATGTCTCCCTTAAAAAAAAAATCTAATTTGGTTTTCAGTTTGATTTTGACACTCCAGCAGCCCACCAGGAAAAGTCTGCTCCTATAGTGCTTAACAAACAGGCATGCGTTAATTATCTCTATTATTTCACAGTTCTCGATCTTCACATGCAGATACAATGTTTTCCTCGGCAGTCTCTCTGATTATCTACAAACCTGTGAGTTTCTCAGCGCCAGGATCACTGCTCAAATAATGGAACCACATTTTACAGCAGGAGGTGTAGACTCGTAAAAGAGCAGACAGTGTTGGAGCGACTCTCTCTTTCCAAGACCTGTTCCACTGTCAGAAGGGGCGAGGCAAAGCACAGGCTTATAAAGGAAAGCTTGAATATCACAAAAGTGGCCCTGGGACACATATGTGGTCACATTATGGCTTGGGTGATATAGAGATGAAGATATTCGTCTGTGTCTGATGAACCATCCCTTCCCTGGCTCTAATCGAAACCAGCCACGACCATGGCCAAAAACATAACAATAGACAAAGGAACATGCCTGCGGAAAGAGTCAATCTGGACATGACGATCACTTCAGCCATTTCTCATAGTGATTCATATTAGGATTTTAATTTAGGGGATGCTGATCCGAGGTCAGCACATAAGGCTGGTATCTAAGCAGAGGAAGACCACACGCCCTACCATCATTCTCACTGCTTTATTCAAAGCCACTCTTTCCTCCATCTCCTTTATCTGGTGAGACTCCTGGATGTGATAAGCGAGAGATGGGGCCTAATCATAACATGGAAAAGGATGTACCCAACTTGTGCAATCAGGAATATCCAAAAACAGCCACACCGTGATGTATGAGAGAGATAATACAGAGGGAACGGAGGGGGGAACTGTGATTAAGAGAAGTTATCCAAATAATCAGTGCGAACATACACATGCACATTTATCTTTTCATAGACCCGTCGTCCTCTGCGACTGCTGAGACCTCAGGTTACATTATGAATTGCGCGGTTACAGATAAGTCTCTTCTTTTTTCACTTTGTGAAAGAGCGAAATTCATCCCTACTTAATCCCCCAAGTATGCTGGATATGAAGTCAGTTACGACAGGGCTGGAACTGTACAGAGTGGCTTGGGTTCACTTCTGTGGCGCGTGGCGCTGAGCCATGGCACAATCTCGTCTTGGAGTGCGCCACTAAATCATGCGAGTGGAACCGCGGCACTACGCAACTTCATCACCACAACGCTGTCCGTCACACGCAGATGGGACAGACCAGAAAAAACGCGAGAGCGGCAGACGCATGCTCTGAGGTGAAACACTGCAAGTGAGGCCAAACGGGCCAAGCAGCTGTCATCCAATCGTTATCTGATCCATCTCTCAAGGCCGCTTGATTGGATATCTCTCCATTCTCCAAATGAGATTCGCTTCTCTCAGACTGAACATCTTAGAGGAGACTGTGCAGTCTGGGACACACTCACATACATTGGTTAGGTCCAATAGGATACTTGGAGTGGTTTAAAAAAAAGGCAATTCTGTCGTCATTAACTCACCCTCCATACCTGTATGACTTTCTTTCTTCTGTGAAACACAAAAGAAGATATTTTGGAGAAAAAAATTGTTGTCCTTACAATGAAAGTCAGTGGAGTCCAATGTTGTCTTTTTGGACCCCATTGAATGGGCAAAAACTGTTAAAACATTCTTCTTTTTTGTTTCATAGAAGAAAGAAAGTCAGGCTTGGAACAACATGAGGGTGACTGAAAAATGACCAGAATGTCATTTTTTGAGTAAACTATGCATTTAAAAGAAGGTGAGGGAAATTATATTTAGATATTTTAACTTAATATTGTACATTAAAATGCTAAAACTCATAAAAGCAGGTGTAAACTAAACATAATTTTTAATTATTTTTGCAAAATGTAATTATTATTATTATTATTATCTATTGTTTTATTGCAGAACATACAGTTCTTGAAGCCGCTGCAATCACAAATGGCATTATGGTTCATTAATTTAATATATTGACATATACTGTATATGTTTCATTATTACATCAGAACATACCGGAGGAAATATTATACGAGGGGCCTTTGAATATTTTGTTGGACAATGGGAGCCTTCAAGTCAAAAAGTTTGAGATTGAGAACACTGCTTTAACAGAATAAAGAGATTGTGAGGTCACACACGGGCATTTAAATGCAAAAATGTAGACTGTGAGTGGACTCACACACACAGACATAAAAGCTAGAGGGTATGGCGCGTGCACAGGCACACCTGTCCAACAGACTCCTGGCGGGGTGCCAGCACATGACCCCGAAGACTCCAGAGGAGGTGAGGCTTCCCATCGCTTCCTCAAGCACTCAGCTCTCAGCCCCGCAGATCAGAGCACAATCAGAGTCCTGAGAGCCAGTTTATCTGCCTCCGTTTCATCTCCTCTCAGCATGTGAATGGCACGCTGTCTGTCAGAGACCCTCGGCACAGCCCAGCACCAGACGAGAGGTTTGCGATGGCATGCGTCGTGCCCCAAAGAAAGCATCATTGTCTTCGCAAACTTTTTTAGACATCCAGGTGTATGAAGGAGAGTGTGTGTGCATAAGACGTGTGAGGAGAGCTTTAGGTGCAGCTGACATTGTATAAGGTGGAAAAGTGAAAATTCTAAGTTAAACAACACCCTTGTTAAAAGTAATGTGTCACTTTGGATTGTCTCTGTTTATCAAACAATCTCCCTCTTGTCAAACTCGTGCATTTCAGAGTGTTAAGGGAAGGAGTAGTTTATGATGACACCCACAGCCCGGAGGTCCAGCTAAAATTCCAACTCTGACCTGATGTGTCTATCTTCGAAACAAAGTAAAGCTTAACCCTTAGTAAACCCACGATGATGAAAGCTATGATCAACGACTTGTATGGCATCACAGTGAATGTCTCTGTACAGATTTCAAATGTATTAACCTTTTGAGAGTGACCTCCTGATCCATCGTTTTTTTTTTTTTTTTTTTTTTTTGACTTAATGTTCTTTTAACAAAACAAGCACTTTATAATATTGCAATCTTTATTTATTTTTTTATAACATCTGTGCAATTATTTACTGTGAATAACACTCTTAACAGTTTTGCATTTTTATTTTATGAGAAGTGCTCAATGGAAAGTGACTTTATGAATAGTTTTCATAGAGTATGCAGTAAATAAGCCACCAAATCACAGACAATATTGTGTACAGGAATTCATTTTTTTGCCTGTAATCAGCAAAACCGCACTACATGCACTCTTAACAATAAAGGTGAAGCAGAATGCTTATAACCATATAAGTTACACTTTTTCCCTTTATAAAACAATCTATATTGCTGCATGGTTTAGCCTACAGACTTCAAAAACCAAAACACTGGTCTGAACACCCTAAACTTTTTAACCTCCAGAGAACCATAAAACCCACTCAGGAATACAACAACAGGTTTCATGCTGAACCAGAGAACCATTTATTGTTAAGAGTGCCTATGGATGTTTATTTATAGAATAATGATGCAATAAGCCGGAACAGTGCTGTCATATTTTTATATTAGATCATCTCTAAACATAACGTTGAAGTTTCCATAATCACATTGATCGAACTTTAAATATGGAGCTAGCTTGCTGGAATTGCGTTTGAGCGCGCGCCTGAGATATTACTTACCACCAGAGCCCGATAATGTTGACTGGACAAAGCAGGATAAAGAAGAGAGCAAGTTGTGTTCTGGAAAGTGGAATCGTCATGGTCAAATGCCTTTCGAAGGACCGAAGTGTACGTCTGATGCTGAAGAACTAGTCCAGAGATGAAAATGGCTTGTCCTGGGCGAAAGTTTGATAATAGCCTATCTGAGAAGATTCAGAACTCCTGGATAATACACTTCCAAGAAGCACATAATCGGGTGAGGACGGTCGCAAAATCCGCTCGGAGAGTCGTCAGCATCTTCATTCTTTCTTGGAGATCTTCATCCATCAAAACCAGATAAATTGAGGAAAATTCCAGGCAGAAGCGCACTTAGATAGGTTAATGGAATGTAGTCAAACCTCTCGAACTACTAAAATGCCAGAAATTGTAAAAAGCGTTTCCGTTTGGAATGTCAAATATTCAGTTTTTCTTTTGAAGAGCAAAACTGTTGATTTGAGTGCCATGTGCTGAACCTGTGTGCGCGCGCCTTTCTGCGAGTGCTCCAGATCTCATCCTGATCCAAACAGGTAGACGTCTAGGCATTTCGTGCTCCTCTCGTCACACTTTTTCCTGCCTTCAGCTGGGGACCTTTTTCTCGTGGTGTAAGAAATTCAGAGCTCATCACCCACTCAGTGACGTCGCCCGGGGCTTGAGTCAGGAACCTTGTCATACAGGGAAAAAAAAACTGTTCTGATACAGTTTCTGGATGATCAGGTACACAACTCATTATGAATGTCCATTGCTGTTAATAAGCGGTTTATTTTGTGATTTTGAGATTTCAAAATAGAGAATAATCAATCTGTAGAAGCAATGGCAGACCTGTTTAAATAAATTAGATATACATATTGGCAAATGTTTTTTTTTAAATATAAATAAATAATATGGCGAAATATTATAATTAATATATAAACTATATATAAAGCCTATATTTAAGAAGGTCATTGGTATAGATGCCTCATTTAATAGAAATAAATATCTGTCTCTGATAAGAAGTCATGTTTGATTCAGTCCAGACAAAGTGAGCAATGGTGACACACTTTATTCCAGTATTACATTACTGTGAATGAACACACTTGTGCTCAGGTATCTAGAAACTTTCCCAACTCACTCCAAGTGACTTAGCGTTGCCGTCTTGCTTCTTCAGAAACATTATCAAATATTTTAAGATTCCTTTTGTTGTAGAAAGACAATCCAAAAATTCTCAAATTCCATTCAGCTTGTGATTTTGCATTCCAGCCCCCCATTGTTTAAATAATGATTTATGAACATATCAAATCGTAAAAAAAACAGTCATATTTAGCCTGTAGTGCATTTAAAACAAAACCATAAATCTCACACATTTGGCCTGTAATAGCCGTCCTCTCATCTATCATCTGTATTATCACCCTCATTAACTGTCCTCCCAATGTAATTTGTGGCTCTCAAGACAGTTCTTCATTGTGATGTTGTCTTCATTCGCCGTACACGCTCTACCTCATCCATCCGATGGCCAGGGGGTCCCGAACTGAAATCCAAGACCTCCCTGCTCTTTTGAAGTCTCTCTTTACTATTGGTTACAGTGATGTACTGCATCACATACAGGTAAAATCAAAGATGGAAGCTCTGTTTCTGTTTTCATATCTCATTTGAGATAGCTGGGAGCAGAAAGGAGATGTGATAGGCTGTTTATCTGTTATCTCGGGGTCAGGTCTTTTTGATTTTCACTCTTTGTTTTCCCTCCAGCTTCAAAGCAGAAAATATGGAACAGTTTGAGGTGCAGGTGTGTTGCAGCTCAATTTATCATTACATAAAAGAGGGAAGATATCCTGTCTTGAGGGACAGTTTAATTGCAGAAGAACGGCGATCAATTCTGGTGTGAAGGCAAATACATTTCCTGAAAGGTAGTGCATTTGGCATTATGTACAGAATTGCTCAATTTAGCAATGACATACTTTAAAAAAATCGAATCAATTCAATAAATAACATCTAATTGCACCAAGACAGGTTTGCTCATGTTATTCCTGTAGTTAGATGAGATGAAGAGCCTTCTTTATATTAAAGAAAGTTATGAACTACTTTATCATATCTCATCTATATATATCTGCTGCATAATTGGAAACATGGCTTTGACAAAACAGACTGTGCACTCTTTCTCGCTTTCTCTCTTCATACATCATACGTGTGTGTGTGTGTGTGTGTGTGTGTGTGTGTGTGTGTGTGTGTGTGTGTGTGTGTGTGTGTGTGTGTGAGAGAGAGAGCGAGTGTGTGTTTTGTTTGGGAGGAGCGATTCTTCATACTTGGCTTAAACTTTATGGACAATAAAGATCCCATTTCAAAGTACAGCAGGGTGTTGAGCCTGGGGTCTTGGCTAAGCGTTCCTGGGAACAGCCCTCTGAAGGCCAGGAGAATATCTTCAGCTGACACATGGCGCGGAAAAATCCCCATGCAGACCGTGTGGCAAAACACACGCCTCTCATTTACTCAGCACTAAATTTACAATCAATCTCTCAGGTAAAGCCGAGACCCCACTTCAGCTACTAAAACCAATGACAAAAAAAAAATCAATGAAAAAAAAATCTATGTTAATTATGATCTCCCAACGTTTTCCTATTGTTTAACATTCTGGTGTCAAACTGGGAGTGAGACAACTCCCTGTTACGTTAGCATCCAATGCGATTAGAAATCCCATTGCACACAATATTTTTTAAGCATAGTTAAAAATTACATCCAAATCAAAACCACATGACGCTTATGTGCCATAACCTTTATAAACAAGCCACAGTCATTTCTGGAATCCCCACGAGAAGTCAAGTTCATGAAATTCCTTCACCACTGGCAGTAGAGTTTGTGTTATAAAACGTCAATATTGCCACACGCTTCTGTGTGTCTGTGAACAGGCTGCTCAGTATGGAGAGAGGACAGTGTCAAGTCATGCCATGACCTAAACAACAGAGGATGGGAGGGGATTCGGCAGACATGCTGTTTCCTGGAACTCGCATCAGATGAGTAAGATTGTGTCTTTTCAGAACATGGGGGCAGAGTTAAACATGTATAATCACAGCGCACTTTATAATAATCTGTTTTGTGCATTATCATTTATTCTAATAAAAAAAAGCTGTTGCTCACCACAAGATTTGAGCCATTATGAATCAGTGCTTGCTCTGTAAGGTTTTTTTCAGACTCTGTTCCTTTTTTACAGATCGTGAGCTCAGCCTTTCAGCAGCAAGAGTTTTCACTTGGAGTACCGTAATTAATTCCAGAAGAAGTCACATCTTCCAAATGGGTCGCTTTTAATACTCCGTAATAGCATCACTTGTGAACTTTGGGCCAAAGGATTGTGTGAGCCTTTGAGTTTTAGGGAAGATGTCTTTAACTCTAATGGTTGCCATTTAGCATATGAGTACAGTGCGGATGGTCGTATTGGCCAAGTTCATTTAACACCAACTTGAGGAATTTCTCAAGTACACTGATGATTCATTTAATACGCTTCACCACAAATGTGCTGAGATGGAACATTTCCGTTTTTGTGGAATTTTCAAAAAAATACGGAGAATCAGTGTCAATGTGCGTAAATACAATTTTATTTACATTTTTAAACAAAAATTTTATATTTATATTTCTAATTTTATATACATAAAATTAGTAAAAAATACACACACACACACATATATATATGCAAAATATTTTTTTTCTAGAAAATACCACAAAACCGGAAATGTTCCAAATGTTCCATCTCAGCATATTTGTGTGGTGAACCGTATTATATTAAGTTTATTAAATTAATCATTAGTGTACTTGATACATATAATTATATATATCATTTTCATGTGATTATTTATATTTGGGCAGACAGCCTACCTTTTTAAAATTATTATTTAATTATTTATTATTTAAAAAAATATATTGTATATATTTAGATATTAATACATATAGTAAAACATGTATCTTATATGATTTGAGTGTACATTTCATACATTATTTAACATCTAGATGAGAAAAACACGATAGCATAAAAATTAGACATTGCAATGCAGCATTGAAAAAATGTAGTCGTTGCACGGTCAAAAAGCCAAGCTTTCTGGTGAGATACACATTTGCAAGGAGATGAGCCAAAGAGATAATGGGCCACACACTGATTCCTGGAGTGATAAACTCTCTGCAAATTAGAATCAGCACCTTTTTTTTTTTGGTCAAGCTGCACTTGACACAAGTAGCTTTTCATCCAGTTCTTTGTCCTTATGTTTACTAAACTTATCAACGGAAAAAGGAAAAGGAAAATCAGCAATGTTTAAAGAAAGGAAAACTATTTTAACAATTTTGAACTTCTCTGTAGTGATAGATAGTATGATGATGAAACAGTCGTTTCCCTGAAACATCCCATTTATTTTATAGGCACATGGTGGTACGAAGCAAAACTCGTACAGCTGGATATAATTTTCCCTAAGCCATGAATTTCTAGGGGGTTTTGAACTCTAAATCTGTGAGCATACAGCACCACCATGTGTTAAGATTTTGTTACTATAGGCAGATTGTGTTACCTTTTGGCTAGTACACTTGGCTACAGTTTCAGAGACTAGATGGGGGTGCTGAAAAATGTGAATTGTGTTCATTTAGTATAGTTTAATTAAACAGTTAGTTGATTTTGACATTACACTATCAAATGGATAGTGTCACAGCCGTTTTAATCACAGCCTTTTGCAAGCCAAGTGCCAAATACTTAGTAATACCAATCAAATTTAGCCAAGAAACAAATGTTGAAAGAAAATGTCAACTCTTATACATACCTTTATCCTAGCAGCTTGACATGAATATGTCTGATGACAGATCATGACTGTCAGATGGCTTCTGCAACATAATCGTTCACCTCTCCTGCCTGCAAAATGCAAAGCAAACTTAAAGTCTACGCAATAAAAAAGTCTCCTTCTGTAGAAAACGACTAATGCAATACTTATATCAAGCCAATTCAGTTTAACATGCCCTTTCGAAGTTCCACAGAAAACCAAAGAGTAGAAAAGCCAACATGTCCTGACAGAGACTTGATAGGTTTAATCTGGAACTAGGCTGATCATGTTTCCCACTCAGATCAGCAGAACTAGGTGAGGTGCTGTGATTTCCAAAGGAAAGGGCTTCCACTGTGATGTGTCGTCCTTAGGTAAACATGCAAATATGCTTGATAACATCTAACACACCCTTGATCTATTAGAACAAAGAGCTCAGTGAGGGAAACGTTCCCTCTGGGGGTTTTGTGGCCCGTAAAGAAATTGTTTCCACTCAGTGTGTTTGTGTGTGATGTGTCAGAGAGATTTGGGTGGGTCTTGTACATTTTCACTCATGTTAAGTTACTGTTCAAGCCTCTTACTGAGTTCAAGCCTCAACTCATGGATATTTGAAAGGCAACTATTTATTGGAATGGTTGCTTTGCAAAAACAAACAAACTAATCTAATAAAACTACAGTAAAGAATTAAAGTAAAAGTTCAGCTATAAATGTGTCTACATAGAGTTCTTCACAATGATTAGAACTTGATTAGAACTATATAAACTAAATAAATAAATTGGATTGATGGATGGACAGACAAATAAAAATATAAATGTGAAATGACTGTCTTTATCCCCCCGACCCAATTTTTCCTACGGCTGATGGTTTATGATTTAGAATGTTTTAGTCATAAGCTCCTTGTTCCTTCTTAATTTACTGCAAGTGGTTATGAAGTATATCTTCATGTCCACTTTATAGGTATTTATGAAAATTATAAACTTCATAACTTGTTCCATTGCAGCTATATTATTCATATCATTGCTTGAAAAAAGTAATAATTGCTTTTAAATATCACCAATAAAATAATGATACTAAAAAAATAAGTAATTTATTGTTGTTATTATTATTATATTAAAAATGACAATTATTTTACTGATTGTAGTCAGCCATCATTAAATATGAGCCCACGTCGCCATCTAGTGGAACAAATACAATAAATGTAATCATCTTTAGAGTAGTACAAGAAGTAACCATTAAGTCCGAGATCATGACATAAAATATAAAATGTTATGATGACCGAGATTCTATTCAGGATACCATTTTGAAATTTCATTTTCAGTTTTAAAGGGACCGCTTACCCTCCAAAAATAAACGTCATTACAAAGTGACAGTAGCTTTGCTTTTCGTGCGTCTCAATCATCTCCCTAGTTCAGTAGTCAGGGCACTGATCAGGACATAAGTCAATGGGTTGACTCCCTTATCAGTGCCCTGACTACTGAACTGTGGAGTTGATTGCGACGCAAATATTTTATTAGGTTTTAAACAGGTTTCAAACGGAAACGCCCCGCCCACAGAGAACGTGAGCCCCGCCCATTAGGGGGATGCCCAGGCTCTTTGTAATGACGTATGCTCTTGTGGGCGGGGTGCTCAATTTCCTCAGGGAAGAGCGACAGCGCCACTGACACGTACGAATGTCTTAATATGTCTCAATAATTTGGAGGAAGGTGATACAGTTACAGGAATACGCCCAATGCATTTCCGTTAGTATTCGAACGGCTTTCTTAATGTGCCCTACTCTGCTCAGAAGGTCGCGCTTAAAGGAGGTGTGTACTGCACCAGAAGTCGGAGTACAATGAGGTTTTCTATGCTGATCAGTCTGTTAAGGCCGATCGGCCCAGTTATTATCGGGATCTCTCTGGGATTTACTCTGAGTTTGCTAAGTGTGAGCTGGGTCGAGGAGAGCTGTGACGTTAATGCCATAGGGGATGAAGGAATCGTTTTATCCCAGGATGGAAGTCTGAAAGGAGCCCGGAGACCCAACTCTATTTCCCCTGGGAATGATGATGGTGGTGAGGAGGAGGAGGATTTCCAGCCGAGAATAATCCCATATAAACCAGTGAAACAGACTCAGCCCAAGAAACTTTTCAGGTAGACATACCTTTCAGCCTGCTTCATTGTGGTTCACGCCAAAAATAACATCCCAGTTTAAAACATAATATCTACGCCAGTCGATGTATGTATTTTTGAACAGGCATTCCTGATGTAGGCCTAAGTTGCCTTGTTTACACCGTTATGTATACATGTATACTAGTAGAGACAAAAAATATTCTAAATGTCCCCAAAGACAATCAAATCCTCTGTTGGGGACAGAAAAATATCCCACTTAGGGCATGGAGTATAGCGTTGAGGTCAAAGTCTAAGTACAGTAATTATTATTATGAATAATACCGGTACGTTATGTATACAAGCTTCTCTGTGTTCTCTGTCTATGAGAGAATATTTCCCTAATGACTGACTAAAAACCATAGAAGAAACACACACACACACACACACACACACACACACACACACACACACACACGCTGGAATTGAAGGCTGCTTTCAAGGTTAAACTTGGTTATTCTTGTTGTAAATCAGTAGTGCTTATGATTTCGATTTCCTCAAAATGAAAGAACATTGAAATTAAAATTGCATTTTGCAATATAGACCTAAAATCTTTACATTAATCATGTTATAACAGTCAATGACATTTTGACAAGATAAGTGACTTAAGTTGTTAAAGATCAGTATTTTTTCAGCCGGTGCAAACATAAACAGTTATTTTCATCTCATACTGAAGACAAAACACAAAATTCTTCTCTTAATAACTGAAAAACTGTTACGGAGAAACTAAATGAGAAAGCTTTGAGTTTGGTTTCAACTTTTAGTAATGTGACAAACTCTACACTTTAATGCTGGTAGTTTAGGCATTGACAATTACAGATAAGTCAAATATTTGCTTTTGCTATTTAAACAATTTTGCAACAAGATTGCCAATGACTCAGTGGCATTTCAAACACTGAGAGGTATTTTTTTTTTTCATGGGAATTAGATGAAACAGGCTGTGGCAGGCTTAAACTGTAACTGTAACAATCTCCTACTTTTGATACATCCCACTGGGAACTCTAATCCTTAAGGGTGGCTCCCATGGTGCTCATTTCTCCATTTCAGTCAATGGTTGCTTGCAATACTCCGAGGTAAATTAGGAAGGTTACAGACAATACTGTTAACTAATCCCATAACATGAAAGGGTCAGTTGTCTTTGGTTCTCAGTTCACATTGACCTCATACTAACCTCTGCCTACCAGCACTGGTTTAAAAAGCTGAATCCTGATAGTTGACTGCTAAAAGTATCTGAAATATTTGTTTTCAGGCTCACACCCATACACACATACACCCACTTGGGCAAATACAATGGGTAAAGCAAAAATTGTAAAAGTATTTAGTAGTCTTTTAATGGTCTGACCCATTTTAATCATGGGTCTGCAATATTCTCCTGTACTCTAAAGCATTAAATACATTTTCACAGTGAAGTAGCTCATCAATAGCAGCAGCTAAAAAGGCGTCCCACACTTTACTGTGGTAAAGATGCATTTATTATTATAATTCTCACTGATCTGGAACGCCACCATGCAACTTTGCTGAACCACTCTGAATCAAACTTATATTTTACTTGTATTACTAATATTATAAGTTGTTTCTCATTGTTGTGACATCTTTTATATATATATATATATATATATATATATATATATATATATATATATATATATATATATATATATATATATATATATATATATATATATATATATATATATAATTGCATATGCATACAGTATCTCACAACTGTGTCTTTCTCGCATATTTGCATAGCTTTAGTTTTAATTAAATTTTAATTTAGTTTTAACTTTTTTCCATTCATACAAAAGCAACATTTCAAATTTAAGTTAAAGTTTTTAATATGTTATTTATATTTGATTTCATTTCAGCCTTATGTAATTTACCTAAAGTGTATATGTTTATACCTTTTTAATAGTTTTACTTTCAATTTTATCTTTAATTAACAATAGCAACAATGTTTTCAATGCAACTTTTTCTTATTATTGTGACGATATATATCTCGTAATGTCTTGTATCTTTATAACATGCAACTGAAAGTTTGAATCTCACAATGTGGCCAGATTTCTTATTTTAAAGGGGGAGTGAAATGCTGTTTCATGCATAATGAGCTTTTTACACTGTTAAAGACTTGGATTCCCATCCTAAACATGGAAAAAGGTTTTTTTTTTTTTTTTAAATATATATAAAGTTGGACGTTTGATGGAGTATTTCTGTGCCAAAAATACTCCTTCCGGTTTCTCATAAGTTTCGGAAATTATTTTTCGAGTATGGGTATATGTGATGTCAGATGGGGCGGAATGTCCTTGTACGGGCCGTACGGGCTCTTCGCGTGTGCGCGACTAGAGCAAGAGAGCTGTGCTGTAGTCACAGGACTTCACAAAATCAACAATGTCACCAAAGAAGTGTTTTTGGTTGTCATGGCAAGACAACCCTGCACAGCTTCCCAAAGAACCCAGCGTAAATGGGACAGTGGATGGAGTTTGTTTTTCCAGAGATGCAACGGAGTTGTGCAAGTGTTTGTTTGTTCCCTGAATTTCGGCGACGATGGTTTATAAACAAGGTACAGTTCAACTCCGGATTTGTAGGTCGTCTAATGCTGAAAGATGAAGCAATCCCAGCGATTAAGGTTCACAGTCGTGTGTTAGTAAAACTGCTTCAAATGTCTGTGTTTTTAGCTATCGATTCCATTGTTTTTCTATGTAAACATGCATAGCTCAACGCAATAGCACACGCTCGTCATTCTTTTGCTCTGCCCAAACGATACGCCCCCAGCCGCTCTGCTTTTTTCGGAAAAACTCGGTACAGCGTATCTTTCTTTTATAAATATAATAAAACTAAAGACTTTTTCGAGATATGAAAGATGCAGTACTACTCTATAGGCACTCGAGATTGACATCCCCCCCCCCCCCCCTAAACCTTATCTCTGAAATGACCAGTTTATTTTTTTACTGCAATGTGGATACAGCCTTCCATGTTTGGCTTGGTTAATCATTGCAATGACAAAGTTACAGTACTGTGTTGAACAATCATGAGTTATAAATTGTAATGTTTTGTCTGTTTCCACAGGGCGAAATACATCAGCACAGAGCTGGGAATTCGAGAGCGTCTTTTCGTGGGAATACTCACCTCCAAAAACACCATCAACACTCTGGGTGTGGCCGTCAACCGCACTATCAGCCATCATCTGGACAATGTTGTGTTCTTCACTGGCACACGAAGCCACAAGATACCCCACGGGATGATCGTGGTCACCCACGGCGATGAACGCCTCATTTGGAACATGTTCCAGACCATAAAGTATATACTAGAACATTACATCACAGAGTACGACTGGTTCTACCTCGCCCAGGACGACACGTACACTCAAGCGGATCGTATCAAGGCTCTGGTGGAGCACTTGAGTATGGACCGGGTGCTGTACATGGGCAGCCCAGAAGAGTTCATCGGTGGTGAGATGCAGGGGCGTTATTGCTATGGAGGGTTCGGATACCTGCTGTCCCGCAGTCTATTGTTAAAACTCCAGCCCTTCCTGGAGAACTGCAGGAACGACATCCTCAGTGCCAGACATGACGAGTGGCTTGGGCGATGCATCATTGACTATGCTGATACGAACTGCGTGGAAGAATTTGAGGTGAGATAAATCCTGCTTTCAATGGAAGTTTACAGATATGCAAATAGCTTTACAATGTCTTAAAGCTGCATGATTAATCATTAACACCCTTGCAATCTTATTCCTACATGTCAATGATTCTAATGATTCCTTTGACAAGTACGATAACAGCAGACATTCAAATCTGTGCTGACCTAGGGAGAGCAGTTGTCAAGTGTAGGTATGAAACTGCTTCACAAACAGTCTTTCCAACTACACAGTATCATTATTGCTGTCTGACAATCATTTAAATGAACACAGTAGTACTGGGATAAAAGTTTGAATATAAACTGATGTCTACGGGAACAGGGGCAGTTTCAAACCACATTTTTGAGGTTGTCGTTGGTTAGTCTCGCATAGCCAGACTGACGGCAGCAGGTCTGGACTCCATCGCAGCTTTCGTTGGCCATGGACCGTCTAAAGCAACCAATCGCAGATCGTGTTGTTCCTCATCATGTTTAGGGACGATGTTCCTACAATAACAGACCGCCGTACATCTAATAAATTATTAATTCAAGAACGTTGTGCAAGTGTACAGCAACAGTGGGTGGCGCCGCAAATTTCACATACTTTTGAAGCGCTCATTGTCACAGTTGTAAACACAACAGCTTTCTTCTTTCATGAAGGGGTTTGGCGTAACGATGGCTTTGTTTCCAGATGGACAGTTAAAGAACGTGACACACACATCTCCAGGAAATAGTGTAGAATTCAAACCCTCAGATGACTACTTCAAATCTCCTGTAGTGTTTGCCATTTTGTGTGCCTCATGCATCGTTGTTCCGTGGGTGTGATGCCTGAGGCTGAGACTAGTCTTCTTTGGTAAATGCAATTTTAAGGAGAAAATACTCAGCAATGCTGTTGACTTATGAATTTGCACATGGTTTGTATTTAAGCACTTAAAAAAGCACCTCAAAGTCATAAACATCATTAAAAACTAAAAAAATTTTACCACAGGGGGTCTTCAAAATGTATTTTGTGACTTCAAAATGTATTCCTGTGAGGCCAAACCAAAATTTTCAGCATCATTACTCCAGTCTTCAGTGTCACATGATCCTTCAGAAATCATCCTAATATGCTGATTTGCTGCTAAAGAAACAATTCTTATTATTATCAGTGTTGAAAACAGTTGTGCTGCTTAATATTTTTGTGGAGATCATGTTTTCAGGATTCTTTGATGAACAGAAAGTTTAAAAGAACAACATTTTGTTGAAATATATAAGTTATGGGGTGTAACGGTACACAAAACTGACGCTTCGGTACGTACCTCGTTTTTGAATTCACGGTTCGGTACTGGTTTGGTACAGCAGTTTTACAAAATTGCTTTTTTATTTATTATTATTAAATAGTGGTTTACTGAAGAAGAAAAAAGTGTCTGTCCTGAATTAAATTATAACTAAAAGTTTATTGGAGATATTGTGAATTATATAGGGAACCCTTACTTACACATTAATATTAAAGGTTAAAAACAGAGCCCAAACTATTAGCCTAAATTCAGTTGCTATTTATTTTTAGGTATAATAATCAACTCTCAAATAACTTCACATAAGGCAATTTTTGCAATAACTTCTAAATCTAATTATAAAATAGTTTTTTCTCCAATTTGTTGTTGAAATATAATAATTTATACACAGTGTCTGTCATTTTCATGCCAGGTTTATTTAAACATACATTAAATAATCAAGACGTACATCATAAACAGGTAAAATAGAATATAATGAATAGGCTAATGTAGTGCATATATTTAGTGAAAGAGTTGATTTCTCTAGTGAACTAACAGCTGTGGACACTGAATGACTGCCTGAGGTAAATGTGATGCTACATGACATTGTTTAGTTTACAAGCAGTTTTATTGCGGTCTTTCCGCCGTTGAAACACTGATTGAACGATTACACCACATATGTGACAGTAAGTTGCAATGTATCCTCAACATACCTTCAGTTGTTCATTCATGTTTATTCTTTAGGAAGAGATGATCGATCGTGTTCACAGATCGCGTCGCTTGAACTGTGATTAGTGATCAGTTGCGCCACATTAAAGAGCATCAAAACGGCATTTATCGTTTGAATTTTGTGATAAAATGGACTGAATACTTAATATGTGCGTGTGGGAACTCGGATTAAAGCGTTTTCCACACTTAAATCAAGCTGACTGTTAAATGTTAAAGATTGCACGCGTGCACCGAACCGAAATCCCTGTACCGAAACTGTTCGGTACAAATACGTGTACCGTTACACCTCTAACTTTTGTAACATTTATAA
Organism: Romanogobio albipinnatus; assembly: GCA_023566225.1. NCBI lineage: Eukaryota > Metazoa > Chordata > Actinopteri > Cypriniformes > Gobionidae > Romanogobio > Romanogobio albipinnatus. The sequence continues at coordinate 33,476,454 of CM042243.1, read as the reverse complement.
ATGTTATCAATCACTTTTTTCGTCAATTTACTGTGTCCTTGCTGAATAAAAATTATTTATTTGAAAAACTGACCTCAAATGTTTGAATGGAGTAGTTTCAGACCTGTGACTTAAATGGATGGTTCTCCCAAAAATGAAAATTACCATGATGACACTGTGTAAAACGACATGGAAATAACACATACAGTAGTCGACATCTGACAGTTAGCAAGCTCCAACAGGTTTAGCTCATGTGGTCATCTGATCCTGCCCCTCTTCTTTCCATCCTTTCCTCTCGTCTCAACTTTCGAATCAATAGTAGTCAAGCTACAATCTTCCTCTTTCTGTCCAAAAATACACCACATAATATGTAATCAAATGTATTTAAAGGATTAAATGCACAACACCTCTACTTTTCAGAGCAAGGGCACAACAACGAGGTCTGATTAACGTGTTTACAGGCTGGATGAGGCCGAGCTACAATTGCATTATCCAGCTCTATTAGTCAGACTTAAACAAAAATTTTATTCAGACTCAAGCATTTACATGACATTTTTTAAATACAATTTTTAGTGTAGCTTAAATCAAACCTTTTAAGTGCATTTAAACGCAATTTCTTGGAGCACTATACGCTAATCATAAAATTAACTGTAATGGTGGTGTTTAGGGCATTTTACAAGTTAAGAAGCCTCAGAGGAATCTAATTCTAAAATTAGTATTATCGTTGCTTTAGTTCCACACATTATCATAATTATGTTTGTTAGATAAATGTCTGTAGAGATACTAGACTTGGTGTTATTGGAAATGCTTTTGTGTAAAAAAAAACAACCTCTAAAACATTATTTGAATGAGCTATCAGTGTCTGTAATTTCCATCTCTGTGGCCTTGATTGAAGAAATTCAGACTCCCTGTGGTAAACCTGCAGTGTTTGATGACAGACCGCTTTATACTAGTAGTGTGTCTCAGTCTTTCTGCGAGGGACCCAGCGGGGCCTTATTCTTGATGAAACTAAATCTCACTGCCTTTCAACTCACCAGCATATGTATGCAACAACCAAAGACAAGATTCCGATGTCTCCTTTGAAATAGGCTGCTGTTCTCAGCAATTAAAGGGAAGGTCTCCAGTCTGTTGCTTTACTCTGTCAGTCAGCGCAACATCTGAAGTTTCACCTCTATGCAGGTCTTTACGCTCACTACAAATGACTGCTGGAATTATATTTAAGACACATTCTAGATCTTCCCACCATCTTTAAAGCTACACTGTGTAACTTTTTTAGTTTATTCTTAGCTAAAAACACTTAGTTCTTTCAAAAATATATGTGTTCATTAATGTATATTTTCTTCTTTCAAGTAATAAAGTATTCTCGTAAGTTTATAATATGCCATTGAAAATACATACGGGTAAGGGGGTTCGAATGGGGGTCGCCATGTTGCCCCTCCATCTTGAAAGTACATTAGCCAAAGAGGGACATACCCGTAAATTCAAGCTTCGCCTTTCGCGTTTTAATGTGAAGAGGGGGATTGCTTGAGACTGCTAAATACACATACAATATACAGAATAACGATAGCACTGATAAAAGTTACTTAACTAAGATTAGCTTGCATTCGTCTGGGAACCTGATAGCTGATGTTAGCAATGAAATGGTACATAAATTACGAAAACGTAAAACTATTATTCATTTTACATAGATGTCATAACCTACATGTTAACTGACAAATTAAATAACTGCAAATTATAATAGTTTTCTAAAGTAACCTCATCACTTGAAGGAACACTAATGGACAAGGTCGAACTGGAAGCCATGTTAATCTTGGACTAAATCGGCCACCGTAGAAGTTAAAACGAAATCGGAATTGGGAGGAACAGAAACTAATATTTACTGGATGGTCATATAACTTTTCACCGCTAGATGGGGGAAATATCACAGTGTAGCTTTAAGAATATAAAAAGTACAAAACAGTACTCGCTTGAAATGTTTTTTCCCCCAGTGGTAATATGGCATCATGACTTTTCTTACCTGAAACACCTTTTTGATTTTGCCGTCGGTCTATTCTGACTTCTGTAGACAGTTCTCCTGTCTTTCTCTCTGGGTTAGCGTGATGTAAGTCAGTGACTGCTTCTGCATCTACAGATCCCTGTTTGCCCAGAGCCTGTGTGGGAATTCAGCAATACTCACAAAGAGAGTGCAAGAAAGAGTCTAAAATAGGGATTCACCAAAATTTTGGCTACTGAAAGTTGTAGGGTGTGAACCTACACTGGTCTCACAGTTCGGTTTGATTACCATTATCATGCCATTGATTCGGTTCAGTTCGATATCACACTGCATCACAATGCATTGACAATGCACTGCATCCTCATAAGTTTGTCAGTCTGTTATATGAACTGAACGTTTCTTTGAGCAGGTAAAATTAAAACACGCTTCTTGAATGTATCAAACATTAAACAAAACTCAAGCCTGGGCACAGAAGATAACAGGAGCATTTAGAACAAATACACAATACACTAAAAGCCACTTCAGGAGGTGATCTGGCCGCATTACAGTGAAAGCTAAAGTCTAAATGCATCTAGTTGTTGAAACATTTTACTCCTCCCAACAATGCTAAAAAATAAACGTGTAAAAGAGTTATGGGCTTGAACATATGACATGTTATAACGTCATATAGGCTAGCCCATAACGCTTTCACACGTTTATTTTTTTTTTGCCAGATATGACAGCGCTACTGAAGCACACATCGCAGCAGATGAGCAGCTGCGTATCTCTTCATCAAGCCAGCGCACAAACTACAGCAAATAAAACCGAAAGCAAGTCGCAGGTGCTCAACATACAATCATATTCATTAAAAGTAAAGAAACCGAATGATCTTACCAGTGCTGTTGCCGCACGCTCTAATATTGCGGTCTTTGATTTAGACATTTTTGGGGAAAAAATGCATATTTTTTGGAAAAATTTGCTGATGACTAATAAAATCATATCTGTTGTTTTTGGTGATGTTAACTTTAAGACGTTAATCTGCATAATGTGCATATAGTGCGGGAATTGGAGATTGCGGAGATACATTTATGTGACCAAATGTAAATGAAATCGTTTTGATAAATCAGATAGATATCTGATCTGTAAAAACGCATGAAGTGACCGTAAGTGACCATCCGCAAACTAAGGATGGTCCCAAACAAGTTTAATTACGCTAGGCCTAAGCCTACTCCTCGTCTGGATGTTTCTGCAACCTATGTTCCTGCGTCGCAGCATGCGTTCCAGGTAGGGATGGCGAAAACTAAACATTTTCTTGACCGACCACCGAGCCTCATTAGCCGGTTGAAACCGGTTAACCGATTAGTTAACTAAAATATGCTGCGCTATTTGAAATAACAGCCGCAACTCGCGAGCCGCGCCTGCAATTTCGCAACTCTGTCGCATCTCTCTGCCGCTCTGCCTCCCGCTCTCACTCACACACACACACACTGTCCAGGCGCCGCCGCCTGCCTTCCACTCACGTCAATTTTTTAAAATACCCTACAGCGCGAAACATGAGTCCCGCAAACGCGGCGCTGATAATAGTCTCTGAGCGCTGTTTGTCACATTTCCTACCAGTTAGCATAGATAACACGGTAGGTTGGCTTAGGCTACCTTTCTCACCCGAAGAGGCTTGCGGGTGTCGCGTTTTCAGGTGATACATCATAGATGATGTGCTACTACTGTATTTAAGCACTGTATCACACAAGTTGCAACTTACATCTGTGTCGTTCTTTTTGGTGAAATGGTCCCACACACTACTTTTCTTTGCACGCTTCATACTGCCGTCTAACCTCAAGTGTTTTATTTAGCCTGTTTACTTTTTGCAAACTTTGTGAGCGCGCAAACCCAAACGCTGTGACTTTGCGCCAAATGTTTTTATTGGTTTATTAAGTACAAACAGGCGAGTTATGATAAATTGAGTGTGAGGGATTTGTTCACTTCACACAAAAAGATTTTGGAATGAGATGGCTAACTGTAGTAGCGTTTAGTCCACTGTCTATAATAGCCTAATTTAGAGATCACTTTTTTTTTTTTTACCGACAACCGACAACTTTGATCGGTTAACGTTGATACGGTCAACCATCGGTCAAACGGTCATCGGTTAACATCCCTAGTTCCAGGAACTACTTGCTTCCAGTTTTGACTCCTCACCTCCTCATGCAGACATCACGGCTGCCTGGCAGCACTTCCACTCAGCTACCACAAAGGCTGCATTTTCCATCTTTGGAAAGCGATCCAGATCCCAGCCTGACTGGTTCAAAACCCATGCCAGCCTGCTCCTACCTGAAATTGACTCTAAGCGCTCAGCCAGACTGTCCTACCTGCAGCATAACACTCGCTCAAATATTACACTCAAATACACACTCGTATTGAGTCAGGTGCATCCATTGTAAACATTCGAGGAGTCTTTGAAGGTCTGAAAGAAGTCTTGGGCCCAGTCCCTAAAAAATCCTCTCCACTCTGTTCCCTATCAGGTGAACTTCTGACTGATTTGGAATCTCAATTGGCGAGATGGGCAGAGCACTATAGCCTTCTCTATGCTCAGCCTGTCACAGCCAACACACTGGCAATAACTGCTACTGTTCCTGAGCTCCCCCAAGTCAAATCTGCAATTAAAGCACTGAAAAATAACAAGTCTCCCGGAGCTGACGGCCTCCCCCCTGAGGCTTATAAGGCAGGCGGTGATGTTCTTGCCTCTGTCCTACATCATCTGGTTGTGATGTGCTGGAAGAGTGGATATCTCCCAGATGTCCTTAGAGATACCAACATCATCACCATCTATAAGAACAAGAGAGACCGTGCAGACTGTAACCACTTCAGAGGAATATCTCTGCTCAGTCTTGCTGGCAAGATATTTGCTTGCACTATTCTACCATGTCTACAAATCCTTGCTGACCGTATCCTCCCTGAAAGCCAGTGTGGGTTTCGTGCTGGCCGCTACATAGCAGACATGGTGTTCTGTGTTCGTCAACTACAGGAAAAGTGTATTGAACAGCATAAACCTCTGTTCTTGGTGTTTGTAGACTTGACCAAGGCTTTTGACTACGTTAGTCGATCTGGACTTTCCCTCATCCTACAAAGACTTGGCTGCCCTCCAAAGTTACTGAATGTGATCACTGAGTTTCATGAGGGCATGAAGGCAACTGTACAGTCTGAAGGCACTTGCTCTGAAGAGTTCCAGATAAGGTGTGGAGTAAAGCAGGGATGTGTCCTTGCTTCTACCATTTTCTGAATTTTCTTCTCTGCCCTACTACGCCGTGCCTTCCCTGATGACTCCGGTATCCTTCTACACACCCGCAGCTCAGGAAAACTGTTCAATCTGGCCAGACTGCGGGCGAAGACTAAAGTATGCCATGTTCTGGTACATGAGCTGCTTTATGCTGATGATGCTGCCTTTGTTGCCCACTCAGAGGCAGATCTACATCTTCATCTTTTGCCACTGCATGTCTAGAGTTTGATTTGCAGATCAGTCTTAAAAAGACAGTTATCCTTGCCCAACCTGCAACCCTGAACCCTACAGTATACATTAACAACACACCTCTATCTGTGGTAGACAAATTCACCTACCTGGGTTCCACAGTATCAAACAACAATAACCTTGACGCAGAGCTTGACATGTGCATTGGGAGGGCATCATCGGTGTTTGGAAAATTGAGCAAGCGTGTCTGGCACAACAAGCACCTCTCATTGCTCCTCAAAGTCCATGTATACCATGAATGTGTACTTAGCAACTTGCTATATGCAAGTGAGACATGGACAACTTACAGGAAGCACGAACATCGCCTCAACGCCTTCCATTTTCGCTGCCTCCGCTCCATACTGGGTGTATGCTGGAAAGACCAAGTGCCAAACTCTGTCATACTTGAGAGAACTGGTTCCAGTGACCTGTACACCATCCTTCGTGAACGCCACCTCCGTTGGACTGGACACATTTATCGAATGAAGGACACCCGCCTCCCAAAAATCTTGCTGTATGGCGAGCTGGCAAATGCCCCCCCCGCAAACATGGTCGCCCCCATCTACATTTTAAAGACGTCATTAAGATGGATCTTCAGGCCTTCTCCATCAACCTGGACAACTGGGAGGCACTTGCAAATGACAGACCCAACTGGTGTGCAGCAATTAACAACGGCCGCAGGGACTCTCAGGAGTCGTATAAGTCATTTCTGGAAGAGAGAAGCTCAAAACGGAAAGCAGTTTGTCACACTCGACATGAACGGCCATAATAGTAGGAGTAGTAAAAATGCATGAAGTGACCAGCTGTAAACAGGCCCTTTAAGAACTCTAACGTTGATATAATTTGATCCATTTTTGGCTGAGCTGGGTCCACCTTGGCACTGACAGGCATTAACAGCTCACGATGAAAACGGCTGTCGTGGTTTCTCAAGTTAGGGGTATTTATTACCCCATGCCACATTTTATTTGTGCGTGACATGATTTACACACAGCGCCAGCGCGTCTTCTTCAGGTCATGCTTACCAGGTTGTTCATAAATGCCTAAATGTGCCCAGATGTCTGCTTTTAAAGTAGTTGGAGCATTTTTAATTACTCGCACTCACGTCTCGCCTCCCTCTGTCTTTGTATGCTACCGCGACAACGCACGTACGTGACAAATGATGGCAGAAAAGCATCAATACATTATAATCGGTTATGGTCTTTTACTGAAACAATACCGAATCGTCCTCGTCTGCAACGCAATGCATCGAAGAAACGATTAATTTCAACACCCCTGCTGAAAGTCTTTGGCCGAAACAGCTATTATCCGTTTCGGGCCAAAATCAGTGACCGAAACAGATGTTTAATTTGCACTTCTCTGATGGCACGTTTTGGGTGTGTTCAGCGTCTATTCCGCGTCTAATTTATTTAGTTTTGGTTTTTGTCAAGTGCATCCTGAATGTTTGGTTTCTGTGCAGAAATTTTATTTTGGTGCATCCGTAGTCTAAAACGCACACACAGACCGACAGACAGAGAGAGGTTGGGTCTCACCACACCACTTTCAGTTCTCCTGTCTTTCTCTCTGGGTTGGAGGGATGTAAGTCAGTAACTGGTTCTGTTTCACACCTGGTTTCCTTGTTTTATGGGGACTTTCCATAGACGTAATGATTTTTAAACTGGACAAACTGTATATTCTATCTGCCTGCCCATCACAGAAAACTTTCTGCATATTTACATTTTCAAAAAAAACGTCACAGTATGATTTACAGTGCATCTGTAAAGTATTCACAGCGCTTCACTTTTTCCACATTTTATGTTAGGCCTTATTCCAAAATTGATTAAATTCATTATTTTCCTCAAAATTCTATAAACGGTACCCCATAATGACGATGTGAAAAGCTTGTTTGAAATCTTTGCAAATTCAAACCTAATATGATGTTGATCTGATTAAATCTCGTAGGAGGAGTTTGTTAAAGTACAACGTCTGGAAATGGCAAAAACTGCACAAATTTTGCAGAGAAAATTCAAAATATCTGACTTCCTGTTGGGTTTTTAGATTTTGTAGGTATTGGGCTGTTACATGTGTTACAATTTCATGCTCGTACGTGAAACATAGCTCGAACGGCGCTTAATTGAAATTTTGTAGGTGGCGCTATCGAGCCATTTTGCCATGCCTAATTCTGAAAACCATATCAGACATACATTTTCAGTTTTTGAGCATGTTTAGGCCTTCAAAAATGCAATTTATTTGGGAGAAGAATAATAATAGGCTGAGCAAATACAGTAGGGTCCTCACACCATCGGTGCTCGGGCCTTAATAAAAAAAGAAAACAATTACATGTACATAAGTATTCATAGCCTTTACCATGTCACTCAAAATTGTGCTCAGGTGCATCCTGTTTCCACTGATCATCCTTGAGATGTTTCTACAACTTGATTGGAGTATACCTGTGGTAAATTCAGTTGTTTGCACATGATTTGGAAAGGCACATCTGTCTATATAAGGTCCCACAGTTAACAGTGCATGTCAGAGCACAAACCAAGCCATGAAGTCCAAGTGATTGCATGTAGCTCTCCAAGACAGGATTGTATCGAGGCACAGATCTGGGAAAGGGTACAGAAAAAATTCTGCAGCATTGAAGGTCCCAATGAGCACAGTGGCCTACATCATCCATAAATGGAAGAGGTTGGAACCACCAGGACTCTTCCTAGAGCTGGGCACCTGCCAAAAGGCACCTGAACGACTCTCAGACCATGAGAAACAAAATTCTTTGGCCTGAATGGCAAGCGTCATGTCTAGAGGAAACCAGGCACCGCTCATCACCTGGCCAATACCATCCCTGAAGTGAAGCATGGTGGTGGCAGCATCATGCTGTGGGGATGTTTCCAGCGGCAGGAACTGGGAGACTAGTCAGGATTGAGGGAAAGATGAATGCAGAAATGTACAGAGTAGGGATGCGCCGATCAGATACTCTGTATACCGCTATTATTAGCTGGATCGGGTATCGGTCAGACATGACCGATCCAAATCCGAAACTGTGCATATAATATTCTGTGTTATTGTTAAGCCACAGTGCCCCACAAAAGGCACAAAAACATTACAGTCCCTGACAAAAGTCTTGTCGCTTATCTATTTTGTAGAAACACCTGCTATTAACCTGACTTTTAATTAATCAAATGGTGTTTGAAATAGCTCATATGAAAAGCTAAAACCCTCCCAAATTATGTTTAATGCACTGAAATAAATTAGTTTCACTGAAAAAAGATTTATCATTTAATCAAGACAGAAAGGTCAAATTTTGGCAAGGCAAAAGTTTTGTCGCCTATACAGAAATTGAACAAATTTACTGCAAATACAAAAATATGTCAGCAAATTAAGTAGTGGTGCTGTGAGGTCCAAATTTAATATCTTGTATGACTTCCTTGAGCTTGAAGGACTATATCCATGCGGTTTGGCAAGGATTCATACAATTTATTGATGAAGTCATCAGGAATAGCAAAGAAAGCAGTCTTGCATGCCTCCCAGAGTTCATCAATATTCTTTGGTTTTGTCTTCCATGCTTCCTCTTTCATCCTACCCCACATATGCTCAATGATTTTCATGTCTGGTGACTGGGCTGGCCAATCCTGGAGCATCTTGATCTTCTTCGCCTTGAGGAACTTTGAAGTGGAGATGGAAGTATGCGATGGAGCACCATCCTGCTGCAGAATTTGGCCTCTTTTATGGTTGGGAATATAAGAGGTAGTTAAGATTTCTTGGTATTTTAGACTATTGATGTTGCCTTCCACCCTGCAGATCTCTCGCACATCCCCATACTGGATGTAACCCCAGACCATGATTTTTCCGCCACCAAACTTCACTGTTTTCTGGGTGAATCTCGGATCAATGCGGGCTCTGGTAGGTCTCCTGCAATATTTGCAGCGACTGTGGTGTAATTCAACAGAAGATTCATCTGAAAAATCCACCTTCTGCCACTTTTCCAGCATCCATCCTTTTAGCAGGCTGTGGGCCTTGGCAAATGCCACACAGTTTTTCAATTGTCTTTTGTTTAGTGCTGGCTTCTGGGCACTGATTCGACCATGGAGGCCATTTCGAGACAGAATCCGACAAACTGTTCTGATGAACACAGGGACTTCAGGTGATCAGGTCTCGTGGAGCTATGCTGCAGTGGAAAATGGGCTGTCCTTGGATTTTCGAGCCAACAAATGGTCCTCTCGAGCAGTTTTCTTGCGGGGTCTGTCTGACCTGGGCTTGTCAAAAAACGTCTCCAGTCTCTTCAAATCTTTTTTTTTATCCTCTGTACTTGACGCTGAGACACATTGAAGGTGTCTGCCACATCAGCAGTGGATCTGGTCTTCAGCCTCTTGATAATCAAAACTTTAGTCTCAGGGTGAATCTTAGGCATGTTTGCAGAGGTCTAGTTGCAGTTGATGTGAAGGTCTAGTGTACTGGGGATCTTTTTATACACACCTGAGACCTAATTGATCCATTATTAGTCACAGGTGAAGCTCATATGACAAGGCGACAACACTTATGTCTTTGCAAAAATGGACTCAATGGGCTTACCAAGCTGTGAATATTAGAATACTTTTTGACAGTTTTGTTTTGCACTGAAACATTATTACAAAAGCTGTTGGGATTAAAATGAGCCATTTCTTGTAAAAAAAAATCTTGATTAGAAATATATTTCAGCGGCACTTCAGGTCAATTTGTACACAAGCGACAAGACTTTTGTCAGGGACTGTATAAAGCATCATCAATGCTTCTTGCACTTTATTAAGTGTTCTGAAGCCATTCCATAGTTTAATGTGTGGTACAGATGAATATTTAAGTCATTAAATTCAAGTTCACGTAAATGCTTCCATCTTCTGCGTCTGTCAGTCATTCTCATTCAGCTTTCAAACTGCGTGTCGCGTTCGGTTAGGACAGTCAACACGATGAAACTCTCTCCAAGATGATTCAATGTTCCTGTTATTATACTTGATCTGTAGATAACGGTCTATGGTTTCGCATAAAATTACTTAATCTTGCTGGAGTTTATTGCTGTTTCTAAATCATGTTAAATCAACCTTCTACCGGGTGTGTCTGTTAGATCACAACACATAGATTGTACTGTTCTTTACATGCACGGTAACTGAATTTTTAAACTGGTAAAAGAAAAGGCTCAATAAAATATTGCACAGACAGATAAACTACGCATTGATATATCTTCCCTTTGTGTTTTGAACTTTTCAATGCGGGTGGAGCGCTGCCGCTGCGCACTGTGACTCCATGTTGCTTCAAGCGCATCATTCTGTGCACGGGATGCACATACGCGCTTTGTGCCGCTCTGTATTAGAGCCTTTCGTATTATAATACTTTTTGCGCAGTGAAGATTATTAAAAGCCTTTCTTGTTCTGCCCTATCTATTATATGTTTCTGCCTCATTAAAAAAAGCTGTGCTATACATTTAAAATTAATGTATTTTAATTTCTTAGTTTTAAGGCCCTATTTCTACAAATATATTTACTTGTTTTTCATAAATGCATTTTACAATGTGTAACATTTTACCAGATTTAGTGCTACACTTATTTGTTCCCCACTAAATGTTTATATTTTATACAATTATTGTGCACTCATAATTTTTCATGTACCTTTTGCTGCTGAATTATCCACCATCTAGTTTATAGTAGTATTTTTGGCATAGATTGTGATATATTTTTTAATTTGTTGTTTTTCTTTATAATGAAGTTGTCTGTATTTAGTATATTGTGTTTAACACCCAATTGAGTGATTATCAGTTCAACACACTGAGGTATAGAAATTCTACATTGAATTTTTAAACAAAACTGCGCTGGTATCGGTATTGGCCGATACTCATCATTTTTGGTATCGGATCGGTTCTGAAAAAATGGTATCGGTGCATCCCTAATACAGAGACTTCCTTGATGAAAAACTGCTCCAGAGCGTTTTTGGACCTCAGATTTGGGCGAAGGTTCATCTTCCAACAGTACCCTAAGACCCCAACTTCCAATGACCCTAAGCACACAGCCAAGAAAACAAAGGAGTGGCTACGGGACAACTCTGTGAATGTCCCTGTGGCTGTGCACAGATGCTCCCCATCCAACCTGATGGAGCTTGAGAGGTCCTGCAAAGAAGAATGGGAGAAACTGTGTGCCAATAGGTGTGCCAATCTTGTAGCATCATACTCAAAAAGACTTTAGGCTGTAATTGGTGCCAAAGGTGTTTCAAAAAAGTATTGAGCAAAAGCTGTGAATACTTATGTACATGTGAATAATTTTTCTTTTTTTAATAAATTCGCAAAGATTTCAAACTTCTTTCACATTGTCATTATCGGGTATTGTTTGTAGAATTTTGAGGAAAATAATTAATGTAATCCATTTTGGAATAAGGCTGTATTGTTACATAACAAAATGTGGAAAAAGTGAAGTGCTGTGAATACTTTCCGGATGCACTGTATAAGCGATTTTCTTCATGGGGACCAAAAAAGGACGTGGACAAGGATTTCAGATATTGCCATCTTTGAGGGGACATTTTGTCCTCATTATGTATCGGGTTTACCAAGACAGACACACACACACAAATTGCTAAGCGTGACTGTCTTAGTACCTCATCTTTTGCCAAGGTGCTACTCATCAGTTACACAGCAATATATAAATGAATAAAAAATAAACCATAATCTATCAAGTTTCTAGTATAAATGTCTAGGCATCTATTTAAACACTCTATTTAGCTTTGCTCTTTCCACTTAACCAGACATTTTAAATCATTTTCAAATGCAATACAAAGTCTACTGACTATTGATTCATAAAGCCTGTCTTATAAATGCTGACATTCTCTTCTTCACATATTTATACATTTACTTGTTTTTTTGGTTTAGGTTGTTTATGTGGCTGTGATTTTCGTTTAAAATGGTGCAAATTGTGGCTTGGTGTTTTCTCTTGTTCTTTTAATAGCTTGATCAGATTAGATTCACTTTTCTCTTTATGCTGTCTAATCGGCTCAGGTTCTTGGTGTCTGCACCCCACAGGCCAGTGCACACCTAGAATAATGTTCAGCACTGCTTTTACTTTTTGTTTTTTTATAAGTTATGATGGACTACAGGAAATGTGAAGCATGATAAAGAATATACCGGTATGCATGTGTTTTGTGGCAATCATCAACTACAACAGTATTTTTAATACATTTTTATTACATTTCGTCTGGCAATATTTATGATTTCAATTTTTTTTAAATACAGAAATGACTATTCAACTTTGTGGGTTGTTAATATGGTTTCCCTAAATTTTTTTACTACAAATACCTTAATTCATATGGCCTATGTAAGATATTCAATATGCAATATATATATATATATATCAAATCCCACCCCTTAACCACTTCTCAACAATAAAAAACACACAAATAAAAGTATTTTAAAGTGTCATAAAAAGTGTGTGTGAATGTGCAAAACATATTAGGGGTGTAACGGTACACGTATTCGTATTGAACCGTTTCGGTACAGGGCTTCCGGTACGTTGCACGCGTGTACCGAACGGTTATGAATGTAATCTTTAACAGTTAACAGTCGGCTTGTTGTAAGTGCGGAACACACTTCAATCCGAGTTCCCACACGAACATAAAGTATTCAGTCCATTTTATCACGAAATTCAAACGATAAATGCTGTTTTAACCCTCTTTAATGTGATGACTGATCAGTGATCACTGAACACAATTCAAGTGGCCGCGCGGCGCGCGTGAACGCAATCATTTGTGAACGTGCACACGTGTAACGTTATCGAACGGTTATGAATGTAATCTTTAAAGGTCCCATGGCATGGCATTTTTCTATTATTTTATAATGTTTCCTGAGGTGTACTTATATTGTTAGTATGATTATTACATCATAAAATGTCATAATTTAGAAATAAAAGGCATTTTTTCAATACTGCTGTTTGCCCTGTGGCTGAATGCCCTGCTTCAAGAGGCGTGTCTGCTGTGAGACTTCAGTAAAAACGCCCACTGTTGTGATTGGCTGACATCTTTGCATTTGAAATTAGCGGAGGGGGCGTGGTTTAACGAGGTCTACGACGCACGAGCTGGAGGCCTGGAGCTGCTGCCAGAGAGACGGATGGACCGGAGTTCACTTCACATTAGTTCTCAGCATGTCTCAGTTCAGGGTGAACTGTTGTAGTTACAGCATATACTTCAGGTTATTAGTTTATTTCTAATCGGAGGGGCTGTCACTCATGTCAGAAAGTTAGTAACTTTAGTAAATTATGGATCAGCGCTGACTCGAGACGCGAACCGTTTAGAACGATTCAGTCCGATTTGGTGAACTGGTTCGGTTCACTAAAAAGAACCGATTCAAAAGAATGATTTGTTCGCGAACCGGACATCACGGAGACTGAGCGATTGCTAACAAAGTTATTTATAGTAACTACTGAGTTGTGAGAGCTGCGCTGTCAGCGCGAGTTTATTGTGTTTGTATCTGAGAGTTCTGAATAAACACGAGTCCCAGTCACGCCGAGTCCGTCTTCATCATTATTACCAACTTTGTAACACATGCAATGTACCATTACAGCGAGATGAACGAGTTAGTAAGTGTTGATTATAGCATTATTTTAAGATATGTTCCAATCATGAAAAGCGTCAGTGACGCGCATTGAGTACACAGCGCAAACAAAGACACAACAGCAGTAATCGAATGTAATCCAGTTTATTGTGGGGCTAGCTGGCTAGCCTAGCCGGATACCCTCACGCTTACCCCCCTTCTGCTTAATCTCGCGCCGCGTTTGGTGCCTCCGCTGTGGGCCAGATTCAGTACTGGGGGTCGGGGATGTTGAAGGCCGACCGGTCAGTGCAGCCCGAGCCTCGGCGTGTGTGAGGTTTATCTCTAAAGAGATGTGAGTCTGCCGATGTTGAGCAGAAACTCTGACTGTATGCACATTGTAGAACAGATAGACGCGACGAGGACGTACAAAAACACTGACTCACAAGATAGAAAACACGAAAACACCGTTCTGTCGGGAGAGAGAGAAGCCGCAGTGTGTGCACAAATAATAAATAATTAGCTACACATAAGAAATCACTGATCACAGATCAGAAGGAACTGAAAAAAGACTTCTGTTTTCATTTGTACATCCAAACACTGAGAAACTGCCAGCATTCACTCGTTCACAAGGAATGATCTCTCGAGCGTTTGCATGGGCGTGCCAGATTCTCTGGGCGGAGGAAAGGGAGGTAACCGTTCCTGCTTGGACGTCAAAACAGGAGACTTCAGGATTGGCTCGTCTGGCCTGTCATTTTCTCAAAGGCAGAGAGAGACAGCCAGAACTCGGGTTTACACCGATCAACATTTCTATCCACTTGGGGACAATATTCAGGCTAGGGGAACTCATATTAATGTTGAAAAACCTCATAAAATGAAAATTTCATGCCATGGGACCTTTAACAGTTAACAGTCGGCTTGTTGTAAGCGCGGAACACACTTCAATCCGAGTTCCCACACAAACATATTAAGTATTCAGTCCATTTTATCACGAAATTCAAACGATGACGCTCTATGTGGCGTGACTGGTAACTGATCACAGTTCAAGCGGCCGCGCGATGCGCGTGAACGTGATCATCTGTGAAGGCGATCGGTCATCTCTTCCTAAAGAATAAACATGAATGACGATCTGAAGGTATGCTGAGGATACATTACAACTTACTGTCATGTATATATGTGGTGTATTCGCTATATCAGTGTTTCAACGGCGGAAAGACGTCAATATACCGGTAACTGCTGTAAACTAAACAATGTCATGTAATGTTAGCATCACATTTAACGTTACCTCAGGCTGTCATTCAGTGTCCGCAGACTTTATTCACTAGAAAAATCAACTCTTTCGCTAAAATATACACGGGTTTCCTGTTTACAAACATTACAGGGTGTGTGCGCATCCTGGAGGCAGAAAGACAGATTGCTGAGCTGGTCCGCTACTGCAACAACCTTAAGTATTGAAGCTTTCCTTATTGTTTGTATATAATATAGTTGGATCTGTTTGTCTGTCTTTAATTTTGCAGTGTTGCTGTGATACATGTATGAATGATCATGTCAGGCTAGTAATGTAATCAATTAATCAAACATCACAGATACAGTTATTAATAAGCACTGGCTCTGTTGGTACAATTAACCACGCAGCAACTCCTTGGCATTTTGACTTTCAGACACGCCGCTGCTAACCTACAACACGCGAGGTCTCTTCTTTCTGCCTCTCGGTTGCGTGCGCAAGCAGTGATGACGTCGCCGAGAAATCCATGTATATGCTCTATATTAGCCGTTATATTCATTATATTCTACTGAACCTGTTAGTGATGTCTTGATTATTTCATGCATGTTAAATAAACCTGTCATGAAAATGACAAACACTGTATATCAATTATTATATTTCAACAACGATTTGGAGAAAAAAAAAAAAACTATTTTATAATTAGATTTAGGAGTTAAGGCAAAAACTGCCTTATGTGAAGTTTACATATTTGCACACAATGTGTTATTTGAGTGTTGATTATTATACCTAAAAATAAATAGCAGCTGAATTTAGGCTAATAGTTTGGGCTCTGTGGTTAATCTTTCATATTAATGTACAAGTAAGGGATCCCTATATCATTTACAGAAATATCTTAAATAAACTTTTAGATATAATTTAATTCATTCAAGGACAGACCCCCAGACTACAGGGGGTTGATGCTACAGTGGTCTTTCTCTGGTCTTTCATTTAGCATGTATAAACACCTGCTAAAATTTGTATTGGACTCTGAAACCAGCAAGTTTAGAAGATAACTCATACACATTTCAAAGTCATATCGAGTCAAGTCAAGCTTCACAGTGTTAAACAGGAAAATAATGCAACAGAATTTGATTTGGCCGTACAGCCGCTCCCGAGAAAATGGGGATGTCTAGCTCATTGAAATTATCATAGTGACAATGTGGGCAGATCAGTAATTTAGTTTATATAGTTAATTTAGTGTACTAATTATATTTATTTGGATATTTAGTTGAAAATGTAGTGTCCGTAAACTGCTTTTAGAAAAGAATTTAAGCTAACAAGTTTCTTTATTTTGTCTACTTTTTTACCATTGCACCTTTGGCCCAGACAGAATCACAGCTTAAAATTGAATCTCACCTTTAGAGACCGACCTATATGTCACACGTTTGTTTGGAGGGGTCTGGGGTCCTCTGGTTAATCTGTTCTTGAAACAGGTACTGAGACCTCTATTAATCCATCAGAGGAGTATTAGATGTCTGAAAGTCAGTGTGGAGCTACTGGGGAGAAAGAGTCAGTGAATCAGACACACTAAACATGATGTACTGTCTCCATTTTGGCATTTCATCCAGTTATAAATCCACCTCTGCCTTTACCGTCAAAGCACCTCCTGTCTTTCAGCACATCATTGTAATGCCTCCTACATCTATTTATAGAGCAGAGCTCTTGCAGGACAAAAATTGGAAGCATTTACTTTGCTTAAACATAATTTGTTGCGACCTGGAGCTAGTGTTCAAAAGAAATCAAGTACCTCCTCAGAGCAATGATTTCCAAAGGAATACACCAATATTTAAATTCTGGCTGATGCAGATAAGCCAACAATTATTTTCATGTTCTGGCTGATAACTGATGAATGACAGATATAAACATCAATTGTTAGATTTTTAATTTATGAATTCTAATCACATAAACTGAAATGGTCAATTCCCAGTTCCATTAAGATTTATACAAAAATATTTTAATATTTTTTATTTTATTCATGATATGTAAGGATTATTCCATTCAATTTGATGGAATTTTACTATACAATTGAAATTTATAAATCTTAAAAAAGGCTTTATTTTTTGTGTAGTATTTTATCTAAATAAATAAAAAAAATTAAACATAACTAAAAGCAGTGGTTTTAAATGGTACAAGTAAACGTATTACATAATGAAAAATTAATTTCATAAAATGTGTTATTAGATTATTAATGCTTTTAAAGATTACATTTAAGTGAGGGTTAGATGACGGCAAAGGTAATCTAAATGTAAAAATGTACACTAATTGACATTTGAAATCAAAACGTCTCACTAACCATACTTTATTTGTGTTGGTTTTTTTCAGGGGCAGAAGTATTATTACTATGAAATGGGAAAAAATTCTGACCCTAGTAAGGAAGATAATGCGCAGTTTAATAATGCACTGACCGTCCACCCAGTGTCTGATCCTGAGCAGATGTACAGACTTCACAAACACTTCACTGAGATCGAGCTGCAGAAGACATACGAGGAGATCGAAAAACTGCAGGTACACTTATGCTAAACCTGGACTGACTAGTACCAATGCCAAACTGAGAAGAAATTGTCATTTCTCTTGACCTTTTGTCCACTATGATTTATTATGTGCTTTTGTAAGGGTGATATAAAATTGCTAGTACTTTCCTTTCTTCATTTTCAAAGTGCTCTGGTTAAGTGCAGCATTATGAATTTTCAAATGGAGGTAATAACCTACTCATCAAATATCTTAAAATGCTTAATGGTGTATATCCCACACCTTGTTCTCTATTTTTTTCACAGGCGGAAATAAAAAATGTGAGCCTGGTGGCTTTTGAGGGCAACCGTAGTGCCTTGTGGCCAGTTGGAATCAATCCACCCTTTGAGCCTAAAACACGTTTTGAGGTTCTGCGGTGGGATTACTTCACTGAAGATCAGGTTTATTCCTGCACTGATGGCTCTCCAAAGTGCGAGCTCCGTGGAATCGATAAGATGGACGTAGCCGACATCATTGAGACGGCTATGGGTGAGCTGAACAAAAAGTACAAGCCGGTTCTGCACCTGAAAAAGCAGCAGCTTATAAACGGATACAGGCGCTTTGACCCCACCAGGGGGATGGAATACACCCTGGACCTACAGCTAGAGGTGGTTAACCAGAAAGGACACAGTCGCTCCATCACCAAGAGGGTCCACCTGGTGAGGCCTCTCAGTCGTATTGAGATCATTCCCATGCCTTATGTTACAGAAGCAACTAGAGTCCACATCATCTTACCTGTCACTCTTCAAGACCGAGAGCATGTTCAACAGTTTTTGGAAGTGTACGCCACAAACGCATTCCAAACCAGTGAGAATGCCATCTTGACGTTTCTCTTTATCTACGATCCAATTGAGGCCCAACAAGTCAACCAGAATGACATCTTTGCCAGTGTCAAAGCGCAAATCAATGCTTGCGAGCACCGTTATCCTACGGTCAAAATCCCCTGGATCAGCGTTAAAAGCGAAAGTCCCTCTCAGATCAAATTTATGGACATCATCTCCAAGAAGCACCCGGTTGACACGTTGTTCTTCATCGCCACTGTGAAAACCAGCATCAACTCGGAGTTCCTCAATCGCTGTCGAATGAACTCCATCAACAACTGGCAGGTGTTCTTTCCCATCCATTTCCAATACTACAATCCTGACATTGCTTATCATAACCAGCCTCTTCCCAATACATTGGATTTGGTCAAAGAGGCTGGCCAATTCGATCGCAGTTCCTTCACTGAAGCATGTTTCTACAACTCGGACTACATGATGACCCGGACACGCATGTCTTCAGATGTCCAGGAGAACGAGGAGATCCTGGAGAACCTGGATATATATGACATGTTCGTCAAATACTCTGGCCTCCATGTTTTCCGAGCAGTGGAGCCGGCCCTGCATCAGAAATACAGCTACCAGCCATGCAATCCTCGTCTTAGTGAAGATATCTACCAGAGGTGTGTGCAGAGCACCCTTGACAGCCTTGGATCACGCTCTCAGCTCGCCTTGCTGCTGTTTGAACAGGAACAGGGTAACAGTACTTAACCTAACCTTGAAGATTGAGAAATGACTAAGGGGCGATAAACAATTTTCATCCATTGGGCTGATGCTTTACTAGGAAGCGGTCGATGGAGTCACAATGCTAAACACATCAAAAATGCTGTCAGTACCAAAATAAAAAAAAACACTAAAACTATTTAAACCAACTTACAAATAGCAGATTTTTGTGACAACAGGAGATTTGCGATTTGCTATCTCTTGAGCAGATTGGTTTATGTTGGCTCTTAAACCAAACAGCTGTTAGCTGTTGAAATGATCACTACCGTAACACATCTAAATCGCTGTGCCTTCAAAATATGCTGTCCATTCACTATACTTTTATCTTGTCAGCACAGACACTTTTTGCTCAAGCAGATTTGTTCTAATGTTTATTTAACGTAACTGGGTTTTTGTAGTATGAAGGAACCGTAGCCAGATTCTGTGTTCTAGCAGTGGGTTTATTGTTGTTGAAATGTTTTTAAATGTCAGTTCACCCTCAGTACTGAATTTTGATTTCAAGGTTTTAAGGTAAAATTGTTGTCTTACTGACCATCAGTGCCAAAGAAACAAAAGTCAAGATGTCAGTTTTTTTTTTACGTTTCAAACGCCATTTTGACCAAAGCTTTTCAACCAGCATAGTTCCATGTATAATTTATGCTTGAATACTGATCAGCAGAGCACAGAGATTATTACAGATACCTGCATTCAAATGCACATAAATATTTGTACTATTGAATCCACCTCAAAGAGACATTTCTGATTAAACAAGTAAACTTTTTCAAAGTGTTGCACTAATAATTCCATTGCAAATCTGTCTTGTATAACAGTAATGCTGCACAATACGCCTGTCAAAGCATTTCATTTTGTTCAAGAAAGATTATAGGGTGCATTACACAGTTATAGTTAGTTCCTGTGCTGTCTACCAGAGAGTAGTGCAATACTAGTGCAATACTATTCAGATGGTCTGCTTAGAGCCTGCTGATGGAAACACTCCAAATGAAATATACATCTGATAATACATGTTTGAAGATGCACTACAGTGAGCCTCTATACAGACCTTTCACAACACAACACAGTGTGTTTTTGTGGGACCATATTGGGTTATTGGGTACATGGTACATGTGCTAAATGTATTAATGCTGTGTTGAAGTTGTTGTTTTTATTTTTATTTTATTTAAGCAATCATAAACGTAATGCAGTACACTGACTTATGTTACACAATATCATGATGCTGGATGTCAAATGTTTGTGCATACAAGAGCTGTGAAAGGTTTTACAAAGTGATGTTTTGTACGTTTTTAAATGACACATACACAACATGAATGGACTCATTACAAAATGAGCACAGATTGAAGCCGCTACTGGCCTTTAGGGGTCAGCAAAGGAGCGTGGGATTACAGCTTCTTTCAGATATGTAGACTTTCACATCACAAGACTGTTTCTTAACCTCACCTTTGTTGATTTTTTCATTCTAAATATTCTCTATAAATCTAATGTATTTTGTTTTAATATTATTGTACAAAATGTTTAATAAAGACTTTATTTTAGGGCTCTGATAAACAAAAGTGCTTGTATTTTGTTCCCTCCCTTACTTGCAGGCCTCTTCTTAATACTGTTTGTTTTGCATTTGATATTTATTTTCTGGTCAGATACTCTTACTAACGCAACCGATAAGACAGTTAATGCATATATTTTTCCGTGACCATTACTGCGGCATAAATGAAAGGTTACAAATCAATACCCAATAGGTTCCAAATTAAACATCAGTCTTGAGAAGATGCTGTAAATTTTCACCTCTATTTATATGTCTTCTCTTTTAGAGCCCATAATTACACACTGCCTTTGGGCACACTGAACCTATAAGCAAAAGTCAGCTAAAGTCAGCAGTATCTAATTATATAGGACTCATTTTACATCAGTGGAGTTTCACTCCATCTTAACTTTTTCCCAGCAGTTCACTTTTTATAGCTGACATTGACATTTATCAATTTACATCCAACAATCATGCATTTTTGTCATTCCAAACATTCTCTCTCTCCCTCTCCCTCTCCCATATACCATTCAGTGGGTTGTTACATGTGTGTAGTTACACAAATATTAGAGCTGCACATACTATGCACCAATGTGTACTTACACTGTGGTTACATACTATGTACACATCAGATGTTACCATGTAAGTTCACAGGTATTAGGGCCACTTAATATAAAGTAGGATCTAATTTATGCACCTCATCATTTCGCTCCTTTCTTCTTTGGAACATAAAAGATATTTGGAGAAATATCTGGGTTTTTGTTTGTTTTTCCGTTAATACAATGGAAGTCAATGGTCACCAAAACTGTTTGGTTACCACCTACTAACATTCTTCAAAATATATTTTTTTTATATATATTAAAAATGTCTCATAGGTTTGGAATGAAATTAGTAAATGACAGAATTTTAGGTGAACTATCCCTTTAACAATTGCTTAAAAATGATTAATTTTGAACTTTGTAGTTGATTTCTAGGTAACACTTTATAATACTGTTCCGTCATTAATTAATAACTACACAGGAACAAATGAGTAATGCACTATTAACACTCTAGTAACTACTATTAATTAACAAGAAGCTCTAATTAACAAATTAATAGTGCTCAGTTGAATGGTAGTTCACTATTAGTTAATAACTACTATTTTTTTTTCATACCTCACAGAGGACTACTAAGATACAGATTCATAATTTACATGAATAATGCATAATGTATAATTAATTCTAATGTGAAGGTCATAGTAAGCCACTATTAATGGCTAAAGTATTACCAAATCCTTTAGAAGTAATTACTAATTATTGGGATCAGTATTCTAAAGTGAAGATCATGGTAACCCTAGTAATTACTCAAGTGTTACCAAATCCATCAGAAGTTATTACATTACCTTTCAAAAACCTTAAAAACTCATTTCATTACTAGAGAGTCATGTTTTTCACTTTAGAATACTAATCCCAATAATTAGTAGTTATTTTGGAAGGATGTAGTAACACTTGAGTCATTACCATCCAAAACCTTACAAAAACATATAGTTACTAGATAATAGTAGTTACTAGAGTGTTAATGGTGCATTACTCATTTGTTCCTGTGTAGTTATTCATTAATGACGGAACAGTATTCTAAAGTGTTACCGATGTCTAGATGATATTGCTACCACTCTTGGAATTTTCGTTCTATATGTCATTCAATTTTATATTATGTTGAATCTTTTGGATTTAACATTTGTTTATTTATACTTTTTCTTCTGGGTATATTGATTGCATCTGTGTCATGCTGTTGATTACCTCAGAAAATGGACATTAAAAGGAAAGTGGACAATATTTTCTGTAGTAATCTGCTATGGTAATGAACCCAGGACATTCAGTTAAGATGTCCAGCATCCTCAGTGGAATCATAAGCCACCTAAAAGCGCACAGTGTGACGTGCTTGTACCTTAGTGAACAAAAACAAAGCAATTAATTTATCTATCAAGATTGTATTATTGGACTGCAGTACGTACCATCGTTACATTTATAAAATGTGTTCTAACAGAAACCACAGCCATAACAGCAGATCTTTGTACAAACTGTATTATGTGTTCTCTGTAGTCTGGTATACAGTCCATTATGTTCTGGAGTGTAATGGGTAATTAGCCTGATTAGTCTTGATGCCTTTAATCGTGTGGAAATCTTAACAGTCTGTTTGCGCTATATGTTGCTTCAGTGCCTCGTTTTATGGGCCCCTCTCGGAACTAAATGGTGCTTTGACTGGCAAAAGCGGGTGGAAAGGAACAGCATGTCAAAGTTAAAGCAGCGTAGCACAGTTTTAAAAATACACACAGAGCTCAACGTTGCCCCAATCAGTCCAGGATGGAGCTGGCATGTGAAAATGAATTAATATTAGATAAAGCAGGGGTGTCCAAACTCGGTACTGAAGGGCAACTGTCCTGCAGAGTTTAGCTCCAACTTGCCTCAACACACGCAAAGTTTCTAGTATGCCTGGTAAGACCTTGATTAGCTAGTTTAGGTGTGTTTAATTGGTATTGGAGCTAAACTCCGCAGGACATAGGCCCTCCAGCTAGGAGCAGAATTGGACACCCCTGAGATAAAGAAATATTACAGTTTTCTGGATAGATTTTACATATTTTCCCAAACTAAGCTCAATATATTTAACCAGAGGCAGACAGTATAATATTTTTACTCTACTTAAGTGCATTTTTCAAGTGTCTGTACTTAATCAGTGTTTTTCTTTGTAAAATTATTACTTCACTACATTCCAAAGAGTAATATTGTCCTTTTTACTGCTCTACATTTCATATTGAATATCGTTTAATACTTAATTACATTAATCATGTAGTACTTTCTTACTTTTACTCAAGTAAAAGTAATTCAAAAGTTTTACTTGAGTACTAGTAAGAAAGTACTACATTATTCATGTAATTATTAAAAGTTTATTTTTATTTTTATTTTTTTACTTTTATTTATGAAATGTAGTGCAGTAAAAAGTACGACATTACGCTTTGGAATGTAGTGAAGCAAACGTTTTCCAAAGAAAAACCGATAAAGTACATATACTTGAAAAATGTACTTGAGTAGAAAGTAAAAAATACTTTTCTACTGTCCACCTCTGTATTTAACTAATAACATAGAACTAACACAGCTACCAAAACTCCAGGTTTATGCTAAATTCAGTACTGAAGTATCAAGATGGCTACATTTAAATTCATGAGTGTGAATTTGAACTGAATTGGCTACACTCCACAGGAATTTGAATCAGAATGTACTGAATTGGTCCCACTTTATATTAAAGGTCCCATTCTTCGTGATCCCATTGTTCAAACTTTAGTTAGTGTGTAATGTTGCTGTTAGAGCATAAATAATACCTGTAAAATTATAAAGCTCAAAGTTCAATGCCAAGCGAGATATTTTATTTAACAGAAGTTCCCTTTCAAAGCCTACAGCGAACGGCTGGCTTGGACTACATCCTGGTACTTCCTTCATAAATGACGTCAGTAGAACAGTAGAACAGACTAACCTCCGCCCACAAGAATCCGCGAAAAAAGGGGGCGTGGTCTTGTTGCTGTCCCACGTGGAGAAGAGGATGGTCGCGTGGAGAAAAGGAAGTGCTGCGTTTCAGTGTGTTTGTCGCCATGTCGTCGAGACGCTGTTATTTTCATCCCGGAGTCAAATCACCTTTGTTTGGCTTTCCCAGGGACGCTGTAGAGATCATTGAGCGCATAGCTGCATACATCTCCCGTTAAGAGGTGTGACCTTTTCGTACAACTTGCGCTAAGCTGCTGTCGAATCACAACACAGGAACCATTCCATGTGCGCTAAGCTGCTGTCGAATCACAACACAGGAACCGCTGGCACAATCAGAACTCGTTACGTATTTCTGAAGGAGGGACTTCATAGAGCAAGGAACTCGTCAGCCCGTTTTTAGGAGAGTGAAAACAGTGGTGTACAGATAAGTAAATTGTGTGAAAAATGTTTTTTTACACGCGAAACATGAACACATGTTATATTGCACACTGTTAACACAATCAAAGCTTCAAAAACACACGAAGAACGGGACCTTTAAGTGTTTTAACTACTATGTAATAACATTTCATCATTCGATACAATGCACTTAAATACATGTAAAAAAAAAAAAAAAAAACTTTACTTAAACACTTTATTTTAGTGTCATTATTTCATATGTTACATGTACTTATAGCAATAACTCTAAATTATGGATAATTACATGCAACCAACCCCTAATCCTAACCCTATAGTAAGTACATGTAGTTACTTAATATTACTCAGTACTTAAATGTATAATTACAGTGCAACAAAGACGCAACACGTAAAATGAAGTGTAACCAAAATACCTATAAAGAGCTTGAATTTATTTCTGTAATTACATCTGTAATTACACTGTTGACTCTTCCTTACACATTAACCCACCTTTAAACCTATACATTCCACCAAACCATATCCATATCCAACCTCAATAGCAGCAAAAGTGTTTTGCAACACTATGAACATGTACCGAAGTACATAGTCAAACACCTAATGTAAAGTGTGACCCTGAATAGTTATTCAAAGAAATTCAACAGACATAATGCATTCTGGGATTTATCCACATCATATAATGATTTCTCAAGTTATGGATCCAAGAAAAATAAGTTATAAATGCATTATATATACATTTAATTCCAGTTACTTAAGTTGTTGTTAAAAACATTTCATCCTCAAACAAACTACTCCACAGCTGAATTTAGAAATGGAGAATTTGCTGGAAGAAACACTATAACAAAATGTGGGGGATTTTCAATCCACTCATGCACCAGCGCTACATGGTGGAATTGGACATTGTCCCAAACCACAAGTTGCTCTGGTTGTTCCTGCTGTGCCTCCAATATTGCTATCTCTTTTCCCTCTTCCTACATCATGTCATATTTCACGCCCATCTTCTCTTTCACCTGTAGTGTTTCAAGAAAATGATGTAATTTGTATGAAATCATGAATCAGTACAATACACTTAGGAAAAGATAGCTGTGTTAATTGCTTAGCAACTGTGTAACTCATTGAACTCAGTTTGGAGAAATGTCTAATTGGTGTGCAAGTATCTTCCTTCTGATGCAGATCTGCCTGCTGGATTGCACAAAACACCTTCAGTTGCTCTATAGAAGACAGTTCCCTTTCGTTCAGTCACTACGACGTACGTTAGTGACTAACGAATGGGGGTTTCGCTTAGAAGCCAATTACCTTCGAGAATTCAACAGTGCCCAATGGCAGTGCCAATGCCATGGGCATGCGGAATTTGCATGCGTAACTCCGCCCCACCTCGTGGGTATATAAGGAAGTACGCTGGCAACATCGCATTATGTTTCTGCTTTGGAGCCAAGAGGATCTCTTCACTCCTTCAAGCCTGATACTGAGTCTTTGTCAGCCTTCGAGACGAGCAGCTTTCCAGAGGCGTTGGTGTTACGGTACGTTCCAGTGATCGCAAACTGCCTGCCTGCTGATCTGCGCAGTGGTCCGCTAGACAGCTGGTGTGTGGTCCCTGGGCGCTTCGGCATTCTCTGCGAAGCTTCCTCTCACAAAAGAGCTTGCACGTGACGCGTACTTTTCAGGATGTCTCGTCCGTGTACTTCTGGGTGTGGCCGGTCGTTGTCTTCCTTTGATGGGCACAAACACTGTCTGGTATGTTTGGGCTTTCAGCATGCCCAGGCAGCGTTTGTGGATGCGTCATGTTCCCACTGCGGGAACATGACCATCGCGGTGTTGCGGTCGAGACTCGATGAACTTCGTAATGAAGTAAGAGTCCCCTCTACCACACCCCGATCTACTGAGTCCCAGAGGCCCAGTACTTCGGCTGGTGGTCAGGGTGACCTGAGGGTTATGGTGTGGAACAAAGCCCCGATGCTCATGACTCCCCCCTCTTGCACACTGCAACCCGCGAGTGCTCAGACGCAGATCGCTGGGCCTGCTTCGGCCCCCCGCGTATCTCGTTTGGCGCTCCAGAGGAGGATGCGATATCAGTCACCGCATCACAAGGTGGGCTCGAGTCCTCTGAGGATGATGACTCGGCTGTGCTGCCGCCCTCGGGCGTTCCAGCATTGCCCGAGTCGGACCCAGAGCTGACAGCCATGCTGTCTCGGGCAGCCGCGAGCCTCGGGATAGAGTGGAACCCTCTGCCCTGTCACGAGCGCTCCTGGCTCGATGATTGGTTTTTGGGAGCGCACGCTGACAACCGTCAGTCCCCGCCCCCAATACCTTTCTTTCCCGAGCTGCATGAGGAACTCGCGCGGTCCTGGAAGTCCCCGTTGTCTTCCCACGACCGTTCGGCGACTTCCTCCGCCTTCTGTACCCTTGATGGGGCCGCGGCCAATGGGTACACTGGGGTCCCCCCAGTTGAACGGTCTGTTGCGATGCTACTGTGTCCACAGAGCGCTTCAACTTCGCGTGGTGATCCTAAGCACCCCCCCAAAGCCTGTCGATTCACATCAACCTTGGTGGCGAAATCGCACAGAGCTGCGGGGCAGGCTGCCGCCTCTTTGCATGTCATGGCGATCCTTCAGGTCTACCAGGCAAGGATCCTCAAGGACATGCACGAGGGTGGAGTTGATCCGGGGCTCCTCAACGAGCTGCGTGCCGCCACCGACCTCGCTCTCCGGGCGAGGGATGGGAAATCCTTTCCAGGAGATGGTAGCAGGATGGAATCCTTTGTTCAGTTGCTGGCCCCCGGGTCAGCAGCACCCTATTTTGGTCAAAGAAAGAATTAACACTCCCATCCCTGAGCCACCAGAGATCGGTGATGACAGTGCGCGCCACCCCCGGGTCCCGCCATTCGCATCCCTCTCTGTCGCCAGCCTCCTGGCAGAGCAGACCCCAGTGGAACGTGCGTCCTTCCCTGGTCTCCTCTTTCAGGACGCAGTAGTTAACCGTGCCCCCGCACCGGGACGCCCAACAGCCTCCCATGTCCGGGCCAGTAACGCTGCCTCGCTGCCCCACACCGGGTACGTCTGTGGTCCGAATGACCCCGCTGGTGCAGTTCCTGGGAGTCTGGCTTCAGCTTCCAGGGCTGTCCCGCTGGGTCGCGAGGACCGTCAGGCGCGGCTACGCGATTCAGTTTGCGCAGGTTCCTCCCTGCTTCCGGGGAGTCCGTTTCACCATGATCGGGGCCTATGCCCCCGTCATGCGTGCGGAGATTGCCACCCTACTGGCGAAGGGTGCGATCGAACCTGTCCCTCCAGCCGAGATGAACTACGGGTTCTACAGCCCGTACTTCATTGTACCCAAAAAGACCGGTGGGTTACGACCAATCCTGGACCTGCACATCTTGAACCGTTACCTTCACAAGTTTCTGTTCAAGATGTTGACAGCGAAACGCCTTTTCGAATGCGTTCGTCCGGACGATTGATTTGCAGCGATCGACCTGAAGGACGCCTACTTCCATGTCTCCATTCTACCTCGACACAGACCGTTCCTACGGTTTGCTTTCGAGGGGCGGGCATATCAGTACGCGGTCCTCCCATTCGGGCTATCTCTGTCCCCTCGCGTCTTTACGAAGATTGCCGAGGCATCCCTTGCGCCCCTTCGGCAGCACGGGGTTCACATCCTGAACTACCTCGACGACTGGCTCATAATGAGTCACTCTCGAGCACAGGTGTGCGAACACAGAGATCTAGTGCTCCAACACTTAGCCCGTCTGGCCCTTCGGGTCAACTGGGAGAAGAGCAAACTTTGCCCCGTGCAGAGGATCTCTTTTCTCGGTATGGATATTGACTCGGTCGCCATGTGCGCGCAGCTTTCGAGCGAGCGCGCGCAGTCTCTGCTGACTTGCCTTCGTCAACTCGAGGGCAAGAGTGCGGTTCCACTGAAACTATTTCAGAGGCTCTTGGGGCATATGACCGCGGTGACGCCGCTCGGATTGCTACATATGAGACCGCTTCAGCACTGGCTACGCGATCGAGTCCCGAGATGGGCATGGCGGTCTGGCACGCTCCGGGTACAAGTGACTCGGGCCTGCTTACAGACTCTCACCCCATGGTCGAACCTTAGTTTTCTACGGACCGGAGTGTCCTTAGAACGAGTTTCCAGGCATGTTGTTGTATCAACAGATACCTCATCCACGGGCTGGGTTGCCATATGCAATGGACAAGCAGCCGCGGG
Source organism: Romanogobio albipinnatus (assembly GCA_023566225.1). Taxonomy (NCBI): domain Eukaryota; kingdom Metazoa; phylum Chordata; class Actinopteri; order Cypriniformes; family Gobionidae; genus Romanogobio; species Romanogobio albipinnatus. Next base: position 33,447,537 of record CM042243.1, on the reverse strand, counting down.
CTCCTGGACAGGACCCCAGCGCCTTCTGCATGTCAATTGCCTCGAGTTACTGGCAGTACGGTTCGCCTTCACCGCTTCCGAGCGTTGCTGAGGGGTCAACATGTACTAGTCAGGACAGACAACACAGCCATAGTAGCGTACATCAACCACCAGGGCGGTCTACGCTCCCGCCGTATGTCTCAACTCGCCCGCCATCTCTCGTTCTATGGAGTCAGAAGCACCTGAGGTCCCTTCGTGCTGTCCACATCCCGGGAGACCTGAACCGTGCAGCTGACGAGCTCTCACGGATTCAGCCTCTTCTTGGAGAATGGAGACTCCATCCCCAGACAGTCCAGCTGATATGGGAACGGTTCGGCGACGCACAGGTTCGCCGTTTGCCTCCCAGGACTCTTCCCATTGCTCCCTGTTTTATTCTCTGACCGAGGGCACCCTCAGCACAGATGCACTGGCGCACAGCTGGCCGTCGGGGCTACGCAAGTATGCGTTTCCCCCAGTGAGCCTTCTTGCACGGGTACTGTGCAAGATCAGGGAGGACAAGGAGCAGGTCATGTTGGTCACCCCGTATTGGCACGGCCAGACCTGGTTCTCAGAACTGCTACTCCTTGTGACAGCCCCTCCCTGGCCTATTCCTCTGAGACCGGACCTCCTCACTCAGAGACGGGGCACACTTTGGCACCCGTGTCCGGCGTTCTGGAAGCTCCACGTGTGGCTTCTGGACGGTACGCGGCAGGTTTGAGTAGTCTTCCACCTGCGGTGGTCGCTACCATCACTTCCGCTAGGGCAGAGTCTACACGACATCTCTATGCGTTGAAGTTGAACCTCTTCGTCACATTGTGTTCTTCCCGCCAAGAAGAAAAATGCCTGGAAATGCCCGATCGGGTCCGTGCTATCGTTTCTCCAGGAGGGGTTGGAGCGAAGGCTGTCTCCCTCAACCCTTAAAGTGTACGTGGCCGCAATATCTGCCCACCACGATCTCCTGGGAGACAAAAAGGTAAGTCAGCACGACCTGATCATCAGGTTCCTGAGGGGAGCGAGGAGACTGACTCCTCCTCGCTCTCCTCTCGTTCCCTCTTGGGACCTCGCAGTAGTCCTAAGTGCTCTGCAGAGGCCTCCCTTTGAGCCTTTGAGGTCGGTTGAGATTAAATTTCTGTCTATGAAGACGGCTCTGCTGATCGCATTGGCCTCTCTTAAGAGGGTAGGGGACCTGCAGGCATTTTCGGTTGACGAAGCGTGCCTGGAGTTCGGACCGGCTAACTCTCACGTGATCCTGAGACCCAGGCCCGGATATGTGCCCAAGGTTCCCACCACTCCGTTCTGAGACCAGGTGGTGAACCTGCAAGCGCTGCCTTTGGAGGAGGCAGACCCAGCCTTGGCATTGCTCTGTCCAGTACGCGCTCTCCGCGCCTATGTAGACAGCACGCAGTGTTTCAGGACCTCAGACCAGCTCTTTGTCTGTTATGGTGGAGAGCGGAAGGGAAGAGCTCTCTCAAAGCAGAGGTTGTCTCACTGGATAGTGGACACCATTGTTTTGGCTTACCAGCAGCAAGGTCGACCATGTCCCCTTGGGGTTAGGGCACACTCCACCCGGAGTGTGGCCTCCTCTTGGGCTTTAGCGCAGGGCGCCTCGCTAACAGACATCTGCAGAGCTGCAGGCTGGGCGACACCGAACACATTCGCCAGATTCTACAATCTCTGAGTGGAGCCAGTGTCCGTCTATGTACTCGCCCCTACGGGTGGCCGGTAATGGACCAGGCTCAGGTGTCTTCGCTTGCTCGCCATTCCACTCCACGGACTGGATACGTGCAATATTTTCCTCAGGTGAGCTCCCCAAGAGCCCTGAGCTCCTCCAGCACTGCTGACGCCGACATCATTTCAGTCTGCCCTTTTCGAGCCCAGACCCTCATGTCCGGCCAGGTGCCCCGTGTGCATGGTTCCCCTCCGGCGACCCCCACACAAGTATTTCCACCGTAAGCCTCCTCAGCGAGCAGGTGTCTTTCCCTTGGCAAGTCCCTGCCACCCCTAGGGTTAAAAATCCACCTTCGGCTGGTACCCTAGAGTTCTTCCATATGCAGCCCTAAGCGGGTCATATGTGTATTCTCTAAGTCGTCCCCACGGGTAGGCATCTTGGCATATCCTCACTGGAATATGCTTCCCAGTGTACCTTGGTATTCCTGTGATAAGTGGGAGTCCTTCGTCCGTACTAGTCTTACGACAGGGTACTCACACTTACGCAGGGCACTGGATGACAGCTGAGTGGCGTTGTTGTATTGGAACCCCCATTCGTTAGTCACTAACGTACGTCTCCGTTCCCTCCTCAGGGAACGAGGGTTGCATACGTAACCGAGACGTTTCCATTCTAATAACAAGGATTATAAAAGATAGTCCCTTTTTAAAAAGACCTATGAATTGTGCACACACAATTGCATTTCAACATTTGGGGCAATTCCTTCTGCACAGGCAAGATAGGCCACAAATGCAGAAATGTACAACTGTACAAGTACATGAGGTTGACAGATACTGCAAAATCAAATCTGAGTGATTTGTTCCAGTGCAATTCTTGGACAACTCTTCTGGTCTCACTGCTGACAGCACAGTTATTTATGATGGTAAACTGTATTATTATGCATAACCGGCTCAGTGTGCCATCAAGACCCTGACTGGGAACCTTTAAAAATGCCACTGTGATACAGTTTTACGAATATTAAAAGCCCATATTAACCATGATTACTTTTATGTGCTACATGTTTTGAATATGACATACAAATATGAAAAGCATTCTGGAAAACATAAAAATGACGATGGCAAATCTTTCTTGCTGATAGGATCTACCAAACAGAGCAACAAATCTATAGAGGATATACAGCTCTGTCATATATAAGATACTTCTGTAGTGGAGTACAAAATATGCAGGAGAAAATGTTATATAACTTTTGCTTATTTTAATAGCACAACCTTTAAGCCATAAAGTCTTATGCACATCATACATTAGAAATTAACCCAATAAAAATCAGACATTGATCAGAGAAGAACTGAAATGTCTGATTACAAAGTAATGCATGTCCCAAAAAAACAACAACAAAAAAATTATTAAAGGTGCTACACAGTTGACTTACAGTAATATTGGCCATATCTGCATTTATGATATTAGGACTGTATAGCGAAAATTGAAAAGTTTTTAGTCTATGAATTGTCAGTGCTTGCTGAATTTCACACACAGAAAAGTCGGCGGTTTCTGTTTGAAATGCTTTGCACATCTGGCCTTTTGTCAAAAGAGACCGCTAGACATTTCACAGCTAAGAACCCTGAGAAAAACTCATCGACCGACTTTTAAACATCTAGCCATATGCTGCGGTGCATCAGATTACTCATAGTTTGCGAGTATGCTGAGCAAACCCGGTTCATCATTCTCTATGGGACTGTTGCACTCTGTCTCATTTAAAAGTGAAACTAGGAACATACGGTCTGTTTTATTAAACACTTTTGGGAGGTCTGGGAGAGTGGATCCATCAGCTGATGGATGGATGTAACTAACCTTTTCCATATGGTTACTGCAATGGCTTCCTCTAGAGGGCTTACTGTACTCATCATTTGGCTCTCCGCTGGGAAGTAACCTCACAAGAAGATTAGGTTGTTACTGCTAATGACACCCATTACCACTCACACGTTACATCTCTATAAATAACATTACAAAATTTGTGGATTATTCAATATACTTTAAGTTAAACCATTTGAGATAAAGGAAACATTTACCAGACATATCCAATAGAGATGGATACAAATGACTTTTCTGAAACACTTAAACTATTCTACACCGTCCCCATGATTTCAGTGAAATACCAGAGTTAAGATATTCTCTCTTACCCTCTGGATCCTAAGGGTTGATAGCCATGATTCAAATACATCATTTACATTTGTAGAGTAATCTGAATTGTAATATTTCACAATATAAGAATTCACAGAAGAAAACTAACAGCTGACAAAATATAAAGTAAGAACGTAATGCTTCAAACAGGATCTGGAGTATAAAGTGGCTCTAGATGTCATGCAGTCTATGCCTTGATATAGTAGAGGCCCAATACCAAGGTATTCGGTGTAGAAATCGTAGAGTTCCCACTGATGTCATTTCCTGCGAGAGGAGGGGGGAAAGGACAGGATCTTAGAGAGCCTCCTGCTGGACCGTAATGTCAGATCCTTGTCTGTGTTCGGTTCGAAGCAAGGGTTTAGAGTTCGACTTTGGCTGTAGCTTTAACTGGTGACAGTGAGAGAGATTAGCGCTGAGATCTGAGGGTCTTTCACTGAGCCCACCTTCAGCACTGAGAGCACTCTTTCTGCAGACGTCAACAGCACAAGACCTGCCGGGCGGCTTCCTAGCAGGCAAAGTCTTCGAACACTCTGTGGTGGGTACGGTGGAGATGATGGTGATTTGGGAGGATGGTGTTAGCATAAGCTGCCTCCGAGTGGCTCCGGCTCATCTCGTCAGAATCCTGGCAGGAACAGAGAATGTCAGATGGGATTCTGTGAGGATACTTTAACTCCTACATCGTACACACTATTCCATTGTGAATAAAACGCCTTGAATGACTAACGCTGTGACTCATTGTTTAATCTGTGGTGTGATAAAGAAATAGCCACTCGAGGCTGAGAGTTACAGTGCTTTATCATAGTTAAACCCCTTTGACCATAATAAACTCAATGTTATACATGGTCTTCAGTGACTTATTGCATATAAAAATGCAGCAAAAGTACAGTGATTAAAGACAGCAATTTATTTTAATTAATTAGATCACCAAAAATCTTCTGACATGTAGTCACATTGATATATTCATCTATAGGCTGTAATGAATTAAAAGTTCTGTAAGTAATTTCAGCTGCTTCCTATTAGACTGAAATAGGCTGCCCCTATCTATTCAACTTTCATTCCAAAATCTTGTCACCAAAGACATGAGTACAGGGATTTACAAACATGGTCCCGGGAATCCTTGGGCAGTAAAGGAGGCCCATGAAAAGTTTTAGAAAAAAAAAAAAATATATATATAGTACGTTCTACTTCAAAAGGTGAACAGTGATGTTTTTAACATGTTTTTGAAAGAGGTCTTATGCTCACCAAGGCTGTATTTATTTAATAAAAATACAGTAAAAACACTAATATTGCAGTGGCAGCTTGTCAACAGAGGGCGCTGGGGCGCCGCCCCCATCAAAATTCCAGAAATATACATGTATACAAAAATTATATAAAAATTAAATAAAAATAAAATAGTTTACTCACGACGTGCCGGCTTAACTATTTTATATGTTCTTCAATATGTTTCATGCGGTTTCATGGGCGAGGGACGCCGGACAAATGGATGAGTTCAAAAATCTACGGGCAGCATGTGACCTGAAGCTGGTCTCCCTCCTCCGGACGCAGGTCGCTGCGTCCCTGGTGAATCAGAATTAGATGTGTGTTATTTCATCCAATCTGATTGGTTCTCGTCACCTGTCATTCAACTTTACGCTCTTGGCCACTAAAGCAAAAGTGCGCGGGCGACACAGTCACTCCGGCTCCGCCAAAACCTTGTTAGGATGATCACTTTCGTAGAGATGGCAGCAGTTAAACCAAATTCTTTCACAAGGCGTTCGTTGGAAGAAGAAAAAAAGGATTAAGGATCCCGAACCGGACCGGACCAATGCGATTTACAAATCCAGCAGCAGGCCAGTGACAGAGGACGAAGCTACACTCAGAGCTTCACACGCTTGTTATGAGAAACGTAAGTTAGGTGGCTGGCTGGATGTGTTGTTAGCAATGCTCTTTATTGCTTTCCCTGTCTTTTATTTAAACGTGTCGGTACTGAAGTTTTGTGGACAACAACGGGGGTAAAAGACCTCAAATATCTGACTGAAAAATGCAAACGTCATGACACTACTGAGATGACTGACTTTAATCAGAGAGTCATTGAGAAATTTGCTGACCAGAAAGAAAGGAGAGCAAAATTTATGTTCAAGTAGTCAACATGCTAGTCTGTTGTTGCTGTTTTCTTTTGTTTTTCCTTTCCTCATTCAATTATAGGCCTATGTGGGAAATGAATGTGTAAAAAGATAAAAGTGAAGACACTGTTTTCTCTTTAATGCTTGAATTTAGTCAACATGCATCTTGATATTGCTTTGTATTTATTTGAACCCCCCCCCCCCCCAAAAAAAATCTCCAGCCGCCACTGTAATATTGTGAAATATTTTTGAACAAATCTCTTGAATGAATGATTCAATGACAAATACATTTTTAACAGTCACTTGTAACAATGTAATAGATACAATTGCTGTTTGAAAAGCCATGGCCGAATCAGAAATCGCCCCCTTAACCTTCAATCACTATTCCCTACTTTAGTCCACTAATACAGTTCACTTGAAGTAGTGAATGAAAACAAGTGAGTGAATTCGGACAGCCGCTGTATGTACATCGGCTATACACTCGTTATAGAGGTGCAATGTGGGATAGAATGCATGCATTCAATAACGTCCACTATGGTTTCGGACATCACTACAAATGGCTGTGCCCTCAAATAGTGCCCTATTTATGGGTATAGGGGGCGATTTTGGATTCAGCCCATGTTTATACACTATATTGCCAAAAGTATTGGGGGACACCCCAAATCATTGAATTCAGGTGTTCCAGTCACTTCCATGGCCACAGGTGTATAAAATCAAGCACCTAGGCATGTAGACTGCTTCTACAAACATGGGTTGTTCTCAGGAGCTCAGTGAATTCAAGCGTGGTACCGTGATAGGTTGCCATCTGTGCAATAAGTCCATTCGTGAAATTTCCTCACTACTTAATATTCCACGGTCAACTGTTAGTGGTATTATAACAAGCAATTGGGAACAACAGCAACTCAGCCATGAAGTGGTAGACCACATAAAATTACAGAGCGGGGTCAGTGTGCTGAGGTGCACAGTGAGCAGAAGTTGCCAACTTAATAGCTACAGACCTCCAAACTTTGTGTGGCCTTCAGATTAGCTCAAGAACAGTGCGCAGAGAGCTTTGTGGAGCAGCTGCATCCAACCAAGTGCAATGCAAAGCATTGGATGCAGTGGTGTAAAGGACACCCCGCCACTGGACTCTAGAGCGTGGAGACGTGTTCTGTGGAGTGATGAATCGCATTTCTCTGTCTGGCAATCTGATGAACGAGTCTTGGTTTGGCGGTTGCCAGGAGAATGGCACTTGCCCGACTGCATTGTGCCAAGTGTAAAGTTTGGTGTAGGGGGGATTATGGTGTGGGTTGTTTTTCATGGGTTGGGCTTGGCCCCTTAGTTCCAGTGAAAGGAGAGTAGAGCAACCATTGACTACCATAGTAAAATAAGAAGAAAAAAAAGAAAAATACTATGGTAATCAATGGTTGCTCTCTCTGCTTTGTTACAAACATTCTTTAGAATATCTTATTTTGTGTTCAGCAGAACAAAGAAACTCATACAGGTTTGCCACAACTTGAGGGTGAGTAAATGATGACAGAATTTTCATTTTTGGGTGAACTATCCCTTTAATGCTTCAGCATACCAAGACATTTTGGACAATTTCATGCTCCCAACTTTGTGGGAACAGTTTGGGGATGGCAGCCTGCCTGTTCCAACATGACTGTACACCAGTGCATAAAGCAAGGTCCATAAAGACATGGATGAGTGAGTTTGGTGTGGAGGAACTTGACTGGCCTTGCAGTCCTGACCTCACCCTAATGGAACACCTTTGGGATGAATTAGAGTGGAGACTGCGAGCCAGGCCTTCTCATCCAACATCAGTGCCTGACCTCACAAATGCGCTTCTAGAAGAATGGTCAAAAATTCCCATAAACTCACTCTAAACTTTGTGGAAAGCCTTTCCAGAAGAGTTGAAGCTGTTATAGCTGCAAAGGGTGGGCCAACTCCATATTAAAACCTACAGATTAACAATGGGATGTCATTCAAGTTCATGTGCATGTAAAGGCAGGTGTCCCAAAACTTTTGGCAATATAGTGTATTTTAAAATGTAATTTATTAATGTAATGGCAAAGCTGAATTTTCAGCATCATCACTTCAGTCTTCAGTCACATGATCCCTCAGAAATCATTCTGATAATCTGATTTGCTACTCAATCAAGAAACATTTTTTAATTATTATAATGTCAAAAACACTTTTACTTCTGAATATTTTTGAGGAAACCATGATACAGTTTAGGATTCTAAAGAAAAAAAAACAGAAAAAAAAAACAGCATTTATTTGAAATATTAATCTTTTTTTTATATATAGCATTATGAATGTCTTTACTGTCACTTTTGATCTATTTAATGCATTCTTAACCAATAAAAGCATTAATTTATATAAATATCATATTATATACAGCTTTATTTCAGTGATATCTGACAGATAGCAAGAACATTTTATTTGGCATTCCAATTGCCAAAACATTTTATTTGGTATATATATATATATATATATATATATATATACTGTATATATTTATAGTACAGAAAATGAATCACTGTATGATAAAAGCGTATCATTTGCATTACTCTTATGTGGATATTTACATGTCGCCTTTGAGAGAAAGATGCATGTGTAACAGATGGAGCTCATTAGAAAAATTAGTGCAGTGAACAGGAATATTTCCATGCATCAAAAATTATGCAAGACATATATATATATATATATATACATACAGGTCCTTCTAAAAAAATTAGCATATTGTGATAAAGTTCATTATTTTCCATAATGTAATGATAAAAATTTAACTTTCATATATTTTAGATTCATTGCACACCAACTGAAATATTTCAGGTCTTTTATTGTTTTAATACTGATGATTTTGGCATACAGCTCATGAAAACCCAAAATTCCTATCTCAAAAAATTAGCATATCATGAAAAGGTTCTCTAAACGAGCTATTAACCTAATCATCTGAATCAACGAATTACACCTGGGATTCCTGAGGCTTTTAAAAACTCCCAGCCTGGTTCATTACTCAAAACCGCAATCATGGGTAAGACTGCCGACCTGACTGCTGTCCATAAGGCCATCATTGACACCCTCAAGCAAGAGGGTAAGACACAGAAAGAAATTTCTGAACGAATAGGCTGTTCCCAGAGTGCTGTATCAAGGCACCTCAGTGGGAAGTCTGTGGGAAGGAAAAAGTGTGGCAAAAAACGCTGCACAACGAGAAGAGGTGACCGGACCCTGAGGAAGATTGTGGAGATGGACCGATTCCAGACCTTGGGGGACCTGCGGAAGCAGTGAACTGAGTCTTGAGTAGAAACATCCAGAGCCACCGTGCACAGGCGTGTGAAGGAAATGGGCTACAGGTGCCGCATTCCCCAGGTCAAGCCACTTTTGACCCAGAAACAGCGGCAGAAGCGCCTGACCTGGGCTACAGAGAAGCAGCAGTGGACTGTTGCTCAGTGGTCCAAAGTACTTTTTTCGGATGAAAGCAAATTTTGCATGTCATTCGGAAATCAAGGTGTCAGAGTCTGGAGGAAGACTGGGGAGAAGGAAATGCCAAAATGCCTGAAGTCCAGTGTCAAGTACCCACAGTCAGTGATGGTCTGGGGTGCCATGTCAGCTGCTGGTGTTGGTCCACTGTGTTTTATCAAGGGCAGGGTCAATGCAGCTAGCTATCAGGAGATTTTGGAGCACTTCATGCTTCCATCTGCTGAAAAGCTTTATGGAGATGATTTCATTTTTCAGCACGACCTGGCACCTGCTCACAGTGCCAAAACCACTGGTAAATGGTTTACTGACCATGGTATTACTGTGCTCAATTGGCCTGCCAACTCTCCTGACCTGAACCCCATAGAGAATCTGTGGGATATTGTGAAGAGAAAGTTGAGAGACGCAAGACCCAACACTCTGGATGAGCTTAAGGCCACTATCGAAGCATCCTGGGCCTCCATAACACCTCAGCAGTGCCACAGGCTGATTGCCTCCATGCCACGCCGCATTGAAGCAGTCATTTCTGCAAAAGGATTCCCGACCAAGTATTGAGTGCATAACTGAACATAATTATTTGAAGGTTGACTTTTTTTTGTATTAAAAACACTTTTCTTTTATTGGTCGGATGAAATATGCAATTTTTTTGAGATTTTTGGGAATTTTGGGTTTTCATGAGCTGTATGCCAAAATCATCAGTATTAAAAGACCTGAAAAAAGACCTGAAATATTTCAGTTGGTGTGCAATGAATCTAAAATATATGAAAGTTAAATTTTTATCATTACATTATGGAAAATAATGGACTTTATCACAATATGCTAATTTTTTGAGAAGGACCTGTATATATATAATTTAGTGATTTTTTTCCTCTACAACTGTGACAAAAAAGCTATATTTATTTTAAATTGCATATCACAGTGTTTTATATTTTATAACATTTAGGATATATAGTATACTGCACTTTACTGACACAATCTGGAGCATATACTAAAATAAATGTGTTTTTTTTTTTTTTTTTTTTTTTTAAATAAGTAAATTAATAGATTTATCCACCAAATGGACAGCATAGGGACTGTTGCCTCTATAGAAAGTTGCTTCTACTACTGTAGTACAATATTAAACTTAAGTATTTGGGCAAATTTCAGTTTTAAGAAAAAAAAATTAAGAATCAATTGTTGAATCCTTAAAACCTCAAAAAGGGGCATTGATTCAGCCATGTCATCAAAATCTCACTCCAGCAGGCAACCAAAGTAAGCAACCCTGGTACCTGAATTTTTACTTGAATTGAAGAACACAGGTAAGCATAACTTATATATCACGCCGGATTTAAAGTTATTCAGATTTTAGAGCTGGGACTGTCAGTTTTAAAATGATTGAACAATCTTAGATCACGACCCTCTGGCCATGCTGAATCGAATTAGTTTTCAGCACACTCTATTTCTCATGAATATAATGTGCTCTGCCAACATCTGTGTTCTTCTTCCATGAGCAGAAGATCGGATTGCAATAAGAACAAGGGAGATTTGATTCAATCCTGGTCTAAGCAGACAGCCTGGCATCCCAATCATAGCTCAATATCCTGCTGCTGATGTTGTATTTCCCTCCGGGCTTTGTTCCTATTCACAGAGTTGATCTGTGCTGCATCCTAACACTAGCGCTCCAGAGATTAGCATGTGGCTCACCTTAGCTTTCATTTCCTCCAGGTTCACCGTGGCGACTGTGCTGGCCTGTTGCTGCTGCTGGGTTTGCTTTTTGTCCTCTCTTTGTGGCCTGAGTACACGCTCCAACCTGTGTTTGATCACCTAGGAAAGCGAGGGGGAGTGAGGGTGAAGGGGGCAGCAGGCAAAGTAGGACAAATGAGAGCTAGAAACAGTTTTGCAGCATCAGCATTTCTGCTGCTCAGCTCAGAGGTCCAGTCTTATCTGTTCTTATGGGAAATACAGCTCACAATGGGGGGGGTAGTCCAGGAGAAGAGCTATATGAATGATTGTGGAAGAGGCAGAGTACCGAAACAATGTACGCTTACCTCATATACATAATCCAGAATCTCCAAAATGGTAAGAACACTGGCTCCTATAAAAAGACCCATCTGTCCGCCAATGTCCCCTGAAAGCAAAAAAGAACAATACAATTTTTGTTCCCCCCCATGTGATTTGCCATTTTCAGACCATTTTACTTTTTTAATATGCTATATTTCTGACTGAAACAGTGGTGGTATTGCTAACTGAAACTATTTAAATGTTTTTTGATCATTGAAATAAAGCTGAAATAAAATAAAATGTACAATATATTAGATGACTTAAACGATTTGATAAAACTTAAATGAAAATTAGAAATGTAGCCATGGCAATTAATGTTAAAGTTAACTGAAATAAAATGAAAGTTAAATAGAACTATTAAAAAACTATTAAAGATGGCATAAAATAAAATAAAAATAAAAATAAAAAAACTAAAAATATAAAATATACAATATAAAAATATTTAAATAAATACTATAATAGCATACATACGTAACAATAAAATAACACCGGACTAAACAAACAAAAAAATAGTGACCTAAGTAGCTAAGTAGCTAAGAAGCAATGCATTTATGAGAATACAATATTGTACAAAGACAAACTTTTTAAGTTTAATTAATACATTTATATTAACGTTAAGCTAAGTAATGCTCCAGTTCAGATGCACCGAAAATGACTAAACAACGTTTATAAAGTAATGTGGTAAAATGAAGCATGAGACTCACCTAATAGTCCTGCAACATCATATGCTTTTTTCTGTTCTATTGTTTCATAATTTAGGGCTTCAAAGAAAATGTCCAAAACAAGGAAGTTGTCTCTAAAACAAAAAGACAATAAATGTGTAATCGTATACATTCATTATATATTCAGAATCAGTACAGCAGGCCTCTTTCTGTTTAAAACTATATTGAAAGTGAAAAGGTTGCCACACCTGATGTAGTCTTCTGACTTGTCGTATTTTCTAGATAGGTAGCGAGCCGAGCCCTTGCTGGGGATTTTAACCATGGACAGCTCTTTACCATAGCGGGTCAGGTTGCAGGGAGTTTCACAGGAGCATGTGTCACCTGAACTTTTCTGAAGCAGTGCTGCAAAGAGGACACACATGTCGGTTTAGAGCAGGAGACAGATGCGTTTGTGTGTGTGTGAGCAGGTGCTCTAGCCCACACCTGCACACCCATTCTTCATTCATCAAACTAATGTGGAGAGATAACAGCAGCGCTAAATAATCATCCATAAGATGCTTGAAACACACTCAGCATGTTGTTCAGATTTAATTTAGTTTCTGAAGGGCATCCAGAAGAGAGCACACACACTCGACCTCCCTGAGAGGAAGTATCATGAATGTCATGCTTATAAATTTGTGCACTGAATGCACCACATATTTAGCATTAGTGCCTTCCATTTAGAACAAAATTTACTAGACATGCCATGACCCGCCTGTTTGATTTATATTATTATATGCAGATTTTGCAGTGTTAAGGAAGCTACTTCACAATTTGTCATGCCTCATAATTTAAAGTAGTTCGTCAAGCTACCCTTTTACACACAAGCTACTAGTAGTTAACTCGAGTCTGAAAATATATAACAAGCAATATCCTTATTTTGAATATATATATATATATATCGTATGTAGATTATGCATATACATTAAGCTGTATGTATCTAGCATCATGCTTGAACTACTGTTCACAAGTTTGGGCTCTATAATATTTTATAAATTATACATTATCAACATTTAAAATGACTGTTTTCTGATTTAATATGTTTTAAAATGTAATTTATTCCCGTGATGGCAAAGCTGAATTTTCAGAATCATTACTCCAATCTTCAATCTCACATCCTTCAGAAATCATTCTAACATGCTGATTTGGTGAACAAGAAACATTTCTTATTAATATAGGGTAAGTATAGTATAATATAGTAATTAATAAAGTATTCATTGATGAACATGAAGTTCAAAAGAACAGCATTTATTTTGAAAAACAAATCAAAACATTTGTAACATTATAAATGTCTTGACTGTCACTTTTGATCAATTTAATGTGTCTGCAGAATAAATATATTAATTTATTTCAAATAGAAATTCATAGTTACACTAAATAATATAAATACAATTGAAAAACTGTAACAATAATTTATACTAGTCAAAAAGTTATACCTAAATAATAGTTTGATATTATTATTATTATAAATTATAAAATATATTATGATTAATTTAAATGAACTGATTCACTAAAATAAACGTCTTAATGCTTTATATGAATAAAATGGGTATTTTAAGCAAATTGATGTGTTAATAGTGTGTGTTGTGCTGTTGTGTGACTGACATGTTTGCGTATTAGGGTGAGAAAATAAACAATTATTAAAGTAACCTATCAAAGTTGATATTTCAGTCAGAATATTTGAATAGGACAAGCCAGTGAATGCAAGTACAGTCCATTCTTTCAAGATATATCCCCTTTAAATGGGGTCGGGTTTCCTTTTGACTGCGGAGATAATTAAATTTCTGGCTTATTAGATAAGGACTATCATAATTGTACCGATACATCTCTCATCATCAACTTTTCATGAGCCGCTCCATTTACGAGTGCCATAAAATCAGTGGAACAAGACACCTACAGCGAGCGATAACGCCATGAGGGTATCAGAGGGTAATGCACTACAGGGATGCTCTGTAAAAGATGTCACAACGCTGGAGACTATTCTCCTCTTTTGGACTGACTGAGTAATACCTCCCCTCTCTCCCACCCCAGATCATGCACAGAATCATCTGTTTATCTGGGATTTAATTATTTGTGCCCACAACCTCCAGAGATATTACACGCAGGGCGCTAGCAAAAATGAAAAATGCTTGCTTACCAAGTGCTTTGTCCACACATTTGATATTGCTGGGAGTACAGATATCGGCATCTCCTGAGAAACAAAATACATAATGACTCTGATCAATCACAAGCAAAATGATTGCTGTTATTTCACCGCCAGCCAAGGAAGAAAAAGTGTGAGCGGCAGAGAAAGAGACAGCGTGGCTCTGCTTTGTTATTCATCCTAAAATGATGGAAGGCAGCGTGTGACTGAAGGAGATGGGTTTGCTTTCACCACGCCTCCCTCATGACCATCAGTCTAGGCCTAATTGCACCCGAAAATGAACTGATCCAAACCCTCCCCAAAGGCACATTTATAAAGTCTTTAAAACCCAATCCCTATCGACACACAATACCGCAGGAGGTCCAACTCGCTCCCCGAAGTGCAACTGGTCTGAGGAAATATGCATGGCACCTAAGAGAAAATGGCCTTTGAGTTAATGCTTTCGGTCTCTCTTTTCAATTTGCATTATGGGAGATTGATTTGGAAACATTAAAGGAGAAAAGCAGAGAAGCAAAGCTTCCATTAGAGCCCGGCCTCCAACAGTCACACACTCTCTGAAAAGCCACGCTGATAACAACTCAGGTGTGGTGGAGTTAATTAGAAAATAGGTTTCTGGGGACAAGTCCTCCAATCCATACGTCGTCGGTTTTCAAAAGAGGAAATAAAAGTATTTGCTTTTTTGCAGTTTGTCAAATGCTTTGAGTGGAACATAACAAATCAGCAGGTCTGGGTTCATCATTGCTGTCAGATTGTGATCGTCTAGATTTTCCCTCCAGTCGCCCGAATGAACTACCCGAGCTTCTCGTATTGTGTGACTAGACAGTAAGTTAATTTAGAGACTTGAATTAAGCTTTAGGCTCCACTGCCTGGAGCAAATTAGATGAGAAGAGTTTATTCATTTAGTATTTTAGCAATTAGCAGAATACATTAGCTCGCTGATTAGGTTGAGTGGGAAATGAATGCAGCGGTGTAGTGTTACCCGGCATGTGCACCATCCTGCAGTTGCACTCACGCAGAACCTCTAGAGTCTCGCAGCGCAGGCGGCAGGCGCTGATACTGTAGGTATCGTAACCCGGGATCATCTGCTCACTGGTGGAGCGGCAGTTCCCCCAAGGCTGGGGCAGGTAGGTCAACTGCACACAGAGAGGGAGAGCAATGAGAAGAACAAGGAAGATAAAGTGAGAGGGAAACAGACAGAGAGAGATTGCAATTGTAGGAGAGAGACAGAAACAAAGAGAGAATGAGTAAATGCAAATTAAGTATGCAAATAAGCAGCGTTCTCAAGCTGCACCACAATTTTAGAGAGCATAAAAACCTGAAGTGATTGATAAAAGAGTACGATTTTATTTGTATGTGGCTCGATTTTCAGAAGGCTTAATGAGTGGCCTGCCTTTGAAGCAGAAATATTGCATTCAGCACTCATTCTAAGAATGACATTGATTATGTACCAGTCTGACAGGAGTTTCAGGTGCTTTTAGACAGATCTGAGTTTTAAAGGGGTCATGAACTGGCTTTTTAAATTATATTATACTGTTGTCTGAGGTCAACTAATGACGTTCGTGTGTTTTTACATTCAAAAACATCATAATGAATAAGTAATAGGCTATTTTCTGCCTTGGTTTTGAGGCTCTCTGAAAAACGTTCGGTTTTGATGGGTGTGCCGCACTGAAGACTTGGAAGTAAACGCCCACGGCTAGGATTGGATAAGATTAGCATATTTAATGAGCTTCAACTCCCCTCAGTACATGTGGAAATTGTTTTGAAAGCGTCTGGGGGAATCGCTCACAGGACTCGCAAAATATCTTTATCAAACAAATGTCTCTGTTACGGATGTAACCCTAGTTCCCTGAGGAGGGAACGGAGACGTAACGTTAGTGACTAACGAATGGTGGTTTGCTTAGAAGCTTATCAACTTATTCAAGATCTTAGAAAATGCCCAATGGTGTGCCAATGCCATGGGCATGTGGAATTTGCATACGTAACTCCGCCTCACCGCGTGAGTATAAAAGGAAGTATGTGGCAATATCGCATTACATTACCTGCTGAGGAGCCATGATTGAACTCCGGCCGTTCCAGCAGTATAGCGGATGTGGCAAAGGGATGTCTCGGTTACGGATGTAACCCTCATTCCCTGAGGAGGGAACGGAGACGTTCCCTTTCGTTCAGTCACTACGACGTAACGTTAGTGACTAACAAATGGGGGTCCCAATATAATCACGCCACTCGGCTGTCTTCCAGTGCCCTGCGTAAGAGTGAGTACCCTGTCGTAAGACTAGTACGGACGAAGGACTCCCACTTATCACAGGAATACCAAGGTACACTGAGAAGCATATTCCAGTGGAGATATGCAAAGATGCCTACCCGTAGGGAGGACTTAGAGAGTACACATATGACCCGCTAAGGGCTGCATATGGGAAAACTCTAGGGTACCAGCTGAAGGTGGATTTTTAACCTGCTCACTGAGGAGGCTTACTGAGGAGGCTTACGGTGTACACGTGTGGGGGTCGCCGGAGGGGAACCATGCACACGGGGCACCTAGCCGGACACAAGGGTCTGGGCTTGAGAGGGCAGACTTACTGGTGTCGGTGTTGACAGTGCTGGAGGAACTCAGGGCTCTCGGGAAGCTCATCTGAGGAAAAAAAAAATCACACGTTTTCCAGTCCGTGGAGTGGAATGGCGAGCAAGCGAAGACACCTGAGCCTAGCCCATTACCGGCCTCTAGTAGAGGCGAGTACATAGTTGGACACAGGCTCCACTCGGAGATTGTAGAATCTTGCGAATGTGTTAGGTGTCGCCCAGCCTGCAGCTCTGCAGATGTCTGTTAGCGAGGCGCCATGCGCTAGAGCCCAAGAGGAGGCCACACACTGAGTGGAGTGGGCCCTCACCCCAAGGGGACATGGTCGACCCTGCTGCTGGTAGGCCAAAACAATGGTGTCCACTATCCAGTGAGACAGCCTTTGTCTGTTATGGCTCTCCACCATAACAGACAAAGAGCTGGTCTGAGGTCCTGAAACATTGTGTCCTGTCTACGTAAGCGTGGAGAGTGCGTACTGGACAGAGCAATGGCAAGGCTGGGTCTGCCCCCTCCATGGGCAGCGCTTGCAGGTTCACCACCTGGTCTCGGAACGGAGTGGTGGGAACCTTGGGCACATATCCAGGCCGGGGTCTCAGTATCACGTGAGAGTTAGCTGGCCCGAACTCCAGGCACGCTTCGTCAACCGAAAATGCCTGCAGGTCCCCTACCCTTTGTTGGAGGCCAATGCAGTCAGGATCGCTGTCTTCATTGACAGGAGCTTAAGATCGACTGACTGCAAAGGCTCAAAGGGAGGCCTCTGCAGAGCATCAAAACTACTGAGAGGTCCCAAGAGGGTACGAGGGGAGAGCGAGGAGGATTTAGTCTCCTCGCTCCCCTCAGGAACCTGATGACCAGGTCGTGCTGACTTACCTTTTTGTTCTCCAAGAGATCGTGGTGGGCAGATATTGTGGCCACATAAACTTTAAGGGTGGAGGGAGACAGCCTTCGCTCCAACCCTTGGAGATGAGGATGAGGAATGAGAGCACAGACCCGATCGGGCATTTCTAGGGGTCTTCTTGGCGAGAAGAACACCAGGTGACGAAGAGGTTCCACTTCAATGCATAGGCATGCCGAGTGGACTCTGCCCTAGTGGAAGTGATGCTAGCCACCACCGGAGGTGGTAGGGTACTCAAACCTACCGCGTCCCGTCCAGGAGCCACACGTGGAGGTTCCAAAGATCGGGACACGGCTGCCAAAGGGTGCCCTGTCTCTGAGTGAGGAGGTCCTGTCTCAGAGGGATAGGCCAGGGAGGGGCTGTTGCAAGGAGTAAGAGGCCGGGGAACCAGGTCCGGCCGTGCCAGTACAGGGCGACCAGAAGGACCTGCTCCTTGTCCTCCCTGATCTTGCACAAAAGCTGTGCGAGAAGGCTCACTGAGGGGAACGCATATTTGCGCAGGCCCCGCAGCCAGCTTTGCACCAGTGCATCCGTGCCGAGCGTGCCCTCGGTCAGGGAATAAAACAGGCTGCAATGGGAAGAGTCGTGGGAGGCAAACAGATCTATCTGTGCGTCGCCAAACTGTTCCCAAATCAGCTGGACCGTCCATTTTCCGAGTTTCCATTCTCCCGGAAGCGGCTGAAACCGCGAGAGCTCGTCGGCTACACTGTTCAGTATTCCCGGAATATGGACAGCACGAAGGGACCTCAGGCGCTTCTGACTCCATAGAACGAGATGGCGGGCGAGTTGAGACATACGTCGGGAGCGTAGACCACCCTGGTGGTTGATGTACGCTACCACGGCCGTGTTGTCTGTCCTGACTAGTACATGTTGACCCTTCAGCAATGCTCGGAAGCGGTGCAGGGCGAACCGTACTGCCAGCAACTCGAGGCAATTGACATGCAGAAGGTGCTGGGGTCCTGTCCAGGAGCCCGCAGCTGCTTGTTCATCCGTTGATACGACAACATGCCTGGAAACTCGTTCTAAGGGCACACCGGCCCGTAGAAAACTGAGGTTTGACCACGGGGGGAGAGTCTGCAGGCAGGCCCGAGTCACTTGTATCCGGAGTGTGCCAGACTGCATTGGACTCGGTTGCGAAGCCAATGCTGAAGCGAACTCATATGAAGCAATTCGAGCGGCGTTACTGTGGCTGCAGATGCCATATGCCCCAGGAGCGTCATAAATAACGTCAGTGGAACCGCACTCTTGCTCTCGATTTGATGGAGGCAAGTCAGCAGAGACTGCGTGCGCTCGCTCGAAAGCTGCGCGAACATGGCGACCGAGTCGATATCCATACCGAGAAAAGAGAGAAAAGAGTTTGCTCTTCTCCCAGTTGACCCGAAGGCCCAGACGGGCTAAGTGTTGGAGCACTAGATCTCTGTGTTCGCACACCTGCGCTTGAGAGTGGCCCAGTATAAGCCAGTCATCGAGGTAGTTCAGGATGCAAACCCTGTGCTGCCTGAGTAGCGCAAGGGCTGCCTCGACAATCTTCGTGAAGATGCGAGGGGACAGAGATAGCCCGAATGGGAGGACCGTGTACTGATATGCCCGCCCCTCGAAAGCAAACCGTAGGAATGGTCTGTGTCGAGGAAGGATGGAGACATGGAAGTAGGTGTCCTTCAGGTCGATCGCTGCAAACCAATCGGCCGGACGAACGCATTTGAAAAGGCGTTTCGCTGTCAACATCCTGAACGGAAGCCTGTGAAGGGATCGGTTCAGGACGTGCAGGTCCTCGATTGGTCGTAACCCACCGGTTTTCTTGGGTACAATGAAGTAGGGGCTGTAGAACCCGGACTTCATTTCGGCTGGAGGGACAGGCTCGATCGCACCCTTCGCTAGCAGGGTGGCAACCTCCGCACGCATGATGATGGCCCTGACCATGGTATGGCGGGCGATGGCGGACTCCCCTGAGCGGGGAGGAGCCTGCGCGAACTGAATCACGTAGCCGAGCCTGATGGTCCTCGCAACCCAGCGGGACAGTCCCGGAAGCTGAAGACAGGCTCCCAGGAACTGCACCAGCAGGGTCATTCGGACCACAGACGTACCCAGGGTGGGGCAGCTAGGCAGTGTTACCGGCCCGGACATGGGAGGCGTAGCGTCCCGGTGTGGGGGCTTGGTTAATGGCTGCGTCCTGACAGAGGAGACCAGGGAAGGAAGTGCGTTCCACTGGGGTCTGCACTGAGAGGAGGCTGGCGACAGAGAGGGATGCGAGTGGCGGGACCCGGGGGTGGCGCACACTGTCATCACTGGTCTCTGGGTCCTCAGGGATGGGATTGTTAGTTCTTTCTTTAACCACATTGGGGTGCTGCTAACCCAGGGGTAGAGGGAGGGAGAGGGAACCACGGGAGGGCAACCGTGCCGCCGAATAGCCCATCCTGGGATATGGGAGCGTCGAGGAAACGTGTTTGCTCGCCGTCACGCATATCGGCCAGGGTGAGCCATAGTTGTCTCTTCTGGACCACTGTTGTGGATATCACCTGACCCAAGGAGCGTGCGGTCACCTTCGTTGCCTGGAGAGCAAGGTCGGTGGCGGCACGCAACTCATCTCTGAGTCCTGGATCAGCTCCACCCTCGTGCAGGTCACACAGCAACTTGGCCTGGTAGGCCTGAAGAGTTGCCATGGCGTGCAAAGAAGCGGCGGCCTGCCCCGCAGCTCTATAGGACTTTGCCATCAGAGATGACGAGAACCTACAGGCTTTGGAGGGGTGCTTTGGGTCACCGCGCCAGGTCGAAGCACTCTGCGGACACAGTTGCATCGCAACAGAGCGCTCGTTGTACCCTATGACTGCGGCTCCATGGAGGGCGGAGAAGGCGGAGGAGGTCGCCGAATGGTCACAGGAAGACAACGGGTTCTTCCATGACCACACGACCTCCTCATGCACTTCCGGGAAGAAAGGAATTGGAGGGGTGGCTGGACGGGTGTCCGGATGCGCCGCCCCCAAAAACCAATCGTCCAACTGCGAGCGCTCAGGTTGGGGCGGAGGGTTCCACTCCAACCCAAGCGCCGCGGCTGCCCGGGAGAGCATGGTTGTCAACTCTGGGTCTGACTCGGGCAATGCTGGCACACCCGGCAGATGATTCCAGCCCACCTTGCGATGCGGCGATCGACATTTATCCGTCCTCCGCGGCGCCAAACGAGACAATCGGGACGGTAGGAGCCGGCCCCGATGTACACGCTTGAACGCTCAGCGGGTTCGGTGCATGAGCGAGGGGTGTGGGCCGAGGCATGAGCGTCGGAGCTTGATTCCACACCGTCACCCTCAGGTCACCCTGGCCACCAGCCAAAGTGCTGCCTCTCGTGGAGACCGCAGATTGTGGTGTGGCAGAGGGGACTCTCGCTCCAGCATCAGCACGGAGTTCACGGAGTCTCGACCGTAACACCGAGATGATCATGTTCCCGCAGTGGGAACATGAATCATCCACGAGCGCTGCCTGAGCGTGCTGAAAGCCCAAACACATCATGCAGCATTCGTGCCCATCAGAGGGCAAGAGAAACCGACTGCACCCAGAAGTACACGGACGAGACATCCTGAAAAGGACAGACCACTGCACAGATCAGCAGGCAAGAAGTATGCGAACGCGCCGTCACACCAACACCGACTGGAAAACTGCTCATCTCGAAGAAGCTGACAGAGTCTCAGAAGGCTTGTGATGAGTGAAGAGGTAGGTACTCTTGGCTCCGAAGCAGAAACGTAATGCGATATTGCCATGTACTTCCTTTTATACTCATGCGGTGAGGCGGAGTTACATATGCAAATTCCGCATGCCCATGGCATTTGCACACCATTGGGCGTTTTCTAAGACCTCGAAGAGGATAGGCTTCTAAGCAAAACCCCCATTTGTTAGTCACTAACGTTACAATCGTTACTAACGTTGTTAGTCACATCTGTAACAATGCAATACTATCACATATAAAAAACATGTTTGTTGCACCATTCCTGTCGGATCCAATATAGAAGGCACAGCATTGTGTTTTAATCTTAATATGTCTGCAAATCCAGTCTCGACCTGTATCTTGTTTACAATCGATTCTCCAGTGAAATGAAGCGAGCAAACACGTAATGTCTTACACACGTGAGCTGGAACCGGCATGTTTATTGCTCGGTAGCGTGACCCGTTTAGCTCCACGAGTCGGTGGGTGGGCTTGAGGCGGTGCTTCTGCATTCTATGACGTCAGTGGTCGACATATTCTGAGATCTCTTGTTTTCTGGGCCTGGTGTCTATAAAAGCTTTTCTTTGACTAATAATGACATTTTCAGCTCTGAAACTTGAAACAGGATATGCTTATATCACGATTAACTATTATATATCAAAGGCTCAAAGGAAAGTTGATTTCTCAATTCATTACCCCTTTAAGACATTCCAAAATATAGGCCTAGTGGACTACAAAGTTTAGTGTTTGTAGTACAAAAGTACTTTTGAATGCACTCCACCCTAACTATTTTCTAAATGCATGTTATTGATGTAATTTAATTGTAATCTATTTTTGTACACTACGATTGACATTACAATATGGAATGTTTTTTATTTAAAATAAAATTACTTATCTCAGGGTGTGAGGGTTATAGTCTATCAGGACTATAATTTATTAGTATTGGCAGTTCAACATGCACCATCGTCCTGCTTAAAATACCTAATGTCATATGGCACAAAGATACAGTAGGTATAGTTAGAGTTGGTGTACTTGGACTCAGACTGCAATTATGAATGAACAAGGACTCAGATGCAGTCGGGTGGACCTGTTCTCGATCTTGACATGGACTCGGACAATAACTAACAACATATTAATATTAAGTTCTGTCAGGATAACTATCGTCAAAGTGATAGACAATTAGCATAGTTTAGACTGGCGGTATGGTTCTGTTCTGGGCAAGAACTCGCTGCTCATCCATGCAGCCTAGCATGGATAAGAGCAGAGAGAGCAGTGATTAACCCCCCTTAGGGTAAACAGAACAGAAGCAACGATGTATTGCAGATAGCATTAATGTCATATTAAAATGTACAACCCAATTCAGTAATGTAGTCTGATTCAGGGGGAATCAGAATGCCAAATCCTGACTGATGAGTGGAGGAGCTGGGGATGGAGGAGGGTAATTAGCTCCGGAGACGTGATAGCAGCTGATGATACTGAAGGAGCTTATATGCATGCTGTGATAGGCATCGTATCCCTATAGGTAGACGTGATCAGCTGACAGTCAGCTGATGCAAGCTTGACTAACGTGCCCTGCCAGAACTAACGCTATACACTGGATATGACAAGACATTAATAAACGTCTCCCACTCAAACTCAAATGCTTAATACTTGAATTCGACTCTGACTTGACAAGGTGGACTCAGGACCAACACTAGGTGCAGTAGGGCCTGGAAATGGAATCTCTCCTCCAAAATTCATCCATACTTATGTCACAAATAAGTAAATCCGCACCTGCTAATACATGCATTATGTGTGGTTCAACTTTGCAAGAATGATGGCCCTTCAACTGTCAGTCACTTTCTCAACTCTATTAGGGGAATACAAATGTGACTATATGGTACTGTTCTTGGAAGCTCTGATTTTATCATAGGTGGTACTTGGCCTGAAAGGTTTGAGAATGATTCAAGGGAAGGGTTATACCCTTTGCTCTTGACAGGATACAAAGGTCTGGAATCCCGGAGAGACTCCAAAACCCAGCTGATGGATGTAGGGTGGCTCATCCTGACTGTGGATCTGAACACGGATTCCTGCCTCTAAAGATGTTTCATCTGAAAAAAAAAGAAAAAAAAACTGAGGTAAGAGAGCAGAACAGGCAATATGTATGGGAATGCAAAGATAAGCCTCACATATCCCCCTATCAATACAAATGGGAAAAACAACATCACAAATAAACCTTGGATTTAAACATATTTATCTTAACAGCTTGTGCAGACACACTTCTGAGAACCAGAAAATATGGGATGACTTTGCAACTTTCAGACCAGAAATCATCTCTGTGTGGCAATATAACTCACTTGTCTCTTTCCAGATAGGCAGATATTCATCCTGCTGGATATCCAACATAATCTCCAGCCCGTTTCCCATTCCTCCTTGCTTTGTCTTCCTGGAGGTTGTTTTGTTGCCGTTGAAAGTATAGCATTTCCCATATCTTGTGTAGACCTATGAAAAAAACCCAATGATTAATTAAAAATGTCCTGCTCTGGCATCGGGTAGGCCATAACAACAAACAAGCTACAATCTTTGGAAGCCATAACCTTTGTTTTTATAAGATTTAATACTTTCAAATGAACCTTTTGATCCCTCAAAGGGATCCCCCCAAAGATATGCCTTTTAAGATGCTTATGATTAATTGTGGAAAAGGCCATTTTAAACATCAAAAGTTGTGAGGCATTTCCAGCTCACAAGAAACGCAAAAACAGACATTAATTAAAAGTTTTACAATGTATCATTCTGTCAGTGGACATTTGTATTTGGTGGCATAACAGCCAATGTTTTCTCTGTCTCATTCCTGTCATATTCATTTTGACGAGAGCGTAAGACAGTTCTACAATCTGTACTACATTATCATGCAATGTGTTTGTTCCTCAAACAAGAGGAAAATGAATAGTCCACATCCTCAGAAACATATCTGCCAACACAATGAAATCCTCACATCAAAATAATTGCTCCACATGGGGAATATTGATAAGAGTAGACTAAATCAAAAGCAATAACTTTTGAAATTGACTTAATATCCTTCCATAAACCACAACCACTAAAAATGAATAAATACATATAAAAGCAAGCAATTGTTATTTATTGTGCCTGTCTCTCTTCAAGCAAAAGTGACAAAAAGACTATTATTCAGGTACTATGCAGCCTGACGCGCAGGACTCCGTAATGAAATACTCAAGAATAAAAGACAAAACCACTGACAAATAAATGTCAGGAGGGAATGGATCAACAAAAAGCACAGGTGGATAAAGAAGAACTCTAAGTGACTGTCCAGTACCTTAAAATACAGGGGGGGAAACCTGCAGACACAATAAAACATTTTATGAAATAATTTCTCTTCACATCAGTCCTGGGTGCCCAATTCTTTCTGACCTTTACTTCTGAAGATTTTTGGTTCCAATCTTTAAATGACATGTAACCCATCCAACCCCTACAACAAATAAAAACAATGCTTGATTTGTTGGATTAACTGAAAGCACAGACAAAGAAAGAAAGAAATGTTAGACAGACTCTTGACATTGCAGAAAAGTCCAGTATGGCTCTGGTCTCCAGCATATGTTGTGTTTTGGATGCTGGAAAATTAAAAGTCTGTCCTCATTTATTCAACCTCATATCATTCCAAACCTGTATGGCTTTTGTCTATATAATTAAAGTGAACGGTTTAAGTTGTAGTAAAATGACTGAAAGTGAAGTAAAAATAAATTAATTTTAGTTCTGTTCCTGGTTGCCTGTGTGCCCTGTAATTTGTCCCAGTTTTCTAGTGTTTGATTAATCATTCTGTTCACCTGTCTTTCATTAATTATCTAATTTAGTCTGTGTATACGTATATACTCCGTTTTGATCAGTTCTTTGTCAGGTCTTGTCTCTGTGAAATGGATGTGTGACTGTTACATATCTGTGTTTCTCTCGTGTTGTTTGCTTTGGTCACATGTTCCTTTGTCTATGTTTCCCGCCACTTTCTCTGTTTCCTTGGCTGTGTTCAGCTGTGTTATGTTATCCTCATCTGTATCACCTGTGCCCCTCGTTAGTGAGTCATCGGTGTTTGTATTTAGTTCCCTCTTGTTCACTGAGTTGTTCACTTTTTAGCTCAAGATGGCGCCGAGGATGGCCGCTACGTCGCAAGCTCCGCTGAATCATTGTAGTTTTTTGTTTGTTCTGTTTACAGTTTTTGTGTTTTTTGTCTTGGATGTTGTCTGCCTTACTACGTACGACAGACAGACACTTTTGGACATTGGTTCGGCAATCGCACACCGAAAACCGGACTTTAAATTCATCAACGACGACACGCTGCTTACAAACACGGCAGCGGAACCTTTTGTATGGGCGGCCCGACCGCGGAAACGCCGCCGAAGAAGGGGGAAGAGAGCCGGCGTGCTCATCAGAGTAAGACGCCACGCAAACCGACCCCCGCTTCCCAGTATTTTACTGGCTAATGTTCAGTCTCTGGGCAATAAACTCTGCGAGCTGAGAGCACGGATCTCTTTCCAACGAGAGACGAGGGACTGCTGCATTATCTGCCTTACAGAAACTTGGATGTCTGCTGAGATTCCAGATTCGGCCATCGAAACCACGGGGTTCTCCGTGCACCGAATGGACAGAGAAAAAGATATCTCAGGGAAAAGCAAAGGCGGGGGTGTATGTTTTATGATCAACAGATCCTGGTGTGATCAGAGGAACGTACATTCTATCAAGTCTTTCTGTTCTCCTGATCTGGAACTTCTCATGGTTCTGTGCCGACCATTCTGGCTACCGAGGGAATTCACAGCGGTCATCATCACAGCTGTGTATATTCCCCCACAAGCCGACACAGACCGGGCACTAAAGGAACTGTATAGGACAGTGAGTGAGCAGGAAACCGTGCATCCTGAGGCTGCGTTTATTGTGACTGGGGACTTTAACAAAGCCAACTTCAAACGCATTGCACCCAAATACCGCCAACATGTTAGCTTCAACACGCGAGGGAACCGTGTCTTAGATCACTGCTACTCCCCCTTCCGGGATGGTAACAAGTCCCTCCCGCGCCCACCATTCGGCAAATCAGATCACGCTTCCATACTACTTTTGCCCGCTTATAGGCAGAGACTGAAACAGGAAGCACCCGCCCTCAGAACCATCCAGTGCTGGTCGGACCAATCGGACTCTATGCTACAGGACTGTTTTGATCACACGGACTGGGAGATGTTCCGGTCGGCCTCTGATGACGACATCGAGGTCTACGCTGATAGCGTAACGTGTTTCATCAGGAAGTGCGTAGAAGACGTTGTTCCGACCAAAACAATTCGGCTGTACCCAAACCAGAAGCCGTGGCTAAATGGGGATGTTCGCGCGGCACTCAATGCGCAGACCTTCACTTTTAACTCCGGTAATGCGGAGGAGCATAAACAAGCAAGTTATGCCCTCCGGAAAACCATCAGAGCAGCAAAACGCCAGTACAGGGACAAGATTGAAGGACAGTTCAACACCACCGATTCTAGAAGCATGTGGTGGGGAATTAACACCATCACGGACTATAAAGGGAACACAAACTCCACCGTGAATACTGCTGCCTCTCTCCCGGACGAGCTCAACACCTTTTATGCTCGCTTTGAGGGAACTAACACCGCCCTCGCGGAGAGAGAGCTCGTGGCTGAAGATACAGAGGTTAGTTCACTCTCCGTATCTTTAGCGGATGTAACCCGATCCTCCGGCGGGTGAACGTCCGTAAAGCCGCGGGTTCAGACGGCATTCCGGGCCGCGTGATCAGAGCATGCACGCACCAACTGGCTGGAGTTTTCACGGACATCTTTAACCTGTCCCTCTCCCTGTCTGTGGTCCCCACATGCTTCAAAACATCCACCATTGTGCCTGTACCTAAGCAGTCAAAAACACTTTGCTTAAATGACTGGCGTCCTGTTGCTCTGACCCTCATCATCAGCAAATGCTTTGAGAGACTAGTCAGAAACCACATCTGCTCTGTTCTCCCTCCCTCACTGGACCCACTGCAGTTTGCATACCGCACAAACCGCTCCACTGATGATGCCAATTCATCAACAATTCACACTGCTCTCTCCCACCTGGAAAAGAGGAACACGTATGTGAGAATGCTGTTTGTAGACTACAGCTCAGCATTCAACACCATTGTGCCCTCCATACTTGACATGAAACTCCGGGCTCTAGGCTTAAACGGCTTGCTATGCAGCTGGATCCTGGACTTCCTGTCAAACAGACGCCAGGTGGTCAGAATGGGCAGTAACATCTCCTCATCACTGACTCTCAACACTGGAGCCCCTCAGGGCTGTGTTCTCAGCCCACTCCTGTACTCCTTGTACACACATGACTGTGTGGCAACCCACAGCTCCAACACCATCATCAAGTTTGCTGACGATACGACAGTGGTAGGTCTCATCACTGACAATGATGAAACGGCCTACAGAGAGGAGGTGCACACTCTGACACGGTGGTGTCAGGAGCACAACCTCTCCCTCAACGTCAGCAAGACCAAGGAGCTGGTGGTCGACTTCAGGAGGAATGAGAGAGAACACCGCCCCATCACCATCAATGGAGCACCGGTGGAGAGAGTCAGCAGCTTCAAGTTCCTCGGTGTCCACATCACAGGGGAACTCTCATGGTCCGTCCACACCGAGGCCGTTGTGAAGAAGGCTCATCAGCGCCTTTTCTTCCTGCGACGGCTGAGGAGGTTTGGAATGAACCGCCACATCCTCACACGCTTCTTCACATGCACCATAGAGAGTCTGCTGACTGGCTGCATCACCACCTGGTACGGCAACAGTACCGCCCGCAACCGCAAGGCCCTGCAAAGGGTAGTGCGCACGGCCAGCTGCATCATCGGAGGTGAGCTTCCCTCCCTCCAGGACATTTACGCCAGGCGGTGTGTGAAGAGAGCTCAGAGGATCATCAGAGACTCTAGCCACCCGAACCATGGGCTGCTCTCACTGCTGCCATCAGGCAGACGGTACCGCAGCATCAGAACACGCACCAGCCGACTCCAGAACAGCTTCTTCCCACAAGCAATTAGACTACTTAACTCTTGATCCATCAGGATCATAACACACACTGGACAGAATATCACTCAGCACAAACCACTGGAGATACACACACATTATATACACATTTATTTATCATACAGCATCTATTGCACTTTGGATTTCAATTTGTGAACATATTGTATACTGTACATTGTATATTATTACTATAGCTTAATGTATACTGTTATTGTTTAATGTATGTTTAGTGTATATTGTTTAAAGTATATGTATATTGTAATTATGTGTATATTGTTTAAAGCTGTGAGAACTACACTCACATTGTGTAAATTATTTATTGTTTATTGTAGTGTATACTGTGCTGTGAGTAATTGTGTGCGCATCAGATGTGTAATCTGTTGTTGCTTAAATGTTGTACATGTCATGTCATGACTACTATGTTTGCTCGGACTGCACCTAAGAATTTCACCTACTGTTGCACTTGTGCACATGGTAGAGTGACAATAAAGTGATTTGATTTGATTTCATTTCATTTCATTCATTCCTTGTCTGGTCGCCGTTATACCCGTTATGTTTACACGTTAGGTGTATGCTGTGTGGTGTTCTGTCCTATGTTCTGAATAAATCCTATCTTTGTGGAAGCCACAAATCTCCTCTTCACTGCTGCACCGTACACCCGTAAAACAGTTACCCTGTGTTTTTGCACTGTATCCAGTGGATTATTGAATTAAAAGACTAATTCTTTGCAATCTTCGCTTTTGTGCGCTCTATATGCAGCCACCATTGACAGAAGACCAGACCGAAATAACCGCAAAGACCATAGTTAATTTTGCAGGGTTTTCTTTGTCCCCTTTTGATTTCTTTTTTTTTTCTTCCCCACATGGATTTACCTGTCGTTCAACTACTCTGCTTGGAGCAGAGGAACTGTCCAATGGAGGACCATACCCTGGACTTCATCAACCTGGTGTGCCAGACTCACTATCCAGACCAAATGCTCTGTGTTTTCTTTTACACCAGCCCTAGCGAGCGGTCCAAGGCACACTTCCCAGTGGACAGTCCAAAGGAAGATTTTATTTGTGGAGTGGGTTCTGGCATTTAATGGATTGGTTTTTATCATCTGCCCGGCCGATGAAGACACTCTGTGGGTTCTCCTATATCTCAGTTGGTACCGTCCACTTCCGAGTCTCCAGAGTCCCCACTCAGGCTCCCTCTCCCACCTCCTTTACCAAGGCCAGCCAGTGCGTCAGCCCCACCTTCACTGAACCCCTCCATCTCCCCTACTTATCCATCCACCCCACTGCGCTGCATGGATGTGCATTTGAGCTTCCAGTCACCAGCTCTGTCCTGACAAGAGGATTGCCTGGCTTCATGTCACTCCTCCGAGCCCTTGACTCCACCTCGATCCTCAGACCCTTCAGCGTTCCCTCAGCTCCACCTGACTCCCTCGTCCCTCCAACCCCACCATTGTCAGGCATCAACCCGACTACACCACAGTTTCCTCTCCTCTGGCTCTTCTGGCTCCATCTCTTTGCTCCGTCAAGGTCCTCCTTCCCTTCAGCATTGCCATGGTCCTTGCTCCCTCCGGCTTCGCCCTGACCTGCCGAGCCTGCAGTTCCACCTCGGCTCTCCTGATTGCTGGTGTCACCCTGAGTCTCTGTCTCCTCCATTCCACCTGGGACTCCTCCGTCTCCATCATTCGTCACCATGGTATCATTGAGGGATTCTCCACCACAGCTCCTCCCTCCCTTGATGCCGCCATGGGCTTACTTCCTGGCTTGTCTCTGGGTCATCATGCGGCTCCCTCTGCACCTGGCGACGTGTTCCACTACCCTGTGTTTCTGCCCTTTATCCTGTGGATTATTGAATTAAAATTCTATTTCCTTGCATTCTTCGTCTTCATGCACTCTACAGTGAGGAAAATAAGTATTTGAACTATTTGCTATTTTGCAAGTTCTCCCACTTAGAAATCATGGAGGGGTCTGAAATTGTCATCGTAGGTGCATGTCATACAATAAAATAAAAAATCCAGAAATCACAATGTATGATTTTTTTTACTATTTATTTGTATGATACAGCTGCAAATAAGTATTTGAACACTTGAGAAAATCAATGTTAATATTTGGTACAGTAGCCTTTGTTTGCAATTACAGAGGTCAAACGTTTCCTGTAGTTTTTCACCAGGTTTGCACTAGGGATGGCGAAAACTAAACATTTTCTTGACCGACCACCGAGCCTCATTAGCCGGTTGAAACCGGTTAACCGATTAGTTAAAAAAATATGCTGCGCTATTTGAAATAACAGCCGCAACTCGCGAGCCGCGCCTGCAATTTCGCAACTCTGTCGCATCTCTGCCGCTCTGCCTCCCGCTCTCTCACACACACACACACACACACACACACACACACACACACACACACACACACACACACACACACTGTCCAGGCGCCGCCGCCTGCCTTCCACTCACGTCAATTTTTTAAAATTCCCTACAGCGCGAAACATGAGTCCCGCAAACGCGGCGCTGAGGAGCTTGTTTGTAATCGGAGGACAAAT
Source organism: Romanogobio albipinnatus (assembly GCA_023566225.1). Taxonomy (NCBI): domain Eukaryota; kingdom Metazoa; phylum Chordata; class Actinopteri; order Cypriniformes; family Gobionidae; genus Romanogobio; species Romanogobio albipinnatus. The sequence continues at coordinate 33,416,494 of CM042243.1, read as the reverse complement.
GGCTCCTTAGTTTCGAAATGGTTTGGGCACAAGGTGATCGCGTTGAAAATAAAGGCTATTGTCTAGCGTTAGAAGCTCATTTGAAACATTGCCGCGACTCATTTAAGATAATGACAGCTCCGAAGAGACGCCGCTTTAGTTCGAGGTAGTGCTAACAATAATAAAGAAAGATGATGATCAACACCTTATGTGTTACCACTGAAATGTAGATGTAATATATTTAGATGATGTGCTACTACTGTATTTAAGCACTGTATCACACAAGTTGCAACTTACATCTGTGTCGTTCTTTTTGGTGAAATGGTCCCACACACTACTTTTCTTTGCACGCTTCATACTGCCGTCTAACCTCGAGTGTTTTACTTTTTGCAAACCTTGTGAGCGCGCAAACCCAAACGCTGTGACTTCGCGCCAAATGTTTTTATTGGTTTATTAAGTACAAACAGGCGAGTTATGATAAATTGAGTGTGAGGGATTTGTTCACTTCACACAAAAAGATTTTGGAATGAGATGGCTAACTGTAGTAGCGTTTAGTCCACTGTCTATAATAGCCTAATTTAGAGATCACTTTTTTTTTTTTTAACCGGCAACTTTGATCGGTTAACGTTGATACGGTCAACCATCGGTCAAACGGTCATCGGTTAACATCCCTAGTTTGCACACACTGCAGGAGGGATTTTGGCCCACTCCTCCACAAAGATCTTCTCTAGATCAGTCAGGTTTCTGGCCTGTCGCTGAGAAACATGGAGTTTGAGCTACCTCCAAAGATTCTCTATAGGGTTTAGGTCTGGAGACTGGCTAGGTCACGCCAGAACCTTGATATGCTTCTTACAGAGCCACTCCTTGGTTATCCTGGCTGTGTGCTTCGGGTCATTGTCATGTTGGAAGACCCAGCCTCGACCCATCTCTAACTGATGGAAGGAGGTTGTTCCCCAAAATCTCACAATACATGGCCCCGGTCATCCTCTCCTTAATACAGTGCAGTCGCCCTGTCCCATGTGCAGAAAAAAACCCCAAAGCATGATGCTACCACCCCCATGCTTCACAGTAGGGATGGTGTTCTTGGGATGGTACTCATCATTCTTCTTCCTCCAAACACGTTTAGTGGAATTATGACCAAAAAGTTATATTTTGGTCTCATCTGACCACATCCCATGACTCCTCTGGATCATCCAAATGGTCATTGGCAAACTTAAGACGGGCCTGGACATGTGCTGGTTTAAGCAGGGGAACCTTCCGTGCCATGCATGATTTCAAACCATGACGTCTTAGTGTTTTACCAACAGTAACCTTGGAAACGGTGGTCCCAGCTCTTTTCAGGTCATTGACCTGCTCCTCCCGTGTAGTTCTGGGCTAATTTCTCACCTTTCTTAGGATCATTGAGACCCCACAAGGTGAGATCTTGCATGGAGCCCCAGTCCGAGGGAGATTGACAGTCATGTTTAGCTTCTTCCATTTTCTAATGATTACTCTAACAGTGGACCTTTTTTCATCAAGCTGCTTGGCAATTTCCCCGTAGCCCTTTCCAGCCTTGTGGAGGTGTACAATTTTATCTCTAGTGTCTTTGGACAGCTCTTTGGTCTTGGCCATGTTACTGATTGTATGGGGTGTACAGGTGTCTTTATGCAGCTAACGACCTCAAGCAGGGTGGCGATATCATTTAACTCTTCTTTCTTACATCAGCTTGGAATAGTGTTTATTTTAAATATAAATTAAGAAAAATATATATTTAATAGTGGGAATAAAGGATTAGGAGTAGGTGTAGGGGAGGCAATGTCAAGAACACGTATTGTCTTAATAAAGCAGCACCCATTTATGATTTTAATACATATAATAATATACACTGAATATGTTGTTATTATTGCATACTGTTTTATAATATACTTAAATACTACAATTAGTATCTGTATCTGAGTGCAATGAAAATACTGATATTTGTACTATAGCATATAAAAATAAAAGCTAATTTAAAAATATAAATAAAACACTATTCATAAGTGTAATGTGTACAACTCAAGTACTACATTTTAATTCATACAATAGCTTTGTGTGAGAGACAAATTACATTTAAAATTGTTGCTTGATAGCACCATTATTTTCATTGTATGGGACAGACACCATAGAAATTCTGCGAAATTCATAAGTTTTACTTGTGAACAGCATAATTATGGTGATCAATCAACTAGACTAGTACCTACCTACCCAGCATAAACCAGCCTGCAAAGAAATTCATGCTTTTCATCAGAGTGACTGGCATTAAAAATTATTGTTATAAATCAACCAAATTTCTCCAGCAGCGAGGCTTGTTCTGATGAGAAGGGACTGTTAGTGTGGCCCACTTGTATGTAACACATGACTTTTCATTTAGCAGCCTGCATGTGGAGTCTGATCTCAGCTGGCTCCATGCTGAATCAAAGCAGGGCTCTTCGAGCAATATGGGCGTGCAGTAATTGCCAGCTGCAGCTGTGGACGGCGCACACCATACAGCTGTAATTAAGGCTGGAGACAGCCAGTGTTTTCACAAGCAGACGCTGGTCAAAAGGGATAAAAGAACATGGATATAAACATCATTTTATTAATCAGACTGCTAACAGAAAACACACAAACACCACCATAGCCATACCGTTTAGTACACATACACACATAAGTGTGTCAAATACATTGATGCAACCTTTTTAATATCTTGTGTAATCCAATAATAGGACATTTAAAAATTCTAAATTACAGTGACTGAGAGAGCGCAATGCGCTGCAAATGAAGAAAACACATACAAATAGAGAAAACACCAGCAAATTAAGAAAACACCTTCATCAGTTTGACAATGCACATATGATCAGGATATTAAAATAAACAAAAAAAACCTCACTTTTCAGGTCATCATCAACAAGTAGACATTGAACAATAAGCATTCCCAGCCAGGTTTGTCACTTGTTGGGGTCCCCTTGAAATATTTCCATAATGGTCTGTGCTATTTGCGGCACGTTTCTGTATTTGGTTGCACATTTGTTGTCAAACTAATGAAGATGTTTTCTTAATTTGCTGATGTTTTTTCTACTTGCATGTGTTTTCCTCAGTTGCAGTCCACTGAGCTCTCTCAGCCACTGTACAAAATGTTAAATATGACATTTAAAAGTAGTCATTTTAGTCAGCATCAAAGCCAGGTTTTCAGCATGATGATGTGCAAACTGCCTTTTTGACTGACATGAGCTATTAATGTGAGAAGGGTCAGTGGAGACAGAGGTCCAGCAACAATCGATTCAGTCCTGTTTATTGACATGTTTAAGTTTCCATAGCTGCTCTAATCCAATCCAATAGAAAACCAGGGGGACTGCATAGAAAGAAAAGATAGCAAATACCTCTCGTTCCACATTTTTGCTCTGAAACTTCGACTTTCAAGGGACGGTCAACTTTGTGTTCACAAATGATTTTTAGGAGGGCAATGGAAGCTTTCCCATCATACAGCAGTGGAAATGGCTGCTGGCACAGTCTCCTCTGCCTCATTTCTCTGCTTTAGAGCCCAGTGCCCAGAGCGCCTCTGATTGATTGACCATTTTCTCTTGTTACACCTCGCCCAAAGTCAGCAAAGGTAAACAGTCCAACATTTGTCTGTTCCCAGAAACAGCCATCCATCCTAATGTGCTACTAAATCCTCCAGGTGCACAACTGCTCCTGTCTGATGAATTATGGGCATTCAGATTATTTTTTTTTATGTAAATCTAAATATTTTTGTCAAAAGAAGTCATTGTCTATTAGATCCCATACAGCAAAAAAAAAAAAAAAAAAAAAACAACTTCTATTATATTTTTTTTTTTTTCTGGCCAAAATATCTTTCAAATATCCTAAATATCTGTTGTAAACAGTGCTGCACAGTAATCAAATTCTGAGATACACTCTTGATATTTGAAATCAACCCAAACAAACACATTGCTTCGCCCCCCAAAATGTGTGAACATGCAATGCAGGAGTGGATGTCTCTTGATCATAGCTGAAGCAAAGTAAAATAATGCTTTATGGAAAAATAAAGCAAAGATGACAAACAAATGACAAGGAAGAACAAAAAAATGAACTTACAGTACACAAGAGTGTACACTGATCAGGCATAACACTGATTATCTCTTCATCTCAGCACCTGTTAGTGGGTGGGATATATTAGGCAGCAAGTGAGCATTTTGTCCTCAAAGTTGATGTGTTAGAAGCAGGAAAAATGGGCAAGCGCAATGATTTGAGCGAGTTTGACAAGGGCCAAATTGTGATGGCTAGACGACTGGGTCAAAGCATCTCCAAAACTGCAGCTCTAGTGGGGTGTTCCCGGTCTGCAGTGGTCAGTATCTATCAAAAGTGGTCCAAGGAAGGAACAGTGGTGAACCGGCGACAGGGTCATGGGCAGCCAAGGCTCATTGATGCATGTGGGGAGCGAAGGTGTGTGTTCCAATCAAACAGATGAGCTACCGTAGCTCAAATTGCTCAAGAAGTTAATGCTGGTTCTGATAGAAAGGTGTCAGAATGTAGCCTAGATATCTAGACGCACCCTAGAGGCAGCAAATATAATTTGCAGCCAGGGCATCTAGCAAATCTCCGTTGGCTTGCGAGCTGGAAAAAACAAATTCTGGTCAGGCCAATCGCATTGTGTATAGAGTCAGTGGGCGGGCTTAACATAATGAAATAGAGTTGTGGTGGTTCCGCATGCTACTTGGAAACAAAGAAGCTGGTGAACAGCGGCCTTTCGAATCGGCTTTGACCGTGACTCTGGAAGACTTGGAGTTAAGCTTTTCTTTGAGAAAAGAACAAAGAACGGCACTGAAGTCATTCTTAAAAAAGGAAGATGAGTTCTGAGTTTTGCAGACAGGATATGGCGAAGGTTTAATCTATCAACTAGCTCTGCTTCCCCTTCTTCGTTGCTCTGGTTGGTTGTAGCGCTATCCTATTGCGTGCAGAGGGAATTTGAAAGACAACCGTTTATCTCGCCCCCCTGATTGAGCCCTGCCAATGGTGTGTTCCCAGACCCAACATCTTGATGTGGGTCTGGCTTGTCAGGCTAGTCAGAATGCACAGTGCATCGCAGTTTGTTGTGTATGGGGCTGCATAGCCGCAGATCAGTCAGGATGCCCATGGGAGACCTGCACAATATTAGGAAAGTGGTCATAATGGTATGCCTGATTGGTGTATAAAAGCCAGAGTTTGTTGTAAGTCACCAGCACCACACCAGCTCTAGACAAACTATGACACTTAAAATTTTCCTAGCTGCTAAGTTATAGAATTATGACAAAAGCATATCTTGTTTCTGTGAAACATAGCAAAACCAATGTGACTCATGTATGTAGGAGAAACAGCGCAACCTCAGCGTCCATTTTCAGGCCTTACTGCTTAGTTCTCTCCAGCACTGGAAAGCTTTCCTAATATTAACGCGGGTACTAAAGCTCTTGCCTGATCATTATCTTTTTCCAGTGACCTTTTCTCTTTTGTAATGTCTCTCAGCCACAGTGCCAGTGAAGTGCTGAATTCTGTCACCCACTAATTCTGTGACCCTAGGCACTGTAATAACAGAAGGGTTAGGATTAGGATTGGATTAGAAGTAGGTCGAACAAGCTCAATACAGCCCCTACTAGGGTCACAGAATTAGTGGGTCACAGAATTCGGCACAACACCAGTCATCTCTATACACAAACGAGGTGTGAACCAACCCCCATGGTGGTTCACACCTTGTTTGTTTATAGAGATGACTGCTATCAAAAATTATTTAAGTAGCATATCACTATAAGCATATTTTTATAACATGCAAATATAAATTCGGATTCAACTTTATAGTGATGCCATGTAGAAATTTTTTTTTTTTCCCTAATGACTTACATTTATTTAATAACAGTTTTGGACTGGGACATTACACTTGTGGCGGACAATTACATGCGTCTTGACATATGGCTTCCAAACGAAGCTATCTGTCCGAAGCAGAAAAAAATGTTTCAAGAACAAAGTAGGTATATATTTGTGTATTTTGAATTCTTATTTAGTCATACCAATAAATTCATAAAAAATATTAATTTGTGTCAGTATATATCAATAATGGTGTTTTCCTGTAGCTCAAACAATAGAGCGTGGCGCTAGCAACGCCAAGGTCATGGGTTCGATTTCCAGGGAAAGCAAGAACTGACAAAATGTAAAATGTGTACCTTGAATGCAATGTAAGTCGCTTTGGATAAAAGCGTCTGCCAAATGCATAAATGTAAGTGTAAATAATCAAAACTTCTTGTGCGTGACATTTAGACAATTATTGATGTATTTTCATATGTTTACTTAAGCTTTCTTGGATGAACTATATTCATTACATTTTAGTTTTGTTAGTCACGCATTTGGTCACGCATTTGGAAAATCATTTCAGTTTTTCTGACAGCTAGATAGTCTCAGAGCGATACTTTCATAAAGCATTTATTTAGCTGTCAATTAAAATTTGGATTTACTGGTAGAAAACGGCTCGGGTTACGTCTGTAACCCTTGTTCCCTGAGAAGGGAACGAGCACTGCGTCGGAACGACATTTTGGGGATACTCCCTAAGCATTAGCGAATCTGAAGTCCGTATAGAAACTAACCCAATCTGATTGGAGTGCGTGATGACGTCACTTGTGACGGCGTACCCGGAAGTATAAAAGGGGAGCCGGCGCATTGAAACGGCAGCTATGGCTCTGAAGCATGCGCTCCAGGCGTGCCGAGGTGTGGTGACGCGACGCAGTGCTCAGGGAACAAGGGTTACAGACGTAACCCGAGCCGTTCCCTTTCGAGGGAACTCTCACTGTGTCGGAACGACATTTTGGGGAACGAGTACCCACTAGCTCACACCGAGGGTAGCGCCTGCCCTAGTGTGAAGCCGGAGACCGGGCACAACTAGGACTTGAGTACCCTAGCGCCAGGCGCCATAGGGAGATACTTCTCTACCCTTTCCTTTTCCGCGCCCCAACCAGTGAGGGAGGCATCTGTTGAAACGGATTTCCGGCAACAGGACGCTCCCAACACTGGCCCCTGGGACAGAAACCAAGGTTTCTTCCATATGACTAGGGAACGAAGGCATCTGCGCGTTACCCTGATCATACGGAAAGGATTCCCTCTGGGGGAAAACCCCTGGGTTTTCAGCCACCACTGTAGGGGTCTCATGTGCAGCAGGCCAAAAGGTATCACGTTGGACGCTGCTGCCATGTGCCCCAGCACTCTCTGAAAGTGCTTCACAGTGATGCTGTGGCCTAGCCTTATTCCTGAGACCATCGCCAGTATGGTCTCGACTCGCGCGGGAGACAATTGTGCCCGCATCGTCGTCGAGTCCCATACGATCCCTAGGAACGTAGTCCTCCGGGACGGCATCAACACACTCTTTGTTGTGTTGAGTCTCAGCCCCAAGCACCTTATATGGGCCAGAACGACATCTCGATGCCGAACTGCCATATCGTATGACTGGGCCAATATGAGCCAGTCGTCGATATAATTCAGCACACGGATGCCCTGGAGTCTCAATGGAGCCAGAGCTGCATCCATGCACTTTGTGAATGTGCGTGGGGAAAGAGCTAGACCGAAGGGAAGCACTCGATATTGGTACGCCTCGCCCCCGAAAGCGAACCTCAAGAACTTCCTGTGACATGGAAGGATGGAGATATGGAAGTATGCGTCCTTTAGATCTATCGTGACGAACCAGTCCTCGAACTGGATCTGACTCACGATGATGGGAACCGTGAGCATTTTGAATCTGAACCTCCTCAGAGACCGATTCAAATACCTCAGGTCTATAATCGGACGCAACCCTCCATCCTTTTTGGGAACTATAAAGTACCGGCTGTAGAACCCGGACTCCCTCTCCGGCGGAGGAACACGCTCTATGGCTTCCTTCGCCAGTAAGGATTTTACTTCTAGTTCCATTACCCGAACCCGCTCTGGTACCACTGCAGTCCAGTTCAACCCCCTGAAACTTGGAGGAGGGTGACCAAACTGCAGTCTGTAACCTTTCTCTACAGTACGCAGGACCCAGGTAGAAATATTCGGAAGGCATTTCCATGCGCCGAGATAATCTACTAAGGGAACCAGCCTGGCGTTGGGTGTTACACGAGCCTCGTCCCCAACCCCCTGAAGCGGATGACCGGCAGGAAGTAGTTGGGAACAATTCTCTGTGTGCGAACGCGCGCGCTGCCCAGCCGCAGGTCTTTCCAGAGGCGGCTGGAGCAGCATGCGTTCGCGGGAAATCGATGTGGCCCGAGGTGTCATAGACGGCGGGATTCCACATCGATTTCCCCAGAGCGCCGCAGAAGAAGCAACCTCGGTTGCCCTTCTGCGGGGGGGATCGCCCTTGGAAGCCCTGCCGCAGCTATGGCTTCTTCCCAGCAGCCTTCCGTGCCCTGAGTATGTTCCTTAGATCGTCTCTGGGAGCGGAAGGCTGCTGGTGAGTCTGCTGGAGAGAACGCCGCCTCTGTTGCCAAGCTCCCGGAGGAGGGGCTCTAGAGGCGACGCTCTACCTCTGCAGCTGACGGTGTGAGGAGCTAGTGGACGGCTGAGGCGGCCCCTCCCCGGCTCTGAGCGGCGAGGGACGTACTGACGGAAGGCCGCTGACTGACTTTTCGCCTCCTGGTACTTGGCGACAACGGCCTCAACCACGTCGCCAAATAGACCCGAAGGTGAAATCGGGGAGTCTAGGAGAAAGGACTTGTCCTTCTCCTTCATCCCCGATAAGTTCAGCCATAAATGCCTCTCCACAGTCACCAAGGATGCCATAGAAAGGCCGACAGCACGGGCTGTCTCCTTGGTGATGCGGAGAGAGACAAATACGCAGCCTTCCTCAGCTCCATAACGTCCTCCGGAGAGGGACCCTCGCCCTCATCGAGCTCCTTGAGGAGGTCGGCCTGGTAGGCCTGCAAGATAGAAAGGGTATGCAGGGAATTACCAGCCCGCCCAGCCGCCATATAGGCCTTGCCCACCGATGATGAGGTATTCCGACAGGGCTTGGTGGGCAATATCGGGGCTTTGAGGGACGATGCAGATTCGGGTGAAAGATAACTCACTAGAGCCTCCTCCACCCGAGGCATCGTCCCATACCCTGCCTCGCGAGGCCCCAGAACGTTAGAATAATCCAACACTGGGGGATTGGAAACCAGCGAGGAGAAGGGTTTCTTCCAGGATCTACACACCTCGGTGTGTAGATCCGGGAAGAATGGCAAGCCCCGGCGAGGTGTTTGGACCCGGCGAGAAAGGAACCGGTCGTCCAGCCTACTTGGTGGCTGTACTTCCGGCACCACCTGTGGCCAATCGATCTTCAATTTGGTCACCGCACGAGTCAACACCTCGACCAGCTCCTCTTGGGCGGGTGGATGAAGCGATGACATACTTCCTGCTTCTCCACCCGCCCCGATGCCACCCTCATCCGGTTCCTCAGAACCAGAGAGGATCAGCATCGGATCCTCCACCCCGGGGGAAGAAGCCGCAGCGCGGGCTTCCACACGGGGAGGAAGATCATCGGAACTGTCAGAGGAGGATTGGGAAAGTGCCGCAGCAGTCCCAAAACCCTCTGACAAGTCCCGTTGTGAACCCCATGATCTGCGACGCCGCGCTGCCTCAGCAATCGCGGGTCCAGAACCATGAGGTTCTCGAGGCTGGCCGCCCTCATCGAATACGGCCAGCTGAGAGCGGAGCAGTCTGAGCGGGAGCAGCTCACAATACTGACACCCTCGAGAGCCGCCCGAGCATGCTCCACGCCCAAACAATGCACACAAAGCAGGTGTGCATCCGAGCCAGAGATAAAACGTGGGCAAGGATGCACACACTGCCTATAATCTCTCTAACTCATATTTTCTTTTTCTTTCTTACTTTCACACACACACTCTTTGGGACAGACAACAATAAATAGACAGACTTGAACACAGAGCGCAATGCTGAAGAGCAATAACTGCCGTTTCAATGCGCCGGCTCCCCTTTTATACTTCCGGGTACGCCGTCACAAGTGACGTCATCACGCACGCCAATCAGATTGGGTTAGTTTCAATGTGGACTTCAGATTCGCTAATGCTTAGGGAGTATCCCCAAAATGTCATTCCGACGCAGTGAGAGTTCCCTCGAAAGGGAACTACAAAACATGGTGGATGTGAAAGACTGACGGTTAAGAGGCTTAGATAAAAGGGTTTGAGTTACTGATAATCAACATTTAAGCTGATATTTATTTAATGTTATCCATATTATATTTCATCTGCAACAACAATGTGAGCCTTTATAAAGATCCGTTTGGCCATTAACTTTTAAATTCATAGATATGTATTAATATGAGGAGAGTCTCTGCATGAAAGACCCACGACTGGCTGAACATGCTACTGCATTTCTCTTCGATACAGTAGGAAATTAAATGGAATATGAAATATGGATGTTAAAATCCAAGATAATTGACAGGTCAGTTTACGTGACAGGAGCCGGGTAAATAAGCGACAGATAGCTGAGCAACCATTAAAGACACTATTTTATGATGTGATAGTACGTCCCAAAACTTGTCTACTCTTCTGCTACACACTCAAAAGTATGTATTTTTTCTTGACAAAAAAGAGTACATATTTTTTTGTGTTCAAGATTTACAAAAATTATATAATGAGAATGTACAACATGAATCCAGTTTCCAAACCGTGTCTTACCCTGAATCATTATGGTAGACTTAAAATAAGTGTTTATGTTGGGACTATTTCAGACCGGACTGGTAGGAACCGCTGCGGAGGAGCACAGTCCCTGCCTGACTCGCCATAGACATAAACAGAGAGAAGTAGCTCCGGCTGCAATGTTCTCACAAAAAGTTACGGACTGCAGCTTTAAATTCTAAAATATATTAAAACGTATGTATAAAATGTACTTTGAGAGGCAGGAAAATCAATTTTTTTAAACAAACAATGGACAATATAAATATATTTAGATGTATTTAATATATATTGCCAAAATAATATAGATATTAGTAACTACAATGAATAGAAATTAAATGTATATATAAATATTTGCAATATTTTTTGTAGCTACTTTAAAAAAAAAAAAAAAAAAAAATATATATATATATATATATATATATATATATATATATATATATATACAGGAAAATAAGTATCTGAACACCCTGCTATTTTCCCACTTAGAAATCATGGAGGGGTCTGAAATTGTCATCGTAGGTGCATGTCCACTATGAGAGACATAATCTAAAAAAAAATCCAGAAATCACAATGTATGATTTTTTTAACTATTTATTTGTATGATACAGCTGCAAATAAGTATTTGAACACCTGAGAAAATCAATGTTAATATTTGGTACAGTAGTCTTTGTTTGCAATTACAGAGGTCAAACGTTTCCTGTAGTTTTTCACCAGGTTTGCACACACTGCAGGAGGGATTTTGGCCCACTCCTCCACACAGATCTTCTCTAGATCAGTCAGGTTTCTGGCCTGTCGCTGAGAAACACGGAGTTTGAGCTCCCTCTAAAGATTCTCTATTGGGTTTAGGTCTGGAGACTGGCTAGGCCACGCCAGAACCTTGATATGCTTCTTACAGAGCCACTCCTTGGTTATCCTGGCTGTGTGCTTCGGGTCATTGTCATGTTGGAAGACCCAGCCTCGACCCATCTTCAATGCTCTAACTGAGGGAAGGAGGTTGTTCCCCAAAATCTCGCAATACATGGCCCCGGTCATCCTCTCCTTAATACAGTGCAGTCGCCCTGTCCCATGTGCAGAAAAACACCCCCAAAGCATGATGCTACCACCCCCATGCTTCACAGTAGGGATGGTGTTCTTGGGATGGTACTCATCATTCTTCTTCCTCCAAACACGTGTAGTGGAATTATGACCAAAAAGTTCTATTTTGGTCTCATCTGACCACATGACTTTCTCCCATGACTCCTCTGGATCATCCAAATAGTCATTGGCAAACTTAAGACGGGCCTGGACATGTGCTGGTTTAAGCAGGGGAACCTTCCGTGCCATGCATGATTTCAAACCATGACGTCTTAGTGTATTACCAACAGTAACCTTGGAAACGGTGGTCCCAGCTCTTTTCAGGTCATTGACTAGCTCCTCCCGTGTTGTTCTGGGCTGATTTCTCACCTTTCTTAGGATCATTGAGACTCCACGAGGTGAGATCTTGCATGGAGCCCCAGTCCGAGGGAGATTGACATGTTTAGCTTCTTCCATTTTCTAATGATTGCTCCAACAGTGGACCTTTTTTCACCAAGCTGCTTGGCAATTTCCCTGTAGCCCTTTCCAGCCTTGTGGGGGTGTACAATTTTGTCTCTAGTGTCTTGGGACAGCTCTTTGGTCTTGGCCATGTTAGTAGTTGGATTCTTACTGATTGTATGGGGTGGACAGGTGTCTTTATGCAGCTAACGACCTCAAACAGGTGCATCTAATTTAGGATAATAAATGGAGTGAAGGTGGACATTTTAAAGGCAGACTAACAGGTCTTTGAGGGTCAGAATTCTAGCTGATAGACAGGTGTTCAAATACTTATTTGCAGCTGTATCATACAAATAAATAGTTAAAAAAATCATATATTGTGATTTCTGGATTTTTTTTTAGATTTTGTCTCTCACAGTGGACATGCACCTACGATGACAATTTCAGACCCCTCCATGATTTCCAAATAGGACAACTTGCAAAATAGCAGGGTGTTCAAATACTTATTTTCCACACACTATATATATATATATATATCTCTTTTTTTTTTTTTACTGTATGGGATTGAAAGCATTTATTCTCCCGAAATGTAAATATATCATCATAAAATAATGCCTGTGTAAATATAGAATGCCTACTTTTTGATAAACAAATCTCCATTTGCAAAAGATAGCCTGAATTTAATGAATTTACTGAACTTACAGTCACATAGCAGTCTAGAGGTGGAGAGGATCATTTTGTTGTGACAAACAATATTTGTTTGCCTTTTAAACCATTTCACAGTGAACCACTAACACACAAGCTTTCAGCCGCAACCTTTGTTGGAGAAACGCCTGACTGCAAAGCATTTGCATAAATCTTCCCTTTCCACTAACACCCAACTTAATTGGGCTTAATGTCTGGCCATTAACTGTCCTCGGCTACTATTTCCCCTCTAAATTGCTTTGTTTCTTTCCCCTTCCACTCAGTTTCATGTGCATTTACTACCTTTCTCTTCCTTCCCTGAATTTACATTTACATTTATGCATTTGGCAGACGCTTTTATCCAAAGCGACTTACATTGCATTCAAGGTACACATTTTTTACATTTTTGTTAATTCTTGCTTTCCCTGGGAATCGAACCCATGACCTTGGCGTTGCTAGCACCATGCTCTACTGTTTGAGCTATAGGAAAGCTGCACAGGAATTTCTGCACAACGATGAAGTAAAACCCAAAGCCTCTCATTTAAAGTAGGCACCTGACAGATTCCACTCTTGGCTGTTCTTCAATTATCCAGGGAACTTCAGTTTCTTAACATGCAGTTGAGGGAGAGACTCTAAATATAAAAAAAGTTTAAATTCAGCACTGGTGTTTGAAGGGTTTGAGCTAACTGCCTCATAAGAAATTTGTAAGGATCAAAGTGCTTGAGAGTGTAAAATGTATCAGCCGTTCCCTGGTCCCAGAAAAATGGGGTACTTTGATTGACAGGATGGGGATTTAACCATTAACCCAAGAGATATACCTAAATGGTACTATTGCTGAATAAATCTCAAATCTTACATGAATTTACATGTATACAATGTAATTTAAATGTATACAATCTAGGGTGCGTTTTCCAAAAGCATTGTTAGTCAACTATGTTAGCAAGTTTCATTGTTAGCAACATAGTTCAATAATTTGGTGTTTTGTTAACTCACTCTCGACAAGTGGTTAAGCATAGTTTATTGCTAGTATGACATGGACTTAGATAATGTTCTTGTGCAAAATAATAAGCTAACATGCAGCAGAATCTATATCTTTCATTCTATACTATATCTAATATCTTTTTACAACTTTTAGTTTGTCAAGAGAATAAAAGCACCCTTTTTGAAGAGTGTGTGTGTTCTTGTACCCGGGTGTACCATAGAGTATGACGTATGATTGAATTAAACATCTGTAAATAAAGCAAAACAACAGAGAATAAGCTAATTATTCCTCATAAGCCATGATTGTTATTTACAGCAATGCGGCCTGTATTCCTCACCTGACATCACAGCAATAGCAAACCACAATGATCCCATCAAATCCTGATGGACAAAATCAAATCCCGCCCTACATTTTTTTCTTTTTCGAGAATCCATTTCAAAAGGACAAGAAAGGAAAGGAAAGGTGATCGTAACTTCCATTTCATGTCGACTTTTCAGAGATCAAACACACCTGAGCAGCAGTTGTTCATTTATTCAGTAGTTTTACAGAACAGGTAAACATTTTTTTTTCTCACATATAAACAGAAACAGAAAACAGAAGTCATATCTCTTATATTTTACAAAACATAATCAGACAAAACCAAAAATGTGTAGTCTGGGATTGCTACAATGGATTCATGTAGACTACCTTAAAAATTAGCTGAAAACAGGCGTTGCAACTCGACTTGCAATTGATTTTGACAGTAACATGTCAATACATAAAAAAATACATAGCAGACACATATTGTGTGAAATAGTTTCATTATTAAATATTATATCTCAAATAAAATAATGCAGCTCACTAGGTTTTAGAACAGAGCGCTAGTCTTCCTTTTACCTTACATATCAAAATCTTCTGAGTAAATGGCGGAGACTTTTAAACAGTCAATCTAAACAGTTGAGCCAGAAAGTGCCGTGCAGCATTACGCTCCATTAGTTCAGCTCTCGTGGGCAGCTGTTCAACTCTACATCTACGGTATTTCTTTGGCAGGCTATCAAACCCGTTATATTTATTGTATCAATTCTTAACTTCATTAAACAACTGACTGGCAGTATCTTTTCCTAAGCAGCTTATCCCTCATGCACACCATGCAGAAAAACGGGCCACGTCTCGAGGACTCATCGACACCGATTTACACTTGATCTGAGAGGATTATCACAGTTCTTTATCTTTCTGCATCAATCTGAGGTAGAAATGCTCACAGATCCGACACAATCTGACACTCAGATGGGAGGTATCAACACAAAAGAATGTCCCTCCCCTATTGTGATTGTTCATAAACTGAAAAATATATCAAGTAATCACAGTAAAGAGGACTATCAGTCAAACATTGTCAAAGGTCTGAGAGAGCATGAGAGTGTGATAATAATATAATGGGGAAAATCCCTTCAAGATAGCATCAAAGCTTTCCATTACAATGCGGCTCCTTAATGAATATTTTGGGTTCAACACACGCTCTATAGAAAGCATCTGTGGCAGCTTGTGAAAATAAAAATCATGCACTTACAATGCATTTACATGCTTTTATGTATTATTTAGATACATATTTTTTGGGTTAAACATTTTTGGTTCATAGCTAGCAGATATGCCTATAGTAGATGTAGATGTGTGGGTGTGGATGAGTTTGACTCCTGCACTCTTATTCAAGGTGGGATGTCACCATGGCTTATTCTCAAACTGTCGCTGTCCTCCTCAACACCATCACTCAGACCTCCAGAGAGACTGAAAAGTGATGAGGATGAAACGCTGAAGCATCCCTCTACGCTGCCGTACCATTAAAAGGCACATACTGATAATCTCAAGGGACCCCCAGGTAAGCTTCCTTCCTTCCTCTGTCTACATGATGGAACATGCCAGTTTGCAACAGAACTGTGGATGACTGCAACTTTCCTGACCCGACCCACAAATATAAACTGAAGTACCTCTCTCGTTGAACTCTAGAGAGAAACATACACTACAGTTCAAAGTTCGGGGTCAATAAGTCTTTAAGAAATTCATAATTTTATTCAGCAAGGATGCAAACTGATCAAAAGTGACAGAAAATACATTTATAATGAAACAAAACAATTCTGTTTCACATAAATGCTGTTCTCATCAAAGAATCCTGAACAAAATGTATTAAGGTTTTCACAACAATATTAAGCAGTACAGCTGCTTTCAAAACTGATTATAATAAGAAATGTTTCTTGAGCACCAAATCAGCATAGAATGAATTCTGAAGAGTCATGTGACACTGAAGACTGGAGTAATGATGCTGAAAATTCAGCTTTGACATCACAGGAATAAATGACATTTTGAAATATATTAAAATAGAAATATTCCACTATATTACAGTTTTTACTGTATTTCAAGTGAGCAGAAGAGGCTTTTTGCAAAAACATCACAAATCTTACTGACCCCAGACTTTTAAATAGTCTTATATTAGTTCTGGAAAAAAAGTAAAGAGTTATCGATTCCATGTAGACCTTTTTTTTCTTCCATCTCTATCAAATATGTCATCTGTTTACTGTACACACAGTGCTGAGCTAGGTACTTTTGAGATCTGATGATACACTCTCTGCCTGAGGGTGGTCAGATAAACTATTTTACTCTGATACTTTGATAGCCTGAATGCTCAGCTGAGTGGGGAAATTTGCAGCTGTGCGGCTTGGGTGTCTCTGCAGACCTTAAGAATTATTTTATTATAAACCATCTGCCATATGGGCACACGTTTGGATTCACATGTCCCCTTTTCTCCACATATTTTGCCGCTCAGAGATTGTTGACCGGCCGTGATGAATCCGATCTTCAAGCAAAAGGAACTGGATGAATATTTGAATGCTACCGATCCCGATCTGAATTTGACTTGTGATGCAGCCTCAATCATAATGATACCATGTTCATTTATTCACCCCAAATGAGTCTGGTTTATCTAAAGGTGTTTTTTTTTTTTCTTCATTTTTTCACCTGATGGAATTCAGGTTCCTTGCCTCACTTAGAGGCTTGCTTATTTGGTGGCACTTCATATTCAACAATATTATTGATCTGACTGTACTGATGCTGTTGTATGATAATTGAACTGAATCTGCAGAACTGCTTTAAAGATTAAATTAACTAATTTAATCATTGATGTCCTTTACAATGGAATCAACACTGAACTGACCTCAGCTGAACAACAGCCAAAATGCATAATTTTTCTGCTATTACTGTGAAGCTGCTTTGAAACTATCTGTATTGTATACCGTGCTATATAAATAAAGGTGACTTGACTTGACTGTGTCTACAAATATGCAAACACCCTGCCAGCAGCATTAGTTGAGCTGTCAACTATGTTTTTGAGATGTACTTTGTTTCTTTCAGTTTTAATGAAGGTGCCTTAGTTATTAACATAAGCCTGCATTTGCTTTAAATTTCTAACCAAGGCTCAGACAAATACCAATCCAGTCTGACACTCCGGAACAGCTCTTTCACTGCTGTGCTCCATAACTGCTCCATAACTGAGATATAGCTAAAAGGGAAAGCAAAATAACTTCCTTAGGTGCTATCAGCATGACACCTTGTTCTTATTAAAATGGTAGAGAAATATAAGTGAATTAAGCACCCTGGTAGCTCTTGTTTTTACAGCCTCAGGAATCAGACCACATGTCAACACTAGACAAACAGGTTTAAGAATTTTGCGCAGTGCTCAGAGTGCAAAGTCTGTGTGACAGTGTAACGATCGAATGTCAGTCCTCTCATGTAAATAAGGCATGCAACACTTGATTTATTCACAAGGTGGTGCAATAGCCACAAAATAATATAAGCAACAACAACAAAAAAGTATTTGCGTTTCCGAAAAGTCCAGGTCAAAACGGACTGAGCACAATACAATGTATTTATCAAATAAAATGGAAAACGCGAAAGCTTGACTTAATGTGACACAATGTTTGAAACCCTTAAGAAATATGAACATCAGCCTGTCCATTCAGAGCTTTCACAACTCCATTAAGGCACTTTGCCTACATTTCTCTCTCTCTTCTAAATGTATCAGAACTGCTGGTGTGCTATTAGTGGTGTGGAGCAGGGCCATCCTCGCAGATGTTCGGCATGTGGACTCCATGCTTGCCAAATTGGGATCACAAGATGGCAAGGTACTCTAGCGAGGCCGCTTCGGCTCCCCAGCATCAGGGCAGAATGGATGGTCAATACTCTCCTTCCATAAAGATCAACTAATAAGCTTAGTTTTCTCAAATACATGTCTAAAAAAGTTTCACTCTGCTGACTTGCAGCTGCTTGATTTGCAAGTTTATCTGGCAAACATGTCTTAAATAGTTTTTTCCCCTCATTCCCTGCTGAATGAGTGACAGATGTTTTTTGGATGCATTGTATGGCAAAAGTACAAGATTCTACATCAGAGCCTCTTACAAGCTTACAAATGATTCCTGGAGTCTTGAGTGTAGCAGAGAAAATAGAAGTGGAATAGACATTTGAAATATGTTTGCTATGAAAAATGTAAAAAAAATGATTGAGCATCAAATCAGCATATTAGAATGATTTCTGAAGGATATGACACTGAAGACTGGAGTAATGATGCTTTGCCATCACAGGAATACATTACATTATAAAATATATTCAAATAGAAAAAAATATATATATTTTAAATTGTAATAATATTTCACAATATTACCGTTTTGATCAAACAAATACAGCATTGGTGAGATTAAGTGTACACATTTAAAATGTCTTATTTTGTGATAACAGACCAGAAATATTGATGGCTTATACACATTTTTCCAAAAAAGGTTTGTTTCAATATTTAATTATAAGATAAAGTTTAAGATAAGAAACTAAATAAAGACTTTTGCACGATATAAAGACATTATTGTGAGTTGTAATATGGGTGACCATAATTTGATTACCGAAAACCAGGACACTCGGCCCGGCAATGAGATACTCAAATGGTACTCAAAGTTTAATCAAAGATTCCTTATTCATTTCAATACATTTAAAGTATGCCCCCTCTTTATGGATATAAAATTGTTATATTAGGGCCAGGACAGGGCTTTAAAACAGGACTCTAAAACAGGACTTTAAAACAGTTTGGTCACCCTAGTTGTAAAGTTGCAATTAATTGATATGTACCCTTCGTGTTTCAATAGAAAATACAACAAATGATAGAAAACTTCTCTGCAAACAGAAGTTTCAAGACTGTGTTTTGGTGTCAACAGGTAAATACCAATCTCCTCGCATTTACCACTGTAAAAAGGTCTCTCTTCCAGTCAAATTCATGTGTTATTAACATGCGTCAATAGCACTATTCCTAGCCGAGAGGGTGTCAAATAGAGTGCATCTGAAAAAATTGCCTGTTGCTTGGCATTTGCATTTGGCGCAAACATCATTTGAATTTTTCATTTTCTAAAGGTTCCTTATGATTTTGCAAATGCAGTCGCAATGACACATGCTGGTTAGACCTGGTTCACCGGTGTGCTGTGCAATCTAGAGGGGTATACAGTAAGTGTCCTCGCTGATGACATAAACCCTATTCTTGGAATTATTTTTTATATTCAAAGACTGACATGAGAGGGAAGTTAATTGATTGATTCACCTTATGAGCCCCAGACGGTCCTGAGCTGAGCGAGTTGAGAAACATGCTTCAGTATCTTCCCCTTCATTTGGACTGAATGAAATTAAGATTTTGTTAAAGTAATCTGATGCGCCACTCAAATTCATAATGGAGCTGTGAATTCCGGGCAGGGTGAGAGTCAGAGTCATGTACCATGTTGAGAGTTTGATCTTGTTTTGATTATTTTTTCAATCAAATCTCAAGGTCATGAAACAGGGGACCAGAGAAATGGAAATCTATCCCCTGGTACCCACCACAGCAGCTGACAGTTTTTCACTCTACCTAGACGCACAGCTGAACCTAATCACACCAGAATACAAAACATTGCGTTCCATCGCTGAATGCATTAACAATTCCAAATAGCACACATTATATATGTAAACAGCAAAGCGTGTTGGCGGTGAGATAAGAAAATGCTGCGAGTTAATGCTTTGAGATGGTAATCTTGATACACAGGTCCATTACATGTAAATAGTGAGGGCATGAATTTGCAAGTCAGGGGGATTTTGTCATTTTAAAATGTTTAACTGTATCAATTAGTCTCTGGCAAATTTATTTTCGGTAATAACCTGAATCAATTTCAACTGGCGAATAAACAAAGGATAGAGGTCCGTATATCCATAAAAATTTGATTTAGAATGCGAGACAAAATAAATTACCAAGCTGTCAGACAGATGCGTGCTCTTCTCTCTCACTGTCTATCTCTGTCTCTTGATGTGGACATACTGTCCTGTAAAAGGGGAGCTGACAGAATTTTATGTGACTGCTTGGTGCCTGAGATGAAGGAACAGAATTAATCATGGTCCAGAGGTCTAGTATAGCATTCAATTCAGGGTTTAATGAATCCTTAGTGTCCTTAAGTTCACCTTGCATGTTTTAACATTGCTATTTACCTTGCTTTTGTTTTTATATTTTCAATTTTCATTTAACCTTTAGTTTAAGTTTAAGTCATTTGATAATGTGATTCTGTTTTCAGTTTTTTTAGCTTTAATTCATTTTTATTTCAGTTTTAGTTTATATAAATAAAGAAAACGTATCGGTTACATATGTAACCCTCGTTCCCTGAAGGAGGGAATGTAGATGTACATCGGAACTGACCGACGAATTGGGATCTGTTTTCAGAGACCAATCTACTTCGAGTGATTTAAAACGAGCCAATGGACATTGGCATGCAGTTCACGCATTCCACGCACCGCCCCACCGCGCGGGTATAAATATGGAAGTAGAATACCGCATCATTGCTTTTCAACTGAGGAGCCGAGATAAGTGACTCGGGCCTTCAGCTGAAGCACAGCACCTGGCGACGGGACGTACGTCTCCATTCCCCCCTTCAGGGAACGAGGGTTACATACGTAACCGAGTCGTTCCCTTTCAGTTTTGGGATCCGAATTGGGATCCCTACCAACACGCCAGGGATGCTGGCCCTTCCAGCGCCCTGCCTGAGCTCGCTGGACCACTCCCGGCAGGGAAGGCAGTCACTGCTGTTCCTGCAAGACCCACTCAGCGTGACCACTTGGATAACGCTGGGAAAGCATGCCCGTCTCGAGGAGATAGCACGCTGCGGAGCCACGTCCTTCAATGGAAGAAGAGGTGGCGAAATACACATAAGGACTAACCTATTAGGGTAGTGCTACCTATGGCAGTCTCTGTGGTGGATCCAACCTGGTCCCAGGGGGGAAGAACATGCCCAGAGACGACAGAGGGAAGACACGGGGCTAGCTGAGTAGGGTAGCTGGTACCATGGAGAAAACACATATGGGGTAGCCGTTAGGGGACCGCTACATATGGAACCCAGCCTACACACACGTTCCACAAGCATACGGGTGCAGGCCTGGCGTCAGACGGCCGCAACGTCTGACACCGAAGGGGGAGCGGAGGAACTCACAGGGTTAGCCGTTTCCGGGGAACTCAACTGGAGCAAAATAGACGCACATATCCGTCCCATTGGGCGGGAGTGGCGTTGCAAGCTGACACTAGAATGGGTACTTAGCTCTACTGGCCACTGGGGGCGAGGATGCGGGAAGATACCAGTTCTACACCGAGGCTATAAAATCTAGCGAACGTGTAAGGTGTCGCCCAGCCCACAGCTCTACATACAGTGAGGAAAATAAGTATTTTGAACACCCTGCTATTTTGCAAGTTGTCCCACTTGGAAATCATGGAGGGGTCTGAAATTGTCATCGTAGGTGCATGTCCACTGTGAGAGACATAATCTAAAAAAAAAATCCAGAAATCACAAAATATGATTTTTTAAACTATTTATTTGTATGATACAGCTGCAAATAAGTATTTGAACACCTGTCTATCAGCTAGAATTCTGACCCTCAAAGACCTGTTAGTCTGCCTTTAAAATGTCCACCTCCACTCCATTTATTATCCTAAATTAGATGCACCTGTTTGAGGTTGTTAGCTGCATAAAGACACCTGTCCACCCCATACAATCAGTAAGAATCCAACTACTAACATGGCCTAGACCAAAGAGCTGTCCAAAGACACTAGAGACAAAATTTTACACCTCCACAAGGCTGGAAAGGGCTACGGGGAAATTGCCAAGCAGCTTGGTGAAAAAAGGTCCACTGTTGGAGCAATCATTAGAAAATGGAAGAAGCTAAACATGACTGTCAATCTCCCTCGGACTGGTGCTCCATGCAAGATCTCACCTCGTGGGGTCTCAATGATCCTAAGAAAGGTGAGAAATCAGCCCAGAACTACACAGGAGGAGCTGGTCAATGACCTGAAAAGAGCTGGGACCACCGTTTCCAAGGTTACTGTTGGTAATACACTAAGACGTCATGGCAAAAACTACAGGAAATGTTTGACCTCTGTAATTGCAAACAAAGGCTACTGTACCAAATATTAACATTGATTTTCTCAGGTGTTCAAATACTTATTTGCAGCTGTATCATACAAATAAATAGTTTTATATTAATAATATATTAATAATAGTTTTAAAATCATACATTGTGATTTCTGGATTTTTTTTTTTGATTATGTCTCTCACAGTGGACATGCACCTACGATGACAATTTCAGAACCCTCCATGATTTCTAAGTGGGAGAACTTGAAAAATAGCAGGGTGCTCAAATACTTCTTTTCCTCACTGTATATCTGTCAGCGAGGCGCCTTGAACCAGCGCCCAGGAGGAAGCACTCGCAACCCGAACTGGCAAGGCATGTCTTGGGACTGGTAAGCCAAGACAATAGCATCCACTATCCAGTGGGCTAACCTCTGCTTGGAGACAGCCTATCCCTTCTGCTGGCATCCGTAACAGACGAAGAGCTGCTGTGAGGTTCTAAAGCTTTGAGTCCGGTCAACAATTATTATTTTTTTATTTTTTTATTAACACCACACAGCTGTTTATACAAAGTGAGAGACAAGGCACAAATATACACAGTTTGGGGAAAAATAATAATAATAATAATAATAATAATAATAATAATAATAATAATAATAATAATAATAATAATAATAATAATAATAATAATAATAATAATACAAATATATATACACACTTTTTTATTTACTTAAAAAAGTAAATAAGTAAATTAAATAAAAAAATTAAATAAAATAAACAATAAGAAAGAAAAACAGCACAATATATATATATATATATATATATATATATATATATATATACACAGGTACTATACAAATAATAATAATTGTAGTAAAAGTAGTTATAATAATAGTAATAGTAATGGTAGTAATGGTAGTTGCATTATTAACAGTAACAGTAATACAAATAACAATATTATTAGTAATAATAATAATAATAATAATAATAATAATAATAATAATAATAATAATAATAATAATAATAATAATAATGGATCAATTTTATAGTTTTTGGATATATATCACTCTCTGGGTCTGGGAGCCACTGCCACACCGACGGCAAGCGCAACCAACAGGCCCCACAAACACAGATGCCATTCTCATCTCTAATCAGCCTGGTCTCCCTCCCCGATACCGGCAGAACCCATCCCCCATACCAGCAGTTAACCTTCTGTGCTCTGCTGCATCTTCCTCCACCAAGGATGCTGGGGCACCACAACAGGCACCTACAAACCAAGCTCACCTGGTTTGGCTGTGACCTGGGAGATAGAATCATTTGGTTGCCCCTTTTTTTTATTTTTTTTATTAAGATTTTAATCTGTGGTTGAAACCATGTCGAGTCCGGGTCAACATAAGCGCGAAGAGCGCGGACGGGACATAAAGCCAGGGCTGGGTCTGCCTCCTCCGAAGGCAGCGCTTGCAGGTTCGCCACCTGGTCTCGGAAGGGAGTAGGCAGTGGGCACCTTGGGCACGTATCCAGGCCGGGGTCTCAGGACAACGTGAGAAATGGCCGGCCCAAATTCTAGGCACGATTCGTCGACCGAAAGTGCATGCAGGTCCCCTACCCTCTTGATTGAGGCCAATGCCAATGTCTTCATGGACAGAATTTTTAGCTCAACAGACTGCAAATGCTCAAATGGAGGACCCTACAGTGCTCGGAGCACCAGGGCTAAGTCCCAAGAGGGTAACGATGTTGAACGAGGAGGACTCAGTTTCCTCGCACCTCTGAGGAACCTGACGATTAAGTCGTGCTTACCAATTTTTTCCTTTTTATTTAAATTTTTTTTGGTATATTTAAGGCTATTGTGATGTACACTTTGAGGGTGGAGGGAGAGAGCCTTCGCTCCAACCCATCCTGCAGAAAGGTAAGCACAACATTAATTGAACACCTTCGGGGGTGAACAGGTTCCACTTCAGCGAGTAGAGGTGCCTCGTGCTTGTGGCAGGCCACCTAGAACCTCCGCGTCGCGTCCAGGGACCAGACATGGAGATTCCAGAGGTCTGGATGCGGGTGCCATAGAGTGCTCCGCCCCTGAGGAAGCATGTCCTTCATTAGGGGGATCGGGCAGGGAGGGGCTGTCACGAGGAGTGTGAGTTCGGGGAACCAGGTCCGGTTGGGCCAGTAGGGCGCAACTACCAAGACCTGCTCCTCGTCCTCCCTGAGAAGGCTTACTGGGGGAAATGCATACTTGTATAGGTCCCGGGCCAGCTGTGCGCCAGTACATCTGTGCCTAAGGTACCCCCGGTCAGGGAATGGTACCACTGGCAATGGGTCGACTCCGGAGAGGTGAACAGGTCTACCTCCGAAGTGGTCCCATATCAGCTGGATGGTCCGGGGGTGGAGTCGTCATTCGCCCGGAGGTGTCGGCTGACGAGAGAGCTCATTGGCTGTCTGGTTCAGCGCACCTGGGATGTGAATGGCACGACGTGACCTCACAAACTTCTGACTCCACAGGAGGAGATGGTGGGCGAGCCGGAGCATGCAACGGAAGCATAGTCCAGCCTGTTGGTAGGTGTACGCAACGGCCACAGTGATTGGCCTTAACCCAAGATTGGCCTTAACCCACCACCTTTCTTGGGTACAATGAAGTAGGGCCTGTAGAACCCTGACTTCATATCGGCTGGAGGAACCAGCTCGACCGCATCCTTCGCCAGCAGGACATCGATCTCTGACTGCAAGACATGGGTATCGCTGCTCCACATGGTGGTGAAGAGGATGCCCCTGTACTTGGGAGGCCGGCGAGCGAACTGAATCGCGTAGCCGAGTCTGATGGTATGGATGAGCCAGCGAGAAGGTTCAGGGAGACCTAGTCAGGCCCCCAGGGACCGAACAAGCGGGACCAACGGCACCACAGATGTACCTGGGTTGGGGCAGCGAGGTGGAGTACGCAGACTCGACTCGGGAGGCCCGGAGGTAGCCCAGAGTGTTGCCTGAGTACTCCTGGTGGGGCAGAGTATGGGTGAGAAGGCCTGGGGGCGTCCTCGGAGCCCACACTGCTGCACCCTGGCGAGGGGGAGAGGGGAGGAAAGGAGTGGCAAGGCCCGGGGACGTCGCACACTGCCAACCTGACCTTTCAAGGCCCAGGGAGGGAGGAAACTGCTCTGAGAATGTGGGTACCGCTGGACTCCGGAGAGCCAGCGGCAGGACCAAAACCGAAAAATATTCTCCCCCCGGTCCTCCCCCGGAGGAGGGAGGGGTGCGGACACTGTCTCCCCGAGCAGTTCGCCATCTCGCTGGGCTGCCCTTTCCAGGGCCGCTTGCCCTTGTGCTTGCTAGCGGACTCGCGGGACCCTGGACGTGTTGGACGCGTCCCCTGCGCCCAGCCACCTGCTTCCCAGGTGCAGGCTGCTGCTTGGCTTAGCAGGGGCCAAGGCAGACGCAGGGGGGCACCCTCGGTGACAAGCAGACGGAGGCGCTGCAGCCGACGACTGGGTGGAGGCAGCAGCTAGTCGTCGGGGCAGGATGTTTTGTTTTTTGTTTGCCTTTTGTTTTGTTTTTTGTTTTTAAACCACCTCCATCCACTTCTGGGCCACCGAGAACTGCTGGGCGAGTTCTCGACGGCGTCGCCGAAGAGGCCAGCCTGACAGACAGGGGCGTTGAGAAACCAAACTTTGTCGGGCTCACGCATATCTGCCAAGTTAGCCCCAGGTTCCTGGACCACTAATGTGGACATTGCCTGACCCAGGGAGCGTGCAGTGACTTCTGTCACCCGGAGAGCGAGGTCCATCACCGCATCGCAGTTCCTGCATAACCCCTGAATCGGGACTACCCTTGTGCATGCAGGACAGAGGGTAGTGAGAGAAGGAAAAAAATTATACAGGTTATGGCCCTTTTGGTGTTCCATATTTTGACACCAACATTTTTCCAATGCACATCCAGGCAGCCACCCAGGAAAGCATGGCTGTCAACTCTGAATCTGATTCAGCATGAGCACACACTATTATAGTGGGAAACTCAGCATCATCATCAGCACATAACAGCCCTCTCTCCGATGCAGCAATTGACATCTGTCCTCTGCCAGAGCCACAAATGAAACGCTAGGTCCCCCCTTTTTTCAAAAAAGGACCAGCAATCCTATCTGAGCTACCAGCAGGCATGAGAGACAGTGGGCGTGGACGCCAGACTCGATGGCACGTGGCACACTGATTGCTCAAGCCCCTATGAAAGGGGCAGGATGAACAACGCGCTGACGTGGCCATGTTCTCATGAGAGAACATGAACCACCCACGAACAAAGTCTCAGCATGCTCATGATGCGATAGAGGAGTGGGGGCCCGAAGAGATGTACCCGGCGGGGATGCCCCACTGTAATCCTCAGGTCACCAAGGCTTATTAGCCAAAGTAGCCCTTTTCTGGTGCACCAGAAAAGAAACTAGATCAGGGAATGAGCAAAGGGACTCAACCCCGTTTGAGGTTTCATAGTCTGGACCCCGCATCTAGAGAGTGCCTAGTGACACGCTGGGTAGTAACAACCACCGATGTCAGCCGGCGCTCGACGGCACACGACGCGCTGACCGCTCAAGCCCTTACGAGAAAGGTGAGACAACGCGCCGACGTGACCATGCTCTCCTGAGAGAGCATGAATCACCCACAAAAGCAATCTCACATGTTTATATGTGAGAGAGATCGTGGCCGTCAAATGAGGACAGGAAACAACTGCATCCAGAAACACACGGTTTGAATGACATCTTGAAAAAGATGCAGGGTCAAATCGTGTTGCTCTTTTAGAAGGAAATGCTCTTTTAGAAGTGCTGAAGCATGCAGGGAGATGACCACGGCTCACAGCAGTCCAATGGCAAACCTGCGTGTGAGCACTCAAGAATGGAAACGACCAGCCAACAACACAGGAACAAGCAGTGGCCACTCGCTGACTCGCGCTGTCACACCAGCACCCAGGTAAGAGAGCGAACCTCCTCGAGACTCGTTCAAACACTCTTCGTAGAAACAGCTTGATACAGCAAACCATTCGACTCCGAAGTTAAAAGCAATGATGCGGTATTCCACTTCC
Source organism: Romanogobio albipinnatus (assembly GCA_023566225.1). Lineage (NCBI taxonomy): Eukaryota > Metazoa > Chordata > Actinopteri > Cypriniformes > Gobionidae > Romanogobio > Romanogobio albipinnatus. Next base: position 33,389,213 of record CM042243.1, on the reverse strand, counting down.
GTATTTATACCCGCGCAGCGGGGCGGTGCGTGGAATGCGTGAACCGCATGCCAATGTCCATTGGCTCGTTTTAAATCACTCGAAGTAGATTGGTCTCTGAAAACAGATCCCAATTCGTCTGTCAGTTCCGACGTACGTTGAACATGACCGACTGAAAGGGAACACATTTCAACAGTTTTAGTTAACAAGACTGATGGTAACATTAAAAACCATCGGTAACAGCCTGACCTCACAGTAATTCGTACGACCTCACTCATACTCGTAATTTGTACGATTTTTGCAAAATTTTTGCTAAATCATTTGATGAGTTGACAAATTCGTATGAATTCGTACAAATGACCTACCTCAAACCCCGCCCCTAAACCTACCCGTCACTGCGGTTTAGACAAAACGTACAAATTCGTACGAGTGAGGTCTTAAAAATTTGTACGAATTAGCCACCTCGTAAAATACGTACGACAGACGCCGTGAGTCAGTGTTATGTTTAATGAAAAATAAAAAAGTACATTATATTTTTTTGTTAACGGAAATAAAATGTAATGTAATAAGAAAACACTGAAACTATACTAAAATATATTTTCATATTTTCATTAACAATTTAAAATATCACTAGATAACACTATGGCACTAATTGCATTCATTTAAAGGTCCCGTTCTTCGTGTTTTTTTGAAGCTTTGATTGTGTTTACAGTGTGCAATATAACATGTGTTCATGTTTCGCGTGTAAAAAAACACAGTATTTTTCACACAATTTACTTTTAATTTTTTACACAATTTTCACTGTCCTAATAATGGCTGATGACTTCCTTGTTCTATGAAGTCCCTCCTTCAGAAATACGTAACGAGTTCTGATTGTGCCAGCGGTTCCTGTGTTGTGTTTCGACAGCAGCTTAGTGCACATGGCCCGGTTCCTGTGTTGTGATTTGACAGCAGCTTAGCGCACGTTGTACGGAAAGGTCACGCCTCTTAACGGGAGATGTATGCTCAATGATCTCTACAGCGTCCCTGGGAAAGCCAAACAAAGGTGATTTGACTCCGGGATGAAAATAACAGCGTCTCGACGACATGGCGACAAACACACTGAAACGCAGCACTTCCTTTTCTCCGCGACCGTCCTCTTCTCCATGTGGGACAGCAACAAGACCACGTCCCCTTTTTCGCGTATTCTTGTGGGCGGAGGTTAGTCTGTTCTACTGTTCTACTGACGTAATCAATGAAGGAAGTACCAGGATGTAGTCCAAGCCAGCCGTTCGCTGTAGGCTTTGAAAGGGAACTTCTGTTAATTAAAATATCTCGCTTGGCATTGAACTTTGAGCTTTATAATTTTACAGGTATTATTTATGCTCTAACAGCAACATTACACACTAACTAAAGTTTGAACAATGGGATCAAGAAGAACGGGACCTTTCAAACTAACTTTGGCAGCACAAAAATATTAAATAAAAAAAAATGGAAAGAGAAAACGCTAAAACGCAACTAAAACCAATGGGAGTCCCCTACTAGCATCACCCTTCCTTTTGGTGATGCTAGTAGTGCAGAAACAACACAATTCACCTTTAAAACTGACAATCTTCTAGATTGCAATGGCATACCTGAGGTGAAATGCACAGCAATCAGTCTACCTCAATGAATCGTCAAGGTCTAGGCTACACCTCAAGGTTTAAACACACACACACACACAGTGCACATTTTTAGAGCATATGCACCTCTATTGATGTGTTTTTGTGTTTTGTGGTTGGAGTTAGTTGTGGGGGACAATGAATATATAGATCAATGAGGTTAGATTCCCTGAGTTGCTCTTTGTCTGGTGGTAATGCTTTGTGCAGAGGTGGCAACTCCAGGCTTGCTTCCACCCAGGGGGGTAAAGTCAGACATCTTATACTGATGTCCAGGAGTATGTGCTGAACCCAGGGATGCCTGTGCAAGAGCTAAAAGATTCCTCAAGCAGCCATGCCCACCTCCTCCAGCCCACCACCAGCAGCCACCCTCTGGTTGGCTTGATGGGTCATTTTTAAACACAGCAGGGTCCAAAAAAAACCCACCAGCGAGACTGCTGTTTCTTCATCTATCATTCCTACACTTCTATGTTTTAACTATAAATCTTAAACCTCTTAAGTGACACTTTAAAGTTTATCTTAATTATTATATATCGGTTATCACCCCCGATATTTCTTTTTTTTTTTTTATGCAAAATTTTATGTACTGCAGAAATCATATTCACCAAATAACAGAATGTGTAATGCACATGTTTTAAGGTTGTTTTCTTTATGGCTTTTGTTTTTTGCACTGTAAATATAATCAAACAAAAGAGTTTTTCTTGACTAAAATTATGCCATTTTAAAGTAAGAATTAGTTTCAGAGTAAAATTAAGTAATTTTAATTGAGAAAATAGTGACAAATGACAAAAAATAAATACATAAATAAATGAACAGGAATGACTGCTGACTTTAATGCTTATGATGGCAACCCAGCAACCCATTCACATGGTTTTCCATTAAAGGTGCAGTGTGTAGTATTTATGAGGATCTATTGACAGAAATGCAATATAATAAGTATGTTTTCAGTGGAGAATAAACCCCTTACATAATGTACCATTATATTTTTATTACCTTGGAATAAGCCATTTCTATCTGTACATACACCACGGGTCCCCTTACAGTGAAATCGCCATTTTGTGCCGTCATGTTTCTACAGTAGCCCTAAACGTAGCCTCTCTACAGAGTGCTAGTCACTCTCTGCTCTCTTTGAAGAAGACGTTTTTGTCCTGTGTCGGGTGCTCTGAAAGGAAGGGGTGAGCATTGATGGATGCAATTCACAACCTCACTGTTAGATGCCGCTAAAATTCACATCATATTTAATATAGATTGCCCTTTGTTTTTACAGCAAAATACATCAACAGCACTTTTTTCATTCCTGAAGTGAAGTTTTTGCCTGTATGGTAATTCGATTCACTGTTTTGCATTGCCACCTTGAACATGAGATTGCGATGCATCTGGTGTGCGGCATATAGCGCTTCATCCATAGCACGTGCACAGAGAGCACGTCTTGCACTTGAACAGACAAATACACAAACCAGTATGACAAAAATAGCCGTCTTGGCAATTATCATAGTAAGCACAGTTGGCTATGTCTTAACCGATTGTAAGCAGTTGACAATGCGTGTCAATACTGGGTTCAATGTTGTGCATTTGGTCTTAAAGTGGCAGTAGCCTATAGCCTACCTCCTGCCATCTGTCAAAAAAAAACAAAAAAACATTCACCAGCTGATCTTGACTGAATAACTTTTGTAGCTAGCTTTAACAAATATTTATATTTAAATTATACTGTGAAGATTATGCAATTCTATTTTACATTTGATTATTAGGATTTCTGTACCCGAATTACTGTTAACACTTAATTCTTAGCACTGTTCTTATTTTATTGCTGACTGTTCATATCAGTTGGAATCGAGAATTGTGGAATTTCACATTTTGGTAGCTTATTTATTAGAATGCGATGTTACATAGGTCAAAACAATGGACAACAAATAAGCATTACACATGATATTCTTTCACAGTCTATGGACCCCCTAAAGTAGCCTTGGCCACCCCCCGGCCACCCCATGTATAAAAGTCTAGTTCAGCCACTGCCAAACACAGACTTGACGTCTAGGCTAAAACAAGGCACAATTTAAAATCTAACCATAGCCCAATAATAGACTAGTCAACTAGAACAAGAACATGTCAAAGAAATGAAACCAAACACCTTGTAATCACTGTTGACTTTGCTTCGCAAGTTAAGTCACAAGTTATTTTGCAAAAATGACATGTAACCAAATTCAAGGTTTTTTGGCTAGAAGTGCTACTCATAGCCGAACTATATCGGATCTAACCGAGACGGTGAAATGATGGATATTGCTTGCTGGGAATAGATTAAAAATATATATTTTAAAAGCATATTATCATAAATCAATTATGATCAGCACAATAATCTAAACCTTACACCCGCCAAACCACAGAAAATGTTGCATCAGCCTTGCTAAAAATTTAAATGAAGTTTGACCCTTCGAGGGAAATCTCCAGACAGAAAATTAACAGGTGTATGCCAGTCTCTTTCCTCTTTTGTATGTCTTGAAGTTCTCTGAAGGATTTCAAAGAATGTGAGTAGTAAATTGGATCAAAGATATTTGACAGCCTGAACCTGTTTTGGCTCCTTTGTCCGCTGTAGACACCATGAAGCCTAACTTGAACAGAATTTCAGCCATGAATCTCATTATCACTCCAGAACACATAGAGCATTATCCAAACCACATGCATCACCCATTGATAAAGCTGATTCATTTAAGCAGTTTGTATTTTTGGCAATTTACACTGAATGTAACAGATTGTGATCGGCTGTTAGTGAGGGAGATTTCCTTCCCAGCCCACACAACCGTGTCGGTTCTAGTGTGCTGTTCATTTCTCAGTGACCTATAACCCCACACATTAGCTCTGAGTGTACGATACTTCATAAATAAATCAACAAACTCACCCTTTCAAAATCCCAGTTTAATTAAAACCCAGTCTGTCATACAGTAATTCAAGGTCTCCTTTATTAAAAAATATATATAATAATGAAAAAAAATTAGTGTCCTCTCCAGAGAGTCCTCCAGTCAGTGGGAAACAGTTCGCAACAATACAGCTTAATTTCCCATGAGACCTTGGGCATAGCAAGTATTTAACAATGAGAGGGACAAGCCCACAGTGTGTAAGCAAAAGGTAAGGTCTTTTTCCACCCCAACGTCACCTGAGAGCCATCTCAGTATTTTACTGCAGGATTGCACTTTTCATGACACCTGACCATAAAAAACTCTTTGGTACAATACAAACCGTGTCCCAACTCTGATCTAATAAGACCCTTTTGTGTTGGGACACAGAGTACAAAATCAATCTGTTCTGCCTTCTAAAACATGCACAGTGTGCAAATATGCTAATGCACGTGTGGAATCACCTCCACAGTACACAGGACCAACCCCTACGTGGTCAGAGTAAATATAACCTTTATGTGGGAAAATGCGACACAGGTTTGGCGAAACGGGTTCCTTGTGAATGCATAAACTATGCAGCAAGGCTTTGCACCTCAAGCACAATGGATCCTTTGAAGAGCTTTGCAGTCAGAGCCTGACTGAGTTTTGGTGCTGAGGGAATAGACTCCACTGGTGCAAGCCTGGGTGCTTTTGTATGCAATGGCAGCATACAGAACAAACTGTTAGAGCTCTGTACAAAAAGAAAAAAATATATGAGTAATTTATATTATGGGTGGTATTGTTCCCTCAATCTCCTCTACCAGAGGCTTAAGAGCTTCAAGACTTGGCACTGCACTGTTATTTGGATTGTGAATCGCATTGTTTTTCCTTGGAATCTGTAGAAGTCATACCTCAAGTTGGGGTTTCGAAGTCACAAATGGATACCTTGACATACACTTTCTAACTCTTCCTTTAGTACCTGGTATCTCCAGTTTCTCATACATCTTCTATTCAATGTTATTGTCAGTTGGGACCACCACATCTATCATCTATGTCCTGCTACTGTCTATGATCATTATGTTGGATTGGTTTGCTAATACTTGCTTTTGACTGGATGTTGAAGTCCCATAGGATCTCGGGCTTGTCATTTTGGACTTGGTAGTTTTCAGCAAGTATCTGGCAATGACGTATGACTTGTTTGTGCTGTTCACTGTATATGTTGTTGCCACCTGCATCTATTTTCCTGTTATACGGTGTTGGATGGTCTCTGTGGCTTTCTAGCTTAGTCTAGGGTCTTTTGTGGTGTTGTAGACCCCTGTCACTATTGATTTGGTGCTGAGTGCTCATGATTAGTGCCTCTGCGCTTACCCAGTTTGGCCATTTCCAGTAACGGAAGGGATTTTCCAGAGTCAGTTACCTTTGTTATCTAGTTCATGCCATGGCACGTCCTGTGCTCCCTTCTCCTGCAAATCTTTATTAAATACATTCATTGGCCTTTCCAATTACTAGAGAGATGCAGAATATTTTTTTTCAGTGATTCTTTCTGGTGGTTACATCGATGAGCCTTTTGGTTGAGTCATTTCATCAATTCACAAAACTGATTCTTTCAAAAACAGTGTTTCATTCAAGAAAATAAGAAAACTGACTGTCTTTACAAGTGAGTCAATTGAATCATTCCCTGAACTGATTCGTTTAAACATACTGATTAATTCAGAAACACATCTACTATGTGTTTCATAAACACACTGTGGTTGATTCTTATTTGACTTTGTTTGAAACACTTTTTGTTGGAAGAGCAACAAAGACAGTAATTGTATCTAAAAGTTACTCATAAGTTACTAAATTTTATTTGTGTGTGTGTGTGTGTGTGTGTCACTGTCATGGCCGCACAGGAGTGCACACCTGCATGATCCTCTAACAGCAACACCCGTTGTAACTGCCAGCGTTAATGCAGGGAAGTGTATTTTTGACGTGATTGACTCTTGGCTACTACTTTTGACAATGTGCCTTATAACAACAGTAAAGAGCGCATTTAAAGACGCGCTTCAGACCGGCAGAATCTACAAACAAAACTGGACTATTCACGATCCTGTGCCCAATCACCCAGCGGGTGGAAACTACACAGACTTTTCGACCACTGTAAGAAACCTAGGCCAGGATGAGTGGATTTTATTTCAAAATCAAGAAAGAGCGTTTAGAAAGACCCTGGACACGAAACATTTCGAGGATAAACATAACTTCCTCTTCTCAGGAGAAACGCCGACAAAATGGATCAGACTCATCCGCATTTTAAATGGAGTTTACTTTAAGAACGGAACTTTTACAATCATCCGGCGGAATGGAAGGCAGTTTGGATTACCTTTCCTGAAGTTCACAACCGGTGTACTGAAGAGATTGCCGCGAGCCAGCGGAGGCCTTCCTGAGGCCCAGACTGTGGACTCCCTTGCCGGTTGGATCGAGGCGGAGCTGCGCTTTTTGCGGGACATCGTTCAGCCAGCACTGGGGCCGCCGCGGAGTGGAAACCATCAACAGGTGGGCAAAGATAAACTCGCATATTTATGGCAGAATAGGAAATCTAGAGCAATCCAAATTATTCTCAATAACAGTGCATACCCAAATGCACCAGTCGGCGCAAACAATATACTATCTGTGCAGAACTACTACACTTTAAAGTGCGCGCCAGAGAGGCTTGAGTGCGTGTTAAATGCACCGCCTTGGACTGGATCATTATTTCCTGTACAATCTAGCCAACTTAACACTTCGCTGTTTACTGTCACTGAAGTGGAGAAAGTGATTAATGACCTCCCCAATAATAAAGCAAGCAGACTTGATGGTGTGACTTATGAAACGCTGAAAATTAATAAACAAATAGTGTGTCCAATTCTGACCAATGTATTTAACGTCTGTCTGGAGAATGGTAAAGTTCCAGAATCATGGAAAGGGGCCTTGATCCATCGTATCCCCAAAAAAGACAATATTCCGGACGACCCGTCTACCTGGAGAGACATCTCATTACTACCTACAGTCTATAAGGTGTTTATGAAGTGTATGCTGTCACGAATACTCCCATGGTTAGTAGAGACAGGAACACTTTCACCTAAACAAAAAGCTTATATCAATAGGCAAGGGATGAATGAACACGTCTTCTGTCTTAAAACGGGAATAGATGATTTCAAACACTCATCTACTAAGTTCTTCACGGTCTTTCTGGATTTCCGTGACGCATTTGGCACACTGCCCCATGATGTCATGTCTCACGCATTAGAGGAAATAAGACTTCCACAGCTGTATACAAACGTAATTAAAGATGTTTATAATAACTCTTACATCCAAGTCATATGCGGACGCACCCTAACCGATCCTATACCACTCAAGATCGGTATTAAAACAGGGTGCCCGTGGAGCGCCATCAACTTCATACTGGCGATCAACTCCTGGATGAAGTGGTTGTGCCAGTGCGCGCCAGCAGGTGTGCGATCCCCAAACCCAGTGCAGGGCTATGCGGACGATGTGGAAATCTCCTCAAGAGATGAAAGTGTAATTACCAACATGCTCCTCCGCACAGATGAGTTCATAAGATGGTCTGGTTTAGACATCAAACATACAAAGTGTGCTGCATTCTACGAAAGACGCAGTGGAGGAAACAGATGGTACCAAGCAAAGTCTGACACACCCCCTGCCTTCTCATTAATGCAGAAATCCATCCGACTGTATGAACGTCATGAAACATATCCTTACCTGGGTCATAAATTTAATGTCGGGGGTGATTGGGAGGAACAGATCACTGAGCTGTGTCACGAGTACACCCGAAGACTTGGGCTGATTGATGCCGCCCCACTTCCCATAATGATGAAAGTTGAGGCCATCAGGCTGATCGCAGTGGCTAAAATACAACATCTTTTCCCCAACGTACATATTCCACAACGTACACTGTCAGCGATGAACAATGAAACGGTGAAGCTGGTGAGGAAATGGTTTTGTCTTAGTAGTCGTACAACTCAGGACATTATCTTCCAGCCGCACAGAGCCGGAGGTCTCGGCGCCCCAAACATTGAGTGGCTCTACACCGCGTCCAGAACAGGACATATGCTAAACATGCTCAACAATGACGACACAACTGTTAGAGAACTATCACGCGAATCACTGTTTTTATCTTCAGCGTCGCAAAATACCTTCTGCTTCCACAGACAAGTCCCAGTTTCTGGGGTTCAAACTAAAGCAGAACGGAAAGTTGGACATCAGAGCCGCTGGATTTGGAGTGCGCTCGGACTGGCTGGATTTAAATGATCTATGCTACCGTACAGGAATACAGCTGTCCTGGCTGGGACCCGACGGGGAAGAAGCTGCTCTTAACAACAACATCATCACTGATCCGCTGGTTTCCACCTTGGCGATCCTCAGTAAAGACAACACACCTCACCAGTTACAGATTAAACACGCAAGAGCTTCGATTATCAATCTGAGACGGACCCAGAGTGGACAGCACTGGACGGGTCTCAGATTACAAGGAAAACTCGCATTACTTCAATTTGCCGATCATTCAGTGTCTCATTCGGTTCTGACAAACCCCTCAATCTCAGATGACATTCTAATATTCATGATTAAAGCAAGACTACAGTGTCTCCCAACTAAGTACAATTTGTCAACATGGTATCCATCCCAGCATGAGCCCTACTGTATATTACACCCGACTCAGCAGGAGAATGAGACCGTTGCTCACATACTGAATGGATGCCACAGTTATAAAAGACTCTATGTGGCCAGGCATGACCGTCTGGTTGATCTGCTGGCAAAGGACTTGAAAAAATTCATCTATGGACATGATATTCAGATTTACCAACATAGCACTATAAAGGTGAACTGGTTTCATCAGAACACATCGGACAGGGACTACTTTAAAAACATTCCCAATACTCCTGACATTGTGATTGTAAAAGAGGTCATGAAATCTGTGTGTGTCTTTGAGGTGGGCTGCTGCTTTGACCGGTATATGGATACTTGTTATTATTCCAAACTACTGAAATATCAACCACTGGTAGATCTCATTGACAGACTTGGATACAATTGTACATTAATAACTCTGGTGTTTGGAAGTTTAAGCCATGTCCATCAGAATGTGGTCAGGGGGATGCAGTTGGGGGGGCTGCAAAAAAAGGAGGCAAAAAGGCTTGCAAAATTGTGTTCTGTTTCAGCCACTTTAGGGAGCATGAAGATATGGAGAAGGAGGTGTTTTGTTTATCCTTAATATTTTCAGTATTATAAATAGAAGGACCTGCAAAAGTGTGTGAGCCATGTATTGTAGATCTGTCACTTTGTCAATGACTCTTCCCAGAGTATTTGGATCTTGTTTTCTTTACAATGTCTTTCAGATCCAAATAAAAGCATTCAAATGTGTGTGTGTGTGTGGGCATGTTTTTGTGAAATATCAGGACACAAATGTGTATAATGACATGGGTGACATAGGTATTACAAAAAGAGGGTGAAATATGAGGACGTTACCCATGTCCTCACTTTTCAAAATGCTTATATTTCACACAGAATTAGGTTTTTTTCACAGAAAGTAAACTGCGCAGTCTCCTGTGATGGTTAGGTTTAGGGGCAGGGGCAGTGTAGGGGGATAGAAAATACGGTTTGTACGGTATAAAAACCATTACGCCTATGGAATGTCCCCACATTTCACAAAAAACCCTGTGTGTGTGTGTGTGTGTGTGTGTGTGTGTGTGTGTGTGTGTGTGTGTGTGTGTGTGTGTGTGTGTGTGTGTGTGTGTGTGTGTGTGTGTGTGTGTGTGTGTGTGTGTGTGTGTGTGTGTGTGTGTGTGTGTGTGTGTGTGTGTGTGTGTGTGTGTAAAAGCAATTTCATCATAAGCAATCACAATGGCAACCAAGCTGTTGGCCCGTATCAAAAACGACAGCATTCTTGCTTTTAATATTGCTTACATTTTTATTTATTTGGTAAAACTATGCTGTTTTCTCCTAAACAATCTGATTCATTTTTAATAAAGAAAGACAAAAAATAAATCACACAAAGTGTGACATCTGACATTCAGTCTGGCTTTCATCACAAATCAGACAGGTTCGATTCAAGTAACAGCTGAAGTGCTGTGATCTCCTCAAAGTTAATGTAGCATAAAGAAAGCTAAAAAAGTCCATAACTAATCTTGTTCAAACTGTACAATGACTGAATCTTGAATGTGCTCTACTGTGTAGAGAAAATTAACTAATGCTCAAGGGGAGAGCGAGGGCTTTTTAGGGTTATCCTCAGATTTGAAATCCATCTTCACTCGAAAAAACATCTGGTTAGATAGAACACAAAGCTGAATCGAAGGCCTTCAGGAGAAATATTGTTTTACTCACAGCGGCTAGAGCTCTTTGTTTGATGCATGTATTTCATGAAGAGCGTTTGACTCCTCTGGGCCTTACGTTGCTGCTGTAGAACAGAACGGTCAATTATGAAGGGCCCCAGACTTGGTGCATTTTTTATTAATGCGTGGAAGCAAATATCACACTAAATCGATCACAAGACTTGTGTCAAATGCAAACAGTGTTCCATAGATAGAGCTGATTGAAGAATTCATGTGGGGATTGAGGTTTGAGATGTGTGAATGATATGTATACAAGCTGAAATTCCTGCAATTCACAGAAGAAAGCTTAGCCGTTCCAAATCTTTGCTTTTCATGCAGCTTGTGTTCTGACTGAGGCTTTCTATTCTATTGACAAACAGAAGAAGATTTCATGCAATTCACCCACTCAGTATGGATCTTTTCGAGGCGATCAGAGGATTAAGGCAATATCTTGCAGTAAAATAAAGCGGATGATCTTACAGTGCAAAATATGTAAGATATCTTACAAAAAACTATTTTACTTAGGAAGAACTTGGGAGGAACTTTTACTTTTTATCAATGGGATATTCCTCTACAGTTGTGTAAATATACGAAAAACAGCAGTGAATGAAAAGAGGATGGCAAATATTAGTCAATTTAAATATGTATTTAAAAAACAATTTACTCCCACTTAATCCGGCCTGCCAGCTGTTTTTGAACACAAGAACATATCGTATACGCCCTTAGAAATGCTTGTGACCTGGGTTAGGTGAACCTGTTTATGTGAGCTTGCCTAATCATTGAGCCAAAAAAACTCATTCACAAAACCCACATACTGGGGTGCATTTCCCAAAGCCAACTATGGTTGCAAGTTCTGTCGTTCAATAGAGTTCAATTTGCAATCATATTTGGCTAACAATGCTTTTGGGAAATGCACCCCTTAGGTCGATTTTGATATCATGTTGGTTTTATACAGCCCTAGCCTTGGGTAAATTACAAACTACAAATAATAAACCCTAAAGTACCATCTTGTATGTTTGGTCGTTGGCAGATAATGTCTTAATCTATGTGTAATACACTGCATGCTGTTAGCGATGACACTAATCAATAGGTTCTTATAGGACATTCTAATCCTTAAATATCCAGTGGGGCATTCTTTTATCCCTCCAGTTTGCTCCTCACTGCCCTGTGCTGAGTGGCAATAGAGTGGACGTCTCACTCCCATCAGCTGTAAAGAGGGATTAAGAGATAGATTTAGAGACCTAGCCACTACAAGACCAGCCAGAGGATCTGGAGCGAAACAAGACAAGACCAGTTTTGTACTGAGAGTCCACTGACATTTACGAACATAAAGCCCAATAAAAATAGGCAGTGGGGGGAGGGGGGGGGCTATACTGTATTAAGTTAAATATATCAGGTAAAAAGGTGCTTTGTTAAAGTCAGAAAAAGGTTTTATTAAAGTCAGAAATATATTTTCATTTGACTGAAACAACCTGACTAAAATAGCTTCCAAAGACAAAAATAATTTTATGGATTAGAGCAAATGGAAATTGTTTCTTGAGGTAAAAATTGCACCAATCTTACAGTAAATCAAACTGGCAGATGAAAGCCATCTGTTATACTTAATGCTGACATTTTTCTAGTTGTGAATATGTAGAATGATTCACTGGGTGGGGAACTACTCCTGTGTACCGGAATCTGCAATCTGGTGGAGGATGGAAATAAGCAAAGCATCTGTTTTTAATTCCTGCCCCAGTAGAACTAACATCTGTATCTTTATTGACAGTACAACAGTTAATATATGACTCTCATGCAAACTATATGCCGGTCACAGTGTATATACAGTATATATATATATGAGCTGGTCTCGACTACAACACTGGTTTGAGGAGTACAACAACGTGTTTGAGGTGTTGACTTGGCCTCCAAATTCCCCAGATCCTTATCCAATCGAGCATCTGTGGGATGTGCTGAATAGACAAGTCCGATCCATGGAGTCCCTACCTCACAACTTACAGGACTTAAAGTATCTGCTGATAACATCTTGGTGCCAGATCCAACAGCACACCTTCAGGGGTCTAGTGGAGTCCATGCCTCAATGGGTCAGGGCTGTTTTAGCAGCCAAAGGGGGACCAACACAATATTAGTTCATAATGCTATGCCTGATTAGTGTGTGTGTGTGTGTGTGTGTGTGTGTGTGTGTGTGTGTGTGTGTGTGTGTGTGTGTGTGTGTGTGTGTGTGTGTGTGTGTGTGTGTGTGTGTGTGTGTGTGTGTCTATCCAGTGGGGACTACAACCTGAATGCACACTGACTCATGGGGACTCGTGTCACCGTGGGGATCTAAATTGAGGTTGAAGCTTATAAATCATACAGAATTCGTTTTTTTTGAAAATGTTAAAATAAACAAAGTTAAAAGTGATTTGTAGGTTTAGGGGTAGGGTTAGTGTAAGGGGATAGAATATACAGTTTGTACAATATAAAAACCATTACATTTATGGAGAGACTTCACAAAGATAGCAAACCAGACGTGCATGTGTGTGTGTAACTAATAGTAATCCTGAAGAAGGACTGTTGTACTCTTATTACTCTGCTTGTAATGTTCAAGGTACAAGAGGGTTACATCTATGATTCAGCTTCTCCACAGCTGGGATTTTACAGTTTCCTTTAAACTGTAATGTGGAACATTACTCAAGGAAAACATGAGGTGAGTGTGTTGGGATATTGTTGGGAAGAAAAAAGGCAAAATGTGTCTAAAAATTTAATTTCTCTGAGTGTTCTCCCGTAATGGACAGAGGATGATGAAAAGGTAGGTTTTTCCTAGATGGATGTGGCTTGAGTTGGGTATTACAACCCACTCAGTTGGCATCAGTAATCCTCTTAGGAGCACTTATGCCACATTAGCCCTGTTTTCAGCCCAGGAAACCCAGCTCACCAGCACCTCCATTTCCCTTCTATTTTAGGAGACCCAAAATGGGCAGAAAAATAAAAGAGCATAAGTGACATTGAATTATTTCTCCAGCCGAACACTGCGTGCGACTCAACATAGAACTAACAGCAGATCTGAGGAGAGAGATGGCATATAATTGAATCGAAAAGCACAAAGCCTCTGCAGATCGCATTCAAAACTACTCCGAGCCTGCAAATTTGCAAGCAAGTCACGACCCCGGCGAGCCCTAAGTGCAATTCTACGTCAAATCTTGCTCGCCTGCTTGTGTGTCTCTCTGTCACAGGCAATCCAAATTCCCCCATCAGCTGGGTGGCAGAAAACACGATCCCTGACAACTTTTCACATCAGCCAGGGATTAAGGAAGAGGGGTTTACGCTGGCCTTGCCAAAATCAGGGATAACATTTTTTGATTCAGCAATTTAAACTAATTTCAAGGCTGGCTCCGCAGCAATTTTCTGGATCAATGGAATGTCATAGTTGGCTTGGTCACCAGCCCTCTTATCGCAGGTGGCTGCAAGAGAATGTGCCTATGCTAATAGCTGACGTTTGGATGGTGAAGTGTGGTGTATTCAGCGCATCACAAAATGTCCTGATTCGAAGAGGCAGAAGTTTTTATAAATGATGTTGGAAAAAAAGATATTACTTGAGAGTTTATTCCAACAAAGCAAATAGCTCGAGCCTTTTTCACCGAAACATTAAAAGGAATCCTATACGCAGCTGTGATCTGGTTTTCAGTTTCTTTGATTGCCGTTTTGAAACTAATTACATATTAACATTACAGCATCATTTTGCAAAATTAAGCTGTCTGTTAAACTGCTAATATAGCCCACAAGCTGCTCTGAAAATGTCCAAATGATTCCCTTATTAAACTATAAGAATTGCGAAGCTATGTGAGTCATGAAGTCTTGACTGATGAAAGTGAAAGAAATGCAGAGTAAAAAGGGGGAAAACTACTTATCCATAGAAATGATGGCTATTTTATATTATACATTATAAAATGCATATAAAATAGTAAATGTGGCTAATGCAACTTTTCTATTAAAATACACTATAAATATAAATAAGTCAAGTTTTAGGTAAATCAGTAGCATTTTAAGACCATTTGCCAGTTTTATTTACTCTGTTGTTGTTTAGTCATAACCATTAGTAAACTATTGTCTTATGAATTTAGGCCTAATTTAAATGTTCCATTAGTTTATTGCCTTTTTTTTTCTTTTTTTTTACGAAAGTTGGAATCCAAGAAACACTGAATTCTATTGACTTTCATTGTATTGAAAAAATAACTGGAAATAGATATATTTTAGAAATATTTTATGTAAAAGGATACCTTTTAAAACATCTGCTTTTGTGTTACAGGTTTGGAATGACAGGATAAGGATCACATATATGATTTAAATTGTTGTGCAAACTATCCTTTAAGTATAAAAATGAAAACTCTGTCATCACACTCCTGTTTTTCCAAACCTCTATAACTTTCTTTCTTAAGTGGAACACAAAAATGTTTTCATGAACATTTCCTTTATGATATTTTAAATGTTCCATAGCTTTACATGCATCCAATGTCAAGAAACATTTAAATTTTCTCATAATATACATAATATATATTTTGCATATCACCTCAATTGTCATTAGCCACTTTTCCACCTTTGGGATGAACGGTTCTAAGAACAGTAAGGAACAGTTCCAGCTGTATTTTCCACCCAGCACGGCACGATTACAAACCATTCTCGGCCCGGAATTCGCAACACGGTTGGCTAAACGTGCCGAACCGTGCTGGTAGAATGCATATAGTTATGTCGCAACTCAGAATTGGTCACACAAAGAGAGCGGTTTGGCCCAACGATGGAAAAGCGGCTAAAGAGTCTGAAAAGTTTCAGTCTCTCTAAACCACTCTTTTCCTTGAGCCTACTGCTCTGATTGATCAGACGGCCCAGTCTATTGTGATTGGTCTACTGCTTAAAGCGTGTGTTGGAAATTAAACACCTTATACCATATCTGAGGCTTACTCAGCACTTGATATACAATGATACCAAGAGTAACACTGGTGTTGGTTTTTATGTATCAATTCGAAATAGATTTGCAGCAATAGAAACAGCATCTTCACAACCAAACTCTTCCAGGCCTTTGGTTCTCTTCGAGACCAGGTCAAAGTAGATGTGGTTTGCAGCCAATGAAGACCATAGGCTGGCATTATGCAAAAATAGGTTGCATTGTATGTAACAGGAAGTGTTGACGACTCGGTTTGGAAGTCCAGAATCAATTCTTTATTTTAGGAGATAACTTTATTTGTTGTGCACTTTGATCTTTTTTTTCCCTTTTTTTTCTTTTTTTTATTTGAAATAATAACAACAAAATACAAACTAAAATAGCAGCAAAAATACTGATAAGATAAAATGACATAAATACAGTATAAAATATTTTAGGGTAATGTAAAACGAACATACAAATAAACAACGGCAGCAAATTATCACAGTTAGTTTAAAACAATTATTTTAAGGCTTGGGCTGTTTTACTCCAATAGGTAACAGCATTCTAGCCCCATTAATCGTTTGTGCACTTTGATCTTTAAAACTTTGCAGACCTTTTACATTCACAAACAGCTATATTACACTCAGCATGGAAGGTAATATTTGAAAAAGCATAATATGTCTTAATGTTAAAACTATGAATACCTCATTTCATTGCTGTGTAGTCATAGCAAACACAGTATGGCACTGTATATCTTCATGATAGCAGCACAGACCACCTGAGGCTACATCATAAACTGAACTATGTAAATAACAATAACTTCATTTCAGTGAATTCACTTCAGATAACATTTTGCATAGCAGACATGAGAGTGAATTTTTTTTTTTAAAAGGGCAGTCAGACTCTTTGGTTAAGGGTATGGCAGAGAGCCTTGAGGCTGTAAAATAAATAAATATCTACAAATCATTTCAGTCGAGTGGCTCCAGGGTGGTACTGCTGAGGACAGTGTTATAACATTCTCAATTTACTGGAGCTGCCGGCACCTTCATTACTCTGAACATGAATAACTCAAATGTGCATTAGAATCCTCAAAGTTATTGCATTTTGTGAATATGAAAAAAAAAAAAAATAGATATCACTATTGTAATTCAGTGTAATTTTAGACATCCAATGTCCAGTGCTTCTCCTTCGTAGAAGTTAAAAACAAGAACAGACCTTTTTTAGTTCTTAGTATGTAGATATGTACTACTTTTTAATCACTATTATAATTCATTATATTTACACGTTTTGTTCAATTTGACCTTTGTTAATGTTAGTTAATAAAAAAATGTTCATGTTAGTTCACACTTCACAGTGCGTTAAAGTCGACATAAAACGATAGTTGTCATATACTTTATGACATATGTCTTAATGAAACGTCTTCTCGAATGTAGGACAGGCCTTGATTTTGTCCATCAGGAATTGTTGGATTGCTACAATCTCATGTGAGTGGCAGGTTGTCCCACCCTTGCGCTAGTAAACACATCATCAACTGTTAATTGTTAGTTGATGTTAACTAATGTTGCCATTGATGGGAATTTCTGTCATTTGTGTGAACGCCATTGACAGAATTTTCCAGCTTTCCGTGTTTTCACTGTTATACGGTAGGGGGTGCTATGACACATCTTCTGAAAGAGTACTGCATCTTCTGATCAAAACACATGTGAAGAAGATGAAGAAACAACAATATCATATGTAATCATATGCATATGTAAAATAACACGATCATCAACATTAAACAGCATACAAATCAAAACTGCCTAATATTACTGAATGAAATGTCGACCCAGGACAAGCTAGGGCGAGGACTGTGCAAGCTTAGGGGGTGTTGATGGACCTGATTTACTTAATCCGTGTTTTGATCAAAGTTTTGAATCTGATCTGGATGTAGTCTTTGACAAAAACATGATTTTCTCAGCTTTTTGCTCAAAATGTTGCTTTTTTAATGAAAACTACCCACAACTTATCCTCAAGTTTTGATTAAAAAAAGAATGCATGAAGCTAGAATAAAACAGTTTTTTTTGTTTAAAGGAGAGGCTCCGTTCTTTCTTTTTATAAATTGCATGTTAAGATATTCATACAACAAATTATTCTGAGGGCCATGACATTTTTGTGAAAATGGTCAAAAACGATGGCAGGGAAAGAGTTAATAAATTAATATTTATTGTAAAGTGTAATATGTGTACACTAATCTAAAGTTTTTTGTACTTTCAGTTTTAAATCCAAGTTAGCATGCGTTAAAAAGCATCATTATGCCCATCATGACATATTTTCAAATGTGTGGTGGCAAATGTGGGTTGAGATGGAGAGGTTGGGGGTTGGGGGGGGGGGGGGGGGGGGGGGGGTATGCGGAGATAAGGACTGGTGGAGGAAGGAGAGGTTAATCCCCCTGTTTAATCTGTAAGGATATGGGAAGCCCTTATCTCCCTCTTTCTGGTGCCGACACACACTTTCTGCTCAGCGAGGCTGACTGGCCGAGATCACTGAGCGGAGGGGCAGGGGAGGGCTGACTGCCAACCCTCATGATAGTCCCTCCGCCTCAGCCAGGCCCTATACCCCGGCATGAACAACCGCACCACTGATGCTATCGGCTGTCCTGCGGGCTAAAAGCATGGTGTTTCTCCCTCAGGCTGTTTGTTTTTCAGTAAGAATGATGAGGGAGTATCTCTGGAGGCCCAAGGCTCACCATCAGCTCAAACGTGAGCTCCAACATACTAAAATCAGAGCAGAGAAATAAGCAGCTCTCTCTGAAAAACAGGCTGAGTGCCCTTAAGAGACAGAAATGTACAGCTTGTCAATTCAAAGCGAACAATATGTCACTTCGAGTCCATCCACTTAAAAGGTGCTTCACGGCCTCTAATGAACCTTCCTGCTCAAAGTGTTAATGGTAATGAAAAGGTGTTTGAACATTTTTTCTTTGGCTTTTATTCGGGAAGAGTAGCAGGAGGATATATCCATCTCCCCTGTGAGATAAGAACAACGTTTGTGCTGGAAAAGAAAAACTCAGTGGGTGTATAAAAATGAGCCTCAATTCACTGTGTACCTGTTCATTTGTTTTCATATAAGGCAGGCGTTCCGCACTGACATTAACCTTACAACTCTTATTAGTGGATGAGCATGAAATATGAGGGTAGAGATGAGAAAGAGGTTGGAAGAAGAAAAGGAAGAAATGAGAAGGAAAAATAATAAGTGTGTGTGCTTGGCTCACTCATCAGGTTAATGCTGTGGTTTGCCCAAGGAAGAAATGTCACATCAGCTCTCTTTTAAAAGGCCTACACCATCCGGTCATAACCAAGGACAATGAACAAATGATTTAAAAACTTTTTTTAGCCGCTTTTCCATCGGCGGGCCGAACAGTTCTATGAATGGTAATGAATAATTCCAGTTATATTTCCACTTGAGCTTGGTTCGGCATGACACGATTACAAATCAAAACTCATGGTTTAACGCCTTCAAAGACTTCTAAATGGATACGGACACTGCTCTCAGAATATTGTAAATTATTATAAACAATATAACTATGTGCAAAAATTAACACATCTTAAAGATAGATTGCTAAGGTTTCTATCCAAATGTGAAACGCATTTCTGAAAATCGACTAAAGAGAATGTGAAACATTGTGTTTTTCATCAACTGTGCTATGCTCAATATGTTCGGAAATAGCGTCCAGGTACGCAAAAGGAGTCCAGTAAATCCAGTAAATCCACATCAGCCTAGTACAGAAACTTTTTATTTGAATTTCCATTCAAGATGTCTTAAGCGCAAATTCACAATTCGAATTTGGAAACCAAACGAATAGTGAGGAAAATATTGAAGCGTTCCAAGCAAGCCACCTGTTTTGTTAAAATGCAAACAGCGGGTAAATCACGTTTGGATTTGGTTGAATGCTAATGAATTTTGATAATGAATTACTGGCTATGCTCAGCAGCTCAATTTAAACAGGTTGAGAAGATTGTTGCCAGTTAATCTGAAATGGCACTGTGTTAAATCCAAATGGGAAATGTTCCCTAAATCAATTTTTGCTACAGCAGGGACAAATAAAACTCTGACCTCAAGGTAAAAAAAAAAGAAAAAAACATATAGTATTTATTATATATATTTATATTATGTTTATTCAATAGGGTCACTAGTCTTATGCACAATAATGACACATTTGTGTAACTATTATGTGCATATGATTGACAATATACAACACACCCTATTTACATGATTTCACAGAGTTTCCCCAGTCGTGTTTTAAACTTTATGTCAGAAAGTAAAGTTTCTTCTGTATTCTTCAAGAGTCCTAGGCAATTTATAGTGGTTAACACACCCACAAAGGCTAATGGCTGACATATTAAGTGATCATAAGCTTTTAATGGTCATTAAGTCTCAAACACTTGGAGAGATCATCTATTTAAAATGAGCAGCTGAAAATAGCCCGCACAGCTGTCATCTTGCCAATCAGGGAGACGGCTATGAACCTCCAAGACCAACTCTCTGCAACTCTCCAACACTTTTCTAAATGAATACCAATCTGAAATCTTGCTTGAAATGAAAGGCACTAGTGAAAAGAGCCATTAGCTTAACATTGGGTAACAACACTTTTTTGACAGGAGTTGTCAAAGTTTTGGAGAACGTGACAAACAATAGATGCTCTTGAACAAAAACAGACGCTAAAATGAGAATCATTAGTGCTAAACGGCGAGTTTAGATTTATGGTGGCGGTGAACATATAGTGCCAGCCGAGCACTTGTTCCTGTCTCCTCCTGTGACAGAGAACACTTCCTGCATCTCAAAGGGCTTCAGATGAAGAGACTCAAACTAATCACACACCCACATAGTGTAAGTTCAGCACCCCCTGCTGAGATCTCTGTGGATTACTGTCTATCACTGATCACTGCATCGTGCAGTGCAACAGTCTTTGAGACTTCTGTAGTAGACCTATAGTATTTCTCTGCTGGAGCATGTTTCATTCAGCACTGGTAATATTTGTCCTTATACATCTAGAACTAATGTGAGTTAATCTGTTTGCCTCGCTAATGTTTTGACTCAATTACGATTATTTTCTCGTGATTGCAATGGATCGTGAAATCTGAAAGAGGGTCAAGATTTGACCTGATCAGGTTTGATTGTTTTCCAACAGTTTATAAACGGTTCAAAAATATTGTTAAGAAAAAATGTAACAGCCTAAATCCACATCAGAGACATATAGCATGAGAGTTGAATATTGACAAAATTATATACCGTTCAAAAGTTTGGGGTTGGTAAGACTTTTGTGTTTGTAAAAAATAAAATATGAAATATTATTACAATTTAAAATAGCACTTTTATGTAATTTAAATGAAATGTATTCCTGTGATTTAATTTTCAAAGGCATTACTCCAGTCTTCAGTGTCACATGATCCTTCATAAATCATTCTAATATCCTGATATGAAACATTTGTTAATACTATCAATATAAAAACAGTTGTGTTGCTTAATATTTGTCACACGGTGCTTGCAGGCTGACAGACGAAGACAGATTAATAAAGTTCTCAATTAAGTTTAATGTCAAGGAGATTTCAAGGCAGGTAAACAGGCTATGCAACGCACAACTGAACGTGAACATGACCGAACGAGAATGAGTAGAACTGGTTACAAATACAATCATAGTTATATTAAAAAATATTTTGGCTAATCCAAGCTTTATAATGGCAGCGAATGGGAGCCCAAAATTTGAAGCCCAAATAAGTGCATCCATCCATTATAAAAGTAATCCAGACGCCTCCGGGGGTTAATAAAGGCTTTCTGAAGCGATGCATTTTTGTAAGAAAAATATCCATATTTAAAACTTTATAAAGGAAAATATCAAGCCTCCGCCAGACCACCTTCCATATCCAACTTACAAAGAAAGTGTAACACCTCATGCAGCTCAAAACACTTACGCTATGTCCTATATCATGCGACGTTAGTTATGCTTTTTTGGGCTTCAAATTTTGGGCTTCCATTCACTGCCATTATAAAGCTTGGATTAGCCAGGACATTTTTTTTATATAACTCTGATTGTATTCATCTGAAAAAAGAATGTCATATACACCTAGGATGACTTGAGGGAGAGTAAATCATGGGGTCATTTTTATTTCTTTAACCCCAAACTGTTGAAGGTAGTGTATTTTTGTTACATTTAAAGTATCAAAAACGTGCATTTATTATTGATCAAATCATAAAATCATGTTTGCAAACAAAAACAGATATTAAGTAAATCATGTGATGGAGGAATATTTACTCAACCAATAATTCAAATTTAAATGAAGTCTGTCATGTATATGTAATAATGAATAATGTCCATTAAAACAAGCAGGTCATAAAATCAACAAATAATGCAGTCAAGGTGTGTTAAAGCACAAATCCTCAAAATATTCTTGAATATGTATAATAAAATGCAAAAGAAACAGTTAACTTTGTTCATATGGATGCATGGAACTACAATGATGAAGAAATCTGAACTCTGCAAAATGAGTATCCTTCACTTAATTAAAGTGCATTTGTTTCCTTTCTTTTTCCATACCTGTGTGGTATTATTACTTTCATCATAATCGATTATTCGATTTTATAATAAATGCATTTTTACACTCCTAATAGCAAGACTGTTTGTGTATATTCAAGGCAAAGAAGCATTTTTCTGACTCATTTGCCATTAGTACCTGTTAGCACTAGCAGGCCTTTTGAGGCAGACAGAAGCTCAGGGTTGTGGAAGCCATGCAGACAGCCATACAAGAAGCACATCTTGTGACTTTCAGCTGTCAATATGCTTACTTTCCTGGATCAATTCATTTCCTTTTTCTTGGCCACTTCACACATTTCATCAAGCCTCATTTTAAATGCCAGTGGTTTCATTGATTTCCAATAGGGTGACTCATGTCTCTTGGCCAGAGCCAGGGCAGGGAAATTTTAACATTCACTCCTAACACACTCCATTGCACTCAGATATTCCGCAACTGTACACAGCCCTGGCGTGAGGGTGTAAAATGTGTTTAATTCAACCGTTACATGCCGTCTGATATATAAAAAATATCTCACAGACCACCTCAAGAAAATTAGACGGTTGAGTGTGAAGGAGGTTCAACCTTCTTGGTGTTTTAATATCTTTTCCTGTCAATGAAGCGTTGCCCTTCAACCCCCCGAAGCTGTTGGGATGGAGTGGACACCATAAGACTTGTGGAGTGCAGGGTCAATCTCTTGACAAGTGCTCGACATAGAAGCGCACCCAACAGCACTCAGAGCGGAGGCTCTGTCCAGGGGACATACTTGGATGTCACATTGTATCACATCACAGGAAGTAGGAGAAGGTCAGTCAGTGCGCGGGCGCCTCAATGAAAGTCTCTGAGCTAATGGGAGGAGGGGGCTCTGCGACTGGTCTAAGCCAAAACAATCAGTCCTTTGATGATTAGAGAGTGTGAAAATAGCCCTCAGATCACACCCTGAATCCATCAGACCCTTAGTGGGGAGACTTTATGCCGTTGCCGCTACCAGACATACATGGCTGCCCACACCATTAGTGTAATTGTCATATTGAAAGCTTTACCATAATTGGCCGACTGGCTACTAATCTCCAAGAGAGTCATCAGAGCTGCTGATTAATGTGTCATGGTCAAATGTCGCCATGGACGATGCATGAGAAACATGGTCTTGATGCGGTCTCCATGGTTACTCACAAATGTTAATATGGTTCATCTCATTGTCTGGTCTTTCTGTACTGAAGTTGCTCATTTTCACTGATTATTTGAGTAATGTTATTGCCAATCATTTCCAATTACTGTACATGGCTTACAGTGTTTTAACAAGTAGTAATGTAAAAAAAAAAAAAAAACTACCAACTGAATCAGTGCTGTGCTGAAACAATCATATATTAATATACACTACCGTTCAAAAGTTTGGTGTCAGTAAAGTGTTCAGCAAGATGCATTCAATTGAGCAAAAGTGACAGTAAAGACATTTCTAATGTTAAAAAATATCATTCATCAAAGAATCTTGAAAACATTATTAGAATGATTTCTGAAGGATCATGTAACACTGAAGACTGGAATAATGATGCTAAATTTTTTTAGCTTTGCCATCCCAGGAATAAATTACATTTAAAGTAGTTTAATTGTAATAATATTGCACAATATTACTGTTTTTACTGTATTTTTGTATGTTGTGCAAGAGACTCCTTTAAAACTGTTGAACGGTAGTGCATCACAATTCTTTTTATTTCCTTCATAATATCACAACAATACTTTAGATCCTCAATATTTTCATTCAATTATGAGTTCGTTCATATAATGTCCTACATACAACGAAGAAGTTTGTCTAAACTCTGAAACCTCCATTTGTAGTCAGAGACACTTCTACAAGAAGCAGTCCAGGACAAAAACAAACCATTCAAACAAAGCTTCGGAGTTTGCTTTATGGTTGCAAATATTTATTTTTGTTTTATTATTTGGTTTAATCACTGAAACACAACAATATCATTTTCATTCAATTTAGACAATTAGCTCAACACATTGGTCCAGAATGCAAGATGTTGCATTATTGTAATAAACAGTCACCACAAATATTGAAAAAGCTTAAACCAAATTGACATCAAACCCATAATGCCAGTAATAATTTATCTACCTGTCATCAAAAAGTTTATTAAACAAATATGAGCCTGAGTTTTTTTTTTTTTGTTAATTGTGACAGTAGAACAGAGTGTACCATCATAAATACGGTAAATGGTAGTGTAAGAATTGGGTATAAAGTACTTAAACTAATGTAATCTATTTATGGTTTACCACTGTACTGCATAGAGACCTGACATTATGTTCTTGCAGTATGGCTTACTTGATGCTGCAGTTGACCTTTCCAGACAGGGTTGAGTTACAGTCATTTGATGGCCATGCCATGGTAAGACCTCTTTTTATCACATGGCGGACAGTTACGGCCCGGACTTCATTTGAAACAACATCTCCCTGCCCTCTGCCTTGCTCTCTCTCATGCCTGCATCTTTCATAGCACCCATGCCGGCATGCCCACCTCTCTGAAGGGTCTCTTGTACAAAATAGTCATTGACTGGCTCTTCTCCCTAGAAGTCAATCACTTGATGAATACGGTCAACAGCTGAGGATACTTTAACAGGAATTCATTATGTCTGCTTATACTTTTCAAACAAAATGTAGGTGTTGATGCAATACCTAAATGAAGGGTTTGGTTGAAATGTTTTGTCAATGCAGTGTGAATTGGCCTTATGACATTACTTTTGAAAGCACCTCACTTTACAGCATTTTTATTTAAGTGTCTTGGAGACGTCGCCCCAGTTCTTCTGGATTTAGTCTGTCTCATTTTTTTTCAGTTTCTTTGTGTAATCCCAGACAGACTCGATGATGGTGAGATCAGATCTCTGTGTGGATCGTACCGGCTGTTGTCAAACTCCTTGTGCATGCAAAAACCTCACTGGATTATTACAATTACTGGCAAAAGGAATGCTTGTAAATGTAAAGTGATATTTCCTACTGACACACTAGCAAAATATATGAATACCTGGCTTAAAAACTTTTTTTTTTTTTTTTTACTAACTTTTGCACAGTACTGCAGTGAAAAAAAAACTCATTGATTCACACATCAAGCAAGTACAGTTGAGCTTTCATTCACCATATCTGAGGTGCTCTATGTATGTGCATTGATCAATTATGTGAATAAAAACCTAAATAATGGTGCAGATTTGCTAAACGGCAAATTAGCATGAAAGCGCAATTCCAAAAAAACGCTGATGGGAGTGTCAAGTCCTGCGCGTGACTGACGACGTGCAAATTAAAGAACACAGACGTAGCCGGCACAAACACCAGTAAATTGGCGAGCGCAAATCTTAGTAAATCACCTTGCATGATTCATTTAAATACTTTCCTCCCATAAATGTTGTGTCTGAAAGCGAATCTCCTACAAATGCATATGCAATAAGGTCAGCCACTAAAATAACCCTGTCCACACCTTCTCTGCTCTTATGTTTCACTGTGTGTCTTTAGTAAATCCTGACAGTCGATTTTAAAACTTTTACAATGTCTCTTTTGTGTTTGGAACGACATGTGGCTGAGTAAATGATGACTGCATTTTTATTTTTGGGTGAACTATAAATGAATCAAAAATGAATATTTGACACTTAAAGCATTGAACTTTACCACTACAATATTTGTGAAAATAGTACCAAACATAGGAATAGAATTTACACAAATGAAAGATACAGTATTTACCATCAAAGCAAATAAAACCCCAATCAAATTACACCTGGGTTAAAAAAAGCAACAATTACTCACGCAATTGACTTCATAAGAAGACATAATTGGTCTACAGGAGGGTAATATGAGTGACTCAACAAAGATGTATGACAATCACAATGGAATATTCCTCTGCCAAATAAGCCATTAAACTCACATCAGTGAGCACATGGCTTATTCATACACTCAGTGTTAATCTCTGATTTCTTGTGTTAAGCATTGGAGATTACAGTCATGTAATGCAAACACTAAATAAGTAATGCACTTGCAGAACTATGATGATCATACCTGAAGTCTTAAAATGTTCTGACTGACAAATTATGCATCTAACAACAAAGCTCCTGTCATGTCAATGTGAAATTTCCCATGGACAGTTTTAGCTTACCTGTGCACCTGCTATGACCACTGAGGTGACACTGATGATGCCCCGAAGATGTGGATATCAAGACAAACCTTGTCATGGTATCGCCCTAAAAAAGCAACGGCATTTACAGCAAACTTGTTCTTGTCAGCAGAAAGCGACCATTCCTAATACAACATTAGCTAACCCAGCACTGGATGGAAAGAAAGCCTTCTCTCAGAGTCAGCGGGTTCTTGTTATGATATGTTTGGGGAATAATTTTGTGAAAGGTAAAGACAATGAGTTGATGATGTGGAGGAATGAGAGCTCCTGCTGCAACTGATGAATTATTATTGATTTTACAACCATAAACACAGACAGAAGGATCAGATATTGTACACTAGCACAGGCGCTTCTGATTATGTGCTCCCTTGACAATTTCAAGATAAATAAAATATAGATTTAACACATGCTTGCACAAAAGAAAGGAAATGCCCTCCTGAGGACAATTCTTTAAAATATTGCATACTCTATTACTTTGTTACATAATGGAGGTAAAGTAATTTGTCCATGGTGATGGATAAATGCAATTTTGGTTACATAGGGCCTTAAAGTCACCCTTATATTGTTCCAAACCCATACGACAACTGTTCATTTTCAAAACATAAATGAATATGCACTGTAAAAAAATTGTTGTTTAAACTTAAAGGGTTAGTTCACCCAAAAATGAAAATAATGTCATTTATTACTTACCCTCATGCCGTTCCACACCAGTATGACCTCCTTTCATCTTCGGAACACAAATTAAGACATTTTTGTTGAAATCTAAAGGCTCAGTGAGGCCTCCATAGGGAGCAAAACAATTTAGACTCTCAAGATCCATTAATGTACTAAAAACATATTTATAATTATATATATTTTAATATTATAAAGCGACAAAAATATTTTTGGTGTGCCAAAAAAAAAAAAACGACTTATATAGTGATAACCAATTTCAAAACACTGCTGCATGAAGCTTCGGAGTGTATCGAATCAGTGAGTCGAATCATGATTCGGATCGCGTGTCAAACCGCCAAACTGCTGAAATCATGTGACTTTGGCACTCCGAACCACTGAATCAACTCGCTGATTTGATACGCTCCGAAGCTACATGCAGCAGTGTTTTGAAATCTGTTATCACTATATAAGTCGTTATTTAGTTTTTTTTTGGCGCACCAAAAATATTATCGTCGCTTTATAATATTAATATTGAACCACTGTACTCACATGGACTGATTTAAATATGTTTTTAGTACATTAATGGATCTTGAGAGTGTAAATTGCTTTGCTCCCTATGGAGGCCTCACTGAGCCTTCAGATTTCAACAAAAATATCTTAATTTGTGTTCCGAAGATGAACGTTCTTACTGGTGTGGAACGGCATGAGGGTAAGTAATAAATTATTTATTTTATTTTCATTTTTGGGTGAACTAACCCTTTAAAGTAAGTGTCTGTGCTAGTCAACTCAAATATCCAAGTTGACAACTTCACATTTCAAACTGACTAAACGTAAAATTTTAAAGAATTTTTTTTACAGTGTTCTCAGATGAGCCAAAACATTGACCAGTCGCAGGTGAAGTGAACATTGTTGATCATCTGCTAACAAGGCCATATATTAAGTTATGGGTAGATTAGATAGTAAGCAAACAATAATTTCTCGTAACCAACATGTTGGATGTAGGAGAAATGGGTAGGAATAAAGATCTGAGCGACTTTGACAAAGGCCAAATTAATATGGCAAGGCGACTAGATTAGAGTATTTCGGCATTGCACAAGGGCAACAAAGGCTATCTGGCAATGTTCTGCTGGGAAATCCAGAGAAATACCACAGGATACCTTCAGGGGTCTTGTAGAGTCCATGCCTTGGCGGGACAGCGCTTTTTGCCATGCAGAGGATCAACATCATATTAGGCATTGGTGTATTTTTAACATTCTTTCATATTTTTTGGCCTTCCATGGAAAGTCCATGCAAACAAAATTACAAAAAGGCATCATAAAATTAATCCATATGAATCAAGTGGTTTAATCCACATATATAGAGAACAAACAACATTGGTTCTTGAGCATCAAGCAAGCACAGTTTAGATTCTGTTTACCATATTTGATGTGCTCTACACTGTAAAGAAAAAATCAGGTTTCCAATTGAACATTTTCTAGTGACCGATCACATCTAAAAAAATTTAGTTGGCCAAATTTAATTTATGTGAATTAAATTGCATCAATTCACAGAAATTCAATTTGGCCAACTGAAAAATTTAGATGTGATCGGTCACTAGAAAATTTTCAAATGGACCATCTGTTCATCATAAAGCGATTGTGTCTCTTCAGAAGATTTGGATTGAAATGCCAGCTTCATATAGGTTTCTTCCCAATGTTTTTTGTAGCACACAAATGTTGCACTGTAAAAAAAAAATCAGGTCTCCGATTGAAAATTTTCTAGTGACCGATCACATCTAAATTTTTCAGGTGGCCAAATTTGAAATTTAATTCACAGAAATTCAATTTGGCCAACTAAAAAAATTAGAGTTTAAAAATTTAAAAGTTTAAGACCTCGTTGAGATTCATAATATGAACAAACTAATGTCAATATCATCACAGTCTGTGGTTGATATATGATATGAAAGGAAACTCTATTATAAAGCAGTTTACTTTGCAATTTTGTCGAGAAAAGCATTTTAAAATGGCAAACAGATGATGAACATCCTTTTGACATGATGAACAGATGTATCTAACTTAAATTAGGCACATACTTCACTACAGTAAATAACTTAATATTGGAGTGGTGGGAAAAGGCCAAAACGTAACTATAGATCATTACGCTGTTTAACTTTTCAGGGAGGTCCTACATTTGAGCTTCATTTGAAATGAAAATACTAACAAACAAGAACAAATCCTCTTGGGTTTACTTTAAAATATACTATTTATATGTTCTGATGAAGCAGCTGGTCAATGTTATAAAGAGGGGTTGGGAACTCGGTGATGTCGTTTGCGGTTATACTCTCGAGCATTTCAATGGTTCTCTCACTGTTCACAGATCCCTTTGCCAGAACACAGCAGCCACTGGAAGCAAATGTTAATTAGCGCTTGTCAGCAGAGCCTTGCTTTTAAAAGGGGCTGTGGAAAAGGTCAATGTATTACATTATTATTTCTTCTGCTTTGTGACACAGGAACTTTCCTCCCAAGTTTACGAGTTAGTAATGATCTAGTGAGCCACACCAGAATTGTGCTGTCCAATTAGCTAAACTCACAAAGCCATATGGCACCTGGCTATTAGAGATTCACAGATGTCCTTTAGATGATCTCTGGGTGTTGTGAGTTATGAGTCTTCGCTGCTGTTTTATTTTAAATTTGGCAACAAAAGTTCTCTAAGATAAATCAAATGGGAAATTTTACCTTCTACTTTTAATTGACCTTTGGAAGTCTCTCTTGTGGGCTGAAAATCAAAAGTGAGCCATCTCAAAATCAGCCTCAGTAATCTGTAAATGTGTGTTTGAGTGTGTTTGTGGGTGTGTGAGTGAGTGTGTGCGATACCCTCGGCTCAATTAAGATAAGATCGTCCCAGCTGCATCAGAGTCACAACAAAATTAGAATCCGTAGGAAACAGGTGTTGAAAATTACCACAGTGCCGAACAGATTGAGGAGAAAGTGTGTGCTTTAATGTATTTATTGGTTTTACAAAGCAGTCAGGGTCTTAACGCTTCCAAGTTGCTACATTAACAAGATTTCATAACTGTCAAATGAGTTTCATGTAGGTCTCAGGTTACCAAATCTTTTCATTTTGAATTCATAACATAATTTCATCATTTTAAATCCTGTGCCATGTTCGGTGATAACAGAAATGAACAGTCGCTGCTGCCAGAGCTGCATCACTAGGCGTGATTGCGTATGCCTCTCTCTTTAGCGGAAAAATCCTCAGCCAGGTGAGAGTCTTTACTCCGGAGTGGGTCATTAATCAGGCATCATTCTCGTTCAATACCAGGCGAACGGGAGGGCAGAGATTATGCAGTATTATCATCACCACCTTCATCATCGTGACGTTTGTTACGCCTCACCAAAGAGGGGCAAATATTCCTCTGATGTGATGCAATGTTTCAAAATCATCTTAGGTAAAGAGACAAAGGCTCCAACACCATTGAGGGCCGGCGGATGCGGAGTCGTGCTAGACCTTTTTAAAGATGCCTGTCCACTGACAGAGGTGGGGGTGGTGGTTTATTACCATGTCAATGGCAGCCAAAACAGCCATGCTTTATATTCACCACGTCCACTTGGCCCTGGCGCAGATCTCCCGCACTCTCTCTGTAACCGGTCTACATGGTCCAATCACAGGCCATATATCCACAAACACAGTTATACTTTTGAAAATGACATTTCAAATCTGCAGTCTCAAGCCAGGTGGGATGATCTACAGCAGTTTGCATCTTGGCATATAAAACATAAATCTGACTGGCTCGAAAGTTATGAACATTATAATACAGAGGCTTATGCGACTTATT
Source organism: Romanogobio albipinnatus (assembly GCA_023566225.1). Lineage (NCBI taxonomy): Eukaryota > Metazoa > Chordata > Actinopteri > Cypriniformes > Gobionidae > Romanogobio > Romanogobio albipinnatus. Next base: position 33,358,332 of record CM042243.1, on the reverse strand, counting down.
TGGTGAAGCGTCTCTGCCTGGCAGAGGAGGATCTTACAGTTAACTTTACAAAGATTACAGCTGTCCATTTTTTTTGGGAGATGTGTGGAACATACTACATGGGGGAGAGTGGGGCTAGTTGTCACATGAGGAACTATCTCAGTATTGTATTGGTCAGTGTGTATAAAACGAAATGTGTTTTTTCCTGGGTAATAATGATGGGCATTTTAAATCTTTTTTTTTTCCAAGTCAATACAAATGTTCTATATATACACTATACACTCACTTAAAGGATTATTAGGAACACCTTACTAATACTGTGTTTAACCCCCTTTGGCCTTCAGAACTGCCTTAATTCTACGTGGCATTGATTCACCAAGGTGCTGAAAGCATTCTTTAGAAATGTTGGCCCATATTGATAGGATAGCATCTTGCAGAGATTTGTGGGATGCACATCCAGGGCACGAAGGTCCCGTTCCACCACATCCCAAAGATGCTCTATTGGGTTGAGATCCGGTGACTGTGTCTGGGCCATTTTAGTACAGTGAACTCATTGTCATGTTCAAGAAACCAATTTGAAATGATTCGAGCTTTGTAACATGGTGCATTATCCTGCTGGAAGTAGCCATCAGAGGATGGGTACATGGTAGTCATAAAGGGATGGACATGGTCAGAAATAATGCTCAGGTAGGCCGTGGCATTTAAACGATGCCCAATTGGCACTAAGGGGCCTAAAGTGTGCCAAGAAAACATCCCCTACACCATTACACCACCCCCACCAGCCTGCACAGTGGTAACAAGGCACCATGTTCTCATTCTGTTTACGCCAAATTCTGACTCTACCATCTGAATGTCTCAACAGAAATCCAGACTCATCAGACCAAGCAACATTTTTCCAGTCTTCAGCTGTCCAATTTTGGTGAGCTCGTGCAAATTGTAGCCTCTTTTTCCTATTTGTAGTGGAGATAAGTGGTACCCGGTGGGGTCTTCTGCTGTTGTAGCCCATCTGCCTCAAGCTTGTGCGTGTTGTGGCTTCACAAATGCTTTGCTGCATACCCCGGTTGTAACGAGTGGTTATTTCAGTCAAAGTTGCTCTTCTATCAGCTTGAATCAGTCGGCCCATTCTTCTCTGACCTCTAGCATCAACAAGGCATTTTCGCCCACAGGACTGCCGCATACTGGATGTTTTTCCATTTTCACACCATTCTTTGTAAACCCAAGAAATGGTTGTGCGTGAAAATACCAGTAACTGAGCAGATTGTGAAATACTCAGACCGGCCCGTCTGGCACCAACAACCATGCCATGCTCAAAACGTCTCGGTTACGACTGTAACCTTAGTTCCCTGAATAGGGAACGAGACGCTGCGTCACCGCTTTGGGAACGCCCCTGCGTGATTGCGTCGTGAAGCACGTATGTCATCAGTCCAATAGAGAGACGGAACGTCATAGGCGGGTGACGTCATAGACCCGGAAGCTATAAAGCACACCGGCAAACACACGCCGTTAGCTTCTGAAGAAGGCCTGAAACAAGGCGCTTGCGGGCATGCGAGGAGTATGGCCGGGTGACGCAGCGTCTCGTTCCCTATTCAGGGAACTAAGGTTACAGTCGTAACCAAGACGTTCCCCTTCAAGGGAACTCGAGCTGCGTCACCGCTTTGGGAACGAGAATACCCACGTCCCCATGCGAGTCTGGATGCCCGCCTGTGCAAGCTACGAGGCGAGTACCCGAGACCCCGGAGTAGTATTAACGTCTAGCTCATAGAACCTGACAAAAGTATGCGGCGAGGACCACCCCGCCGCATCACACACTTCCTGCAGGGAGGCCCCTGCCAAGAGAGCTTGGGAAGCAGCCATACTCCTAGTGGAGTGGGACCGAACAGCCAAAGGAGAAGGCTGTCCGGCCGCCCCATAAGCCAGTGAGATAGCCTCGACTACCCACTTGCTCATCCTCTGCTTTGACACCGGACCCCCACGGGATGGAGGTCCGTAGCAAACAAATAATTGATCAGTTTTCCTTCACAGGGCAGCTCTGTGGACATAGGCGTCTAAAGCGCGAACTGGACAAAGCAGATTTAACTTCTCCTGGTCTGACGTCACAAAGGGAGGAGGACAGAAGGCCTGAAGCACAATAGGTCTCACAGGATTAGTGAGGACCTTAGGAATATACCCGGGCCTCGGAGAGAGAAAGGCCTTAGCCATACCCGGGGCAAACTCCAAGCACGAGGGTGCGACAGAGAGGGCTTGCAAGTCCCCAATTCTTTTAAGAGAAGAAATAGCAAGAAGAAAAATAGTTTTGAAAGTGAGAAACTTTTCAGAAACTTCCTCGAGCGGCTCGAAGGGAGCCTCGGAAAGGCCTTGAAGGACGATGGATAAGTCCCAGGCCGGCACCCTGGTGCGTGTCACAGGTCTCAGCCTCAAGGTTCCACGGAGGAAACGAGTTACTAGAGGGTGTCGCCCTAATGAAACTCCACTCAAAGGAGTGTGGTAAGCAGCTATGGCCGCCACGTACACCTTTAGTGTGGAGGGGGCTAACCCAGCAGAGAATCTCTCCTGCAGGAACTCCAGCACCACGCTCGCAGGGCAGTTAACTGGATCCCGCAGGCGATCTCGACACCATAAGGTGAAGAGTCTCCACTTTAGGTAGTAAAGTTTCCTCGTAGAAGGAGCTCTGGAGTGTAGAATGGTCTCAACAACCTCAGTTGAGAGACCGGAACTTATGAGCTGGGCCCCCTCAGAGGCCAAGCCCACAGTTTCCACAACTCCGGGCGGGGGTGAACAAAAACTCCGCCCGCCTGAGAGAGAAGGTCCCTCCTGAACGGGATCTCCAGGGGAGAGCCGTCGAGAAGAGACACCAGATCCGAGAACCATACCCGGCCCGGCCAGAACGGGGCTACTAGCAGGAGACGGGCCCCGTCCCGGCGCACCCTCTCTAGAACTCCCGGAAGCAGAGCGATCGGGGGGAAAGCGTACAGGGGCAGCCTCGGCCACTCCTGTACCATCGCATCCAGTCCGAGAGGAGCTGGAGGCGACAGGGAGAACCACAGACGACAATGAGAGTTCTCGTGAGTGGCGAACAGGTCCACTTGGGCCCTGCCAAACTTCTCCCAAAGGAGCTCCACCACATCGGTGTGGAGTCTCCACTCCCCGGGCCTTGGCCCCTGCCTCGACAGGATGTCTGCTTCCACGTTCAACCGCCCAGGAATGTACATAGCCCTGACTGACAGCAATTTCCCCTGAGCCCAGAGGAGGATAAGGCGCGCCAGCTTGTATAAGCGACGGGACCTCAGACCCCCCTGATGGTTGATGTAGGAGACCACCGATGTGCTGTCTGTGCGCACAAGGACATGATGGCCCCTGAGATGCGGCAGGAAGTGCTTCAGAGCCTGAAACACCGCCAACATTTCCAGGCAATTTATATGCCACGAACGCTGGTGCTCCTGCCACAGACCCTGGGCCGAGCGACCACTCATGGTCGCCCCCCAGCCCGTCAGGGAGGCATCCGTGGTCAGAGAAGTACGCTGACACGGTGCCCCCAGCGACGGGCCCTGGGTCAGGAACCTGGGGTCCTTCCACATAACCAAGGTGCGGAGACACCGCCGCGTTGCCTTGATTACGCGAAAGGGGTTCCCCCTCGGGGAAAAACCCCTGGTCTTGAGCCACCACTGTAGCGGCCTCATGAACAGCAGGCCCGAAGGAATAACGTTGGACGCGGCTGCCATCAGACCCAACAGTCTCTGAAACTGCTTTACAGTGAGCGGCTGGTCTAGCTTCACCCCTTTCACGGCTGAGAGGATCGACCCCACGCGAGGCTCCGACAGACGAGCCTGCATAGCGACCGAATCCCAACTCACCCCGAGATAAGTGATCTTCTGCACAGGAGAAAGAACACTCTTCTTGGAGTTGAGCCTCAGCCCCAACCTCCTCATATGCGCGAGAACAACATCTCGATGCTGAACCGCGAGACGCGCTGACTGTGCTAGTATCAGCCAGTCGTCGATGTAATTGAGAATGCGGATCCCCTGCAAACGCAAGGGGACCAGAGCAGCGTCCACACACTTCGTGAACGTGCGGGGTGAAAGGGCTAAACCGAAAGGAAGCACTCGATATTGGTACGCTTCTCCCCTGAAAGCGAACCTCAGGAACTTCCTGTGCTGCGGAAGGATGGAGACATGGAAATATGCATCTTTGAGATCTATCGTGACAAACCAGTCCTCGGACCTGATCTGAGACACGATCTGTTTGAGTGTCAGCATCCTGAACTTGAGCTTTGCCACGGCTCGGTTCAGGACGCGAAGATCCAAGATGGGGCGCAGCCCACCATCCTTCTTTGGCACTATGAAGTACCGGCTGTAAAAGCCTGACTCCCTGTCCGGGGGGGGAACCCTCTCTATAGCCCCCTTTTGCAGCAGAGTCTGTACTTCTTGAGTCATCACCAGAGCCTGCACCGGGTCCACCACAGTGGAGAGGACCCCGTTGAAGCTGGGGGGACGGCATCTGAACTGAATTGCGTACCCCAACCTTACGCATCGCAGGACCCAACGAGATATGTGAGGCAGATTTTCCCACTCTGACACAAAATCTACTAAGGGAACCAGCCTCTCGAGGCTGGTCTCTGATGTACTCTGCACCGCGAGTGCAGCGCCCTGAAGCGGCGAACCGGCAGGGAACGACTGACTCAACGGCAAAATTTCCCTCCGAAGAGGGTGCGGGCCATCCTCGGATGACCCGCGGGGCCCCTCCGCGCCCCGGCACTCGGGCGGGGTTGGCGGACTGACCCCGTGAGGGTACCGCGGACGCACGGGTACCGTGTACAGCGGTAAACACCGTGCGCCCGCGGAGGGGACCACCCTCACTGTCCTGGGCCCAGAGGCGTCAGGACTTCTTTGACGCAGCCTTCCTCGCCACAATGACTGTCCTCAGATCAGCCCTGGGGTTAGAAGGCTGCGCCTGTGAGCGCCGCGCACCCGACGACCCTTTCTGCGGGGGTGTACGAGTGGCGACACTCACTTTCTGCTGCGCCCTGTGCGAGGAGCTCGTACTCGGCGTCTGCTGCTCCCGCCCAGCAGCAGACGAGACCTGGGGCTTACGGGGAAGGAACTGCTTGAGCGCCGCTGCCTGTTTTTTCGCCTCCAGGAACCTGTCGGTAACCGTGGTGACGGCGTCACCGAACAGGCCCTCCGGAGACAACGGCGCATCAAGCAAAAAGCTCTTGTCCCTTTCCTTGATATCCGTAAGGTTCAGCCATAAATGCCTCTCCGTGGCCACCAGGGCTGCCATAGAACGGCCGACGCATCGGGCCGTCTCCTTGGTGGCACGGAGAGCGAGATCGGCAGTCGATCGAAGTTCATTAATAGTATCGACTCCGATCTCGTGGCTTTCCCCCAGGTCCCTTAGCAGATCAGCCTGATATGCCTGCACAATAGACATAGTGTGCAGACACGCGGCGGCTTGACCTGCTGCCGAATATGCTTTGCCCACAAACGATGATGTCACTTTCAGAGGTTTTGTGGGCAAAGTCGGAGCCTTTACGGTTGACGCAGACTCGGGTGACAGATGGCTCGCAAGCGTCTGTTCAACCCGAGGCAGCTGACCGTAACCGTGTCTCTTACACCCCGCGATATTACTATAAACAGACGTTTGCGGGGTGAAAATGCGTGCAGACACGGGCCGCTTCCAGGACCTCGACACCTCGGTGTGGAGGTCCGGGAAAAACGGCAGACTCCTTCGAGGAGGCTGAACAGAGCGCGCGGGGAGAAAGCGCTCGTCGAGTCTGCTTTTTACGGCAGCTCGCTCATGATGTTCGTGTGGCCAGTCAATGTGTAGTCTGGCCACCGCTCTGCTCAGCACCTCCATGAGCTCCTCACTTGCAGGGGAATGAAGTGACGAGTCTCCACCCCCTGCATCGATGCTACAGACATCAACCTCCTCGGAGGAAGATAGCTGCAGTATCGCGGCCGCTCCCCGGGCGGGAGAAGCCGCAGAGCGGGCTCCCGATCCCAGAGAGGCAGCGCTGGATCTGGCGGGTGAAGGAAGAGATAGGGCGGGGCCCGTCTCCATCCCCTCCGTCAGATCCCTTTGCGAACCCCACGACATGAGTCGCCGCTGAGCCTCAGCAGCAGCGGGACCCGTGCCGTGGGGAGCGCTAACCGGGACGCCCTCCTCGAAGAGCGCCCGGCGGGATCGCAGCACACGAAGAGGCAGAGCCTCACAATGCTCGCAGCCGGCACCCTCGAGTGCCGACTGCGCGTGCTGCTCTCCCAAACAAACAACGCACATCAAGTGTGTATCCCCGCTCGTGATGTAACGTGAGCAGGGAGGAACACACTGTCTGTAACGCTGTTCGCTCGTCATACTTTTTTCTCTTGTATCAATGTGGTGAATAGTGCAAACGTAACAAAACAGTCTGAACTCAGACACAACACAAAGACACTTGGACAGAATAACACAGAGCGCTTGTTGAAGGCAACAGAAGCTAACGGCGTGTGTTTGCCGGTGTGCTTTATAGCTTCCGGGTCTATGACGTCACCCGCCTATGACGTTCCGTCTCTCTATTGGACTGATGACATACGTGCTTCACGACGCAATCACGCAGGGGCGTTCCCAAAGCGGTGACGCAGCTCGAGTTCCCTTGAAGGGGAACTGCTTAAATCACCTTTCTTTCCCATTCTGACATTCAGTTTGGAGTTCAGGAGATTGTCTTGACCAGGACCACATCCCTAAATGCATTGAAGCAACTGCCATGTGATTGGTTGATTAGATAATTGCATTAATGAGAAATTGAACAGGTGTTCCTAATAATCCTTTAGGTGAGTGTATATATCATCGGTGTAACCGTACACATCACAAAACTCGGTTTTGGAGTCACGGTTCACTACGGGTTTGGTACAACAGGAAAAAGCAAAAAATCCCCAATGCTAGGTTTTGTTTTCATTTGTTTTGAACAGACAGTAGTGCAAATTACAGTTTGTTCCACCTAGTGGCATTTAGTCCCCCCTGAGGAAGTTGGTACACAAACTTTTTTAATGTATTAAGCACTAATCAGTAAACAGAATTCACTCTTGCCTACGTCATTTTTTTTTTTTTTTGTAGGGCTGATAAAAAAAACCTAAAGGTATTTGGTCACAATCAGCTACAAAACTGAAAAGCATAATAAAAGTACATAATAAATCAAATTATGAAAAATAAAACGTGCAGAGATTAATTTTGTTTGCGAATGAGAGTTAACATGCGATGACAATTGCAGATACACAAAGTTTATTATTGCGCTTTTTCAAGAAATCATGGAAATATTAGCGAGAAGGAGAAAAAGTGCTCATCTACATCTGAGCCTACATCACCATTCCACGAGGAGACCGATTGCGAGTGAAGAGACACCTGAGGCTTCCCATTTCCAGGACATGCATATTTAATCACTGGACTGTAGTAGTGAGACACAATTTGGCACAATGCCAAATGATTTTGTCAGAGTTTTTGTATTATTTGTGTACATTCTAAAATCACAATAAAAACAAAGTATTGTGCTTTTGTAAAATACAAACAGGATGCCGCTTTCTGTCATCCCGGTTTCCTTTCTGTAATATTAGTGAGCCTATAAACTCAGCGTACAGTTTTCTAGCAAGCTCTTGCTTGCCATCTGAATTCTTGTTTTGGATTGGTACATACATCATCTCTTCTTCTTCTGCTCTTTTTCCTGTTGTGGCGGTTCGCAAACATTATTTTCATTATATTAAAATAATGATAAAGACGTCTGCTGACAATACAATTGCAAATCATTTTCTTTAAAATAACATATAAATCATGAAAATGAATCCTATGGATTAATGTTAGTCTTAAAAAAATATACAGTTTCAACTGGCATGTTTCTTGAAGGAGTGAAATAATAATACCTTACACACTTTAGGTCAATTAATTTCACTTTCATTTGATTTTCTTGACAGGGTTCAGGCTTATGCATTTATTTTAGTCTGAAATGTTTAATCAACCTTGTAAGCTTTAATTAAATAATTGCATACTTGCATGAATGAACAACAAGGTGTAGAAATTAGATGATTTCATGGACCAAATCAGCTCATTAGCTTTAAAGAGTGTGAGAGTTTGTCTTGACTAGAACGCTTTATCTTAAACTTAGTTTAGTTTTAGTTTTTGCATAACTCAAATAAATTGTCCATAGCTGCATCATGTTGTTAGCTAATCCTGCTCACATAATTTCCCCATCTTTATCTCCCCACCATTTCACAACACTTAAAACACGTCAAAAGTGGCTAACCCGCTATTTATGGCTGTACACCTTTAAGCACTCTAGATTCCTTTTTGGCCAGTTAGTCATCAGAGGGAGCAGATGGCTAATTTGAGGCACTTGCTGTGTGTGTTGTAGAGGATGTCATGGCTCACGTGTACATGCTAAGATCAAGAGGGCGACTGTGGTGTTTTAGGTTCATGCTGTTATATGGAGCCCAGGCATACTTGAGCTCCCTTGGGGCTCAACACGAAAGTCATTTACACTTCCAGCGTGTTCAGTGTCACACAGAGTACCGGCACTATACACACATCCTGCATTAGGGCGAAAGTTACAGCTGCTGTAGACCTCTTATTTGCGTCACAGAACACATCCGGTTCTAGGATTAGTCAATGGCAGTAGATTCTGTAAATCTATATCAGGACCTTTAATTAAATATTAGAATATGTAAATCTCTCAATATTATAGAACTAAAAAGGTCTACTAACTATAGCCTCGGGCTTCACCAAAAAAAAAAAAGTATAATTTAAAACACTGTAGTGGTGAGGAAAGACACTTTCAATAAAATGAAAATATAGCTTATATCATTATTAATATAAAATACTTATATTACTTAAACGATCAAATTAATCTAAATAATTACAGTGTAATTATGCAGTTAAGTACAGTGTAATAATAATTATGTACTAACTACATGTACTTACTATATAGGGTTAAGCCCCATTTATACTTCTGCGTCGAGTGTACGCTGTAGTTACGTCGTAGGCTGTGTGTTGCACACATAGCCTACGACGTACCCTGACGTGCACCTCTCCAAAAATTTAACAACACGTCAATTCTATGCGGACTGCAAGTGCTGTGATTGGTCTGCCAGAACCCCTCCCTCAGGGGTTCACATGCTCCCTCTGCATGTGTAACTGCATGACGCGGACAAGGACGCAGAAGTATAAATGAAAATCAACGCGTAGCCCACGGCATAGAGGAGGCTACAGCACAGGTTCGACACAGAAGTATAAATCAGCCTTTAGGGTTAGGATAGGGGTTGGTTTAGGGTTAGTTGCATGTTATTGTGCATAATTTATAGTTATTACAACAGTAACTTCATGTAACGCGTGTAACAAGGAGACTAAAGTAAAGTGTGACCACTTTTTATTCTGCAAAGCCACATTAAATTGGTCAAGTGAAGACATTTATAATGTAACAAAAGATTTAAATTTCAAATAAATTCTGTTCTTCTGACATTTCTATTTATCAAAGAATCCTGGGGAGAAAAAATGTATCAATGTTTCCACAAAAATATTTAGCAGCACAACTTCAACACACAAATCAATTATTTTTGATTAATAGCATTAAGTCAAAAAACATTATTTTTATTTATATAGAATCAAGAATTTATGGCAAGTCAAATGTCTAAAAATAGGCAAAACCTTATAATAGTTATAATAGTAAATTAATAAAAGGCAAGGACCACCCCTAGCGCCATCTAAACAAGTTGCACAGCTGCCATGAATACATGCACAGTTAAAACTCTGCAGATACACAAGGAAGATCAGCCTTGACCAGAATCCACATCATCCAATATAAACCAGGGAGGAGAGGACATCAACTCAGAAAGCAGCTGTGGTGAAATGGCTATCAGGTTGCTGAGGCACATGTAGTTGCTCCAGGTTGGAAGTGTGCGGAGGTTGTGCAGTGATGTGTTCTACCCTACCAGTAAAGGTCAGGCATGTTTGTGATGTGCACTCTTTATCTGTCTCACAAGCCGGCTTTTCTTAAATTACCTCATTATGTTCATGACAATATCAAGTGCGCCCAGGAGGCCCATGTTCTGTACTACAGATGATGTCGCCACCTTGCTTATGCATACTCACACGCTCCTGCCTGCTGTGCATTACAGCCGATAAGCCAGCCGGGTCACAGGGCCTGTAACCGGCAGCAAGCAGCACCACGAGTGTCTTACAACCGCTGCCATTAACATGATTCCTGTTTTAATTCACGTGGTGTGTTCATAAGACAGGATATCCCAAGGGCAAAAAGGTAATATGGATATTTTAAACTTCACACCTTTTGGGGCAAGTATCATTTAAAATATGTGCATATTTTAATCACTGAACAGTAGGAAGCACAAATCTTGGTAGCCCCCTGTGAACCCACTAGACCGGGCTAAAAACGAAAGGCTATTCAAATCATACAATGTATTATAACAAAATTGAAATACATAAGCCTAACAGGAAAACAACTCCTGCATTGCTGTTATCTTGTCTGTGCGAAACAGATTCAGATTCTTACATATGGTCTTTGAGTCAATTCAAAAGTTCAAAATGTGAAAGCACCCTCTGAGAGTTAAGACAAGATTTAAAAAATATATATCAATTCAGAAGTCATTGATTTTTCCTTTTTTTCTGGGGAAAAAATTGTCTCCATTATTTCTTCTGCAATTCAAGCTTATTGTGTTTGCAGTTCTTTTATGCCTTAAGAGGTGAACAACATTAACGCTGTTGACCTATGCAAACACAAAGAGATCATCCGACAAACACAGAGGACGGGCAATAATTACAGCAAAACCAGAACAGTGAGCGATGATAACTACCTCAACCACTTATGCAATGATTAGCCTCTCCATGACCCCCCATCCAGCACCACAATCCATGGGATTCTGGGGGATTAACAACATATTTGCATAATTAGGGTCAGAAACTTTCTGCAAAAGATTTAGCATATAAATCTTAATCATAAATAAAGCAGAGAATGCAATATGCATCTTTACTGCTCAAATACGCATTGCGCCACATAAACAATCATATCTGATATCGATCAAACTCATTGATCATTGAGGTTTGGAAATGAACCACCAACATTTGTGCAATGCTTTGTGAAGAAGTTCATTACTACAGGCGATCATAATGACCATGATCCAAGGTCAGGACATGGAGGCTGAAGGTCAAGCCTACCATTGAGAGAAACTTGACAGAACCCAATAGTGATGTTACATCAAATACAGTGAGGAAAATAAGTATTTGAACACCCTGCTATTTTGCAAGTTCTTCCACTTGGAAATCATGGAGGGGTCTGAAATTCTCATTGTAGGTGCATGTCCACTATGAGAGACACAATCTAAAAAAAAAATCCAGAAATCACAATATATGATTTTTTAACTATTTATTTGTATGATACAGCTGCAAATAAGTATTTGAACACCTGTCTATCAGCTAGAATTCTGACCCTCAAAGACCTGTTAGTCTGCCTTTAAAATGTCCACCTCCACTCCATTTATTATCCTAAATTAGATGCACCTGTTTGAGGTCGTTAGCTGCATAAAGACACCTGTCCACCCCATACAATCAGTAAGAATCCAACTACTAACATGGCCAAGACCAAAGAGCTGTCCAAAGACACTAGAACCAAAATTGTACACCTCCACAAGGCTGGAAAGGGCTATGGGGAAATTGCCAAGCAGCTTGGTGAAAAAAGGTCCACTATTGGAGCAATCATTAGAAAATGGAAGAAGCTAAACATGACTGTCAATCTCCCTCGGACTGGGGCTCCATGCAAGATCTCACCTCGTGGGGTCTCAATGATCCTAAGAAAGGTGAGAAATCAGCCCAGAACTACACGGGAGGAGCTGGTCAATGACCTGAAAAGAGCTGGGACCACCGTTTCCAAGGTTACTGTTGGTAATTCACTAAGACGTCATGGTTTGAAATCCATGCATGGCACGGAAGGTTCCCCTGCTTAAACCAACACATGTCAAAGCCACCAGGACGGGCTGGGAAGCGCTAGCCAGGCTCCTAGACACCGAGCCAGGGGGATCAACGGTACCACAGACGTACCCGCAGCGGGGCAGCGAAGCGGCATGCAGGGATCCGACTCGGACGGCATGGGAGCGGCCCGAAGTGGGATCTGAGTGTGCTGTGCAACACTTACCTGCTTCCGCTGAGGGGACGAGTGAGTGTGGGAAGGCCGCTTGAGTGCGTTCCCACAGCCGGCGTCCCCTGCTGGCGAAGGGAGAGGCACCTGAGGGTGGCGAGGCATGGGAGCGTCGACCACCGCCAAGCGTGCTCTCTTGGCACCCAGAGATTTCGGAAAATGCTCTTTTATTGAAGTTTTGGGTCGGCCGGGTTGTTCTGTTGGCAGAACAGAAATTAACTTTGAACAAAAGATTTTCCCCCGGCCCTCCTCCGGGGGATGGAGTGGTGCTGCAGCCAACTCCGGGAGAACAGTTTCTGAAATCTCTGGGCGGCCCATCTCAGGGTCTCTTCTGACAGCGCTTGCCACCTGGCTTGGCAGCGGCCTGAGCGGGCTGGACGTCCTTCCCACGGCCGGCCCCATGCCGTCGGCTGGGTGTAGGCTGCTGCGGTGCCTTGGCGGGGGCAGAGGCGGCGGCAGGCTGACGTCCTCGGCGACGAGCAGGCGGAGGTGGGGCCACCGGCTTCTGGGCGGCCGAGAACTGCTGGGCAAAGCTCTCGACCGTGTCGCCGAACAACCCGGCCGACGTAATGGGGGAGTCCAGGAACCGATACTTGTCAGTCTCCCTCATATCGGCCAGGTTGAGCCAGAGATGATGCTCCTGGACCACAAGCATGGCCATCGCCTGACTGATGGAACGGGCGGTGACTTTCATCGCCCGGAGGGCGAGGTCCGTCACCGTTTGGAGCTCCCGTAGGAGCACTGGGTCAGGTCTACCCATGTGCATGTCCACACAAGCCCGACCCTTTCGGTGGCCCGGGAAAGCATAGTTGCCATCTTGGGGTCTGGTGCGGCCGTAGCTACTCTCCCAGAGGGAGGTAGTAAAGCCAAACCCTCCCCCTCCGATGCAGCGATCGACATCTGCTCGTCCACTAGAGTGCCGAAAGTCACCGCCGGCCGCCCATGGGAGGGGCCAGCGGTTTCTCCCGGGAGCTCTACCGGCTGCGGAACTTGTGAGGGAATAGGGGCCTGCGGAGGTTGACTCGACGGGTGTGCCCTTAACGTGATCCTCAGGTCACCCTGGCCATCTGAAGAAATAGGTCTATTCTGGTTAGGAATAGAGCTAGATCGTGGGATGGGTAAGGGGACTCCGCCTTCCCGGAGGTAGGTGAGTCTCGACCTTAGTTCCGAGATAGTCATGTTCCCACAGTGGGAACACAGAGAGTCTGTGTTTTGTTGCTCAATGTCTGTTATCTGATCAGCCAGGTGTTGTTGCGATGGAATGTAAACACTGGAAAATATTCCATTCCAATGAAAGAGGAAAACTTGAGTGGTGAATAGAAAGGCTTACAGTTGATGAAGAGCGTTTCTAGATCGGGACAGCACATGGTCTTCACCGCTGTTACATCTGTACACCATCTTTCATTGATGTAGAAGCATGTCCCACTGCCATGCAATTTCCCTGCTGATTCTGCGTCGCGATCCGCTCTGAACAGCTGGAAGCCTGGCAGATGTAGCGTGCTGTCCGGAATGGCTTCATTCAAACAGGTTTCCGTGAAAACACAGCGCAGCAGAGATTAAAAAGTTCTCATTTGATTGAGACAGCAGAAGTTAATTGATTTTACTGGTTTAGGGAGGGGAGCGTCGCCAGATGAATACTAGGCAGCGCAGTTCTACATTTACATTAATGCATTTGGCAGACGCTTTTATCCAAAGCGACTTACATTGCATTCAAGGTACACATTTAACATTTTGTCAGTTCTTGCTTTCCCTGGGAATCGAACCCATGACCTTGGCGTTGCTAGCACCACGCTCTACTGTTTGACCTACAGGAAAGCGCAGGAGTAGTGTGCCGACTCACTTCGCATGCTTCTAGAGTATGTCACCTAGTGACCAGCGTTACATACAAGTCAGGTCCCAGCCACAGAAACAAAACAGACAGTCAATGTGTGGATACAACAAATAGTCTTTATTGGGACAGCAAGCACTAACTAGAAATAGTGTTACGTAGGGGAAAAAGTTCACTAAAATGAGGTCTCTGAAGCCGTTTGGAAAGAGGTTAAGGTTCGGTGGCTTCACAACAGTTCGCTCCAGCTGTCCTCCCTCCAAAAAGTCAAGCGGACACGTCCAGAAGGTCACGTCAATCGTCCGACACACGAGAAAGTTACGGTACTCTCGGCAGCAAACGTTGAGGGGGATTCCGGTGTAACCAAGGCAGTCTTCACAGCAACACTGGGTACAGGAGCTCAAGATGGATAATCCAGAGGCTAGAAGAGAGCACCAAGAATGACCACCAACATCACAGATAGCCGGTCACACTTACACTGTAGTACAATAAAATATAATTACGGCCCTTCAGGCAGCATTAGAGAGCGTTGAGAAAATCCAGCTGCAGGATACCGGTGGTCAAACAGAGATGCCTGGGAACTTGGGCTTCATGTGCAGAGCAGGGAAGTGCATGGGACACAAAATGGCAGCAGACCAGCAGCCACCAAGCAAGACCCCTCTCTGAACCAAAGAGCCAGTTTTTATCTCCTTCAAACTAGGCATGACCAGCTGTTAGAGAATTAGTCACTAATTGCCATTATCAGTGCAATAGGTGTGTTCGACATCGGCTGCGGCCGGATTCAACTGATCGGCGAGAGTAGCCGCATGCAGGCGGGGAGGAGCTGCAAACAGAGACGTGAAGTCGGACACATTCTGCTTCCCGCAGTGACGCTCGCGCTGTGTTTGCATACTTTATCTATTTATCTTTACTTTATCTTTATCTATTTCCGATCTATTATGACCTCTGACCTGTAAAGCAGCCAGAATAATAATAATAATACGTTGTTTGTAAATTGGCCAGAGGAGAACTGGCACCCCGACTGAGCCTGGTTTCTCCCAAGGTTTATTTTTCTCCATTAGGTCACCTAATGGGGTTTTGGTTTCCTTGCCACTGTTGCCTCTGGCTTGGCGTGCTCAGTTGGGGACACTATATTTTTCAACTAAACATCGAAATAAATCTAATTAATAAACTAATTTAACCATGTAAACTAAATTACTGATCTAATTATTGATCTATAGCCCACACTGTCACCGTATGGAAATTGAAATGAACTGATGACATCAAATGGCTATACAGCTGAATAAAATTAGGCTGCATTATTTTGCTGTTTAACACTGTAAAGCTGCTTTGAAACAATCTACATTGTTAAAAGCGCTATATAAATAAAGTTGACTTGACTTGACTTTATCAGCTGAAGTGAAATAAATGCAATATTTGGCAATACACAGATGTTTCAGAGACATTATTGTCATGTAATACTTTATACTCTGCTTAATACAGCGTGTGTTTGTACAAGAATAAAGTTCAACATATAATCCTACACTATCAATGAAGTGGGGACTACGTTTTTAATCAGTTTTATTTTGATAAACATGACAATATAACATCGCGACTACATGAAAGGAGGTTTTACTGTTATAAAAAACAGATTTGTGCGCATTAGTGGAGCTGAAGGTTTTAGAATAAACACGGAACACACGTGATTGCTGTCATGCGGTGAATCCAGCCAATCGAGGAACAGCTGTCGTCATCAGAGTCCGTGCAGGCTCCTGCAGCTGCTCTGGAGAAACTGCACCGGCTGTATCAGCCGACTGCTCTCGAATCGCTCTCGCGGTACTTTGTTGACATATGTCACTGTCACGTGGCGTCGGCGCTGCCTCAAGTCGGACAAAATTTCTAACCGGCATGCACTGCTTCAAGTCAGCCGCCGATCGGTCTGCACATCGCTGGGTGAAGTCGAACAAGCCTAATAATAAAGTTACTCAAAACCACAGGAAGTGTCATCCAAATATGGGCAGAAAGGTGGAGCATGGTGACAAGTTCTAATGAATTAATTAAGTCACATTAGCAGGGAGGAAACACGGTCCAAATATGGGCATAGTAGTAAAACAGGAAGCGGGTTGCTAGGTTTGTCCATCAATGTGTGTCTATAAAAAGTCAAGCAGGGCAGATTAAGAAATAACAAAAACCCACTACAAATTTGATGCACATGCACAGTAAATAACCACTACAATTCAGAGTGCCAATATATTAATGCACACAGTAAACACCATCACACTGCACACAGTAAGGCCCAAATGTCTCTGCTAAAAACAAAATACTGAGTCAACCTGTGACAAGTACTTGCGCTGCTGCCCCTCCAACTAGAATGTCCAGCAAAATTTCAGAATAGTCAAAAACCGGTGAAGTATTGGGTGGTGTGTACTGCCGAATGTTCAACAATTCGTCCCTGGTAAAACTGACTGTAGGGACCGTAAAGGCCCGGGTATACCCCGTCCGCGTGCAGCCCAAATTTCGAGACCGCGCGGATGGTCCGCGTGCAACAGCGCATGCGCCAGCAGTACAGAAGAGTCCACTAGGTGGCAATACGCACAGTATTGAGCACAGTGTTCAGCCGTCGAAGAAGAGTGTGCAAAGACCGGTTTAAAAACAACACGCTTTAAAAAAGAGAGAAAAACTTCTCCATCGTTTATGATTCTTCAGTATTTCTTCCAAACTTCTTGCAATGGTGGATGCACTACAGTTCTTCTCCGATCATGCCCAGCGAATGTCCCGTTGATAACAGGACTCAGTGCTGCCCCCCAATGTCTGGTAGAGCATAGGGAAAAAATGTACTGCGCATGCGTCGAACGCGATCATCCGCGCGCATCCGTTGTGTAGTATACTTTGAAAGACGCGCGGACAGGGCTGCGCGCGTGACGCATCCGGGCGCGGTAAGTGAAGTATACCCGGGCCTTAAGGCAGTCGTCCGTGGCGCCATCTTGTTCATTGCTGTACACTTTATTACATTAATGTTATAAAGTAATTAAATTACTATTAAATGTAAATTGCATTAACTATAACAAAAAATTCAATTATTATTATTTTGTTATTGATTCATATAAACCAATAGCCTGTGTAGCCTAAAAGATGCAAGTCTAAAAAGAACAAATGGACTAATTATCGATATTTAAACCAATGTATCAATAACATATTAGTATAGGAACAAAAATAAAAAATAGCAATTTATTTCAGCTTGTCAGATATTTGATAGCTAGATGGATTTGTTTGCTAAACCACAATAGCGATGAAAGTAGATTGGTTAAACCACAAACCTTTGCTCACCATTGTGTCAATACTATTAAACTCAAAAGGTCAGACGCTCCTTGAGGACCTTGGTCTTTAATCAAATGTATTCAGGATTCAAGTACTCAAAATATTAGCACCAGTAAAAACAAATGCAAACATATTTTACTGCATTATAACAAAAAAACATCCAACAGCTAATAATCAGCAGTTTCACGTGTATTATGATTATGAAACCAGACCACCCACCAACACCTGTAAGAGGTTTCATTTTCACATTGGCAATCTATCAGTCTATTTCACACTACATATCATTAGAAAACACCCACTGTCAGGTCTTATACATAATTCTGAACAAATATATCAAAACAAGAACAGAACAAATGTAGCATAAAGATTTGTTTGCTCTCAAATTGCTCTAAGGCTTTTTACACCCTTTCCTTTTTTCTCACCCGTTTGAGAGAAAGATTTCACATATTTCATCTGTTTTAGGTGGTGAGCTACTTTTACTGCTGATGTTTGAAGAACAGCTTAGAGAATTCTTGCTTTTATTAAGGGCTTGTGAAGGCTCCTGTATCTTGTGTTCCACGGTTATTCTTTAAAACATGTATTACACGGGTAGTACAAGAACACCAAACCAGAAATCACAAAACTGTTCAAGGTTAATACAAATACCACAAAATTATGATTATAGGCTCAATATCTGTGAAAAAATAAATAAATAAATAAATAAATAAATAAAAATAGGTCAAAGCGAGTCAAAATTTTAAACAGCTTTTCAAACCTCCCAATAAAACTATGAGCAGGGTGATCTCATTCATATGCATACCTGTAGATATTTGAACATAAATGTGCACACTTCACACCATTTTTGTACCAAAATGCACAATATCAACATATTTACAGCATCTAACACATTAAGAGATGTACAAATGTTTATGAATCCTCTGAGGATGAGTCAGAACTAAAATTGCCTGGAATGTACACGTTTCTTACTTTATTGGTGTGTGCATTTTAAGACCTCAATAAACTGAAACTGTTAAAATGTGTTAAATATTTTAAATAAATGTGATGGCAGTAAACATTTAAAGTGTCCCTACGCTATTTTAAAGGTTCCTACTTTTGTTTTGGAGGTCGAATGCAAAAGGTTTACGTGCATCCAATATAAAAAACAAACAAACATTCATTTTCCCATAATATACATTGCCGCATCACCTTTTTTCTTACAGTGTCTGAACGGTTCTATCAAAGATCCGGTCTCTCAAAATCCTCCTTTCCGAGAGCCTACTCTGCTCTGATTGGTCAGATGCTCCAGTCTGTTGTGATTGGTCTACTCTGCTCTGATTGGTCAGATGGTAATGGGCCCTATCATACGTTAGCTGCAATGTGGCGCCAGGTGCGAGTTTTTTTGCTATAGTTTCAACCCGACACAGTTATCATTTTCACTTTCTGCACCACGTTGTTAAAATAGCAAATGCATTTGCGCCCATGGGCTTACTGGTCTGAAAAAAAGTGTTCCATTTTTCAGCTTGAAAATTCCACCATGTAAATAGCGAATCCACCATGGTGCAAGCACAACTGGCTTTTAAAGGGAATGGGAGATGAGACTCTGATTAGTTTATTGCACCTTAAACACACCCATTACTCATTAAGAAAATAGGCACAACCCTTTTAGACCATGCGTGCCAGCCATTTTTCTCATCGTTAAACTAGCAAAAGTGGATTCGGACAACCCCTAAGTGCACTTGCGCCATGCGCTTTAGACCATGCACTTAGATCTTTAAAATAGGGCACAATATCTTAAAAAACATAATATGGGCACTTTATTTAACATAATTTACTATACCGTAAACTCATCCTATTAATTCCATTAATTTACTATCCTATGAATCTCGAAGGATTCATAAACATTATCACATTTCTAAAGTTATATGAGAAAGTGCCTACATTCTATTCATATTTTCCAGGTTTTTGTTGTCTCCTTGAACATATGAAAAATGTATGTATTCTAGAATCACACTACAAACAAATACTTATGAGTGCTTATAAATATGAAAATCTTGGTTTTTGTGAAAACCAACAGTCACAAAGGGCATTTTTCAGTGCTAACCACTTTACAGTTACCAATAACAACCATCTTACTGGAAAGCAGCACATTCAGTGTTTCAGAGAACTGTTTTGTTGCCATCTTTCTGCTGTTGAGGTCTATATTATTATTTGTCACCAGTCTTTGGAGACCCCTAAAATTTATACATGACAGTAGCAACAAAGCTGTTTTACTGTGTAAACTGCCTTTTGTTTTCCTTTTGAAGGTTTTCATTTCTGCTTTTGATTCCATGGACCATAAAAAAGATACGAATAAAAACAGCACTGCAGTGAGGTCTCTTTACTGCTATGAAATGTCAATACTGTTGCTTTCAGCTGCAGAACACTGTCATAAAGTATCAAATTCCTCTATCCTCTTTGACACTGACATCTTCATGTGCATCTAAATTCTACACTTCTAACACAATCAATATCAATGATGCAATATCTATTAAAAAAAATATAGTGATGTGCTAAAATAATACAGTATAGAAGAGTATTTTACAGCAAAAAAAAAAAAAAAAAAAAAAAAAACATTTAAGGAGCTGAGGTTGTGTCAATCATTTAATAGTAAACCTCATTTAACTATTAAATGAGGCACTTCAAACATTTAATTGATTAGAGAGGAAAATTATGATCCAATAATCTCAATTCAGAGCGGGGTGTTTTAGACATGCTAATTAAAACAATTAACTCAAAATTAAGAAGAAATTAAATCAAAAGAAATAAGCATTTAAAAAGAATACCTATCCTAATCTTTCCACTTCCATTTTCTTCCTTTTACTCACATTAAATGTCTGTTGTTTATATAGTGAGCTACAGTCAAATGCATGGGTTAATTTGGGATTCAGAGGTGGGGGATATGATAGAAATAAAATAATTATTTCCCATTGAATATTCAGATTTACTCAGAAATACGTGTGTGTGTGTGTGTGTGTACACTGATCAAACAAACTGGAGTGGATAATACAGGAGATGGAATGGATTGACAAAGAAACACTATAACCTCTGGTCAAGGCTAGGTCTGTAGTTGTATATGGTGAATGGTGCAGATGCACAGGCTCCTGTCTCCCTTTTCACTTTTTGACATAGCATAGTTGAGAGTGGCGGCTGAGTAAATACATCAGAAGCTGTAGTTAAAGTCGCTTGCTGCCCATGTGCAGTGACTGACAGTCTGGTGACAAGATACAAATGTGAGCCTTCATCACTCTGGGCACACACATAAACACTCGCCACCCCCGGGCTTCACTTTGAATTGCTAATTCATTTGCCACAAAAAAAACGATGAGAAGCGTTCGGAGAGAGAGTGCTGCCACTTTACACGCCTCCCATCTCCAGACTTCCTACGATGTCATCAGTTCAGGTTGTTTTTTGCTGTCCTGCTGCTGGCGGATGGACCGGACAGTCTTCCATTTTCAGTGGCTTTGATAAGCCTCGCTGTGGCACAGTTGGGGATGCGAGAGGGGAAATGATCAGTTAGAGATGCTGAAGCTAGAAGAGAGACTTTGATTGACTTTCCACCAGGGATAAACTGTGTTTGGGCTGAACATTGATAGCTTATAGCACTGCTTGAAGGAAACCAGGGGAGTTTGATGATGAGGGAAATAATTTTGAAGAGAAGAAGTAAAGTGCTTTTGTTTTTGCCTTAATGTGGACCCTTCCCAGTCAATATAAATGTGGAAATACAAACCAAGCCCCTGCTAGGAGCTGAAATTTAGCTCCCTTCTCCTATATTCCTTTCTTTTATAAGAATATTAGTTTTAAAAACAACATGCAGCAGCATTTGAAACACATTTAACTTTAGTAATGTGAGTGAAACAACATCAACAAACATTCACATCCGTTTATATCATGATATATTCAATGTTTCTGGATAATGGAGGGCAGATAAACTCGTTTTAATAAACTGCATTTTATTTTTTATTACACACTTTTAATAACCTTCAACACAAGTTATAAAACATAGCAACATATTGTGTGCAAATGTAACAGGCTACAAAGCATGTTCATTGTATAATTGAACTGGGTCACATTATCTCTGTCTAAAGTGGATCATGGGCTAAGGCCCTGATGTTGGCAGAGTCATGCTGGGAAATTTGATTAAATTTAAGGAATTGGTTCGTTTAACTGTTTCAATGAAGGGGGCAGGGGGGATTCACAAACTTCTCAACATTACTGGAAATTTAGGCCTAAAACATACCCAAGCTCACACACACAGATTTTGTATGTTGTTGCATTCCAAAATGTTCAGAGTGCAATTTATAACACACAAGTAGTAATTGCATTCTCACAATTACCTCAAGGGGTTCTGTATTGGGTATACAGTACATCTGGAAAGTATTCACAGCGCTTCACTTTTTCCACATTTTGTTATATTACAGCCTTATTCCAATATGGATTCATTAAATTATTTTCCTCAAAATTCTACAAACAAAACCCCATAATGAAATATTTGCAACTTTATTAAAAATAAAAAAAATGTAAACAATCACATGTACATAAGTATTCACAGCCACAGACAATACTTTGTCGAAGTACCTTTGGTACCAATTACAGCCTCAAGTCTTTTTGAGTATGATGCTACAAGCTGGGCACACCTATTTTAGGGCAGTTTTCCTATTCTTCTTTGCATGACTTCTCAATATCCATCAAGTTGGATGGGCAGCATCGGTGCACAGCCATTTTCAGATATCTCAAGAGATGTTCAATCGGGTTCAAGTCTGTGGTGGGCCACTCAAAGACATTCACAGAGTTGTCCCGTAGCCACTCCTTTGTTATCTTGGCTGTGTGCTTAGGGTTGTTGTCCTGTTGGAAGATGAGCCATCACCCTAGTCTAAGGTCCAGAGCACTCTGGAGCAGGTTTTCATCAAGGATGTCTCTGTACATTGCTGCATTCATCTTTCCCTCAATCCTGACTAGTCCCCAGTTCCTGCAGCTGAAAAACATCACACAGCATGATGCTGCCACCACCATGCTTCACTGTAGGATGGTATGGTTTCCTCCAGACATTCAGGCCAAAGAGTTCAATCTTTGTTTCATCAGACCAGAGAATTTTGTTTCTCATGGTCTGAGAGTCCTTCAGGTGCCTTTTGACAAACTCCAGACGGGCTGTCATGTGCCTTTTACTGAGGAGTGGCTTCCGTCTGGCTACTCTACCATACAGGCCTGATTGGTGTAGTGCTGCATAGATGGTTGTTATTCTGGAAGGTTCTCCTCTCTTCACAGAGAAACGCTGGAGCTCTGTCAGAGTGACCATCGGGTTCTTGGTCTCTTCCATGATTAAGGCCCTTCTCCCAAGATCGCTCAATTTTGATGGGCGGCCAGCCCTAGGAAGAGTCCTGGTGGTTCCAAACTTCTTTCATTTACGGATGATGGAGGCCACTGTGCTCATTGGGACCTTCAATGCTGCAGACATTTTTCTGTAAGTAACTTTTCTTCCCCAGATCTGTGTCTTGATACAATCCTGTCTCGGAGGTCTACAGACAATTCCTTGGACTTCATGGCTTGGTTTGTGCTCTGACATGCACTGTTAACTGTGGGACCTTATACACTCACCTAAAGGATTATTAGGAACACCATACTAATACTGTGTTTGACCCCCTTTCGCCTTCAGAACTGACTTAATTCTACGTGGCATTGATTCAACAAGGTGCCGAAAGCATTCTTTAGAAATTTTGGCCCATATTGATAGGATAGATTTCTGGGATGCACATCCAGGTCACGAAGATGAGTGGTACCCAGTGGGGTCTTCTGCTGTTGTAGCCCATCCGCCTCAAGGTTGTGTGTGTTGTGGCTTCACAAATGCTTTACTGCATACCTCGGTTGTAAAAAGTGGTTATTTCAGTCAAAGTTGCTCTTCTATCAGCTTGAATTAGTCGGCCCATTCTCCTCTGACCTCTAGCATCAACAAGGCATTGTCGCCCACAGGACTGCCGCATACTGGATGTTTTTCCCTTTTCACACCATTCTTTGTAAACCCTAGAAATGGTTGTGCGTGAAAATCCCAGTAACTGAGCAGATTGTGAAATACTCAGACCGGCCCGTCTGGCACCAACAACCATGCCATGCTCAAAATTGCTTAAATCACCTTTCTTTCCCATTCTGACATTCAGTTTGGAGTTTTGTTTCAGGAGATTGTCTTGACCAGGACCACACCCCTAAATGCATTGAAGCAACTGCCATGTGATTAGATAATTGCATTAATGAGAAATTGAACAGGTATTCCTAAGAATCCTTTAGGTGAGTGTATAGACATGTCTGTGCCTTTCCAAATCATGTGCAAAAAACTGAATTTACCACAGGTGAATTTACCACCAATCAAGTTGTAGAAACATCTCAAGGATAATCAGTGGAAACAGGATGCACCTGAGCTCAATTTGAGAGTCATGGCAAAGGCTGTGAATGCTTATGTACATGTGATTTATTTTAGTATATATATTTTTAAATAAATTTACAAAGATTTCAAACAAACTTCTTTCATGCTTTCATTCTGGGGTATTGTTTGTAGAATTTAGAGAAAAATAATTAATTTAATCCATTTTGGAATAAGGCTGTAACATAACAAAATGGAACATAATGGAAAAAGGGAAGCGCTGTGAATAATTCCTGGATGTTATTTTTCTCTATTAAGTAAACATCCTCAGCAAACTGTTTATCTGACATGATGGTAGATCTTGATGAGGAAGTATATACTACCGTTCAAAAGATTGGGGTCTTTAAGATTCTAGTAATTAATATGTTTATTCAGTAAGGATGCATTAAATTGATCAAACAAAACAGTAGTTAATGATTCCATCCAAAATTGCTAATTTAACTTATTCACAAAATTGGAACATCACATAAAAAATGTGCAAATAAAGCACAGTTTCCATTCCCTTTAGAATATAATAAATTACTTGCTCCTCAGAGCACACAGACGAAACACAATACACATGGTCATCGACAGTTCTGGGAGGTAATTATACCAAACCACTTTGACGACAGACTTTGGCTAAGGCATTTCAGAATGACCAAAACAACATTTCAGATGCTGTACAACAAGATTGGTCTGCTGGTAAGCCCAGCTATGCCATCCCATTGCGCAGTCACATTACTTTTTTGATGCACATAGAGAATTTATTCAGTAAATGTGTTTCCATCATAGTTTATGTCTTCTTATCGTAAAAAAAACAAACAAAAAAAAACATCTATTTTCATGGCACAGATATTTGAAGGTTATTTAATCGCCCCCTTAAGTAGTTAGGATGCAATTTGGATGCAGCGTAATAGATACATATATAATATACTCTAAAAATGTCCCTTAAGAGTGTTTAACAATCTGTCTGCACAAGGAACAAATTAATATTTGTACAGCGAAAGCCAGAAGAAATATTCAAGAAGAGGTCACTGTCTAGGAGCACAGATTGAGCTCGATTTTAAATATTTCTGTTAAACAAGACGGACAGGCTTTGTTCATTTCCTAAAATCTTCCCACTATTTATGACAATTCTGTTTTATAAATTTTTATATATCACATTAAGAGTTCCAAAACAATAACTAATGGAAAGGGGCACCATCGACTCAATGTAAGACTTATAGAACAGTTTCAGTACTGAGGATTGTTACCACCAAACCAACACAAACAGTTCTTGTTTGTGTACTTGCGTGAGTATCTTTCTAAACATGCTAGTCTCAAATAATCAGTCCCACTACACTATATTATAAAAATACAGGTAGTATCAGCAAGTACACTGTAAAAAATAAATCCCTAAAATAACAGAAAAGGTACTGGCAGCTCATTACCCGGACATTATCCAGTAATTTTGCGGACATTTCCATTAACCCTAAAACACAAGTCAATGAAGTGTAAAATTCAAAATACAGGTACACCTGTAAAAAAATAAATGTTAAATTAATACAGTACATTGTGCCCTAATTTTATGATTTTTTTTTTTTTAGAGTGAACCACACAAAAGTCACAGTACTGTAGCACAGTAATGTTATCAGTGCAATCCTGGTTTAAATTATATCCAGAGAATGGCAGGTTTAATAGAAATTAATCGCATGCAGAAGGAGCAATCTGCACTTCTGTACTTGATTGTTTTCTGCTTATGCCATACACGTTAACATATGCTGAAACAAGATTTTATAATTGATGTGATACCTATGTGGGTGCGTTCTGCAACAGATGGGTTCCACCAGGTCTGAAATAGATGGGATTAGCCAGAGAGCATCCTCGTCCTTTATGGAGATATCTTTGTGTTCTGGCCAGAGCTCTGTCTGGGGACTTGTGCCTTGGCTAGTGGGGGTAACAGATGGGTTTCCCCATCTGATGCATGTACATGCAGCACTGGCTCATATAATTCCATTCATCTTTTAAACAAGTTTGGTGAAAAATTAATTTCAGGCTATTCAATAACAAAATGCTTGGGTCAGGAAATGAAGATATGAAGTGGATGTTAATTTGCTGAAAGGCCTTTTGTACAGCACATCAATAGCATGCGGCATGAACTTCAGCAATTGGGTGACCACGCTAGCACACTCAACATTACTTGTGTTTGGCTTTCTTCATTTATGGACATTGTGGTTCAACAAAAAATGCTGCCCATATGGATCACTTCGAGTTTTTGTCTAAGAACCTCTCAAGGAGAGATTTTAATCTACTTGCCAGGTGTGCAACACACCCCTCAGATGTAGAACATGGAATGTCAATGCATAAATTACCAAAAAGCCAATCAAGCCCAGAAATATAAAGCATTGTGTGGATTAACCTCTACTACTAATTTGTAAGGAGCCAACATGTTCAGACAATGGAATGATGGCAAAGTTTCTCTTTTCATCACACTGATTGCAGCTCCCCGATGAATATTGGAATTTTCTTTGGAAATAGCCACAGTTTCCACAACCATGTAAATGTGTCATTTAGGAAAGATTACCATGCACCTTCAAGATCACATATAGTACTGAAGATTATAAACTCTGGATAGATATATAAGGGTAAATGCAGATGAGGTACTCTGTGATTAAGCAAAACTCGACATTAAAGCGCCTCTGACAGGCTTTAAAGCATTTTAAGCAACTCCAGGCATGTTTTGAGAACCTACAGAGAATGCAAAATGATCAGTCCTCCACACACTCCATAATCTCCATGACTCTCCACGCTAAAGCTGATAAATTGTATTAGATTTCTCTTTAATACACAGGGCTAGGACCGAGCCAGCCTCTGAAGTTTGGGCACATCTCTTTTCCCCAGACGGACTGTCTGGGGTGACATGAAGAATTTAACTCAAACTCTGATGGGAACACACCAATCAGGTAGATATATTACAGGCCTGTCTTGATCAACAGTTCCCGCACTCTGCTCTCAGAGCGCCTACCCCACATCCAATTTTTATTTATTTGTTTTTTTTCTAAACTTGGTTTTCTCCCTTACAACGTAGGAATGCTTTCACTATTCATCTTTTTTTTTAGCCCTACAAATAGGCAGGTTGGTGTGCACAGCTCTATAATGATTCAACAAGCATAGTCCCTTCAGTGTGGATTCACAGGAAGCCCCAACAACATTCATGTAGCCTCTCGCAAGTGCCTCGACGTCCACTAACAGGTGAGTTGATAAAATTCAAAGCAGGTTCCAGTCGAGCTCAGAGTCAGTCGGGACACTGCTTAACATTCAAATCATGAGGCTTCTGGCTAGTTTTAAAAAAGAAATGTCAGGTCATTATAGATTGCAATTTTTGCCTGAGTAAAATGAATACATGAAATCTTTATTACCCACCAGACGAGCAGGGGTGGAGCGACAGCTTCAGAATAACTCGGATTCTATTCTCTCCAGCCTTCCCTGGGTACATCAGAGAAAGTTTTCCCTTTTTTTGCTTTTTTTGCTTCATGCTTCTTTTACAAGTTCTCGGGCCTGTCATGTCAGGGTCAGTCTCTAATCACGAAAGGGCTTGATCAAAGCACCAGGAGTGAGGAAAGGAACATAGAGCCTAATTTCTCAGAGGGCAGGAATTAATACCGTTCCTCTGTCAGCGCAGAAACCCCAGCCCACCCTCTCCCACCCCTTCCAGCCTATACACTGCCTCTCACTGGGCCTGACGGCTCCCATACCTGTTGTAATCAGGAAGATTAAGTATATAAGGAGAATCCTGAACATATACCCTCGAGAGAGAGAGATGATAGAGCTGATAAGGGAGAGAGGCTAGCCAGACTCTGAGCAAACTGATTAAAAAGCTAAAGTTTGTGACTCTCTGGAATGTGATTCCTTCCAATCCCAACATCAATATGTTACAGTGCACATCTTGTCTTGTGAGCAAGGATGATTATCATTGTTGAAAGAAAAACCAGCCAGGCATAACTCAGTAGAGGGACAATTAAAGTCATTCTCTGTAAAAGACTAGACAAAATTGAACACTGAACTGAAAGCCAAACCTATAGACATGGAAATGCATGCAAACATAAAATATCATCACTGTCAGGCCGAAACCTTGGCTGCCTCCGAAACCTGGAAAATGCTGCCATCGGAGGACACATTTCAAGGTCATAAGGCATCAAGGCACGTCCGAATCTAATGTTAGCTTCACTTCCGGTCTCCTGAGAGACCTTCATCTGATCAATTTTTGAAGGCAGCATAGATGTATCCTTCTCTGCCTTTGATATCCCACAATCCTGTGCTTTCCATTCTGTGACAGTTGAGCTGGGAAAAAAAGATGGCGTCTGAAAGTTGCGTTTGTTAATCCGAGATCGCTCCGCTCTCGCCTGGTTCTCTTCCTGAGGGAAGAGGGTTTGGCATCCAAGACTGATGATGCGGTCCCGCTCATGCCGAGGCTGAGCGCGGACGCACGTCACGGGTTTCTCGGATAGAGCTTGCTAATTGTCACAGGAAGGCGTTCTTCTCTCAGACGATCTGGCGGCTGACGAGACTTATTTGCAAGTGCTCTAGGGATGGCTGTGAAAAGGGGGACTAATCTTCTCAGCCATCCCGACTGTGTATGCTGAACCGTTGAATGTTATGAAACGCGCTGCAGGTGGGCTGCGGCTGCCATGTTGTCGCGTTAGAGGAGCGATCGCTCGTGTTAGGTTAAACGATCGATTTCTCCCTGGCCATTAAGCATCGGCTCAGTTGGGCTTTCATTCCACTGAGATCCGGGTCCCAGGCAGGCGGGAGGCGTCATGGTCCGAGGACTGGAGACGGGGCCTGAGGGCCAGCATTGCCTCTCGTGCACCCCCTCAGTCAAGGGTGGGGCGCAGAGAGGCGGACTCCCGTGAGAAGTAGGAGCTGTGTATCACAAAACGCAGTCAGCGTTGATGATGGGTTTCCTCCCTGAGGGTGAGCTAAGAATTACATTGACCCTCACTCCTCTTCTTCATCATCGCCCCAAGCGCTTCTTACGTCCGGTCGGGGTGGGCCCATGATGATGATATTCTAGGGCCCGTCTGGCTGGTCTGTGAGTGTGCCCGCCTCAGGCCCGTGGTAGTGGTGCACCTAAGCATACATATTGTGAATTAAGCTTGTGGGTGGATATCATGGCACGCCGCAGGCGAGCGGGTAAGTCCCCTATAAGAGGGAAAATCTTAATATATTTTTTGACTTATGCTCCCTGTAGAGGGCTTCGGGGATCGCTGTGGATTGTTGGATATTTCTGTAGGGCCTGTAGTTCCCCTGTTAGGTGGCTAGAATGATCATTACACACCAGTTGCTTGGGCTCCATGGTGAGCTAGTGTTTGCTAGTAGAGGTCAGCAAGGGAATGAGAAATATATAAAAGAGCTGTTCTGCTCACTGTGGGTGAAAACAGTTTATAGATCTCCCAAGACCTTAGAAATTTGTGAGTAGTTCTGGGAAGGCACCGCTCATTCCTGCGGGTATGTAGCGTATTGCTAGGCATATATTTTTCTCCTAGTTTTAAGCTGGTGACTGGTAGCCACCTCGGGGTAAGGTGTTTTGTATCCTCTCTCAGTTTAAGTTTTTCGAGAATGCAGGTTCAGACTAACGCTAGAACTACAGTTAGATCTAGAGCCAGCTCTAGTATATGACTGGCACTTCTGCCCAAGTGCCTTTGTCTGGTTAAAAGTTGCCCACTCGGGCCTTGGGTATAGATCTATATTGGCCTAGGGATAACGGAGGCGTTTGCTAAAAGCTAGTTTTTTACAAAAGCCACCAGCTTTTGGCAGGCTCTGGCCCTGTTTATATGTCCGGGCCAGGTGGCACTACTCCTCTGATAAGACAGGGTAGATTTGAGTACCCCACTCCTAGCTCTGTATCATTCTGCCTCACCCATGGCTCGGGTTGAGCAGCACTTCGCAACCTGTGTTATTTGTTGGTTTGGTAGTAAGCTCCCTTGAAGCCAGAGCATTGCCATGGCTGACGCCCTCGCACGGAATGGTAGGCTGCTATAAAAGTAGGACCTCCATGGCAGTGGGTGGCGTTTGTGGTACTCCCCCCGTTTAGAGGTTCCAGGACGTTTTCTTCCGAGTACTCTGCTGTGGGCAATGTGATTAGGTTCCAGAGCTTGTAGGCGCTGCCGGTAAGACTGCTCCATCATACAGTAGGCCCTGGGGTGGATCAGCCCCAGGATGGGGCATATTAAAAACCAGTTGGCTGTGAGCAGCCAGCTTGAGCAGTCTTGGCAGTAGACTCCAGGACAGGTAGTAGGCCTCAGCAGGCCTCTTTGCGAGCGAGTACAGACGTTTGGGGAGGTTAGCAAATTAATAGCTGCAACCTAGATAGGTAGTCAGCCTTGGTAGGCCTCTTGCAAAATCGGCCCCATGTGTATTGCGATATGTGTTTACTCCCCAACGATGTCGGCTTCAAGTAGAGGAATTCCCAACTAATATCCCTACTTAGTAGTTGGATGTTATTTTTGTCAGCCAGCAGAGAAGCTACTGTCAGTCCAGGGTTATAGCAGCCAGTTTTTCATGCCTGCCACCAGGAAGCCATCCCTGCAGGCCTGCTATATGGATTGCTAGCAGGTAGTAGGCCTCTTCAGGCCTCCCTATAAGCTCGCTATCAGGTAGTAGGCCTCACCAGGCTTCCCCTTGGATGCGAGTTCCTGGACCCTCCCTAGGGGTGAGCCCCGGGACCAGGATGCCTCTGGCAGCAGGCATGTGGGACTATCAGGTAGTAGGCCTCACCAGACCTCCCTGAAGGTTTGCCATTGGGTAACGGCCTCGCCAGGCCTCCCCTGAGAACACACTCCTGGGCTTCAGTCACTTGGCAGTTAGCATGAGCTATTGGCAGGTAGTAGGTCTCACCAGGCCTCACTGAAGGCCCGCTATCAGGCAGTAGGCCTCACTAGGCCTCCCTGAAGACCTGTCGTGAGGTAGCAGGCCTCACCAGGCCTCCCTTGGAGGCATGTTCTCGGGTTTCAACCACCTGACAGCTTGCATGAGTTATGGGCAGGTAGTAGGCCTCACCAGGCCTTGATGAAAGCTTGCTATCAGACAGTAGGCCTTACTAGGCCTCTCTGGAGACGTGTCATATGGTAGCAGGCCTCGCCGGGCCTCCCCTGAGGGCATGTTCCTGGGCTTCAGTCACTCGAGAAACAGTTAGCATGAGCTGCTAGCAGGTAGCAGGCCGCACTAGGCCTCCCAGCAGGCCCGCTATCAGGTAGTAGGCCTCACTAGGCCTCCCTGAGGGTGAGTTCCCGAGTCAGGATGCTCGGGTAGCTAGCATACCTTGCTATCAGGTAGTAGGCCTCACTAGGCCTCCCTGAGGGTGAGTTTCTGAGTCAGGGTGCTCGGGTAGCTAGCATAGCTTGCTATCAGGTAGTAGGCCTCACTAGGCCTCCCTGAGAAAACAAGTTTCCGTTTTCCAGCTACTTTGACAGTTGGCTTCAGCTGCTATCAGGTAGTAGGCCTCACCAGGCCTCCCTTAAGGCTAGTTTCTAAGTTTGGATTCTTGGGCAATTAGCATGTACTGCTATCAGATAATGGGCCTCACTAGGCCTACCCTAAGGGGGTTGGGTTCTAAGTTCGGGAACTGTTAACTGGCATAACGCTGACAGCTAGTGGGGACCTGCTATCAGTAATCTGGCCTTTAGCCGGCAGCATCTAAGGATGGTCTTACTCTAGCGCGACTAGTGTCGCTTCTGCTACCTCCCCAAGTGAGGGAATTCAGCCTACACCCTGGGTTACCTACCATGCAGCCTTTTGAGCTCCCCTCTCTTTGAGGGTCGTCTGTGAGCCCGAAGCTGCCGGGGTCTGATCAGATGGTCGTAGGCCCCTCGCGAGGCCTCCCGATTAGATCAGCTTATAGGCCAATCTGTCCTCCTGAGTGTTTCTATAAAGATAAGAGCTCAGTAGATCCTAGGATCGAGCAGATTAACTCCCCTCGCTAGCAAGGGTTGAAAGCGCTATGCTGAGTATTGCTCACCAGGATGCCCATCTCTGAGATCCGGTCTGAGGAGGACACTGCCAGTGCGCAGTACCTTGGGCTGGTTGCCTCTCCAGGAGGTAAGTGTCCAGAGGCTCTGTTCTCAAACAGACAAGGATGGCCCGGCCGAAGTGTCCCACGGAAGCTGCACCAGGCCAGGCCTCACTGGTGGCATTAGTGGCTGGCTGGAGCGCCTTAGGGCCCCCTAGCCACATTCCCTTAAAGGAGTCCCTTCTGTTGAATTGGTTGGATCCAGGCCTTTGGACTTGGGTAGGATCCATGGGTAGGACTTCTCTAGTGTTCGAAGTTCTTACTCAGGCTTATAGCTTGGGCTATGACCGTAGGGAATGCTGTCACTGACAGCCTTGCGTGACCAGAGGGGGAGCGGTTCAGGCATTTCACTGGAATTTGCTTGTCCTGACAGTTGTCACTGCCAGTAGGCATGCACTCCCCTCGGCATGGCGGCATGGGTATATCGTTCCCCGTTGCACCTTTCTGACGCAGTGCGAGTTGCCTTTCGAAAGGGAACGTCTCAGGTTACGTATGTAACCTCTGTTCCCTGAGAACAGGGAACGAGACGCTGCATCTCATTGCCATGCCTCGGGGCCTGCCTGCTAAACAGTCCCTTCAGACGAAAAGCGGTGTCATGTTTGTAAGGCGCCCTTATATACTTCCTGGTCGCACCTTGATGACATCATAGGCTGTCGCCGGTCAATAGAATTGCCGTGATTCGATAGTAGTTCAGACACCTGTCACGCTGGAGGCGTTCCCCGTAGCGTCTTTCTGACGCAGCGTCTCGTTCCCTGTTCTCAGGGAACAGAGGTTACATACGTAACCTGAGACGTTTACTTTAATATACATTGTTATGTGAATGTGTATGTGTCTATATGTAGACACATGTATGATTATTCCACGGTTTTGTTGTGATATTGCACGTGCTAAGAAAGTTACGATTAACAGACGTACAAAAATGCAGGCAAGCTCTGCATTTAAGAGCACTTCCTAGTGGTCATTGGTTAAATTTCATTCTATACTACTCAATTTATAATTAAGGTGTTGTTTTATTTACTGTGATATATATTTGCAAGCATTGTATTTATTTAATTTATTTAATTTAAAGTTTATTTAATTTATTCATTGTTATTCTTTTTTACACCTTCAAAGTACCTTCCTATGTTTGGCTTGAATAGCTAAAACCTGCATACACAACATGTTTTGCTTTCACCAGTTAGTTTGAGGAGGCTGAACATAAACAGCTCAAAAAACAACATGCTGTACATGTTATCAACCAAATGGAAAGAGCACATACACTGTAGAGGCTGACATTTTTTCGAGAATCCCGCAGGTCACAGGAATCCCGAGGGAATCCCACGTGATGGGAAACAAAATCACTATTAATCACATCATTGGGATGGGAGAGGAAAACATTTCAGCGAGAGTGGGCTGCGGGACCGGGAATTGTAATAACACTATGATACCAACTATATTCACAAATACCGTATTTCCTCAAATAAAAGCCTGTAGTCAATTAAACGCCGGGCCTCTGATAGTGGCCGGGGGAGTGGCCAGCACGAACAAATAAAGGCCGGTCTCAAATTAAGGCCGGGGGAAAATTATTTCCTTTCATTTCATGTGCATTCAAGTTCAGCGTAATGTACAGTAGGGTAATGCCGAAGGAGCGAAACCATCATGACCATCGCCCCCCGCTGGGAGTCTTGCGAGTGCGACGCACAATCCTGGTCTCTTCTATACTTAACCTAAACACTTTGCAGGGATTGCTCTGTAAATTAAATAGAGAATATAACTGATGCATATCTGCTATGTTAAATACTGTAGTCTATGAGACATATGACGTGTGTAAGTCTGTGAAAGCTACACAGATGATCTGGACAATCTCTTAGCCTCTTGTCTTTTTTACACATCTTACTCTGCATTTAACTTAAACTATTTTATTTTGTACAAGAAAACAGCATAGGCTTCAAAATAAATTATGTTATTGAAATATTGTAACGTGGTCATTTGAACTACTCGAACGAACATTTAAAAAACAATATACAAAATCTAAATTGAATAGCTCCATAACGGATTGAGAAAAGTGTGTGCATTAGTTGGGTTAGAAAAATAACGAAATTATAGTTTTTTTTTAAGTAGAAAATAATATTTATGTAAAGAGATATATATTAAAATAAAAAGTGCTTAAAGGAACACAACTCTTCACGT
Organism: Romanogobio albipinnatus; assembly: GCA_023566225.1. NCBI lineage: Eukaryota > Metazoa > Chordata > Actinopteri > Cypriniformes > Gobionidae > Romanogobio > Romanogobio albipinnatus. Next base: position 33,324,446 of record CM042243.1, on the reverse strand, counting down.
GGAATATAGAAAGCACATAAGTTGGGTTAGTAAAATAACGAAATTATAGAGTTTATATTGAGTCTATAAAACACGAAAGAACAACAAATATATCACAAAAGTACATTTTGTTTTGAATAAATTGTATCTTAATTTTAATCTATGTTTTATCAACCAAATTGCCCGGATTTAATAAATAACAAGCAAATAGCCTATAACAGACAATGACATTTGTCATTGGCAGCGCCGGCTTAAATGAACTACTAGAAAAGGAAAAAAACTTTAGTCAGGGACAGCCCTTACTATTTATTTCAGATAGGCCTATATTTGATCCAGCATGTCACAAAGGGAGTTCTGGGTTGAGCGCACGGTGCTGAGCGAAATGAGCTTCAGAAATGAGCGGATCTCCAGAAAGATGCTTGATCTCCACTGGAGGAAATATTACCGCTCTTTCAACGCACACCGCAACAGTCACAATATGACCTCATGTATATTTTAAAAACACAATTCAACTTATAAATAATACTTTTTACTGGGCCACTTAAAATGTTTATTACAAATCAATTATTAAATTCTAAAAATGAATTAAAAAAAAAAAATTGCATTGCATTTGCAATCCTTTGAAACCACCCCACTTCTTGCGCCCCTGATGATATCTGTCCTCTGGAACGCTATCGCTTTTAATTTAAAACGGTTTATTTAAAACAATTATTTTTTCAAATGGATGGAATTCTAAATACAGGCCTGCCCCTAATAAAAGCCTGCTTCAAATAAAAGCCAGTGACCTTCTGCAGTTCAGGTAAATAAAGGCCCCGGCTTTTATTTAAGGAAATACGGTATACGTTTATAAATTAACTATGTTTTAATTTTGAACTCAATTCTAGTTGCCCTGACTCTTTATGCTCTCCTGTCCTGTCTCTCATCGTGTCACCCTCTTATACACACTCTCTTTGGAGGGCATTTTTGGCCTGTGAATCTCACAGATAACAGCATAACTGAGTGAGACATTTCACCTCAATTATGGGTTTTCTGCTAATGAGATAGGTCTTGCTTGATCAAATTAAACTACTTCAAAGCTGGTTTTCAGCATTATCTATGCCTAAAGTATTATTCTGAAGCAACACCTTGCACTGCCAAGTCGAGTTATTGGAGTCAAAGTAAAGAGTTGATACTACAGGGCCAATCTTATATCCACCATTACTCTCCCTTCATGCCCCATGGTGAGTGCTCTCAATATAGCCTCATTGGGGGGCCTAGCATGACACGAGAACTACTAGAGACTTGGGTGGACTAACATTCACTTCATCTAGCAAAACAGAACTAATTTGACCAGATGTTGAGAGCATGAACGATGCGTCACATCTACAGAATCTGCTCATCTCAGTGTCGACTGCTATATGAGGCTTTGTGCCCTAATGATGGGCAGGTTATTTGATTTTTGCGATTGTACATGCCCTGCTGTCAACAAGCCCCTTGACTCCTTTCGTTTGCTGCTCTGGTGAGCAGGGACACTTATCTGCGAGAAATGAAATCAAGGGTAATTGCATGTTCATGCCACAGAAAACGCAGAGTACCAGACAGCGGGAGACTCCTTCCTTTTGCCAAATTATCCTGCTAACAGTCTGCTTCTAACTTGCTCTGTTAAGCATCCTGTAGAAAAAGATTTTCCTTGCTCTGTGTGTACAATTTAGTATAAATCTTTTTCTCATTCAGTCTCTCCCCATCTTTCTTTTATCTGTAAGGGGCATTTTCTTTAAGGGGAGATGCAGTGCCTCCTCAAAAATATTTGGATGAGAAAATAATCAACAGTGCAGAAATAAATAAATAAATATATTATGAAATATGAGATGAAATCATGCATGAATCACTCATTTTTCTAAAGTGACACAGTCCAACAGTGACACTGTTTTGCTTGACTTTATGCTTTCATAAAAATCTGTAGGTGTGGGGGGAATTGCATTATATAAGTCACTGTGATTGGCTGTATCCTGTCAATATCCTGTCAATGTGATTTTAAAAAGGGTCATGAACAGGTTTTTAAAAAATTTTATAGTGTTGTTTGAGGTCAACTTATGGCGTTTGCGTGGTTTTTACATTCCAAAACATCATAATGAATACGTAATAGGCTATTTTCTACCCTGGTTTTGAGGCTCTCTCAAGACACGCTTGGTTTTGATGGGCGTGCCGATCTGAAGACTTGGAAGTAAACGCCCACGGCTAGGATTGGATAAGATTTGCATATTTAATGAGCTTCAGCTCCCCTCAGTACATGTGGGAATTGTTTTGAAAGCATGTGGCGAAAGCTCACAGGGCTCGCAAAATGTCTTTATCAGACAAACACAATGATTCATCTCTCATCCACCCGCGAATGTTATTTTTTTATTACTTGGCCGGCCCGATCGGTGAATAACCGCGACCCGCACACACACACACACACACACACACACACGTGCAAGAAAATAATGTTTTTTCACTATTTAACGTTTTGGTAGCCCGTCTGAAAAACACATTGGCCCGGGATGTTACGTTACAAGTCCGAGTCTGATCACGAATGAACCAATAACACCTCAAATAAAGGATTCTTCAGCCTTTGACAGTGTGCTAAGGTATCTTAAATTAGACACGTACACATAATCAATACGATCTGTAACAATGCAATACTATCACATATAAAAAACATGTTTTACTCACATAAGTGTGTTGCACCATTCCTGTCGGATCCAATATAGAAGGCACAGCATTGTGTTTTAATCTCAATATGTCTGCAAATCCAGTCTCGACCTGTATCTTGTTTACAAACGATTCTGCAGTGAAATGAAGCGAACAAATGCGCAATGTCTTACACACGTGAGCTGGAGCGCAATCCGTTTAGCTCCACGAGTCGGTGGGCGGGGCTACAGAAGCAGGTGTACATATTTATCTGTTGAGGGGGCGTTTCAGCATACGATGACGCCAAGGGGACATATTCTGAGATCGAGCGTTTTCTGGGCCTGGTGTCAATAAAAGCTTTTTTCTTTGACTTTCTTTGAAGTTTTACAGGATATTCGTATATCACAATGAACTTTTATATATCAAAGGCTCAAGGGAAAGTTGATTTCTCAATTCATCACCCCTTTAATGCCCACCATTTTCATAAAAAAAAAATAAAAAAAAAACACTGGCCGGAAACTGGCCTGAATGGGTCAAACTGGTAAACATGGATAGTTTAATTGCAAAGTAAACAACTCACTGTTCATCACCACTTTCACCCTAAATAGAAATAACCTTAATCTGTGAGTGAGCTTGTTATTTAGCAACCACTTGAATTTGATTACTAATGGTCCACAAAGGAGGTACTAATAAATAATAATAATAATAAAAGTATGAAAAACAGATAGTAATAACAAATTAATGATAGTAGAAAAATTCTTATTACTATAGTATTTATTTAAAAAATAAATAAAAAAGTTGTAAATGTATAAACTTTGAAGTGACTTTTAATTTAAAAAAAGTGTCAATATAAGCAGACAAAAAAACTGTAACATTAATAATAAAAAATGGTTTTCCACATGGCTTTAATCCATTGACATAGAAGGAAACTGGAACATGAATTTACATTGGACTAAAAACCAAAACCTTCCACAATACCATTTGAATTTCAGAAGTAATGTACACAAACAGACACTCAAACAATACCCCTGAAATATACAGAATATTCTCATTAAAAGTGATTATGACAAGAACCACAAAGTAACAAACAAACAAACAAATAAATAATTAAAACCTACAGAACAAACTTGTAATGTAAAGTTAATTTCTGATTCAACAACCTTGTGGACATCCCTGAAAGTTGTTTCTATTCAGTGTAAGGTAAAAACGCTGCATGTTTAATTCATTATGAGCTTTTCAAATCAGAGTTCATGAGCTTTTACATATTCCGAGCAGGCAGACCGCCTTGGTCCCACTCTTGCTCCACAGTTCACACCTTTTGTCTGCAAACCCTCACACTTCTATTTTAATGAAATGCTAATCCCAGGCAAGTTATTCCACTGTTTGGGTTGGAAATACTTTTATTTATGCAACATCCAAGTATGTTCTGTCTACAGAGATCAAGCCACACTCCAAGAGCTGCATTCATAACAAAAGATAAAGAGAATGAGAGAGAGTGAAAGAGAGAGAGAGAGAGAGAGAGAGAGAAAGAGAGAAAGGTGACCTCGTCGTGAGCTTCATTACACCTGCTGTGTTGCTGCCTTTTCATGTATAATCTAAAGCTTCCACTCAGTTTCACTGACTCATTTTCTATGTGGTTTCATTATTCGTTCAAAAGTTGTCAAAGAGGGACTCTGTGAATGCTGTGGTTCCATTACATGTAAAGGCGTCCTGAAATATGCAGCATTTTCTGCCTGAGAAATTTGCAGTAGCCTTGAGGTAAATAAATGCCTGGCATCAGCCTCAGGTTCATCTCAATTACAGAATAAACGAGGAGAGGATTATGTGATCTGAATTTATTGGAGTTTGTTCAAAGAACAATTACAAATCCCACAGAGAATCAAGGACATCTCTACGTCACTGCTGGGAAAATTGCTAATGCCTGGTTCAGACTACACGATTTTAGCCCGAATTTGGCACGATCCTTTTGACGTATGGTGTCGTAGGGATTCGTAAACGACAATGGACGTCGGGACGCAAGAATTGATCGTATCATCTCGTATAGTGTGTCATAGTATACGACAACCGAATCCGCGTCTGCGATAGTTCACGACGTCACAGCAGAAAGACTAGCATGTTGAATTTATTTTCACGTTCACCACGACGGGTTCCGTCACATGGGTGACGCTGACCAATCGGAGCACAGAATATATATTCTGACAGGATTCAAACATGGCGAAACGCAAGAGAGATGATGGTGCGGCTAGGTGGAGTTATGAAATAGAGGAAAGGTTCGTGGAGATGTGGCAACAGTACTCTTGCCTGTACGATGTTTCATCGAGGGACTAGAGAGAGAGGTGTGAGTGAGTCTGGGTGCGCGCGTGTGTGTGAGTCTGACTGTGAGGATGTGTTTGTGCGTGACTGTGTATATGTGTGTGAGTGTGAGAGATTAACATCAACAAAGATAAAATAAATGGTTTATAGGAGCAGTTCATTATTAGTTCATGTTAACAAATGTAAAGTGTTCCCAGATTTTTTTTACAAATACGTTGTAGTGGCAAGCTTTCACTCCTGGCTAATAACAAAATATTTAATATAAAAAGAACAATATTTTACCTCAAGTTCTCCTTAGAAGATTGACAGCCCATACTGCCCTCTTCGAGCAAGCCAGGAACGTGTCCATGGTCGGGTTTTCTTTCTTTTTTTGCGCTTTTCTAGACACAAGACAGCCAGTACAAAACACGCCGCAGACATTGTTTCGCCTTCTCGATGACATCACGCGCGTCGTTAAAGACAACAAGCGATCATTGGTCGCGAAGCAACGTGTAGTCTGACATGTTTCTTACTACAGGACACGACAAGATTTTAGGAGACAAAATCGTGTAATCTGACACAGTGACTATCGTAACAGACAAAAAAAATTGTGTAGTCTGAACCAGGCATAAGTAGCAGCACTACATTGAATGTCATTTTATTTGTTCTAAAGGCCAATTTATACTTCTGCGTCGAGTGCAAGCAGAGGGTACGGCGTACCCTACGCATAGACGCGTTGGATACGCCGTACCCTACGCCGTACCCTGACGCGCACCTCTCCAAAAATGTAACAACGCGTCAATTCTACGCGGACCGCAAGCGCTGTGATTGGTCTGCCAGAACCCTTCCCTCAGGTCAATAAATAAATACAAAATCTGCGATAGGAGTGTGTGTGTGTGTGTGTGTGTGTCCAGAAATTGGATGATAGTTCCTTACGTCTGCTATAACACAATATTTTGCAGTCCAGCGATTCTTTATGGTAGTAAATAAATACATAGATCCGCTGAGTATAGTTTATTTATTTTCTCATTAAAACCAAAGATGTTAATCAGTAATTGTATATCAAGAACAGGGACACATTAGGGTATATTTCGTGAATGAAGTCTCCGCAACAGCAATCGATTGCTCGAGCCACCGCTGTTGAAAACAGCGCCACGAGCTCCGCATGATTTCACAAACACATTCCAGCGCCAGATCGCCTTATTTAACTTTACTAATCAACTAGAGATGCTTAATTTGCTTTAGATACAACAACTCAAGCTGCAAGAAAAGCCGCTCTCTCACTGCTGCTGATACTCCGACATGAATGTACAGATTCTCCAATCTCCACACGAAGCTGCTTCTTCTTCGGCTGTTCTCTTGATTACACCAACATGCCCGAGGACACTGCCTACTAGCGTCTGCATGTGGAATTGCACATTGACGCAGACAACAGCGCAGAAGTATAAATGCTCACGACGGCGTCGGCTACGCGCGTAGCCTACGGCGTACACTACGGCGTACACTCGACGCAGAAGTATAAATTGGCCTTAAGTCTGATACTATCACTAAATCATTATCATCATTATATTAATTAATTCCAAAATCTTTATTGCAAAATAATAATAATAACAAAAATAATGTAGATTTTTCTTTAAGTTTTTTTTTAAAACTAAGATATCTTAAATAAAGAAAAAAATCGGCCAATTGGGTAAGGACAACCCGATCTCACGGTAATTCGTAAGTATTTTACGAGGTGGCTAATTCATACAAATTTGTACGGTTTGAATTCTACGAATTCATACGAATTTGTACAAAAAATTCACCAGGAAAGACCACCCTTAACCCTGCCCCTAAACTTACCTGTCTTGGGTCTAAACAAATTGTACAAATTCGTACAAAATAGTCACCTCATAATATACAAAAAAAGGTTCTATATGGCACCAAAAAAGGTTATTGGCTCGTAATCATAGGGGAACCTTTTTTAGTGCTATATAGCACCAATTTTGGTGCTTCAGTGTCTTCAGCTTCTTCAGAGGTTCTTCAGAGGTTCTTTGACTAAGGTGCTATATAGCACCTCTGAAGAACCGCTGAAGAACCACTGAAGCACCAAAATTGGTGCTATATAGCACTAAAAAAGGTTCCCCTGTGATTACGAGCCAAGAACCTTTTTTGGTGCCATATAGAACCTTTTTTTTTAGAGTGTACTTATGAATTGCTGTGAGATTGAGTTGGTAAGGAAACTTATTTCAATATATATTCTCTCTCTCTCTCTCTCTCTCTCTCTCTCTCTCTCTCTCTCTCTCCCTCTCCCGAAGCCCCTCCCTCCGAAATATGCTCTGATTCAGTGTGTCCAGTGTGTTCCACGATCGAGTTTCAGCTGCTCTGGCGTAAATATAAACGATGGCGTCAATTTTGCCGTACCAATTCAAGCCTAATTCAGACCCTGAGAATGTTTGCGAACAAGAGGATCATGCAAGAACCTTTGCAAGCATTAATTTTACAGGATGCTTCAACACTGTAATGTTAGCTAGCAGGCTAGTGGAGCAAAACAGCTTTGCCAGTTGTTTGCATCATGGCAACAACATAAAAGTTATAATAGAAAACACAACAACAAATAATAAAACATACAAGTTGTGATCCATAAACCACTGATTGTCATGAGTCCTGAAAAAGTGGGAACTGCTTCGTCTTTCAGTATAAACGTTTGCATGTATCCAGCATTGTACCTACTCCGTAAAATGGAAGCTCCGTAAAATGAGCAGCACACAGAAAAACATTTTAATCACTGTTTTCTAAGTTTGTCCACCTTAGGAAGGCCAAACAAAGAGGTTTTGGAACCAGGGTGGGGAAAAAAACAGCGTCTTTTCGACATAGCAACACGCTCGCCACTAAAGTAGGTCTTCTTCTTTGTCATCTTGAGTCTTCTCAACCAGGCCTCACCCCATTTTTTTTACATATTTCGTGGGCAGGGATTTTTTAAATTAAAGGTCCCGTTCTTCGTGATCCCATTGTTCAAACTTTAGTTAGTGTGTAATGTTGCTGTTAGAGCATAAATAATACCTGTAAAATTATAAAGCTCAAAGTTCAATGCCAAGCGAGATATTTTATTTAACAGAAGTTAACTTTCAAAGCCTACAGCGAACGGCCGGCTTGGACTACATCCTGGTACAGCCTGCTTTAATGACGTCAGTAGAACAGTAGAACAGACTAACCTCCGCCCACAAGAATATGCGAAAAAGGGGGCGTGGTCTTGTTGCTCTCCCACGTGGAGAAGAGGAAGTGTTGCGTGGAGAAGACGAGGAAGTGTTGCGTTTGATTGTGTTTGTTGCCATGTCGTCGAGGCGCCGTTATTTTCATCCCGGAGTCAAATCACCTTTGTTTGGCTTTCACAGGGACGCTGTACTTAGAGATCATTGAGCGCATACATCTCCCCGTTAAGAGGCGTGACCTTTCCGTGCAACGTGCGCTAAGCTGCTGTCGAATCACAACACAGGAACCGTGCAAGGTGCGCTAAGCTGCGGTCAAATCACAACACGGGAACTGCTGGCACAATCAGAACTCGTTACGTATTTCTGAAGGAGGGACTTCATAGAACAAGGAACTCATCAGCCCGTTTTTAGGACAGTGAAAACAGCGGTATACAGATAAGTAAATTGTGTGAAAAATACTGTTTTTTTACACGCGAAATATGAACACGTTATATTGCACACTGTAAACACAATCAAAGCTTCAAAAAACCACGAAAAACAGGACCTTTAATGCCATTGTGACTTCACAAGATCCAGTGTAACGGTCACAAGCTGGAGTGCCCTTGAGAGCCACCAGAGGGCACACCACACATAAGACTCTGATCACTCACAAACTACATTTCCCATAACTCACTGCCCGGACTCATCATCACTTATCACTGATCACATTCACCTGTACCTCATTCACTGATTGCATTCACCTGTGTCTCACCATCCTGTTAGTCTCTGTCTATTTATACCATGGTCATTCGTTCACTCACCGCGAAGTCTTGTTTAAGTTTACACTGCATTTCTGAGCATTCTCTTGGTTTTCTTGTTTTGGATTTCTTGCCCTGTTCCCTGGTTTACTCTCTTGCCTCTGGTCCCTGCCTGTTTTTGTTTGTTTGTTTGTTTTGACTGCCTGCCTGTGCATGACTCTTGCCTGTATTTTCGATTACGCCTCTGGATTGTTCTCAAATAAAGCTGCAATTGGATCCACCTTCGAGTCTCGGAGCAGTTCGTAACTGTAGTAAAGCTTGTTTGTACGGGAAGAAGGAGGCGGGAACCGGAGAACATTCAAAACGTTTAATACAAAATAAAGACAAAATAAAATGGCGGCGGCAGCCCCTCGCGGTCGACTGCCGCCTACATACAAACACAAACAAACACAAAATGAAAATAAAGGCTGCAGCCCCTCACGGACGACTGCAGCGGACACATAACAAAACGTAAATAAAACATAACACAAAATCCAGGCCTGGGGCCCGTTCTTCGTACCTCGCTAACTTAGTTAGCTGGATTTGATTGTTGACGATTTGGCATGATCTTGGATTGTTTGGTTCTTCGACGCTCATCCTGGACTTGCTGTCATAGCAACAGGTCCGTAAGCTTAAACCTGCTCGCGAGCAGGCTTATTTCATGTAAACAGGATTAGATTGCATCTTGAGGTGATACTTAAAATCTGTCCCAGCCACTGCTACTTTATTAGAGTTCATTACTGAACCAGGGGCAATAATAATAATTTTAAATAATAATAATATACAAATTTTAAATTGTATATGAGAATGTATATAATATTATAATGTTGTGTATAATACTATAGACACAGCCACTTGATTGAGCGATTTATTTGTGATGGAATAATTACTTTATAATTTTATTGGAGGTTTGCACACATGTTGTACAGTTCATCTGAGCCGTGCATTAATTTAAGTGATGATGGATATTATGGGAGTGGCTTGATGCAGCGCAGGAGATGCAGAGAATTTGATCTTGACCCTTAAGAAACTTTAATACTGTCACAAATCTGCTTCAAATTGAATTACAACATTGAAATAAAAATGTAAAGGGTGTACAAATACTGTATAAAATTGTGAATATAAATAATTGGTAATCATGTAAAAAAAAAAAAAAACATTTATCATTGATCTATTATAACTTTTATGTTGGTTTGGTCGTTTAGCTGTTTCCTTATAAAGGTCCAGATATTTGTGGGGTTTTTTTGTGTAATTTGCCAAGTTTTTTGCCAGGTGGCTTTTTTAATTATATGATGTCATTACGTTGCTGTCTTGACGCCAGCCAATCGCTGCATTGCTGATCATGGTTTCGAGTATCGATGCATCTGCCCTCTCCAGGGAAAACAAGAACGCGCAGTGATCTCAGATCATTTAATCCAGATATTTAAATCCAATCCGCAAATTCGTTTGAAGAACCAAATTAGCCAGACATCAGTTATCACGATTAAAAGATCTGGGATCTGTCAAATCATCTCAGATGTATTAAGCGAGGTACGAAGAACGGACCCCTGGTCCTCTCTCGTCCCTCACTGTCGTCGCTCCTCCTTTATACTCCCTCACTCCTCCGCGAGGGCCGAGATCGCTGCGGCTCGCAGCTGGCGCTCATCCTCTCTAATGAGCGCCGCCTCGTCCCGCCCTCACGGTCCCTCGACCTCGCTGCTCGCCACAGTAACATCCGGAGCCGCTTGTTGTTTCCTGTTAAAGAGAATATCTCCCTTTCGAGTGGACTTTGAGCTATGTAAACCTGCAGAACTTTTTTATGCTCAAACAGCAACATTACACAGTAACTAAAGTTGAAAAAGTGAAAAAGCATAATAGGACCCTTTTAATATCATATCAAATTTAGCTATTTAAGTAAATGTATCTTTTTTCTGATAAAAATACTGATGTTATGCATTTGTCTACAGTGTAGCTTGTAGCTAGCTAGTTTAATAATGTCTTTCAACTACAGTTGAAGCTTATAAATTATGAAGTACTATTTAACTATAGTTTAAAGGTCCTTGTTCTGCTCACACTGTGGAATATGATGTTTGTATTGTAGTATCACCTTCAGACAACATACATTCACTCTATATTTGGCAAATGGGATTCTGGGCTTCTTTCAAGGGCATTATGCATATAAACGAAATGTTAACATGTTCTTCATTTTCCTAAGAACACGGCATGAAGGTCAAGAAGGATGAAAAGAGGGGAAAAATTGCACTGTGATTTGTGACTGAACAGCTGTGACATTTATTCCTGGTCTTAACGGATCCTTCCTGAGGTGCTCCATTAGCTGTTCTTTAATCCCGATGAGAATGTCAAGGGCAATTGAAAACACAAGCCAGTTCTATCCCTTATTAATAGACGTATTTACTCTAAATTATTCCCTTATCATTGGTTGCGTAACCAAATTAATTAAAATACAAAAGAAGGATGAGGCATAATTTTTACTTTTGCAGACATTTTGCTGTTTTGGAAATGTGTTTTGGTAAATATGCTACCTGGATGAGGGCAACTTCCGCTCTGGCCACATTATGTGGCTATGTGTGCAAAATCCAATAAAATTACAGTTGCTTAAAAAATGGGCACCAAGCGCAAGTCTCAGAACTATCAGGAGTGACGTTATAAAGCTAATTTGAAATTAATGAATGAGGACTAGACTTTTTTCGTTTGGAATGATTTCCCATTTTAAAGTGAACAGGTATACTCAGCATGAAATTGTTACCAAAAATAAATCAATCCATTTTTCCTGCTAAAGCATGAACAAAATCTTCATACTATTCTACGGCGAGTCATGGAAATTGTTTGCTTTTATATTTTATATGGAGCTCATAAACGGAGATCATTCTGCCGGGGAAAGCCAGGGACATGACACGATATTAACAGCCCAGCATCTCTCTCTCCCTGCCTCTCCCGGGACACAAGTGTTAATCGGAGCCATCAGGTCCTTTCCTGCTGGATCAATGTCAGCACAAATTTCAGATTGCTTTCCTGATGCACGCCAACTTATCTGTGATTCAACTTTAATAGGTTATTGAACGGCACAAGCATTTAGGGAGCAGGGCCGTATTTCAAGTTATTGACAATCAAATACACACAACTTTCTCATTACCATACATTAGGACAAACAGAATTAATCTTTGGGAGCACTGTCAGGTGAAAGGACAACACTGTGATTGAAAGAGGTCACAACCTGGGCTGCAAGAAAATAAATTAATAATATCCAGTTGAGTTTTGTATGATAATGTTAAGATAATGTTTTTTAATGCTTTTGTTAACAACGTATTAACTGTAAATTGTTCTCACTTTAGATTAGGTTACGGAAAATGGGAAAATGTCATTAATTAAGTGCTTTAAACCAACCTTTATTAGACATTAATTGCATTAAATTAAAGGTGCAGTGTGTAATATTTATGAGTATCGATTGACCGAAATGCAATATAATATACATAACTATGTTTTCAGTGGTGTATATAGACGTTATAATGAATTATGTTTTTATTACCTTAGAATGACCCATCTCCATACACCACGGTTCCCCTTACAGTGAAGTCACCATTTTGCGCCGCCATGTTTCTACAGTAGCTCTAAACGGACAAACTTCTCTACAGAGAGCTAGATATGGAATCCCAAAGCTGCTAATATTAAAAATAAATAAATACATAAATAAATATACAAATAAATGTAAAAAAGCACAAATAAATAAATATACATAGAAAAGCAATATATATATATATATATATATATATATATATAATTATTTATACATTAATTTCATTATTTATGTGTATATATATATAAAAAAATCCACATTTATTTATTTATTCTTTTATTTATTTCTACATTTATTCATTTCAATTTTTTTTATTTACACATTTATTAAATTTTACATTTATTTATTTCTACATTTCTTTCTGCGTAGGGTAATGAGGAGGGCGTGGTTTACCTCAGACAGAGCAATCAAGCTCAGAGTAGGCAGACGAGAGCAAAGCGTTGAGGCCACAGTGATATATATATATATATATATATATATATATATATATATATATATATATATATATATATATATATATATATATATATATAAAAAAATCTGTGGCCGGATTCATGAAAATTGAATGTTCTTAAGATATATTTTCGTAAGAATATTCCTAAATGCAATTCTTGAAAAATTCTTAAGAAGTTCTCAAATATTTTCTTAAGAACATCTTTTTTTTTTTCTTAAGAAGAAAATGCCAGTTTGGTGTTAATTGATTGAAAGGCTGAAAACTGTCTGAATTAAAAAAGCTCAAAGCCCGTCTTTTTGCACTGCCTGTAGATTACCATAGTTATCATAAAAAGTGTGCAGACTATTTTCGTTGCAACTAGCTTGATGGGAGATAATCACTCAGCTTCGTGTTTTTATTTTATATTTTATTCTTAAGAATGTTTTGTGAACCTGGCCCCTGATTTGAAATGCGATTCCAATATCAGCAAGACCGAATCCAATGGTAGCTTCGCTTCCTGTCTCCTGAGATACCTTCATCTGATCGATTTTTGAAGGCAGCATAGATGTATCCTTCGCTGCCTTTGATCTCCCACAATCGTATGCTTTCCATTCGGTGACAGTTGAGCTAGAAAAAGAAAGATGGCGCCTGAAAGTTGCGGTTGCTGGTCAGTTTATGTGTAAATGTACGTCTTTGAGCAACGTTTTTCAATTAATTTCAAGTCATTTCTAGCGAGAAATTACTATGTAGTAATTAATTATTTGTTTAGTTCTCACAAAGGTTCGCACTATTTTGCTGTTGATCATAAAATGCTGCCTCAGAAGTCTGTTCGAAATCATTTTCTTGAAGTGCCTTTGCTCGTGAGGTGCCTTCTGCCTGTCTGCAGAGTCATTGCCTGATATGGCAGCGAGGCAACAAGTCAGCTGCCTAGGTTTTTGGATGTAGCCGCCATATTCACACACACGCAAGTATTCATACGGTATTCAAACGGTATGTCCAAAGATTTCGGCAGTGACTACAGCAAAGTCCAGAACATCACAATATATACCAGTCTCCAGTTCTGCACCACAACTCGACAGGGCGCTTATTTGGAGAGCGAGATGATACTACTCAATTTTTCATGCATTCGTTTTGAAAGCCGCGTCACATACGTGAGCATGCCTACATTGTTACCAAAGCAACGCATGTAGTTGGTTATGTCTGGACACACAAAATCTAATTTGATCACTTGATCAAAGTGTCTGCCTGAAAAGATCTGATTTGAGAAAAAAAATCAGATTTGCCTGCAGTTTGAACTAAGATATCTTTTTTACATTTTTTATATACTTTTATTCAGCAAGGATGCATTGAATTGGATTGGTAAAAAAAAAGACATTTACAATCTTACAGAAGATTAAAAAAAAATGCTGTTCTTTTAAACTTTATTCATCAAAGAAACCTAAAAATGTATCACAGTCCTGAAAAATATTAAGCGGCACAACAAAAAACTGTTTTCAACATAACATCGATTTCTGAAGGATCATGTGACACTGAGGACTGGAGTAAAGATTCAGCTTTTCATCACATGAATAAATTACATTTTGAATTAAAACAGTTATTTCAGTTATTGCCCAGCAACTTTGCTCAAAAAGTCCTGTGTCATCACCTTAAAAACCTTCTTTCAAAAAACACTGACCCTGAACTTTTAAATGGTAATGTATATTACATTAAAGTGAAAATGAGTAGTATTAAGCTAGACAAATTTGACATTTAAACATTTCCACTAGTGGTCTCAGAATTTTGGACCCCTATGTATATTGATCTTGGTGTCTAAAAAAGTCCAGCAGAGACTAGCTGAAAATCAAACACTGAAATGTGTTCCTTCTGTTGGTTACGAACGTGTCAAAAACACTGGGTGGCTGTTCAGTGGGTCCCAGCTGCTGCCAGAAGTTCTTATACTGCAAATGTCCAACATGGCCTTGAATCAAATTTCACATCAAAAGAAACAGACTTCACACACACACGCCGAACTGACGGTACTCTCTGAGCTGAGGGAGAATGTGGGAAACCTTTTTTACAAGAAGACTGAGCTACATACATCTACTGTCTGGGAGTAAAAATGTATTATAATAGGTAACCAAAAAAACCCTCTTCATTTTCTTTCTGTCCTTCTAACGCTGTTTAAATCGGGTCTATGCTAAAAGAAGAAATGGGACAGGGTAACCACAATTATGATTTACATATTCACATCAGGGCTGTGTTTTGGCTGGTTCTGTGACCACAAACAGCTTTAGCCTACAGTGTGTGTGCGACAGCTTACTGTAGTAAACAGCCTCAGCCATTAGTGCTCCAAAGGTGTCAAAAAAATTTCACTCAGTATGTCAGCGCCCTTATTATCAACACTGAAATCCTGCCGGCTGCAGCAAACTCGCCCAAATTTCTCCTGAAGGAGCTTTATACGACCAGTCAGTTTACTAACTGAAATCTTAACTTGCCCCATTGCAAACATGAACTTTATCTGCAAATATAAAAAAAATACAGTTTAAGAGTTAGCATACATACTTGGCTGGTTTATTCTGCTAAATTACAAAACAACTATGCTCCACAAGGTCATTGCCAATGCAGAGTCATGCATTTTTCATACAATGGGCCTTTAAAGAACACAGCTGAATAAATAGATGCTGCATCACATTTCACTCTGCGACATGATGCAAAGTAATTGTGTCCTTTCTAGTGGCTTCATTACAGTGTAATGTGTTCTTCAGGACACTTCATAACCGAAATGTACTTGGATGGGAAAATGAGGGGTGGCGAATCAAGCAGAGCTTGATGAATTAGATGACATTTCCATGCATCTGAAGGTCGAGTGGTTTGTCAACATCGATGAAACCTTGAGATGAATGACTGGCTGATGTACTGCGTACCCCACTGTGAACGTCATTGTTACGGCATTGTCTGCTGCGAGGAAAACACATAGAGATGTTTGCATATATATAGTCTATATAAAGTTTGTTGTATTGAAACTGTTGAGTAGAGCTACGCATTTAATCATTAAAAGCGATCTCAAACACCCACATGATTGTATATTTATAAATGACAATGACTCGTCTGTGTCCAAACCTTTGACAAAACCACACTAGAAGATTAAAATCTGTGTTCACTGAGCCAGAAAGAGCAGTTGTCATGTGTAGGTATTAACAGCTTCACAAACAGTCTTTTTTAATCACACAGTATCATTATTTTTGTTACAAGTATTCAAATTATCCCAGTACTAGGATAAAAGTTTATAAAATTTTGGGATGTCTGCCTTTACATACACAATCCTTAATCCGTAGGGTTTACATTTTACATTTACGCATTTGGCAGACGCTTTTATCCAAAGCGACTTACATTGCATTCAAGATACAAATTTTACATTTGGTCAGTTCTTGCTTTACCTGGCAATTGAACCCATGACCTTGGTGTTGCTAGCGCCACGCTCTACTGTTTGAGCTACAGGAAAGCATATTAATTAAGGTTTAATATGGAGGTGGCCCACCCTTTGCAGATATAACACCTTCAACTCTTCTAGGAAGGCTTTCCACAAGGTTTAGAGTGTGTTTATGGGAATTTTTGACCATTCTTCTAGAAACGCTTTTATGAGGTCAGGCGCTGATGTTGGACAAGAAGGCTGCTCTAATTCATCCCAAAGGTGTTCTGTCGGGTTGAGGTCAGGACCTGTTGGAACAGGAAGGG
Source organism: Romanogobio albipinnatus (assembly GCA_023566225.1). Lineage (NCBI taxonomy): Eukaryota > Metazoa > Chordata > Actinopteri > Cypriniformes > Gobionidae > Romanogobio > Romanogobio albipinnatus. The sequence continues at coordinate 33,307,838 of CM042243.1, read as the reverse complement.
GCCATCCCCAAACTGTTCCCACAAAGTTGGGAGCATGGAATAGTCCAAAATGTCTTGGTAAGCTGAAGCATTAAGAGTTCCTTTCACTGGAATTAAGGGGCCAAGCCCAACCCCTGAAAAACAACCCCAAACTTTACACTTGGCACAATAGAGTCAGGCAAGTACTGTTCTCCCGGCAACCGTCAAACCCAGACTCATCCATCGGATTGCCAGACAGAGAAGCATGATTCATCACTCCAGAGAACACATCTCCACTACTCTAGAGTCCAGTAGCGACGTGCTTTACATCACTGCATCCAAGGCTTTGCATTGCACTCGGTGATGTAAGGCTTGGATGCAGCTGCTCGGCCATGGAAACCCATTCCATGAAGCTCTTTAAGCATTGTTCTTGAGCTAATCTGAAGGCCATATAAACTTTGGAGGTCTGTAGCTATTGACTCTGCAGAAAGTTGGTGACTTCTGCGCATTGTGCGCCTCAGCATGCGCTCTGTGATTTTATGTGGCCTACCACTTCATGGCTGAGTTGCTGTTGTTCCCAATTGCATCTACTTTGTTATAATACCACTAACAGTTGACCATGGAATATTTAGTAGTGAGGAAATTTCACAAATGGATTTATGCACAGGTGGCAACCTATCACGGTACCATGCTTGAATTCACTGAGCTCCTGAAAGTGACCCATTCTTTCACAAATGTTTGTAGAAGCAGTCTGCATGCCTAGGTGCTTGATTTTATACACCTGTAGCAATGGATGTGATTAGAACACCTGAATTCAATGATTTGGAGGGGTGTCCCAATACTTTTGGCAATATAGGTCCTGTCCCAAATGGCACCCTAGACCCTCACAGTCTTCCTCTGAGTCAACACTTTCACGTCGCTTTGACTGCCGGGAAGAAGTCCGCTGCGTAACCCGCACCAGTGCGGGCTCGGCAGAAGTGCGCATCGAGGGTGCATATCGACATCAAAGGGGGCGCTCGCGAGCACCCTTCTGAAACCTAAAATGACAAATGGGACACCCTGCGGTCTCGTGGACTTAACAGACACGCTCACGCAGTGGCCATTGTAAGTCCACAAGACCGAACGTGCACATGAAGTGTGCCATTTGGGACAGGGCCTATGTGTATAAACACTGATGACTATGGTAGTGATCAAAATAGAGTATATCACTTTTTGAAAGTAACAGCATGGCTCTTCAAATGATGATTGCATCGATTACATTGTTACACCAGTAACACTTGGCAACAAGTGACTGTTAAAAATTATGTCATTAAATCATTCATTCAAGAGATTTGTTCAAAAATGCTGATTCATCCAGTAATGAAACAAGTGAAGTATGTATGAGTGAGTCATAGAATTATTAATTCAAAAAATAAAAAAATAAATAACATTTTTAAATAGACTGCAGCGTTTAACATTTTGTCAGAACCTGGTTTGTTCAGAATCGTATGAGAAGCGAGATCTCTATTTGAAATGTGATTCTCTATTTATTCAGAATAGTGCAGCTCTATGTTGAGGAAATAACCATTTTGTGTGCGTTAACGTGTGCCTAGGGCCTTTATAGATAGTTAGTTGTCCAAAGTGGCTCATTCTAAGCTCCTCATTAAAACTCGTTTGTTGCCAGATAATTAGAGTCACACAGGACCATTTTTAGTATCATTTACCACACACAATGCAGCTTATTAGTTCTAACAAATAAACATGCTGAATAAAATTACTAGAGAGTTACTGAGATTATTTCCGGCGAGCTGGATGCAGCTAAATTTTCAATACCCACACTAAACATGCTTGCATTTACAAGCTAAGGGCCCTGAAAAATTTCCATAAGCCCCATCAGATAAAAACTGTTCTACCAATGGAGCAATAAAAGTCCATAAAGAAGGAAGTGAATGAAAATTAGCTAGAGGTATTTTTGTTAATCCATAAAGCAATTCACAATTCACTGCTGCTCATAGAAAAACAAAAAAAACTGAACAAAATGACACTCCCCTCTGGAAGCTTGTATTCAAGAGCCTACAGCTCTGCTATCTGTGCTGGAGAGAGGGAGGATGAAGAGGTGCGGCGTTCTGCGCCTGTCTCCTGAGGGAAGGATTAAAGCAAAGGGGTTTGTTGCTCAAAACAGAGACAAACATATTCACTGTTTGTTTCACTAAGATTTAGATTCATTGTATACAAGCTCACTATGGGGAGAATTTTGATGAACAGTTGATAGTGTGTACACAGTTTTATAGCAGTTTGTTTATTTTATTTATTCACATTATATTGAAGACGGCCATCTCGCAACAACAGCAGTTATCAATCAGTATTAATTTCAGAAGAAACCTGACAACTGATTTACTCTAAGCTAAGAAGAAGTGTGAGAGGACTTTATTCATAAACTAAATCAATCAAGCAAGCAAGCAATCAAAACAAACAAATACATAAGTGCAAATTCTGAATTACTGTTGTCATTGCAATCCAATGAGAATTACATGCTGATGCTAAATTTGCTATTTGTATTAGACCTGTTTGCACACGGAGTTCCGGGTATCAACACACATTTTATGAAACAGTACACTCTGCTCCGTAATGTGTGCAAGTGTACAAAACAAACCCCAAAGATCAGCAAAAGGCAGTGCCAAGTGTGTGACATCCGACATAATTCAGAGCACAGGGTAATCGTCCGACCAAGCAGACATGCCAGCCCTTCATGCTCTGCTAGACCGCAGACCAGAATACACTGAGTGACATTTATGTTCTTTTATTTTCCACTTTAATGTTGCCTTACCCTCTCCACAGTGACATTTCCATGCACTAAACAGAACAAAGATTTTCACTTGTGCGATTCATTTGATATTTAAGCATATGCTGCCTTTTCACACAGTAATTAAACCGTGGCAGCAAAGACAGAGGAGAAACACGCATCCATTAACCAGACCAGCCCCGTTCGCGAGGCCTGATTAATTTTTAACATGTATTTGTAGCTGGTTTAAGGATTTTAGTCTTGTGGAGATTAAAACTCCTTCCTGACTAAATGTGAATCTTGCTTGACTGACAACAAAATGATCAGTTGATTTTAGTCAATATGGCAGCATTTTTGGAAGAAAATTGTCTTTATTTTAGAGTTCAGTTCTCGCTATTAACTAGTTGGTTATTTGCATGCATATTACTAGTACATTGGCTGTTTATTAGTACTTATAAAGCATATATTAATGCCTTATTCTACATCCCTTAATCCTATATGCCCAATACCTAAACTTAAACGCTACAAAAACATATTAATAAGCAGAAAATAGTGAAATAGTTAATAGTGAATGTGTTCCCCATATAAAGTGTTACCGAAAATATGTGATGTGTAAGAAACTTTAAAGTTTTGAGAACACTTTACAATAACATCAATTTTTTAGTTAAGGCATTAGGTGTCATACAATAAAAATGAAGAATACTTTTACTGCATTAATCAATCGTGATATTTTTAAATGTTAAAATGTACATACACCATTTGAAAGTTTGGGATCTGTAAGAGTTTTGTAATGTTTAACGTAAAATCTTTTTAAGGATACATTTATTTAATAAAAAAATACAATAAAAACAGTAAGATTGTGAAAAATAATTACAATTTAAAATGAAGGTTTTCAATTTGATATATATACATAAATATACAGTCATGGCCAGAATTAATGGCACCACTGCTAAATATGATCAAAGATGGCTGTAAAAATAAATCTGCATTGTTTATCCTTTTGATCTTTCATTAAAAAAAATCACAAAATTCTAAGCTTTCATTGAAGTAAAAGAATTGAAAGTGCGGGGAAACTCACATTAAAAACACGTTGGCCATAATTATTGGCACCCTTTTATTAAATACTTTTTGCAACCTCCTTTTGCCAAGATAAAAGCTCTAAAACTTCTCCTATATTGTCCGATGAGTTTGGAGAACACCTGACAAGAGTTCAGAGACCATTCCTCCATACAGAATCTCTCCAGATCCTTCAGATTCCCAGATCCATGTTGGTGCTTCTTCTCTTCAGTTCACCCCGCTCATTTTCTCTAGGGTTCAGGTCAGGGGACTGGGACATCCATGGCAGAAGCTTCATTTTTTTCTCAGTGATACATTTTTGTGTTGATTTTTATGTTTGTTTTGGATCATTGTCCTGATGGAAGATCCAACCACGGACCATTATAAGATTTCTAGCAGAGGCCGTCAGGTTTCGATTTTTTATCTGCTGGTATTTACTAGAATCCATGATGCCAAGATCCAGGACCTCCAGCAATAAAATAGGCATAAAATTTCACAGATCCAGCAGTATATTTAACCATGGGCATGGGGTACTTTTTATCCTTGTTCGCACCAAAAAGCTTTTTTTGCCAATAATTCTGGCCATTTATTAAAATCACAAAATGTGATTTATTCCTGTGATGGCAAAGCTGAATTTTCATCACGATTACTCCAGTCATTTAAGTTCATGTGCAAGTAAAGGCAGGCGTCCCAAAACTCTTGGCAATATAATGTATTTTGAAAACATTTGGGCTGCTTACTATTTTTGGGAAAACCGGGATTTTCAGGATTCTTAGATGAACAGAAAGTGCAAAAGAACAGCACAAGATCAGCCTGCGCCATTCGTAATCGAATTTTGCATTTAATTAAAATAGAAATATTTTGTAACATTATACAGTAAATGTCTTTACTGTCACATGATCAATATAATGCATCCTTGCTGAATAGTAGTAACAATTAATTAAAACCAAATACACTAAATTTGTGAAATCATTTAATTATTTAAAGGATGCTGACATCTAGACTTTAAGAGAGGCTGAAATGAAAGACTGGGGGCTGAACTTCTCGTAAATGTGGCCCAGCAACAGCTATGATTTGTGGCGACGTATTTGATGTGTAGCTCGGAAACTGGACGCAGAATATCATCGTGCACCCCGATTAAAATCCAGTCAGATACTAAAGACAGACGACCGCTGTGCTCCTCTTCAGGGCTTATCACTTTCTTATTGCCTCTAAGCCACGGGGAAGAGGAAGTTCTGAATGAAAAATAAGCTCAAACAGAATTTCTTGCGGCATGTGTAAACAGCGTGCCAAAGAGTATATCCATCTTGCTGCATTAGAAAAGCGCACTGCATTAGCTTATTTTATTGGCACGCATGCATTTAGCTATATGCAGAAGTGCAAATGTATCCATACGGATGGGTTTCTCCTCATTATCAAACACAGCAGACTTCCCGCCAAAACCAGAAGAACAAGATAATTAGTCATGCCGGGCTAGGGCCTGGGAAGCAATCTGACAGAGGAATATATTGATTTAGGAGGGAGGGTGAAGCAAACAGCTAAAGTTAGGGGTTACTATCAATCTTCTCCTCCAAGTCTATCAGTATATGATGAAGCACGTATGCGTGCTCGCTCACATACACTCGTTCCAACAGCTCGCCGGACAGCTTGTCAGAAAGAGACAAATGTAAGTGGGAACTAATGTCTCTGTGGACTCTGGATGGAGTTTACAGCCTCCAAACATTAGGGCCCTGCTTTATTCGCCAAGTTTAAAGCTATCCCTTGAGCTGTAGACTTTTTGGATGTAGTCGGCTGGCTAAATCGGAGGATGATGAGAGGAATGGTAACACGAAAAAGCCCTCTGAGTAAAACACCGCCTCTGCATTCATAATACAGCGATCAGTCTCAGGTGTGGGTTGTCTTATGGAATGCTGCAGCTGATGTGTTTAGCCTAAAGAGCGCTGATCTATTTGCCGGGGATTCAAATAGCCCCACTGTGATTGGTTGTGTGTGTATGTGTGTCGCCCCGTCTGCCCTTGTCTCCTTCACACAACCATAAACACTCACAATAGTCCCCACGTCCCCTAAAAGTAGGAATGCCTTGAGGATAAGCATGTTTACAGCTATGCCTCTCACATGCAATTGCGTCTCTGGCGTGCTGAAGGAGAGATAAACTGTTATGCGGGCAGCTGAAGGCTTAGGCTTTGAGTGGAGGATTTTTATGTATCGGTAGTTCAGCGGTTCAATAATCTGTGGAGACCTGCGACAGCGGAACTGGGCGGCTAATTGACGGGCTGTTTGGACAGAGCTGCGGGAACGCGGTCACTTTCACGCTCCCTCAGTCCTGTGTTTCTGTCAGGAAGACGGAAGAAGGAGTGGGGGGAATACGGAGAAGAGCCAGACGTTGAGCCCGCAGGGGGACCTGATGTCACTCACACAGCACAGAGCTCTCGGGCAGCTCTCGGAGAGAAAGACATCCTACCTCAGGAGCGAAGAGTGCCAGTTCCTCACTAACACAATGGGAAACACCTGTTACTGCCAAAAGCCTTCACATGTCTCGTACCTCAAGCAGACATGACACCGCTCTATCTCCAGAACTTTTGGCTGCTTCTGCAGCTACCATATTGTGCATCACTTTTGTACAACAACTGAACTGAATTTTTTTTGTTGACATTTTAGTGAATCACAGATGAAAAGAAAATTGTGGGATAAGGAGGATACCATGTGAGCTTGATTAGAAACAACGTTCCTCACACGAGAACCATGGCTCAATATGTCTAGAGCAAGGAGGTTTATAATTCTTGAAAAAGCTATTTGTTAATATGCTCAGTTGGCATACGGTTGCATAGAAGTATCCATGCAAAGAGTCCCATAACCTTCAAGAAAAGAAAAAAAAATCACACTTTTCAAGAGCCCTCTAAAAATATGTACTTTAATAAAATATTTGTAAATATTTTTTCCCCCATAATACATTATAACATTAAAATGTTTTGGGTCAGTAAGATTTTAATAGCACTTCATTTTATAGTCCTGCTCTGCATGTACATGACTTCATATAGTAACTACAATAATTTTGTAATACTAAACCTAACCTGAACCCATGTAGTTACTTTATATTACTCAGTACATTCTTAGGTAAGTACACTGCAAGTAGACATTAGCGCATACTGTACAATAAAGTGCAACCAAGTGCAACATTTTTTAAAGAAATTAATACTTTTATTCAGCATTATACAGTAAAGACTTTCAAACGCTGCAATTTAGAGCTTTCTATTTATCAGATACTGAAGAAATGTATTACAGTTTCAAAAAAAAAAAAAAAATTAAGCAGCACTGTTTTCAAAATTTCAAAATTGTCTGACCAGTGTGTTACCACTGTTGGTGTATGTTGCCATTGATCAGGGTTTGTTTTCACCTCACTGACCATGTTCAATCAGCATTTGTTGGTGTCTGCTGGGGCAGTGTGTACATGAATTTCATAAAATTCTAAATCCAACTGTCTGTGTGTTGTGAATTGGCAATTGGAGAATTTAGCTGAACATTCAGCTTTGCCATCACAGGAATAAAGTACTTTTTAAAACATATTAAAATAAACATATTAAATAAACATATTTAATGTGTTTATACGTTTATAATATGTTTATATTAATAAATAAACATATTTAATATAAACATAAATAAACATATTAAATAATAAACATTAAAATAAAATGAAATAACTGTGAATGGATAAATATGCTTTTTGCTTCCAGATGGTGGAAGCTAGTAATGACCAGCTAAATCTTGAACCCTTGGTCTGGAGCATATGTGCTAACAACTAGGTCACAGTTATGACCACAGGAGAGAAAGATGACTGAAGCAGCAATGCTGCAAAATGTACAAGAGAAGACACCTGACATTTGAAAACTCTGAAGTTACTTGTTTTATTAAAGACATGTCACCATACCCCAGGAGCCATTTGCTCACATATTCAGCTCTAGTAAATCTATTAAAGCATGTGCTTCTCAACACTCCTGTTCCAAACTGACCTGACAAATGCTAACAGTGGCTCTATAATAATATCTGTCCTCACCCTGGGTTTTGGATCAATCTAGGTCAGTGTCACTCGGTTATCCCTAGAAATATATGCACAAGGGATCTGTCCTTGCTTAAAACAAAATCGGAAAATGCATCTGCAAACAGAGCAAGCGGAAAAGCAAACACACAGTGGAGCAGGCTAAAAAAACCAAATACCTCTACGTACGTGCTGGACTGAGCTAAACACTCACAATCCCCTTTACCATCACAAGCTGCCAGTTAGGTGGAAAGGAAAATTGAAGCACAGCTATTTATATTCAATTATACCTAAACATCTTATTATGATATCTATTGTGAGCAATTATCATGAGTCAATAACAGCTGATTGTTTTAATTAAACCCCATGTCGAGGGGAACAGAAGGAAAATAATGCTGCAAATCACACACGCACAAACAAACAAACAAACACACACACACACACACACACACACACACACACACATTCTATCACGGTGAGGACTTTCCAATGACTTCTATTGTTTTTACACCGAATTAATGTTTTTCTATCCCCTAACCCTAACTCTCACAGAAACCTTTTTGCATTTTTATCATTTTTTTAAGACATTATTTAGTATATTAAGCCAATGTATGCCCATGTTGGAACATTTGGCTCCAACTGTGTAGTCAACATGATGTAGACTCCTTGAAATAGGGCTGCATGATTTTGCTCAAATATTATAATTGCAATTTTTAATCACGATTGTGGTCATTTGAGAAATAGTTATTTTTACATTTAGTCAGTTATTGCACTTTCACATAATCACGAATCAAGAGAATGTCAACTCATTCACAGGGTTTATTTGACCTCATCTAGTTTCGTGATTAATAATTGTTAATTTATAGTATTTATCATATAACACAATCTCTACATTAAAACCAGTAAAACCTTAAGAGGCTTTTCTGAAAAGCTTAAACAGTCAATATTAATTCCAATCATTTCATTGTAGCTCAGAGCTTGCGCAAGTACATTTATTCAGCAACCACAATCAGAAACAACATTCATGTATGGATTTATTACAGTTTGTCACTGAGAACGTTTACTAAGTCACAGATTTAGTAACAGCAAACAGCACTAGTGGCCTTGTGAAGGACCAGACTGGCTGTATTACACTCTCATTTGAACAGAATATCTCAGTGGAGATTCCTTATGTTTGTCTGTGGTTTCAGAATATCAGCATTTTTTGCAGTGCAGAAAGAGTGTGCATTGTTGCCAGGTTGTGTAGATTAAGTACATCTATTATTTATTTGGAATACCTATTTAAGAGAAAAGCTCTATGAAATCTGGCGACCTCAAGCATGAAAGCTTGTGTAGGCTTGTCACTAATGCAAGTTATCAGAAATGTCAATAGAAAAAAAAATCTAGATAAATAACCAGAGGGCCAGTCTCGCAGATGATTGCTTAAAGGGTTAGTTCAATGACAATAATGTCATTAATTCTTCACCCTCGTGTTGTTCCAATTTCGTAAGACTTTTGTTCATCTTCGGAACACAAATGAAGATATTTTTAATGAAATCTGAGAGCTTTCTGTCCCTCCATTGGCTATGCAACTACCACATTCAAGCCCCAGAAAAGTAATAAAGACATCATAAAAGTAATCCATGTGACTCCAGTGGTTTAACCTCAATTTTATGGAGTGACACGAGTGGTTTGTTTGCGCAAAAACTTTATTTATATAGCACTCGCGTCGCTTCAAAAATTGAGGTTAAACCACTGGAGTCACATGGGTTACTTTTATGATGTCTTTATTACCTTTCTGGGGCTTGAATGTGGTAGTTGCGTAGGCTGTCAATGGAGGGACAGAAAGCTCTCAGATTTCATTAAAAATATCTTCATTTGTGTTATGAAGATGAACAAATGTCTTATGGGTTTGGAACGGCATGAGGGTGAGTAATTAATAACATTTTTGGGTGAACTAATGGTTATAATACGATTAATATGATGAAATATGATTAGGACCCCTTTGACAATGTCTTTAATTCAAATACCTATTCATTTTAAATAAATACAGACTTTGTGAACATTCTAGACTGACGTGCTGTTTGTACAATTTTAAAAGTGTTATGCATGTCAACTGCAATAAGCTTTCTAGGAAGAGGAAATTCTTGTATCCAAAAGAGAGACAAAATGCTACATTAAATTGAATGCAGTTACATAATTCATTTACCTCTATGGGCAAAATGGAAATGCTATTTTTATTAACATCAGCATAAATCAAAGACAATAAATTAAACATTTGTGCTTGGCAACAAATGAATATGAATATACACATTCAATTAGAACATTTCTCTTAGATTCTTTGCCCTTTTATTTGATTATGAAACAGTCTGACGATCCACAATGCAGACATTCAAAAGTACCTCTGTTCTTTTGATATAATGATTATTGTTTGAAAGAGCTCTAGGACAGGGGGCGTGGGAATGACAAATGAACAGCTCATATTATGAGTGCAATTGCTGAGACCAAGTTGTGAGGCTAAATGCCAGGGATGTGATTGATCGAAAATATACCGTTTTCCCTGCTGATGCAGTCATTAAATAAACGCAGCATCTGGAATCGGCTAGACACGAGCACGCCGTGTGCTCTTTTCCTCAGGCTAGCGATCCGCCCGCACCCAGAGGCCAGCGAGCTCAGCTAAGGTCATCTCTCACACTTCATGCTAAAAATATCAGTCGTCTGCTGTTAATACAAAGCTTCCAGGATAGTCGCAGTGATCCCGTTTACTCTTACATCTGCAATCTTGTCACAGGAAAGGCTAAAGAGACGCTTCTCAAAATTGCTCCTTGTTTTTCTGCCTGGGTTGCGCAGCCCGTGGGATGGAGGAAGTGTCTCGTCATGCGTGGAGACAGCAAGATGCCTGTAACTAATCTAGCTGACAGCCTCTCAGACACAGATCACAGGGCTGGGAGAGAACGGTGGAGCAGGGAACTTTCCAAGCAGATTCATTTATAAAGAAGTCCTTCTGAGGCTGGCGAGAGCCCCGCCTGACATGGGATAGCCCATCCCATCTTCAGAAAGAACTACTTCTTAATATAATTTTTTAAAAAATCTGTCCTCATTTATTAATCCTCATGTTGTTCCAAACCTGTATGAAACACAAATGGAGAAATTATGAAGAATGCACTGTCGATTTTTTTTTCATGCAGTTACAATGTTTGAGAATTGTGGTAAAGATGACGCAAAAGCACCATTAAATGTATTAACTAGGTTCAGCAAAAAAAATTCCAGGCAAAATCCAGTCGTTTTAATATGAATCCACATGACAGCGAAATTAACCATGCAGACTTCAGATTGTGTTCAGGTTTGGTCAAGATGATTCACCACACTGACCAACAGAAAGCTATTCAATATGCAAGTCATTTCTATTTGAGCTGTGACACTATTGACAGGAGACAATGGACCTCTGCAAAATTTCGCTAATGTGACCACACCTTCAGTCTTTTTGTAAAAATACATAACTTTCTATAAGGAATTTAAGGTAATATTCAGTCATAAGGCTTTCCTCCAAAAGCTGTTAACCACTGCCAATGGAACAGTGAGTCAGAAGAATCAAATCTGACCAGGGGTGCGTTTCCCAAAAGCATCATTAGCCGACTATGGTCGCAAGTTCCGTCGTTATCAACATAGTTCAACCAGTCGGTGTTTCCCGAAACCATAGTTTCGACGGACATTCGCAAACAGCATCGCAAACTTGTGTGGTTGCAAAGACAGCTCTCGACCTGTGGTTAGAAGAATAGTTTTTTGTTTGCATGACATGTGGACTTAATAAATCCTTATCTTGAGCAAAATAAGCAAGCTGACGTTTAGTACAATCTATATATTTTATTTAGAACACATACAAATGTAATGTATGTCTTTTCGTTTGTCAAGGGATTTAAAGCACCTTTTTTTAAGAGTGCGCATGTGCGGACGTAAAAATAAAGCAAAATAACTGAGAAAAATAAGAATTAGTCCTCAGGTGCCATGTCCATAATTTATAGCAAAAAATCTAGCGTAAATTCGATCTCCAAATAATTAATTAAAAGCAGTTATTACTTCACCACCTGCATGACGTCATTAACCAACGTGATTGAACGATTCGGGAAACATTCGTGACTAGCTAGTTGATTTCTTCAATGATGCAGCACACTACAGTGAGTTACGTCGTTGTACGAGAAACGCACCCCAGGTTGGTGATTCATTCATTGGTGAATGAATCACCAACCTGATTCAATAAAAAACAAAAGGCCATTCAAAAGAATATTATGTTCAGACATTGTTACTTCTCTAATTATCTCCTCAGAACATGTCAAAGAGGCAAAGGGAAAATGATTTTAATTCAATAACGACTTAAATTTTGGTCTGTTCATTCATCTCACAAAGCTATTATGTGGTTCCAGAAGACTCTATATAATGCTTAAGTCATACAGACTATTTTTATGATACTTTTGCATTCTCTTTGAAATTTGAAAGCTTAATTTCCAATTCAATGGTATTGGACTGAAATACATTTTTCAGAATTTCGCCAACTGGGCTCCACAGGGAAAATAAAGTCAGGTTTGGAACAACAGGAGGGTGAGAAAAATTATGCAGATATGCAGATAACTAATGCAGATAACTGGTGCCACTTGAATTCTTCAGCAAATAGCAAGCACAAACAACAGTGAGGACAACACTTCACATTTACCCGTCACATGTTTTTCTCTTCTCAGCTTTGCTTTTATCTTTCTGCAGAACTGTGGCATTTTCCCTGTCGTGGCCAACGGGGTGAGAGACTATACAGAAGAGGTGAAAGAAAGTAGCAGTGGAAGAGAGAAACCGAGAGAGTCTTGAGCTGTCACATCTAATTTCTTGTATCATAAATGGTACTTAGGATCAAACATATGTATCTACCTGAGAGAGAAACCTTGAATAGAAGAGAAGACTAAAGCTCTATGACACATCAAAGGGTCACTCCATGTTATTACCGGGATAAGATGGAGAACGTATCCATCTCTGGAAGGTAAGGCTGTCCAACACATCCTATTAAGACTTGACACATTTTCTTTGCCATTACCAAAGCAATATTCATTCATCCATCACTACACATAACTTTAACAAATATGGCATGATGGACACATATAAGACCTTCCAGAGTGGTCTTGAGAGGCTTATGGAATTAGTTTTATTCGTTTTAACCAATTTGGCTAATGCAAAAATCATGTATGATTTCAGACTCTAAATATTTAATTCCTACAGTGACAGGATTGAAATACAACACTGAGGAAACTTCACTCTTGGCATAGGCGGCATGAAAAGTGAGCAAGAGTTTTTACAAAGCAATATAGTTGCCATGTGCTCTGCTCTTTCAGCAGCTGACACTGGTGGAAGTTTTAAACATCAGAAAAGTAAATATACAAATGCACCCTGTTCTTCTCCCTTGAGGAGAACAGCTGAATCCCCCGCTGTTGTTGGTACATTATAAGGAATCATGAGTACAGAGAAACAGGACCACTCCTGTGAACACAATGAGGGTAGCGAGCCCGGTCTGTGCCCTATTTACAAAGACTATGTCTAAATGAATAGTCACTACAGGGGAAACCAGAGAAGACAGCATATCAATCCACCTCACAGCTGACCCAAAATGTTTTCTCTTGTAAAGATAAATTTAATTTGTTTGCAACACCTGCTGATTCCTGTTTCAACTGAGAACAGAACATTCGGTCCTTAAGTGCAAATAAACTCACTATTCCTGCATATTGATGGAAATATGGACCTTTATTGCTCTTTACACCTCCATTATGTTCTTGATTCTAACTGTCCCAAAGCGGGTTTTGCCATTTCCTTTTCCTCTAAAGTTAACTTTCTAAAGCAAAAGTGCAACTTTGAAAACCACTATGAAAAACTTTCCTCAAGCTTACCACTGTAAAGTCTTCGGCCGAGCAGTTCTGCCCGCTGAAGTTGCAGCTCTTCAGCATCTCTTCCAGCTGGTGACCTGTCCGGTTGAAGATGTCCTGCATGTCTGGCGCCGGATACTCCAAATCGGTGGGCTTGTGGCCGTCCTTGTTTTTGGGAGGCAAGCCGGTCAGGTTGGCCAGGTGGTAGATGTCGGCGTCGGTAAGAGCGGAAAAGCGGAAACGGTTGATGTTGCAGATGGTCACAGCAGGGAACACCATCTCCGGGGTGGCCTCCTCGTTCAGCGATGTGACGTGAGGATGCTCCAGGTAGGAGATGGCACACTTTGCCGCCTGGTACAGAAAGAGAGCCAGGGACACCAGAAACGCAAGAGCCCAGAGGGTCTGTCTGACGCCCAGTCGGCCCGACACAAAGATGTGGTTAATCCCATGGAGCGAGGAGGCATTGGCAAAGCCGGCCAGGTCCTTGGCTGGGGGGCTGCAGCTCTCCTCGATCAGGCTCTCTTTGTCCCCATCCTGGTTGCCTTTCTGCTTCTCATCCTCCTCTGCAAATTTGATTTTGCAAACAAATTCGATCGGCATGTGGGCAGCCAGGTCTGCGTTTGGGATGCTTGGATAACAGCTTGGAGTCACAGTTTCCACTAACTCTCGTTGCTCTAGCGAACAAGATCTCAACTCCAGAAAGAAAAGAAGGGAAAAAAAGGCATGCAGAGCGAGAGCGAGGGCGGCCGTTACTGTCGCGTGCAGTGGAGTGAACTGCCTCTGTCTCTCAGTTCCAGCTCTCCAGTGCTGATGCTCGTGGTGCTGTGCTCAGACTGCTCATCTGAGCACTTGTTCAGCACGCTTACGAGTCCTGCTTACCAGCTGTGATACACCTAGGAAAACAAACAACAATAAAAAACATACACCAAACCTCTTCTTTGCTTTATAGACACAGATGAAAATGCAGCATTTTGGCTCAAGCTCAAAGAGGCTGGGGGGGCTTCTTAATAATTCATGAGGAAGCAACACTGTGATTATTTCCTCTTCACCGGCACAAGCAGCGGCAACTCAAACACCCCCCACGCTCTCAGTCCTCTCGCGTTCTCTCTCCGTCTCCCGCTTTCTCTCTCTCTCACACACACACAAGTGCGTACGTATACACTCGCATCCCCCTCTTGCTCTTTCTCTCACTTAATCCACTTGTTTGAGACGCTTCGCGAAAGGCTGCTTCGCTGAACATCCCGGACAAGATGAGAACGTCAAGAGGGTCAGTGGATTTTAATGTCAGACCCCCACCCATCCACCCACACCTTAGTCCCAGAAGACATTCTAATTACGACAATAATGAGGCATGAGGAGTGAGCGTAAACAGCAAGAGAAAAAATCTAAGAAAAAAGCACAGAAAAGGGGAAAAAGAGATAGAAAGGATATTGATTGTGCAGAAGCATCAGTCAAAGATTAAGGAAAGCAGTACAACGGTCCTTTCTTATCAGGAATTAATGGTAGCATCACCGGGCTCCGGCACGAATTTAAATTAGTGCCTGTCTTCCAATCTAGGATCGGATGACACAGAAGATGCAGAAATAACGTATTGATCTTGACCCTACTTTCACACTTTTTAGCTTCTTTCATAGACGAGCACTCTCATGCTGTTAATAGCCTTTTGCTATTGCCAAACAAAATTATGTAAAATGCATCTCCCTAATGCATAGTTTTCTTCTATAAATGCAATTAGCTTTACAGGTCACATCTCTGTGGAATGAAACATTTGGAGAAAAGTGTGTTTTAAGGCTAATCGAAAGGCTTTATAAATGCAGAACCAATTTATAAAAAAATTTAAAAACTTTTTTATTTCTCTAACTTATTACTGATTACTATTAAGTGTGTACAACAGGATATATGGAGGAAGTGTGTATATATATATATATATATATACAGCTCTGGAAAAATTAAGAGACCACTTAACATTGGGAAATCAATGTGTAGCATTAGGTAACATTGGGAAATCACTTTCGCCGTATCCGGTCGGCAAAACTCCGAACACATCTTCCTTTTTCAGGAATGACTTCAGTGCTGTTCTTTGTTCTTTTCTCAAAGAAAAGCTTTGTCTTCCAGACTCTCGGCCAAAGCCGTTTCGAAAGACCGCTGTTCGCCAGCTTCTTTGTTTACAAGTAGCACGCAAAACTGCCACAACTCTACCACCATTATGTTAGGCCCGCCCACCGACTCTATACACGATGTGATTGGCCTGACTAGAGTTTGGTTTTTCCAGCTCGTGAGCCAACGGAGAGTTGCTAGACACCCTGGCTGCAAATTATATTTGCTGCCACTAAGGTGCATCTAGATTTCTAGGCTAGATAGACACCTCAGCAACTGGTTTATTAGGCTGTTGTCACTTTAAGATATGCTGCTGCAGTACATGAAGCGGATTTGACGAGCTTGTAACGCGCATCTCTTTAAAGGGTCAGTTTACCCAAAAATTTAAATAATGTTATTTATTATTCACCCTAATGCCGTTCCACACCCGTAAGACTTTCGTTAATCTTCGGAATGCAAATTAAGATATTTTTGTTGAAATCCGATGGCTCAGTGAGGCCTGCATAGCCAGCAATGATATTTCCTCTCTCAAGATCCATTAATGTACTAAAAACATTTAAATCAGTTCATGTGAGTACAGTGGTTAAATTTTAATATTATAAAGCCACAAGAATATTTTTGGTGCGCCAAAAAAACTAAATAACGACTTTCAAAACACTGCTTCATGAAGCTTCGGAGCGTTATGGATCACTGAATCGACTCAGCGGTTCAGAGCGCCAAAGTCACGTGATTTCAGCAGTTTGGCAGTTTGACACGTGATCCGAATCATGATTCAACACGCTGATTCATAACGCTTCGAAGGTTCATCAAGCAGTGTTTTTTCAACAAAAATTTCTACATTTGTGTTCCGAAGATGAACGGAGGTCTAACGGGTGTGGAACGGCATGAGGGTGAGTAATAAATTACATTATTTTCATTTTTGGTTAATTTAACCATTAAGTTAATTTAAACGCTATTTAACTAATTTAAGACTGCTCCTATGAGAATACTCTCAAAATGGGAATTTTGGCATAATTTTGTGTGTAATTCAAGCGAGAAAGAGAACTCGATTCTGGTGCACGTCTTTCTGTGTGTTGTGTGTCAGGACATTGAAAAGACAGCGCATTCTCTTTTGTCCTGACCCACTTGAATGGTTCAAAAGCATTTGCATGAATAAGAGAGCGATCATATAATGTAATACTAGCCAAAGTATGACCGCTTTAGAAAAAAAATATTTTATTTGATTCAACATAGAATTTATTACACATAAACTTTTAGGCTTCAACAGCTTTTGTTTTGGGGTGAACTACACTAGCAGTCAAAAGTTTAGAATCATTAACCCTTTAGGCGCCAGATGTTTTTTCCTAAAACATTCGATTTTGACATCTTAATTTCAAAAGGCTATATCTTAAAAGTGATAAAAGATAGAGACTTTCTGTAAATTAGAGAAATATTAAGGATGACCCAAAGTTTATGTAGGGATTACATTTTCCCATCTAATTTGCATATTATTACGTCATATGGTGGTGGCCATCGTGGATTATAGAATTTTCATGAAAAGTCACGTTTAAATGATAAAATGCAGCACTTCTTTGCCCCCAAAATGTCCCTCATACCTTCTGTATGCTATATTGCACAATACTGAATGCTCATGTAAATAGTAAACAAACTGTGTCAATCATTACTAATAAATGGTAGAAACAAACCAAATATGTTGCAGTTGGCCTTTTGCTGTAGAGATTTTCCATTTACTACATACAGTAGGCACTCTGATTCCATGTGTGGGGCACATGTATATTATTCATATGACACACAAACACAAGTAGACAAGACCTGTTTAGTTCAAAAGCTCACTCGCCACGGCAAGGCAAAGATCATGAGTGAGATGACGAGAGACAGACGAGAGACCGATGACGAGAGACAGACTCGCGCGCCCGCTGAGTATGCACAGTTCGGACTACTGTCAATGTCATTGCGACTCCCCACCCTGCCTCCACGTTGCCCCCTAACTGTTCTATGAATACTTCTAACATACCCAGTGGCATTAGACAAAGTTTCCACCACAATACTGTCGCCGCGAATCCCGCGATTGCAGAGACGCACACGGTCAGAAGACAAAGCTTCATGGCTGGAGCGGTAAAAATCTCCCGTCTCGTTCCCCACAACACACCTGCTAACTTCACGATGAACACTCCGACCCCGGGAAACATTGTTTCCACCACTGACATTGGGCAAATGACCATCTACATTGGGCAAAGGATTCACCGTTTGTGCTTGGTGTAGGGCTATACTTTGACTTTCAGAATCATCGTCATATTCTGAAGGCAGATATTCCCCTTCAGAATCAGGGTCCGCGAATAGAAGACCCAATACTTCATTGCGGGTAAGCTCTATTGATGCCATTAGAAAATAATAATAATCTAATGCAAATACTCGCTGACATTGACAATATTGCTCTGATAAAATGGCTCACTCGCACACTAGCTCCGCGTTTGTTCGCACTGATTCAATGCGTTCTTGCTCAAAGATTTTGTATAAAAACATGTTTTTTTGAGTCGGGATGAAGTATGACATGTCTGCCATCTAGTGGAGGGGAGGTCGAACGAAATTTGACACCCTATTTGACAAAATCGGCCGTTCTCTTTCATAAGTTCACTCAATGCTGCGTCACTTTATGACGTAATGGGAACGCCCTCTGGGTGTGCCGATTGTCTGAAGCCCTTATAGAACCACGCCAATTCATTGGCTGATGGCGCGGGCGCCGCCCCAACGCTCTTACGTCGCCACCTTATACTGGCGCGCGCGCCATCTGCTCCACAGATTTCTCTGCCTTCATGAATCAGCCATTTCATGCCCTTCGGTTTTGGTTTTTCTGGCCCAAATATCTTAATATAATCAAATATATTTCGTTCAACTTTTATCACCAGCACTTCAGCGACTGCGGATAGTGGAACTGTGGTTCAGGGGTTTTCTAAATGTAAATTTTGCGATAACCTCGAGGCTCGTGTTTTTTGAGAGAGAGTCATCCGTTTATCCCCGTCACGCTCCCGAAGCCACGCAGGCCTCTCTTGGATCCGTTACCTGGGGTTCGGATATAGAGCTCGAGGATGTGGAGTGCGAGCAGACAGGCCTCGCCCTTTCTCCCCCGAGCATGTGCGCTGGACTCTGCCCGTCGAATTTTCACACGACTACCTGTGTCCCAGCCCGGAGGCACGCAAGGCCATTTCCTTCGGACTGGATGATGTCGTGTTCACCGCAGCGTCCGACTCTGAGGATTTCGGGCCTGCCTTTAATGACAACGCTCTCCCGCCTAGCGGCCAGGAAGCGCAACCTTCAGCGGCATACGTGGAGCTCGTCGACTGGCTTTCGCGCGCTATGGAGAAGCTCGCTATCGAGTGGCCGGACGAACCCCGCGAAGCACAATCCTCTCGGCTTGACGAGAGGTTTCCGAGTGGCCCTAATTCCAGGCCAGCGCGGAGGAAGCTGACATTCTTCAGTGATCTGCACAGCGAGATATCCAGATCCTGGAAGCAGCCTTTCTCAGCCCGCTTGACTAATGCGGCAGCTGCTGACTTCACCAGAACATCGTTGGTTCTGTGGAGCAGGGCTATTCCGCCATTCCTGCGGTTGAGGATACACTGGCCACTCATCTCGCTTCATCTTCAGCTCCCTCATGGAAATCCCGCCCCCTTCTTCCCACTAAGTACAAGCTGGTCAGGCTGGCATGGCCCTTCATACCATGGCCATCCTCCAAGCCTATCAGGCGGACGTGCAAAAGGAGATGGATGAGGGCGACGGTTTGACACCGAAAGCAGTTAAGGAGCTGCGCAAAGCCACGGATTTGGCTTTACAAGCCATGAAGCACACAGCTCGCGCCATAGGACGTTCAATGGTGGGCTGGACGCTCCGGTTTCACAGTCTGGTTTATTTGGGGAGTCGGTCAACACGGTGGTTGAGAAGTCGCTGGTTCTCGGAGATGGTTCTCCTTCTGGATTCTCCCCCAGGGGAGATCCCGATCAGAGAGGACCTATTGTTCCAGCTTCAGGGCAGGATTTGGCATCCTCACCCGGAAATTTGGAAGTTGTGGGTATGGCCCATCAAGGGTCATTAGCTCTAAACACTGGTCTTCCTGCTGATGTTCAGGAGACCATTGAGAGTGCGAGAGCTCCTTCCACTAGGAGGCTCTACTCCTCCAAATGGAGGGTCTTTGAGTCATGGTGCTCGTCCCATGCGGTGGATCCAGTTAACTGCCTGGTGGGACCAGTACTGGAGTTCCTGCAAGAAAAGTTTGCAGCTGGAGCAGCAGCCTTAGAGTTTGGTTATTTGGTTAGAGGCCAGGTTATGTGCCCAAGGTTTTGTCCACTTTGTTTCGTTCTCAGGTTGTCACCCTTCACTCTTTTCACCCTCCTCCTTTCGACTCGGAGGAGGACGAGAAGCTTCATTTGCTCTGTCCTGTCCGAGCATTGAGGTGTTATGTAGACCGGTCTGACGGTTGGAGGAAATCTAACCCACTCTTGGTGTGCTTCGGTGCTGGCCACCATGGGCTTGCCGCGTCGAAGCAGAGGATTTCCCATTGGGTGACGGAGGCTATCTCACTGGCATATGAGGTGCGTGGTATACCTTCACCTCTTAGCATTAAGGCACACTCTACCAGAAGTGTGGCTTCCTCTCAAGTGCTTTTTAGAGGGGCTCTTCTGGAGGATATTTGTGTAGCGGCAGGTTGGTCCTCCCCGCACACTTTTGTGAGGTTCTATAGTTTGGATCTCGACATGGCTCCGGGTTCGCATGTTCTATCTGCTTAATCCGGCCATGCAGGTTATCAGGTTATCTTTGAGCCAAATATGGCAGCGCTTTAGCTTGGCGTGTGTGGTATATCGTTCCCATTACGTCATAAAGTGACGCAGCATCGAGTGAACCTATGAAAGAGAACGTCTCAGGTTACTTGTGTAACCTATGTTCTCTGAGTTGGGAACGAGACGCTGCGTCCACTGCCAAGCTCCTCGCGCTGCTGACAGGCCTTCCTTTTCGGCAGAGAAATCTGAGGAGCAGATGGCGCGCGCACCAGTATAAGGTGGCGATGTAAGAGCGCCGGGGCGGCGCCCGCACCATCAGCCAATGAATTGGCGTGATTCTATAAGGGATTCAGACAATCGGCATACCCAGAGGACGTTCCCTTTATGTCATAAAGTGACGCAGCGTCTCGTTCCCTACTCAGAGAACATAGGTTACACAAGTAACCTGAGACGTTTTATTCAGTGCCGCATCTTGTCGAGTAAACTCGACCGTGGCGCCTAGAGGGTTAAGATGTTTTAATGCTTTTAAAGAAGTCTCTTCTGCTCAGCAAGGCTGCATTTATGTTATTAAAAATACAAAAAAAGCTGTAATATTGTGAAATATTATTAAAATGTAAAATAACGATAAAATGAATATATTTTAAAATGTCATTTATTCCTGTGATGCAAAGCTGAATTTTCAGCATCATTACTCCAGTCTCCATTGTCACATGATCCTTCAGAAATTATTCTAATATGATGATTTGCTGCTCAAGAAACATTTAAAAAAAAAAAAATATGATTCTTTGATGAATAGAAAGTTACAAAAGAACAGTATTTAACTGAAATAGAATATTTTTATATTATTTATAAAAAATATTTTTTTGGGGGGGGGAAGAACTTAAAGAAAGCTTTATATTTCAGATAAATGCTGTTCTTTCTATTAATTAAATAATGTGTATAATATTCTGTCAAATTGTTCATTTTAGCGTGTTTTACCCCCCATAAATATTTCCTGCTGGTGGTGTAATGTTGTGGGGGATATTTTCTTGGCACACTTTGTGCCCCTTAGTACCAGTTGAGCATCCCCCTGAGTTGTTGCTGACCATGTCCATCCGTTTATGACCACAATGTACCCATCTTCTGATGGCTACATCCAGCAGGACAAAGCACAATATCACAAAGTTCACATCATCTCAAATTGGTTCTTTGAACATGACAATGAGTTTACTATATTCAAATAGTCTCCACAGTCACCAGATCTCAATCCAGAGCACTTTTGGGATGTGGTGAAATGGGAGATTCGCATCGTGGATGTGCAGCCAACGGATCAGCAGGAACTGCTGGATGCTATCGTCAATATGGACCAAAATCTCTGAGGAATGTTTCCCACAACTTGTTGAATTTATCTCACAAACAATTAAGGCAGTTCTGAAGGCAAAAGTGTTGATTTTTAAATAAATTATTTGAAATATGCAGTCTGAACAAGACTTGTTTCTACTGGATTTCTTTGCTTTTTTAATTTTTGGTTGCAACAATAAATTAACATCGGCAATTAGAACTCAGTCTGACCAATTATGTATAATGTGATCAATTATTAGATGTTGTCCATTTCAAATACGAACTGGAGCCCAATAAGATCACATAGATATTTAAAGGGATAGTTCTCTCAAATATTGATTATTTTCATTATTTACTCACCCTCATGTCATTTCAAAACTGTTTGACCTTTTTTCTTGTGCAACCCACAAAAACAATATTTTGACCAATGTCTTTTTTTTTAACCATACATTGGAAGTCAAAGGTCACAAAAGCATTCTTCAAAAGATATTGGGCTTCACAAATGTAAGAAAGTCATACAGGTTTGGAACGACATGGGGATAAGTAAACTATCCCTTTAAGTCTTATCTACAATTAAGGATACATCCCTTGATATAATCTGTGAGTAAATTATAATGTATTATATCGTTGTATAATAAGTTTACCTATATTTTCAATATTGTTCACTGTAAATGCAGATATCCTATATTTACAGTATAGGCAATGGCACCCCTTTCTGTGAAAACTTGTATCCATAAATAAACAAAGCTTACCTCACCTTACATTTACACCTGGGTGTGATTGTGAAGGAGCACCGTTACTACTCTGACAAATGCAAATGTGCTTTTCTAATTGTGAAATTAAATTACTCAGGGTCATCAGTTAATTAAAAGGGACTTTATTGGGACAACAATGACAAATATATGGGACAACAAAGCATTTTCCTCTACTGTGTCCTACATCCCAAATACATAGGGTGAATTCAGGGTGATTGGGACACTTTTTCCAAGTAATCTCAATGGCAAAAAGTGTCCCAATCAACCTGAAATCACCCTATATAATGCATGCTGATCATGTGCATGAGGAAATGTGTATTTTCCTCTTAACACCAGTCGCTAAGCAAAGCAGATTACTCTAAAGCAGAAGAATGCTGATTTTATGTTAAGTTTCTCTTCAGTCTTGTGTTTTTCAGTTTTCATGCCAGGTCAAGTTTTTTTAGAAGTGTTGGTGGGACCTTTTATTTTTAGCTCCAGTAATATCGACAAAATTTCTTCTAAAAAAAATGACTCATCACTGATAAAGTTTCTATGTTTAAAAAAAAAAAGAGTTTATGATATTCTAACATTCCACTTCAAAGGATGCCCCTGATAAACATACAGAGAGGCCTGGGTTAAGCCCTGAATATCAAACTGGCACTACAATCACCCCTGCCTCTGGCTTTTGACACATATAACATTGTTGTTGTTGTTTAATTATTATTATTTAATGTGTACTTATCTATGCAACAGTCTTTGTACAACAGTCACTTGATGGTGAGCCTCTAGAGATTACTGGAGCCTCTGGGCTTCTCTTTCCCCCTGAGAGGCAGTGCTGTCCAAAGTTATTCAAACATTGTTTATGCATCTATCAGCCTTGTAATTCTCCAGTCAGTCAAACATAGAACGTTCATTCAGTCAAACTCTCCGCATATAGCTCATAACCTAACAGGTTTTCATGTTAAACCAAGAATGTGTTGTCTTTAAAAAGTATTTCCCAGAGGATACTGTTTTCAGTTATATGTTGAAATCAAAATGGGGCTTCATCATGTTGTTCTGATGGATGCACTGTGGGGGAAGGAAGGGCAGGGGGAGGAATGAATCCTAACCTTATTCCAGTGATATGAGACAGCAACATGCTCGGAGGACACATCTGTCATATGGCATAGGAAATCTCCTAAACCGAGTAATACTGCCTTTGGTGCAAAACATGGACATGAGTCTGATGTGCCAGTGAGAACGGTTCACTTCACAGAAAAATTTCCAGTTATCTATTTTTACAACTCTGCAAAATGTACTGTACAGTATTGTATCAGCTGAATTCTACCTATATGGTTTAAACTAAAACCGACATCTGCTGGAATTAACCACTGACCAAGAACAGTTCCAATTAATTGTATTAGTATACAGTGAATATAGCCAAATGCAGTTGTGCATGCCACTTACTTTATAGATATTTGTTACTGTTATTATGGCAAAAGTTTCTTGAGCATTTCTATTCTGCACCAGCATCCCAAGGTGAGATATTATCAGGTGCAGTAAGTTTGGAACGGTGTGAGTGAGAGAAAATTCTAGTGTGAGGGATATTCATTCAGAAAGTGTCAGGAATACCTCTTGAATACCACTTCTTTCACTGCTTCCAAGGACATTATCTTGGATAGCACATTTCCACTATAGATTTGTCTGCAATGATGTTATAGAGGAGAGAATGTAAGACCCCCCCCCCCCCCCTCCCACCCCACTTTAGTTAACAGTGTTAACTAAAACAAAACTGTAAAAATAAAATACACTTTTGTTCATTGAAATCAAGATGAAATAAAATAAAATATACATTTTAGATGAAAAACTTAAACTTCAAAATTAGAAATGCTGCCTAAAATTACTAAAAACAAAATCAAATAAAGCTAATAAAAATGACAAAATCACATAAAATTACTAAAACTAAAATGTGCAATAAAAAGTATTTATATTAAATACTATAATTGTACATAAATAATACTAAAATTATACAGAAGTGGAATCTCTGATGGTATTAATACAATATTTACCATATTCTTTGAGAGGCCGACCTTTTGTCTACAGCCCTGGTGAAATGCTAAATGAATTAACGAATGAACAACTGCATAAATCGAGCAATGAACAAACCAATGATAGATGAAATTCTAATTCAGACTGACAATCATGTCACACAGTCACTCAAAAATAATATTTGAGACTGTCTAGAAAGGGCAGTGCAAGATAAAAAACAGCCTTAGCCAAACAGGTTTATTTTCTGCCTCCACCAAAAATACAAATAAATAACCAGTTCTGGTACACTCCAGTCATTAAGTTGAAGACATGAAATGTATTTTTGGATATGTTTGGATTAGGGGTTCCATGAGGTTTCAGCACAGAAAAGCAGAGCAAAGGGAGAAGAAGAGCCAGCTATGGTTTCACATTTTGTTGACTATAAGTAACGTTGCACCTACATGTCTACTAACTCTAATTAGAGTGTTAGTAGACTGGAAGGGTTAGGGTTAGAATAAGTTAACATGTAGTTGCAAAGTTACTTATAGTCAGTAGAATGTCTGTTTGAGGAGAATCACAATAAAGAGTTATTAAGCAGACAGTCTACTAATACTCTAATTCTAGAGTTAGTTGACATGTAGTTGCAAAGTTACTTATAGTAAACAGAATGTTCAAAAGGGACCATCAAAATAAAGTGTTACCTTTTCCACAAAAGTGGTGACGGTTCTTGGACCAGAGCTAGTGCTTGGTTGGATCCAACCATGAATGTCTTAGTGGAGCTGATTTTTCCAGCCTGCAGAACTACCTTTTATGTGGTAAACACACAGAAGACAGGATCAGTGAAAAGGGGACAGAAGATCATTGCAGTCTTTGTGTAGCAGTAACTAAATCTAATGATCATTTTATGTGCAAGCAGACAGACCTTTCTGTGAAAACTTCAAAACTGCATTTTCATTTTATGTTCAGATGTCGTTGTGTCTTCCCACTACTTTTGATGTACTAAAGCGGATGTGGGAGATTTGAGAGCACTGTTCTGGTGCTGTAACCTTGCATGATCTTTTGAGGTTTCAATGCATAATAAGAGCTTTCATTGATAGGCTGAGCCCGTTTTCACATCAAGTATGTGGAAACTGACTTTGCACCATGTGTAAATGCATTGCCCTGAAGAGCAGAGAGAGTTTCAGTAGACTGACAAAAGGACCCACTCTGCGAACTTCAGAGGAAGGGTCAAGGTTTTTTTTTTTTTTTTTCTGGGACCCTTCTGACCCTAAGAATAATGTTTTATTGACGTGTACAGAAACCACTCATTATATCAAAATGTGATTAGTGTTTCATGTCCAGCAGATGGTCCAGAACAACTTAATTTGGTTCTTTCACGCTTTCTGGCTCGTTTGATTTGTGATGGCTGGGAGGTGAAAGGTCATCAAATGGGAAAAAGCTTGGAGTGGCCCTTGAAATATAGCCAAGCATTATATCATTATCTCCCTGGCAGTCATGTAAAGAGGAGTACAGCGGTAATGGCAGTCCTAAAGGAAACAGCCTTTACATGCGTGTCTAGTGGTTGTCCTGTCAGGAAGGGTATTCAAAATTCTTGAATACACATTTTACGTTGTTGCAAGATTTATTACCATTACTCCAGCTCATAGTATGTCCATGATGACAATACCACAAATACCACTATTAAAAAACCTCTCTGTTGAAAAGTAGCAGTTATTACTTTCAGTTTTTGAACAGCTCTCTGGAACATCAGATTCTGATCAATTGACCTATTGGTAAGCCCCGCCCCTCGAACGCAGATGAGCCAATTGCAGTTGAGTATCAGTCGCGCTTAGACCGGAATTCGGACATCTTTCGATTTCAGCGGCATAGAGAAAAAAATGGTAAAACGATGTGTCTGCGGTACTGTAACACTGATTCCAGGTATCCTGAGAGGATTTTATGGTTGTCATACTCTCATTAAGTTACAATTAAAGTTAGTGAGTCCCTGCTAACATAAAATCCGATATAACTAACTGTTCTCATGTCATGTAACGTTAACAGTGTAGGTCAAAAACATAAACAAAAGTCTACATTTCAGTGCCTCTTCATATTAAACTGGTTAAATGTAA
Source organism: Romanogobio albipinnatus (assembly GCA_023566225.1). Taxonomy (NCBI): domain Eukaryota; kingdom Metazoa; phylum Chordata; class Actinopteri; order Cypriniformes; family Gobionidae; genus Romanogobio; species Romanogobio albipinnatus. Next base: position 33,281,116 of record CM042243.1, on the reverse strand, counting down.
ATAAAATTTTACGCTGTAGTACATGAACAGTGTTGATCCTGAATGTTATCATCTGTGATCGTGACGACCGTAATGAGGCTTCTCCCGTTTGCATTGTGATCTGTAAACTTTAACAATTACCCTCGCTTCCAAAATTAATCTCCTACCATATTTAGTTTAAAATCTTTTATATTTTTAAATCCAACTTGAATGCTCCTCGACGAGAGGTGGTCCTTCTGTGTCAAAGACTTTATTGTGATTTATCGTCTAATTTGTTTTTGTATATATTTTTTATATTTCTGAGTTTAGATATGTTTAAGGTCTACATTAAGGCTTCATCTTATTAAGGAGGACTCCTATTTTGATGGGTATTATAGTCTACGGGTAGTGAAAGGGAGAGCTAGCAGTTTATCTGAGTTGTTTTCAGATTATTAGCACCGCGGAAAAGGCATATGGTCTGTATATGTTTGTTTACTGTTAGTTTTATGAGTGTTTTTGTGTAATTTGCTGTGTATGTTAATGATAATGCAACGGCAAGAGAGAGTTTGTGAATGAGACGTTAGTGCGCACTTCTGCTTTGTTTGTTCAACTCTTTTACGGGGATATTTTGGAGTGAAAAACAATGTAATAAACTTCATAAACCATCAGTAAAGTTTGGCCATCATTCAGATGGGGTCCGCTACATTCTGTGTCCAAAAATATCTTGGGATAAGGTTTTCACACTGACAGCTGTCATTGTAAGACTGTTAGCAACTCTGTTTGTTTGTCCGATTTAGCAACAGTAACTGTCACAATTCACCAGTGTGAGTGCCCGTGATCACCACCAGAGGGCACTCCAACCCGGACTGTCACACCTGTATCTCATTACCTCATTACCTTTGCCTATATATAGCATATTTACTCTGTCATTCACTGCAAAGTCTTGTTTTGTGTAACACTGCATTTCTGAGCATTTTCCCTGGTTTCATATCTCTTGGTCTTGGATTACTTGCCCGTTCCGTGGATTACCCTTTTGCCTGTCTCTCCTGTTTTGTTTGCCTGATTGGACTGATTACCTGTTATGACCTCTTGCCTGTTTTTGACTATGTTTGTGGATTATCCTTTAATAAAGCTGCGTTTGGATCCTCTACCTTCTGTAGAGCAGTCCGTTACAGAAGACTTTGCCATGCACAGATCCAGCAGCCAAGTAAACGTCCGTCCACAAATTAGTCCAGCCGCACAGATTGTGCGTCTCCACCAGGGAGATCGCCCTATTGAGAACTATGTGCAAGACTTTATGAAATGGCACATCTCTCCACGTTGGGCACGATATGTCTTATGATTTTTTTTTTTCGAGGGGGATTATCTGAGTCGCTCAGTTCGCTCATGCCCTTGCATGACCCTCATTGGACCCTAGAATATTATATAGACGAATATTATATAGACATTGCTCTACAACTGAGCGGTTCCACATAAATTGTGGGTGTTGTGGAAGAGGAACACTGCACTCCCACAGTACCCAGCAGTCCAGAGTCTAGTCCTGTCCTGGTCTCCGTCCAGACCCCAGTGACATTTCCTGTTTCGAGTCCGGTGGTCCCGAGTCTGGCGGTCCCAGTTCCGGTGGTCCCAGTTCTGGTGGTCCCGAGTCCTGACACGGCCAGGAGGGCTGTGCTGGGTTTTTTTGTGGTGGCAGTCCTACGAGAAGATTACGAAACAGCCCACGGTCGTCGTGGAGGAATGTCCTGAGCCACCCAAATGTATTGCCTTGCCGTGGCTAGCCCGCACACTGAGTCCAGAGAGGGTTCCATCCCGTGCACCAAGTCCAGAGATGGCTCTGCCCCGTGCACAGAGTCCTGACAGGGTTCCATCCCATGCACCAAGTCCAGTGAGAGCTCCGCTTCCCATGTTGAGTCCATAGAGGACTCCGCCTCCTGTCACGAGTCCAGAGAGGACTCCACCTCCTGTCACGAGTCCAGAAAGGACTCCGACCGGGCCACCTGCTCAGCCTGCTCCATCATGGGGGTCTCCAAGACCGTCTGCACGGCTGTGGTGGTTGTCTGCTCCGCCGTGGGGGTCTCCAAGACCGTCTGCGCTACTGCGGTGTTCATCTGCTCTGCCGTGGGGGTCTCCAAGACTGTCTGCACTGCTGTGGTGGTCGTCTGCTCCGCCGTGGGGGTCTTCAACCTCGTCTGCGCTGCTGTGGTGTTTTTTCTGCTCCGCTGTGGGGGTCTTCAACCTCGTCTGTGCTGCTGTGGTGGTCATCTGCTCTGCCATGGGGGTCTTCAACCTCGTCTGCGCTGCTGTGGTGGTCATCTGCTCTGCCATGGGGGTCTTCAACCTTGTCTGCGCTACTGTGGTGGTCGTCTGCTCCGCCCTGGCTGCCCGCGCCACTCTGGTCATCTGTCCAGCCTGCTCCTTTCTGCCCTTTTGCTCTGCCTCAGTCTCCAGGCCCTCTTCCACCAGAGAACACAGCAACCCGGACTGTCATTCCATCATAGACTACATTACCCATAATCCTTTGCCCGGACTCATTAGCACTCACAGTTTACACCTGTGTCTCATTACCTCATTACCTTTGCCTATATACTGTATATAGCATGTTCACTCTGTCAGTACATTATATATATTATTATGCACTATCAATCGCCACTTACACTATATTAATGCAGAATCATTATTGCATTTTGGTGATTCCCTAGATATTTTTTTTTTTGCCTTTTTAATCAGGCTAGACTACTTCTTTTTCCTGGATGGACACTTGTCCACTTGTCCCGGACATCGTGCCCTACGTGTTCTTAGACTGCTTCTGTCAGGACTCGGGTTTGATCATTGCTCTTCCTGCTTTTTTCTCATTTATGTTTCTGTGTATTTTTCCACTGCACCACAGCTGTGCTCTATTCGTAATCAGCACCACTGCACACCACTCTCACCTGTCTCTCCATTTAAGTTTCCCGCACTTGATTTCTGTGGCAGCTGCGCTGCATTATGATCAGGGCTCTTGCACACCTCTCACCTGTTTCTCCTCTCATTTAATTTCTCTCACTATTTAGCTTCCTTCCTTACCTGCCTTCTCTGCCAGAGTGTTTTGTCTGTTTTTCTGTCGTGCTCTAGCCTTTGTATTGAGATTCTATTTTTGCCTTACCAAGTTTTGATCGTATTCTGTTTTTTCCTAGTTTGATCCAGCCCTGCAGCTCAGTTTTGCCATCTCCTTTTGATTTTGCATTTTGCTATGGACTCTGTGCTTGTGCCTGGATTGTTCTCTGCCCTGCACCTTGGACTGTCATTTCACTGGTCCTGAGCCTGCCTGCCTGTTGCTGACTTTTGCCTGCCCTTGGATCACGTCTTCGGTTTTTTCCCCTGGCTTGGCAGCTCGGCTGCCCCATTTAAATATTGTTTCCTTTTACTTTGCTTTTTGTCCTAATAAATATTGTGTGAACTGATCTGCTCTTGGGTTCTCTGTTTTCCCGTCCAGCCCTCACATCACACTCTGGCCACGATGGACCCAGCAGATCAGTTACCTATGCGTACAGCGGTGGAGGCACAAGGTGCTATGCTTGGACGTCACCAGGAGGAGCTCACAGCAGCACTTCATGCCGTTGACACCTTGATGCGCCAGGTCACCGAGCTTACGGATACTATCTCCCGGATGCAAAGGGACCGCGACCTTGAGCGGCTTGCTTCTGAACGTGTTCCTACCATCCACGAGCCGCGGATTAACAACCCACCTGTTTATTCTGGTGAGCCCACTATGTGCCGATCCTTCATCATCCAGTGTGAGGTGGTTTTTTCTCTACAACCCACCACTTATGCCTTGGATTCTTCTAAGGTAGCTTTTGTTATCTCCCTCCTCACCGGACGGGCTCGGGAATGGGCCACGGCTGTGTGGTCCGAGGAGGCTGATTGCTGCAAGGAGTTCTCATTGTTCAAGGCAGAAATGATGAAGGTGTTTGATCGGTCAGCTCTTGGCAAAGAAGCATCTCGGCTCCTGGCAGCCCTTCAGCAAGGTAGGCGTTCAGTGGCGGATTTTGCAGTAGAGTTCCGTACTCTGGCTGCATCAAGTGGGTGGAACGATGAGGCTCTGGCGGCCAGGTTCGCAGAGGGACTGGCAGAGGAAATACGGGATGAGGTTTATGCACGTGAACTTCCTGAGGGTTTAGACAAGCTGGTGGAATTGGCTATACGATTGGACAATCGCCGGGACCTCCGTCGTAGAGTTCGTTCCTCCGTGCCCACACCTTTCCAGGATAGAGCTTCTGCCGGGATGGCTCCCGATGATCTGGTTCATCTACCTTCTCCTGAACCTATGCAGCTAGGCAGGTATCATCTATCTGCCACAGAGAAGCAACAGCGCTTCGCCAAAGGGCTGTGCCTGTATTGTGGGAAGCCAGGGCACTTTGCAGCCACCTGTCCAGCAAAAGCCAGCGCTCGTCAGTAGTTAGAGGGGTACTGGCGAGCGCTACCACTACAACCCCATCTGCAGGTTCCCGGTCCATGCTACCTATCTCTGTAATGGTCCAAGGTGGTAAATTTCATCTATCTGCTCTCTTAGACTCAGGGGCTGAGGGAAATTTCATGGATTCCACCTGGGCTTCTAGGAGAGGCATTCCATTTCAGGCTCTTGTTCCTCCTCTCACAGCTCATGCTCTTGATGGCAGAGAACTCTCCACTATTTCTCAAACCACTGCTCCTTTAGTCATTGTCACTTCTGGTAACCACAGGGAAGAATTGGTTTTTTTTATTTGTCATTCACCCCTTGCCCCTATTGTCTTAGGACACCCTTGGCTTACTACTCATAACCCGCATATTAATTGGTCAGAAAATTCAATTTTGTCATGGAGTTCTTATTGTCATGCCCATTGTCTTGTGTCTGCCTTGTCTCCTGTCTCTTCTCTTCCTATGTTACAGGAGGAGTCTGTGGATCTGTCTCGAGTTCCTGAGGTCTATCATGATTTGCGGGCGGTCTTCAGTCGGTCCCGGGCCACATCCCTTCCTCCGCACCGTCCTTACGATTGCGCCATCAATCTCCTCCCTGGCACTTCTCCGCCCAAGGGACGGTTATTCTCCCTGTCCGCTCCTGAACGGGCGGCCATGGAGAGTTATCTGACTGAGTCTCTGGCAGCCGGTGTCATTCGTCCCTCTTCCTCGCCGGCAGGAGCGGGGTTCTTCTTTGTAAAGAAGAAAGATGGCTCTTTGCGTCCTTGCATAGACTATCGGGGGCTGAATGACATAACTATTAAGAACAGGTATCCTCTACCTTTGATGTCTTCAGCCTTCGAGGTTTTGCAGGGAGCAAAGTACTTTACGAAGTTGGACCTCCGCAACGCCTACCATTTGGTTCGGATCAGGAAGGGGGATGAATGGAAGACGGCATTTAACACTCCCACAGGGCATTTTGAGTACCGGGTCCTTCCCTTCGGACTTACTAATGCCCCAGCCGTCTTCCAGGCTCTCATTAATGACGTGCTGAGAGACATGATCAACCAATTTGTCTTTGTGTATCTGGATGACATTTTGATATTTTCTCGTTCTTTCCAGGTACACATCCAGCACGTCAGGCAAGTGCTGCAGCGGCTGTTAGAGAACCAACTCTATGCTAAGGCGGAGAAGTGTTCATTTCATAACCAGTCAGTTCCGTTCTTGGGTCATATCATCTCGGTGGAGGGGATCCGCATGGATCCTGCAAAGGTGAGGGCTGTCTCCGATTGGCCGACACCTGATAGCCGAAAGACATTGCAATGTTTTATCGGTTTTGCCAATTTTTATCGGAGGTTTATTCGTAATTTCGGTCAGGTGGCGGCTCCTTTGACTGCATTGACCTCCACAAGAAAACCTTTTTGCTGGTCTCCAGCAGCTCAGGCTGCTTTTAATGAACTAAAGAGACGTTTTTCTTCGGCGCCTATTCTAATTACTCCTGATCCTTCTCGACAGTTTCTTGTGGAGGTCGATGCATCAGAGGTAGGAGTCGGAGCAGTTCTCTCCCAAAGATCCCCTCATGATCACAAGTTACACCCATGTGCATACTTTTCTCACCGGTTGTCACCCACAGAGCGTAACTACGACATCGGTAACCGTGAGTTGTTGGCCGTGCGCCTGGCACTGGGGGAGTGGCGCCACTGGTTGGAGGGGTCAGTGGAGCCGTTCCTGGTCTGGACCGATCACCGGAACCTGGAGTACATTAGAACGGCTAAACGGCTGAACTCCAGGCAGGCCCGCTGGGCACTCTTTTTTGGTCGCTTTAATTTTTGCCTGTCTTACCGGCCGGGTTCCAAGAATGGTAAGCCTGATGCGCTTTCACGTCAGTTCTCTGCCCCAGAGGACGTGGTGCCGCCGGATACTATCCTCCCTCCTGGTTGTGTGGTGGGGTCCGTCACCTGGGGCATCGAGGAGCGCGTCAGGCTGGCCCAGTTGGGAACAGAGGTGCCAAGGGGGTGTCCGGTGGGCAAATTGTTTGTTCCGGTATCGGTCCGGCCGGAAGTTCTGGAGTGGTGCCACTCATCCAGGTTAGTGTGTCACCCAGGGGTGAGAAGAACGCTGGCTGTGGTTCGCCAGCGTTTTTGGTGGCGGGGCATGGGAGGGGACGTCCATCGGTTTGTGGTTTCTTGCTCTGTATGTGCGCAAAACAAGTCTGGTAATGCTGTGCCCGTTGGTCTGCTTCAACCCCTTCCTATTCCTTCCCGTCCTTGGTCCCACATTGCACTGGACTTCGTGTCAGGGTTACCGGAGTCCAGTGGCAATACCGTGGTTCTCACGGTCGTGGACCGTTTTTCTAAGGCGGTTCATTTCATTCCCCTTCCCAAACTCCCCTCTGCCAAAGAGACTGCGCGGGTGATCGTGGACCATGTCTTCCGGATTCATGGTCTTCCGGAAGATGTGGTCTCCGACAGGGGTCCCCAGTTTGTCTCTCACTTTTGGAGGGAATTCTGTCGGCAGATTGGTGCTACTGCTAGTCTGTCGTCGGGATTCCATCCACAGACCAACGGTCAGACAGAGCGGGCAAACCAGGATCTTGGGCGGATTCTCCGGTGTCTTGCTTCTCACAGCCCTTCATCCTGGAGCCAGCAACTCACCTGGGCTGAATACGCCCATAATTCCTTGCCGGTGTCGTCTACTGGATTGTCTCCTTTCTTGTGCTGTCTTGGTTATCAACCCCCTTTGTTTCCCTCACAGGGTCCCGAAGCTGCGGTTCCCTCGGTTCAGGCATTCATTGATCGGTGCCGGCGGACCTGGAAGCGGGCCAGGGAGGCGCTGCTGCGAACCAGGGAACGCACCAAGAGATTGGCGGATCGCCATCGGGCTGAAGCACCTAAATACATCTGTGGGCAAAGGGTGTGGCTCTCCACTAGGGACCTGCCTCTTAGGGTGCCATCTAGGAAACTGGCACCGCGGTTCATTGGGCCATACCCTATTGTCAAGGTGATCAGCCCGGTGGTGGTGCGGCTTCGGCTCCCGCACCCCTTTCATCGTGTTCACCCTGTCTTCCATGTCTCCTGCATCAAACCCTTTATTCGTTCCTCTGTTTCCCCCTCTACTTCTGTTTCTTCCCCTCCCCCTCCCCTGATGGTTGACGGCACTCCTGCCTTCACTGTCAGGAAGATCCTTGATGGCAGGAGGCGGGGAAGGGGATTCCAGTATCTGGTTGATTGGGAGGGGTACGGTCCGGAGGAGAGATGTTGGGTCCCGACTCGGGACATTCTGGACCGCTCGCTGATCAATGATTTTCACCGTTCGGCCCCTCATCTCGGGACGCCTAGAGGCGTTCCTGGGGAGAGGGGTACTGTCAGGACTCGGGTTTGATCATTGCTCTTCCTGCTTTTTTCTCATTTATGTTTCTGTGTATTTTTCCACTGCACCACAGCTGTGCTCTATTCGTAATCAGCACCACTGCACACCACTCTCACCTGTCTCTCCATTTAAGTTTCCCGCACTTGATTTCTGTGGCAGCTGCGTTGCATTATGATCAGGGCTCTTGCACACCTCTCACCTGTTTCTCCTCTCATTTAATTTCTCTCACTATTTAGCTTCCTTCCTTACCTGCCTTCTCTGCCAGAGTGTTTTGTCTGTTTTTCTGTCGTGCTCTAGCCTTTGTATTGAGATTCTATTTTTGCCTTACCAAGTTTTGATCGTATTCTGTTTTTTCCTAGTTTGATCCAGCCCTGCAGCTCAGTTTTGCCATCTCCTTTTGATTTTGCATTTTGCTATGGACTCTGTGCTTGTGCCTGGATTGTTCTCTGCCCTGCACCTTGGACTGTCATTTCACTGGTCCTGAGCCTGCCTGCCTGTTGCTGACTTTTGCCTGCCCTTGGATCACGTCTTCGGTTTTTTCCCCTGGCTTGGCAGCTCGGCTGCTCCATTTAAATATTGTTTCCTTTTACTTTGCTTTTTGTCCTAATAAATATTGTGTGAACTGATCTGCTCTTGGGTTCTCTGTTTTCCCGTCCAGCCCTCACAGCTTCAGTAGGCAAGGTCCAATGCTTTATGACTTCTCTGTTGTATCGCGTCAATGGAGTGGTACATTTCTAATAATTAACTATGTTTAAAACAGCTGTGCTGCTTAATGTTTTTATGGAAACCATGAGGATTCTTTGATGAATAGTAGTACTGTGATGGGTTCCCACCTGTGCAATAAGTCCACCTCTATCAAGTTTTGCTATATTACTGACTGACTGACTGACTGACTGACTGAACAAAACCAAAAGTATTCTGCCCACAACAATTATAAAATAACAGACTTCTCTGCTTTGACCTACAATACGCTGTGTGATCAAATCTGAGTTCTATTTTCCACAAGGATACAGCAAGAGCAAAGCAAATTTGAGAGTAACCTTTCTTCTCTGGCCTTCGGATAGAATTTTTTTTTCTTTTGTTTCATTTCATTTCACTTTGTCCTTCCAAGACCTTAAATGGGAACGAAAGGCACTCTCAACTGGAACAAAACCTAAATGTCACAGGCTGATTTTCTTTTATTTTTCTCTTTGTATATATACAGTGAGGAAAATAAGTATTTGAACACCCTGCTATTTTGCAAGTTCTCCCACTTGGAAATCATGGAGGGGTCTGAAATTGTCATCGTAGGTGCATGTCCACTGTGAGAGACATAATCTAAAAAAAAAATCCAGAAATCACAATATATGATTTTTTAAACTATTTATTTGTATTATACAGCTGCAAATAAGTATTTGAACACCTGTCTATCAGCTAGAATTCTGACCCTCAAAGACCTGTTAGTCTGCCTTTAAAATGTCCACCTCCACTCCATTTATTATCCTAAATTAGATGCACCTGTTTGAGGTTGTCAGCTGCATAAAGACACCTGTCCACCACATACAATCAGTAAGAATCCAACTACTAACATGGCCAAGACCAAAGAGCTGTCCAAAGACACTAGAGACAAAATTGTACACCTCCACAAGGCAGGAAAGGGATACGGGGAAATTGCCAAGCAGCTTGGTGAAAAAAGGTCCACTGTTGGAGCAATCATTAGAAAATGGAAGAAGCTAAACATGACTGTCAATCTCCCTCGGACTACACGGGAGGAGCTGGTCAATGACCTGAAAAGAGCTGGGACCACCGTTTCCAAGGTTACTGTTGGTAATACACTAAGACGTCATGGTTTGAAATCATGCATGGCACGGAAGGTTCCCCTGCTTAAACCAGCACATGTCAAGGCCCGTCTTAAGTTTGCCAATGACCATTTGGATGATCCAGAGGAGTCATGGGAGAAAGTCATGTGGTCAGATGAGACCAAAATAGAACTTTTTGGTCATAATTCCACTAAACGTGTTTGGAGGAAGAAGAACGATGAGTACCATCCCAAGAACACCATCCCTACTGTGAAGCATGGGGGTTGTAGCATCATGCTTTGGGGGTGTTTTTCTGCACATGGGACAGGGCGACTGCACTGTATTAAGGAGAGGATGACCGGGGCCATGTATTGCGAGATTTTGGGGAACAACCTCCTTCCCTCAGTTAGAGCAGTGAAGATGGGTCGAGGCTGGGTCTTCCAACATGACAATGACCCGAAGCACACAGCCAGGATAACCAAGGAGTGGCTCTGTAAGAAGCATATCAAGGTTCTGGCGTGGCCTAGCCAGTCTCCAGACCTAAACCCAATAGAGAATCTTTAGAGGGAGCTCAAACTCCGTGTTTCTCAGCGACAGTCCAGAAACCTGACTGATCTAGAGAAGGTCTGTGTGGAGGAGTGGGCCAAAATCCCCCCCTCAGTGTGCAAACCTGGTGAAAAACTACAGGAAACGTTTGACCTCTGTAATTGCAAACAAAGGCTACTGTACCAAATATTAACATTGATTTTCTCAGGTGTTCAAATACTTATTTGCAGCTGTATCATACAAATAAATAGTTAAAAAATCATACATTGTGATTTCTGGATTTGTTTTTTAGATTATGTCTCTCACAGTGGACATGCACCTATGATGACAATTTAGACCCCTCCATGATTTCTAAGTGGGAGAACTTGCAAAATAGCAGGGTGTTCAAATACTTATTTTCCTCGCTGTATATTTTTTACAATAAAGAAACCCAAAGAACTCATTGATGCACATTGTTACAACACACCGCTGCTTGTAAATAATAAATGAAATTCTCTTTTGGAGAGCTTCTTAATAAAAAGTATTTTCCATCCTGGGTTCACTGGAAGTCATTGTGGCCCAGTGTGAACTGAAGTGGTTTTGCCCTGCATCCCTCTGGGAGCAAAGCCAGGGCCCTTTGTTTGTGTCCCTTCACTTCGCCTCCTGCGGCAATAATATCAATCCTTCTCCAACCAGGCAGGATAGCACATAGACAACACACAAACAAACAGGTCATGCACCACCCAGAGATTTTTAAAGCAGACACATTTTATTTAGTCAATATTATATTGACAAAACGACTAAACACAAGTATTTATGCATATACCCGTATGAAGCTCACAGAGATGTGAAGATTTCCTTTAATGTGAACGTCAAGAGAGACAGAGACTAAGAGAAGTAACTTAAAAGGCTAATTTCACATCTATTCCCCTGGTTCAATTATCTATCTGTTTGTGTTTGATGTCTTAATGCGGTGGAGGGAGGTGGGGGGGGGGGGGGGGGGGTGCGCTCATTATCGGACAGCTGCTGTGTTGCTCCGGTGCTCACTGGCTGTCAATTTCTGGACAGATGGGTTTGCAGACCGCAGCCTGAGAGGAACCACTGACCATCAACAGCACAAGCAGCCACCACCCTCAGATTCATTTTCACAAGGAATCTTGCTAAAATATTGGTGGCACTTTCACTGACACATAAGCACTGTTCCAAAACCTAGATAGCTGCCTTGCTGCATACTACCACCTACATAAGCAGCATCCTAACTGTCGCGGAACCTAATAGAGTAGTGCAAGGGATGACATCAAAAGCCGAAAAACTAATTTGGCAAAGGTCTGTGGTAAACTAAACTTGACAATACTTGAATGTTTATTCTGCAATGTAAACTGCACATACTCACAACCCATCTTTCTTATCAAGTTACTTATTAGCAGTGTTGGGAGTGCATTACAAGTTATGTAATCAAATTACTTTTTTCCAAGTAATTAGTAAAGTAACGCATTACATTTAATTTTACAACAAAATATAAGAATTTCTTATTCAAATAAGTTACTTTGTTTTCCCATTTATTGACTGACACCTCTCCTGTCCCCATGTTTAGAGAAATCGGGAGTAAGTGCTAAGGCGTTATTATATTGCATCCTGGTTATTGTAGTTCTAAACTGAATGTGAGCAGGCATTTATTGATTTTAATTGCAAAAACAGATTCAGTATTCCTCAAAATGAATAATCTGACACCCTGTACAGGCATGCATTTGCATTTTCTTTAGCCAGAAGCCTAATCATTTCACTTTTGGTGTGAAAGGGCCTTTACATTTGAGAGGACCAGGCCTAGACTTTATGTTGTGTTTTGTTTATGTTTTATTATGTGTGTGCGGCAGCTGTCCGTAAGGGGATGCCTGAGTTACTTTCCTTTTGTGTTTATTTATTAAAGTGTTGAATATTTGCCTCCTTCTTCCCATAACAATTAACTATATTACAAGTATTTATCCATCTATCTGTCTGTCTGTCCATCTGTCTATCTATCTGTCCATCCATTTGTCTATCTATCTGTCTGTCCATCCGTCTATCTGTCTGTCCGTCCTTTTGGAACAGCTTTCGCGCTGCAACAGTGTCTATGATATATTAAAATGCCGCTCCATAGGCAGTTCACAAGGTTTTGAGCTCAGTTTGAGCAATCTCTCAATCACTGCACAGACTGCAGCTGCTAAATGTCCTGGTGGAAGAACAGGGTTGATCAGATGGTCCTGTCCAAAATGCCAGATGCTATAAAAAGCAGTTTTTTTGACAATTATATCTATGGGATGTGAAATCTGGATGTAGAGATGTGAGGAGAGAACAAATCAACAAACTAAGAACTTGATGTAAGACTTTGTATTGGCTTAAATATATGTAGGTACCTGTAAATTGCATGCGCATAATTTAACACACTGTGAATAGATCAGTGGATTTCAAATGCACGTTGACATCACATGCACAAATTAGTATAAGTGAAATGTACAGCGGCTACCTTTTGATAACTAAAGAAGAAGAGTTTGCACTTTTTAACAATCCTCTGATATCCTCAATGATTAAAGAATGACATGCCAATGGAACAGTGTCTGGTGGGACTGACCTGCCTCAAGATATTAGAACTTGAATAAATCAAGTAATGTTGCTGTATCATCTATGTCCAGATCAATCTTGCCAGATCAATAAGTCTGTCTCAACTCATGATATCGTAGAGCCTGGAGAATAGGCACCTGGAGCACATTAACATGAATGAGTGAGTGGTTGACAGTATGGCCAAACACACTACACCACTTCAATTACATCAAATGAGCTTTCACAGGTTTATAATTTTTTTAATAAATAACAGATTTGCATCACTATAAATATAGTCCTCATGTTACACATGCTACATGTACATCTTACACAGTTACTTACAAAAGTAAATTAATAAATAGACGTGAAATTTTAAATTGAATGATTTTTATGTGTAGCTGACATGTGGATGTGAAGTTATACAGATATGCTGGGCATTTATATCTGTTCAACTAAAACAATGAAAAGAAAAAGTGGCAGTACCTTCAGTCTCAGCTTAATACAGCATATAGTAGTTGGATAAGAATGGGTGGTGTTATATGTGCCACAAGATTCTTCATGAACAAGGAGACAATGACAATTATTGTTCTAAAAACACTGAAACATCTGAAACAGAAATTAAACAGATGAATAGCTCAGGCCATTCCAAGGCAAGTTACAGATCATCGTGTCACTTACTACAACTCCAGGTGTGTTGTAAAGAAAAGCAATAAATAGGATATGTAAAGATATAGAACTAACTGAATGATTTACACATGGCTACTGGAAAAAGAAACTGAAACTAAAAAGAAGAAACTGACTACATGACAACCAATTCCCTTTCAGTCTGGAAATGGGATCTCGCTTGAGAGACCAATCTATTTTGAGTGGAACTAAGCAAGCCAATGGACATTGGCATGCAAACTTTGCATCACACGCCCTTGCAGCGTGGGTATAAACATTGAAGTGGATGCTTGCATCGTTGCATTTCGCTTCAGAGCTGAGCGTTTTCTATGTTCAGCTCTGCAAACTTCAAGAGTACAAGCTACTACCAGCTTTGCTCTTTTCAGGAAGAGAAGTTCTCGGCAGCCCAGAAGCAGACAAAGGCTATTAAGCACATCCTGCCCTGCCTCAGGTTCGAGAACGCAACCAGGCCCTTTCACAACCTCTGTCCAACCGTGCCGACATGCAAGTGTTGCACCACATACTCAGACCCCACTTCGGGACACTATGCCTCTCAAGACGGGTCCCTGACCTCCACCTCGCTGCCACTCCACGGGTACGTCTGTGGTTCCATTGGTCCCGCTGGTACGGTCACTGGGATCCTGGCTAGCGCTCCCCAGACCATCCCACTGGCTCATCTGCACTCTAGTATGCGATTCAGTTTGCCTGGCATCCCCCTAAGTTCAGGGGCATCCACTGATGTCTTGTGGAAAGAGATCAGAGTCCTACTGGCCAAGGATGCGATCAAGCCGGTCCCTCCCCAGACCATCCCACTGGCTCATCTGCACTCTAGTATGCGATTCAGTTTGCCTGGCATCCCCCTAAGTTCAGGGGCATCCACTGATGTCTTGTGGAAAGAGATCAGAGTCCTACTGGCCAAGGATGCGATCGAGCCGGTCCCTCCAGCCGATTTGAAGATGGGGTTCTACAGCCCCTACTTCATTGAACCCAAGAAAGGCGGTGGGTGACGGCCAATCTTGGACTTGCGAACCTTGAATCGGGCCCTTCACAAGCTCCCATTCAAGATGTTAACGCAGAAATGCATTTTCGAATGCATCCATCCCTGAGATTGGTTTGCAGCAATCGACTTGAAGGACATGTACTTTCATGTCTTGATTTTTCCTTCACACAGGCCATTTCTGCGCTTTACTTTCGAGGGTCGGGCATATCAGAGTCCTGCCCTTCGGGGTGGCTCTGGTGCCTTGTCTCTTTACAAAAGTTGCAGAGGTAACCATTGTTCCCCTGAGAGAACTTGGCATTTGCATCCTCGACTTCCTTGGCAACTGGCTCATACTAGCCCACTGGCGAGAGCAGTTGTGCGAACACAGGGACATGGTGCTCAGGCACCTCAGTCTGTTGGGTCTTCGGGTCAACTGGAACAAGAGCAAACTCTCCCCAGCGTAGAGGATCTCAGATCCTTTGTTTCTACGGGCAGGTGTTGCCCTAGAACAAGTGTCCAGGAATGCTGTGGTCTCCACAGATGCCTCTGCTACCGGCTGGTGGGCCACATACAATGTACATGCAGTATTTGGACAGGTCCCCAACTGCATTGATTGCATCCTCCTCGTATGCACTCCGTACCCTCTTGGGACTTATCTCTGGTGCTCAGGGCACTTGAGAGACCACCCTTCCAGCCTTTGCAGTCAGCTGAGTTAAAAATCCTATTGTGGAAGACCTCCTGGCTGCATTGGCTTCCATCAAGAGGGTAGGGGACCTGCATGCATTTTCGGTCAACGAACTGGGCCTGGAATTCGGGCTGGCTGACTCTCACGTGAATCAAATATGTGCCCATGGTTCCCACTACTCCCTTCAGGAACCAGGTGGTGAACCTGGAGCTGCCCTCGGAGGAGGCAGACCCAGCCCTGGTTTTTCTCTGTCCCATCCACACTCTGCAGTTATACATGGACAGAATGTAAAGCTTTAGGACCTCAGACCAGCTCTTCGTCTGTTATGGAGTTCAGAAGAAGGGAAAGGCTGTCTCCAAGCAGAGGTTAGGCCACTGGATAGTGGATGCTATTGTCTTGGTGTACCAAGCCCAAGACGTGCCTTGCCCGTTCGGGTTGAGAGCGTACTCTACTAGTAGTGTTGCTTCCTCCTGGGCGCTGGCTCAAGGCGCCTTGCTGACTGATATTTGTAGAGCTGCGGGCTAGGCGACACCCAACACATTCGCTAGATTCTATAGCCTTCATGTAGAACTGGTATCCTCCCATATACTCGTCCCAAGTAACCAGTAGCGTGGGGAACCTACTCAAGTGTCGGCTTGCTACGCCATTCTCGCCTGCTGGGCCAGATAGGTGTGTTTATTGCTCCAGTAAGTTACCCAAAAATGGCTAACCTTGTTGAGTACCTCCGTCACCCCCGGCAGTCAGACGTGGTGGAGAGTCTGGCGCCAGACCTAACACTCGTATTTATTGAACACCCAGCCTAGGGGTGTCCATATGTAGCGGTCCCTGCGACGACCCCATATGTGTATTCTTCCACGGTACAGCTACCCTAACAAGGGTTACAATACGTAATTTTCCCCCATATGGACAATGCTGTTTTGGGTTTTCTAAATAATTCTTAACAAGTCTTAAAGTGATAGTTCACCCCAAATTATTTACTCTACCTCATGATGAACATTTGAAGAACATCCTGGTCACTCTTTCTACATGTAATTGAAGTAAATGAAGACTGAGGCATCAAGTTTCAAAACTACAAAAAGCTCCATAATGAATTGTATCACAAGAGATCAATACAATTGTGCTCTTGCAAGTCTTCTGAAGACACACCCCATCTTTGTAGGGGAACAGTATGTACTGGTTCTCCTTGGAATGTTCATGATTAGTGACAAATCATTCTGTTGAGTCTGACTTTCTTAATGAATCAATTGATTCGGTTTCAATTGAAAACCACTCTAATTGATTCGAGAATCGAGACACACTGACTCAATCTGGTTGCAATAATTAACAGTCCACAATAGTGCAACATGTTCAGTGAGCCAAAACTTAAAATTGCATGGCTTCAGAAGACATGAAACATAGTGCTTGCAAGAAGAGTACATTTTACTACTTTTATGGTATTTTTATGGTGCTTTTCTGACCATTTTTGAAGCTTACAAGCTCCATGTCCATTCATTGGGATTGCAGAGAAAAAAGAAATGTAATGCTAATTGTACCCTTGAAAGTGATACAGGTTTGAAATAACATGAAGGTGATTAAACAATGACAGAATTGTCATGTCTAGGTGACTTTGCCTTTAAGCTTTGGTGAACCAGATTAAAGTTCAAAACGTGTTGGAAAAAAGTGTCATCAAAAAAACAAAAATAAAAATAACCACAAAAACCTTGATTATGAACACATGCCTTGCGACGGCTGCTGGCTTTAATTAGATGAGTGAACTATATAATACCAGATGACCTTTACCACCACCAGCGCTTTAGCCTCCAGATTGGGACATTTAGTTGTCGCTGTGGACAATTATCTTGCAGGTACTACCTGCTGTGTCGGATAATAGTCCTTAATTAGCACAGGAGCGGGGAATGCAGAAAGAGGTCTCTCCTTGTCTTTCGTACTGCAACAAGGGATGAGAGAGTAGAGGAGAGTCAATCATGTCCACTCTATTGCCTACTCACTCACCCACCCAGCAGGGAGCTTTCTGCTCAGATCCAGTGCTTTCAGCAGGGTGGGAATGATGATGCATTCAGAGGTGAGTGAGTTACCAGGGGGGAGATGATGGTCCTGAACTTCTAGGGCTGCCCCTGTCTCTCTGTCTTTCAGAAATGTACAAAGAAACATTGAATGCGCCGCTGGAGTGCGGAAGATTTCTCTGAAACTTCACAGTGGCTTACAAATGCTTGGACCTGAATAGAATTCCAGTACAAGGAACGACAGGGGTGAACCATCCAAAAAACAGCGGGGATTATAACCCCACATATACAGCGTTCCAGCGTCAAGATTGGTTTTCATTCTCACTTTTCAAACAGACATTAAAGAGTGGTTTACATAATTGCATATCGCTTTATTTCCAGACTGCGTGTTTATATCCGCACTGCATTTTTAAAAGAGCTTTCATGGCTCCTCCAGGCGTGCTGCGAATGCACCAGGCGGTGAACCCCTATGGAGTGAAAACAGTATCAAAACCTTCCACAAATGCACACGAGAGATCCACATGCGCACGCACCAATCCACAAATGTATGGGAGAGATCCACATGCGCACACACCAATCCACAAACGCACGGAAGAGATCCACATGCGCGTGCACCAATCCACAAATGCACGCAAGAGATCTAAGTGCGCTTACCAATCCACAAATGCGCGAGAGATCCACACACACAAAGCAATCTACATGTGTGCGCACAAATCCACAAATGCACGCGAGAGATCCACACACACAAAGCGATCTACAAATGCACGCGAGAGATCCACACACACAAAGCAATCCACAATGCACGCGAGAGATCCACACGCAAAAAGCAATTTACAAATGCACGCGAGAGATCCACACACACACACAAACACACACACACACACACACACACACACAAAGCAATCATGCATTATTGTCCTTATGCTCACAATCCACAAATGCTTTATCTGTACCTGTAATTTAATGCACAGTAAATCACGAGTCTTTTGCATTGTTGTTCTGCCTTAGAATATGCGCTTTTGTACCTGTGGAATCTTTTGAGATTCCGTGGCCTTGATTCACAAATGCACAGAAGCCTATCTGTATATGTCCAGCAAAGATGCGATACGGTGTCCTTCCTCCAGAGGGCGCTTACCGGCCTTCGCACTGAATCTTCCAAAGGGCTAGATTCATTTCGTTTTCTGACTTGGCAAGACAACTGAAGTCTAAACATTTTTCACTAAATATCATATTCATAAATGCAAATACAGAGTAAAAACAAACCCTTTTTTTATTCTTCAACGTGAAATCAGAAAATATATAGCCATTCTGATAACAGGAAAGCATTAAAGTCTTTAAAGGTCCCGTTCTTCGTGATCCCATTGTTCAAACTTTAGTTAGTGTGTAATGTTGCTGTTAGAGCATAAATAATACCTGTAAAATTATAAAGCTCAAAGTTCAATGCCAAGCGAGATATTCTGTTTAACAGAAGTTCCCTTTCAAAGCCTACAGCGAACGGCTGGCTTGGACTACATCCTGGTACTTCCTTCATAAATGACGTCAGTAGAACAGACTAACCTCCGCCCACAAGAATCCGCGAAAAAAGGGGGCGTGGTCTTGTTGCTGTCCCACGTGGAGAAGAGGACGTGTCGCGTGGAGAAAAGGAAGTGCTGCGTTTCAGTGTGTTTGTCGCCATGTCGTCGAGACGCTGTTATTTTCATCCCGGAGTCAAATCACCTTTGTTTGGCTTTCCCAGGGACGCTGTAGAGATCATTAAGCGCGCATATATCTCCCGTTAAGAGGCGTGACCTTTCCACGTGCGCTAAGCTGCTGTCGAATTACAACACAGGAACCGTGCCACGTTCGCTAAGCTGCGGTCAAATCACAACACGGGAACCGCTGGCACAATCAGAACTCGTTACGTATTTCTGAAGGAGGGACTTCATAGAATAAAGGAAGTCATCAGCCGTTTTTAGGACAGTGAAAACAGCGGTATACAGATAAGTAAATTGTGTTAAAAAAACCTGTTTTTTTTACACGCGAAACATGAACACATGTTATTGCACACTGTAAACACAATCAAAGCTTCAAAATAACACGAAGAACGGGACCTTTAACATTATTTCTGTAACTGTTAGCCATTACTAGGCTCTTTCTAGTTCTGTTCTAGTTCTGAATGTGATCTCCCCCCCCCCCCCCCACACACACACACACACACACACACATTAAATAGAAATATATATATTTTCAGCAATTACTTATATGTTTTGCTTTCCTTACGTTTTTTTTTTTTTAAGGATGAATGCTTCCACATAATTTAACCAACAAAGTAAAATATTTCTTTCAAAAGAATCCACAAGTATTACCCTCAAGTAAACAATTATCAAGCAAACCATTACATGCAAAAGTTTAAACGTGTGATTTGCCTCAGTTGCTCCTTTTGTGGTGAATCAGATGAACTGGTTGTTGTTCATCTTTTTTTGATCTGTCCATTTACTAAAAAGCTTTATTAAGAGTTAAATAGTAAAAGTGGAAAAGGGGTATATTACTTAAAACAACTAAAAAATGAGACTGAATGATATTCTCAATTCAAAATGTATTAGAAACAACATGAAAACCACTTTAAATTTAATGGTTAAATTTTCATCTGTGTAAACAGGTTGGTAAACAGATTTGGGTGAAAAAGACATAGTTCACCCAATAATGGAAATTCTGACATAATTTACTCACCCTCAAATTGTTCTAAACCTGTATGAGTTTCTTTCTTCTGCTGAACACAAGGTAAGACGTTTTGAAGTGTCAGAAACCAAACGGTTAACAGAACCCATTGAATTCCATAGTAGAAAAAAAAAAGTCAATGGCTACTGGCAACTGTCTGGTTTCCGACATTCTTCAAAATATGTTCATTTGTGTTCATCTGAAGAAAGAAACTAATACAGGTTTGAAACAACTTAAGCGTGAGTAAATGATGACATAACTTTCATTTTTGGGTGAATTATTATACCTTTTAAATTTTCCATTTAACCTCAGATTTTCCTCGATTTAACCTCAAATGTTGTAAAATGCTCTAAAATCTCAAACTTCATTTACTTACATGCTGGATTGAACAACAGTGAGACAACAGGAAAAAAAGAGCACAACACACTGTTTAATGCTAAACAAGGCCAAACCCGGAGTTGACAGAGCATTTGTTGGTTAAATTATGTGGAAGCATAGCCTGGGAAAACCCAGACAACTTCTGTCAAATTTAGATTTGCTCTGCAAGTAGTCTGGAAAAAGAGCCCATTCAAGCCCATTTCTAATGGCTAGAAATCGAGGCACCAATCAGAAACGTTGGGGCGGGCTTTACACGATGACGACGGCATAGCGACGTTGAAGCAGATTTGCCGCCGTGGAGGAATCAGCTATCACGTCTGTTTTAAGCGATTTAAACTTTTCCTTTTCGTTAAAACCCGAGCAAAGAACAACACTCGAAGCCTTCATATCTAAAAAAGATGTTATCGCTGTCTTACCGACTGGATTCGGCAAAAGTCTGATACCAGCTTGGCCCTTTGGTGGCTAAACGAATGGGTCTTAGCAAGAGCCCTCTGGTAGTGTTAATGTTTCACAAAATATCGTTTTAAGTCCTTTTCAGGCGAGAATGTAGTTGTTTAAAGCTCAAATCTGTGGTTTATTTATAAAGAGAGCGCCTTTTTGAAAATTTGATCTGCCGTTTTCGGGGTTGTGAGCTCCAGTGGATCAGCGGCGCTCAATCGCTCATTAACCCCACCGAGAACACCCTTTCCTCGGCCAGTCCTTCTGCCTTCTGCCGCTGGCTCTGATGTCTCTGTAGTGGTTAAACATAAGATATGATTTGTCTCGTCTTGTGTAGATCTAACGGCTGATCTTTGCTCTCATTAATCTATAATTTGTTCCCTGACAGATCGTTTTGTCTGAGGGCAAATTGAAGTTTCATAACTTTATATTTTTAAGCTATTAAACTTTACCGTTGTAGTCTCCTAGCGCTGACTTTGTTTGACTTAATTGCTTTATTTATTGTATAGCTTCTTATACCTTTTACTTATACTTTTATAATTGCTATTGATCACACATAAACTGACATTTAACAAAAAGAGACTGGGTTGTGTTTTATGTCATATTTCATTTATTACAGTGATAATCATAGCCTATATTATGCACACATTAATGTGTGTGTTTTTTTTAAAATGTAAACGAAAAGAGGCTGGGTTTTTTATATTTGGTTTTGTTATAAACATGCAAGATAATATGCATTGCCTGCACTACATTTGTGTGGCTATAATATGTTTAATTTTTTTTTTAATGAAAATTAAAAGAGGTAGAGTGGTGTTTTATTATATATTTCGTTTTATTGTAGCCTAAAATATACAAATATATACTGAGTGATACTGTCAAGAACGCTGCTTCAACACACCGGGAAAATGCTTTGCGTGGTCTTTTGCTGTTATTTTTGTTGGCAAATGGGAATTTGCGTGCTTCATCATGGTTTCACCGATATCTATGTTTCTCCACGGGGTTTGTAGCTTTTCGATGACGTTCGCGTCAGGTAATTACGTCACTTAAAAACGTTCCCATGGCAATAGGCAGAAATGGCGGCTCTTGTGTGAAATAAACAAAAAAAATGCAACTTTCTGCTAATATATATCTGACTTTTTTTGCAACGAAAATGCGGGGATTATGAAATCATGCTAGCCCCGCATATTTTGCACATGGAAACAGGCAATGTATGCGGCGAAAGTGCAGCGTATTTGTAAAAGGCCCCCTTTTTTCACTTTCCTTTCCATTTACAGCACTAGCCTTATTGATCTAAAAGCACAAAGCAAAAGAAAACATAGAGCACGACAACCCAAAATACACGTTAATACTGATGTCACATACCAATGGCTATTTTTTCCACAATCCCGATGCAAAGTGGATGACATCGGCGTCACAAAGAGACAGCCTACAGTATCGATTTTCACAAGTACTGTAAGGCAAAGACATGCTCAGACGCCGGGACCTGAATGTCACAAGCACAAAAAGCACTGAATATTTCCTGTCACTCATCAATTATCCGGAAGCCGTGCGGAATGTACAAAAGCCCTTTAATTACATTTAATCTGCGGTCTGCATGCGAAACAGGAGGTTAACATAATATCACTGAGCCATCTTCATGGTTCAATAGTGCTAAATGACTCAACTAATGAAAGTCAGTCTGCTTCACTAACACCTTCTGACTGGTCATTTTTTTTCCTTTTTTGTGAAACAAGGCATTCTTGAAAATCCAATTTTCTCCTGTCCCCGTTTCTTTTTATTCATGGCTGTTCACTTGTCATGTCTCATGCTTGGGAGATTATTATTTTTGTTCCGTTTTGCTAGTTCTCTCCAAATCTATCACTTACAGCAGGTACAATAGCCGAATTTAATAAATCCCTTCTGCATGGACTCCCTCCTGTGCAGTGGGCTTGAAAAACGGAAGGAAACGCTAGGGCTGAATGAGTGTGTTCTTGGATTCAAATGTGATGTGGGCGTTCAGCAGTCTTAAGTGGTTCGGAGGGGGGCTGGGGGGCACTGGCATTTATGCAGCTGAGCAAAGTAAACTATCCGCAAACTACACTTGCGGTGAATATTCAGAGCATGATACTATTCCCAAGGTTTTACACTGATGCATGTCCAACAAGTTAAAAGTTATGAGTGCAACAATTCAGCTCTGGAATCCAGTGAGAATCGCAAGGCAGGATAGAAAATATCAAGAGCAGAATTCAAAGGAAATATTCAATAGATGACAATTGCAAAATAGGGAACGGTTCAGAATGTACCCGGAAAACGTACAGTACTGTTTAAGGACTAAATCACAGTGTGATTGCTATATAAGGCAGGTGTGGATACTTTATTTCAATAGCCCTCATGTTGTTCCAAACATGTAAGACCTTCGCCCATCTTCAGAACACAAATTAAGATATTTCTGATTAAATCCGAGAGCTGACCCCCTTATAGACAGCAACACAACGACCACTTTCAAGGCACAGAAAGGTAGTAAAGACATTGTTAAAATATTCAATGTGACTCCAGTGGTTCAATCTTAATGTAATGAAGCGACGATACTTTTTGTACTGTATTTATTAGGTCAACAGCGTAGGAGACTGACACAGAAGAGAATAAATTATTCAATAAAGACCACATTTTCTTTTCCAGTCTGGTTAGAAGAGTGACACAAGAAAATGTATCCCTCTCATAACCAGACACCCTACCTCTTGAGGTCACAGAAGAGAATGGTGCACTGAGGTGGTAACAAAACACAGCAAAAACAGTCCTGACACACTCTGTAGAGGCTGACAGCCAGTTCTGCATTGAGACTTCAGAGACAGTAGCATTTAAAAAGCAAGTCAGGAGCATTTTAGCAAGGCTGGCTTCAACATTACGCCAATTTCTTTTTTCCCCTCCACTGAAAGGCTACATTCATTTTTGCTCTGTTTTGCACTACGGAAACACTGTAATTGTGGATTATTTTACCAATCATTCTCTTTGATGGCTTCATGAAAACAACCCACTCTCTCACCTCCCACTCAAATGAAACACTTTCAGGCCTTTGAGAGTTTAACAAAATGTTTGAGGAAGTAGATAAAAAAAAAAGATGAATGTGCTTCGATATTAATTGAGAGTCCTTTTCTTTAATATTGATTACCACCTCGATTCAAAGGCCTAGATGATATTTAACATTCACTTTTGTGGTGCAACCTGAACACATTTAGCAGTCTTAATTTCTGCAGTATATTGAGAAATGATCTGACTGTTTTCTTTAATTATTGCTTTATCTCTTTTAAGCTATAAATTGGGCTCATGCATTATTCCAATTCATCTTTCCTACAAGCCCAAGGATTTTCACCCCTTTCTGACAACTCTTTCAGACAACTTATTGACACAATTTTATAATATAGAAAATACACACAGACACATATATAAACTACCGGTCCAAAGTTTGAGAATGGTAAGATTGTTTTTAAAAAATATTTACAATTTAAAATAACTTTTTTTCTATTTGAATATTTTTTAAAATGCTATTTATTTCTGAGATTCAACGCTGAATTTTCAGCATCATTACTCCAGTCTTTAGAGTCACATTATCCTTCAGAAATCATTCTAATATGCTGATTTGCTGCTCAAGAAACATTTATTATTATTATTATCAATGTTGAAAACAGTTGTGTAAAAAAAATTCAGGATTATTTAATGAATAGAGAGTTCAAAAGAACAGCATTTATCTGAAATATAAAGCTTTCGCAACATTATAAATGTCTATACTATCAATTGATCATGTGAGATGGTGGTCCAGTGGGTTAAACCATGGAACTGATATGCAGAAGGTTGCTGGTTCGATCCCAGCGGTCACCACCAGTGTGTCCTTGAGCAAGGCACTTTACTCCATGTTGCTCCAGGGGGATTGGCACTGTAAGTCGCTTTGGATAAAAGCATCTGCCAAATGCATAAATGGAAATGATCAATTTAATGCATCCTTGCTGAATAAATGTATGGCCCCACTTTATATTAGGTGGCCTTAACTACTATGTACTTACATCAAAAAATAAGTGCAATGTACTTACTGTGTTCAAATTGTATTGCAAAACACCTTTGCTGATATTGAGGTGGGATACGGGTAGGGTTAGGGACAGGTGTGGTGGTATGGGTAAGTTTAAGGGTAGGGTTAGGTGTACGGGAAGTGTCAACTGTGTAATTACAAATGTAACTACAGAAATTAATTACAGATGTAATTACATGCAGGTATTTTTTAAATGTAAGTACAATGTAAAAACATGTATGTACACAATAAGTGCATTGTATCAAATGATTAATTAAAATGTTAGTACATAGTAGTTAAGGCCACCTAATATAAAGTGAGTCCAAATGTATTCATTTCTTTAAGTTCTTCCCCCCCCCAAAAAAAAAAATTACCGACCCAACTTTTGAATGGTAGTACAATGTTGCAAAAGCTTTCTACTGTTTCAGATAAATACTGTTCTTTTGAACTTTCTATTCATCAAAGAATACTAAAAAAATGTTTCACACAACTGCTTTCAACACTGATAATAATCATAAATGTTTCTTGAGCAGCAAATTATCATATTAAAATTATTTCTGAAGGATCATGTGACACTGAAGACTGGAGTAATGATGCTGAAAATTCTGCTTTGCATCACAAAAATAAATTATTTAAAAAATATATTCAAATAAAAAAACTGTTATTTTACATTTTAATAATATTTCACAATATTACAGCTTTTTTGTATTTTCTATAACATGCAGCCTTTGTAAGCAGAAGAGACTTCTTTAAAAACATCTTTAAAAAATCTTACCGTTCGCAAACTTTTGGCCGGTAGTGTATTTCAACCATGGTTTTGAGACTTTTCATTTGCCCATCAAATTAATCTATTTTTTGTCATCCCAATCAATTAAAATTTCTTTCACCCTCTTCATTCTCCACTCTGTTAACACGCATCTGTTTTGTCCTTCCTCTATTAGGACATATTGACAGAACATAAAAGATAAACGTGGTTCTGAGTTTTACCTAGAGCATAAACCTTGGCCATAATTCAGAGCCTATTGCTTACAGCCAATTGTATGAGTGAAGAGAATACTAATCTCTCTATAAAGCTTTCATGTTTGTGCTGTGTGTGTGTGTGTGTGTGTGTGTGTGTGTGTGTGTGTGTGTGTGTGTGTGTGTGTGTGTGTGTGTGTGTGTGTGTGTGTGTGTGTGTGTGTGTGTGTGTGTGTGTGTGTGTGTGTGTGTGTGTGTGTGTGTGTGTGTGTGTGTGTGTGTGTGTGTGTGTGTGTGTGTGTGTGTGTTGTCTGAAATTAAGGCAACATTTTCAGAGAATAAAACTTATTTTTCTGTCCTTTTGGGGACAAAGCATGCAAATTAAGTATCCAGGTAAAGAGACCTGCCCCAGATTCTAGAGTGTCACCAGTCCTAATCCAATCAGCATAACGATTCAAAATGGGACAGGGGATCCAAGAGCCATTCAAGACAAAAAGTGAGATTCTCAGTAATCTGGCTGACTATAAGTAACTTTTCAACTACATGTCAACTTATTCTACTAACCTGAACCCTACCACCTAACTCTAACCTAACAGTCTATTAATACTCTATAATGAGAGTTTGTTGACATGAAGTTACTTATAGTTTGTAAAATGTCTAAAGTGGACCCTCAGAATAAAGTGTAACTAATTTAAGTATAATAAAGTGTTACTAATTCCAAATCTACCTTTTAAACATCTCTTGTTTTCTCTAAGTGAAAGTCTTCATGGTCCTACTGTCGTCTAGTCGCAGTGACAGGGACCTTCAATCTAACTAGAACCAGGATTTGAGTTTGGGGAGAAATCCAATGAATTGCGTTATGGCTGTGATATGAATGGAGCACTGATTTGACCCTCCATGTCCATAGGACTCCAATCAGCTTCCATATAGTTAGGTACAGGCACCATTACACTGCAGGAGAGTCAGTCATCACAGATGTCCTTCCCAACAATAGAGACCTGAAGGTTCTTTAACAGAGCAGAGAACAGAGTGAATAGATGGAGTGGCAGAAAAGAAAAGGCCACAAAAGGAACACACATGTACAGATGAAACATATGTGGACACAGGAACACAAGTCACATTAAGTCTTTCAATCGGCCAGTGTATTGATCTAAAAGATCTGGTTGAGATTCACCTGCAACGCAGTGATGCTTTTAATCCATCAATATTGAATTTACACAGAAACCCCATATGGCACAATATTAGAGGGTTGCCTCTTCGTTGTCAGATGGAGAATAATGAATTAGGGACCATTGACATATGAAGCCATTGACAAATTGATTTGATAAACAGTAAAATATAGAGTCAGATATCAGTACCAATATAATATAACTGGTACCAATGTCATGATACATTTTTGAATTATAAGACCAGGCCTAGACCAGGCCTATTCAATTACAAATTCAGTTGGGCCAGATTTTCAAACCAAGAAGGTTAGCTGGGCCAGTCATTTTAGCAGCGAAGCAGCTCGTAATGACAAATTTTAAAACCAACACGAACAAAATTATTGAAAAACATAAGGTTTATTCATTGCTTCTCTTTTAACTTATAAAACAATAAAAGGGCTAAATGAACAGAAGGCAGCCCCAATTTTTTCCGCTTACAAAAGAAAAGAAAAAAAAACTGACCTAGGCTAACTACATATCTGATATATCTGATCGCAAAGTGCATAAAACAAAATAGTGCACAGTAGTAGGCTATTAGACATAACATTAAGTTTCCTTTTGAAACAAAATAAACATCTTGCACACATTGGCAGTCATGATGGGCCCTCATGTTCCCAAAATAAAATAGGCAGAGGCTATTTGCACTAAGTAAAAATAGTTATGGATGCTATTTACAACGTGAAATAGCGTTACTAAGTACAAAATAGATTCTATTTACACCGTATAAAAGTAGAAGTTCTTTGCAATATGTGTAAATAGTAATAATATGCAATTTATACTTTATCTTGACAGATACTATTTGCATCTCAGTATCTCAGTATTGTTGTACATAAACAGGATGCAATAATAACAAGTGCAAATGATTATATTTATTAAAATGATTAAGATGAGATAAGATAAGATGATGTCTTAATGGGACAATAAAAGCCCTCCCTACACCGACCCCTACCCCTACATGTAGGAGCCTTATTTTGCTTATTTTCACTGACAAATATTGCAAATTATGTGGTGCATTTCAGTCTTTAAGTATTTGTGTTTAGAATTTAAACTTTATTTATTTGTGTGTACTATTTAGATAATTATTCTCAAATTTTACATTGAAATATGTTGCACGCTAAAATTGTACACTGGCCCTTTAAGAATTGCATGCGGTGGCTCGTAATTTTTTGCACAGTTCCCTTTCGAAAGGGAACTCGCGCTGCGTCAGCTTGATGCTACGGGGAACGCCTCCAGCGTGACAGGTGCCTGAAATCACAATCAAAAAACGTCAATCCTGTTGACCGGCGACAGCCTATGATGTCATCAAGGTGCGACCAGGAAGTATATAAGGGCGCCTTGCCAACATGACAGTATCTTTTCGTCTTCAGGGACTGTTTTGCCTGTCTTCACGTGAAACGTCTACAAAGAGGATAGCAATGAAGTGTGCTCAGAAGCAACGCCACTTCTGCAGGTGTGTTTTGAACGTGTACCAGGTAGCGTGCGCTTTGGATACACACACACTTTGAGTTTACTGTCTGGGAGAAGAGCATGCACGAGAGGTTTGCGAACCTCTTGTGGAAAGTATTGTGAGCGTTTTCCTCTGAAACGCTCTGCTCTCGGCTGGACCTCTTCTCGAGGGGAGAGGTTTCAGCATCTGGGAACGGCCACGCTCGAGCTGAGGCTGAGCGGCGTCGTAAACTTAAAAGCATGTGGTTCCCAGATGGATCTGGCTCGTCGCTTGGATACAGATATGGTTCTTGAGGACGATCCAGATCACGAGAGGCGGACCTCGGAGGAGGAGCTGGATTTATGTTCCGCCTCCTCGTCTGCTGCTCTTCCACTCGAGCAGAGGATGGGTGAGTCAGTTAAAGATGCTGAAGCTTCTCAACCATCCTGTCCCATGTACGGGGAGTTGCTGGAGGTCATGGAACGCGCTGCAGGTAGACTGCAGCTGCCTTGGCGGCGCGTAGGAGAGAGGCTGAGCGTCCAAACAGTTTGGACGATCGGTTTCTCTCCGCCCATGACCTCCCAACTCCTGGGAGTCTTCCATTCCTTCCAGATCTCCATCAGCAGATCTCGAGGGGATGGAAGAAACCATACTCAGCCCCGCATCTGTCGACATCATTGAGCTAAGTTTAGCTGATGTCGGGGGACTGCCTGGCTGGGTATGTGTCGGTGCCGCCCGTGGACGAGATGTTATGTTTATCTCGCCTCTGGGCGGCCGGCGACACTGAGGGCTCCCACCCTGCCGGTCTAACTCTTGAGTGGCAGGGCGTACATGTCAGTGGGTCACGCTGCAGCGGCTTCGCAAACCACAGTGGTGTTGCAGGCTTACCAGGCGGACCTGTTGAGGGACCTCGATCAGGGGGAGGGACCCCCTGAGGCGGTAGTCGAGTCGCGCCGGACCACGGTTTTTTCTCTTTTGCCACAGAGAGACATCTGTGGTTAAACCGTTTGGACATCGGGGAGGAAGAGAAGTCCTTTCTCCTGGATGTCCCGGTTTCGCCGTCTGAACTTTTTGGCACCTCCGTAGTGGCGGTGGTTGGAAAGTTCGGAGAGGCGAAGGCGCGCTCGGCAGCATTTAGAACATGCATCCCGCTGAGGTCCAGGACCGCGCCCAGACAGTCGGGTGTCCCCGGCCCGTCCCAATCTGAGGGCTGGAGACGGGAACAGCGAGCCAGCGTCGCCTCTCGAGCGCCCCCCGCCGCGGAGGATTGGGGCGCAGGGGAGGCGGGACACCCGCAACAGGAAGAGGAAGGAAGCCGGGGCTGGTAACCGGAACCAGCGCAGGCAGCAGACTCCACCCACCGAGGACCCGGAGATAACGCTGCCTTTTTTCCCTTCCTCTGGTTTTTTCCCCGGGCGCTTTACATCAGGCCGGTGGACCTTTGATGAGCAGAAAATGTAAGATTCTGCCGGCTCGCCTGGTTTGTTTGTTGAAGGCGCCACCCTCAGGATGGCGGGCGGATACTAGCTCGACGGCTGGTTTGAAGCACCGCGAGGAGTGATTGGTGAGTCCCCCTCTGAGGGTGAAATATTTTCAAAACTATGTTTTTCAGGACTTCTGTACCTTCGCTCTCCTGAGAGGTTATTTGGGGAGATTTGGAACGTCGCTGGATTTCGCAGGGCCTGCAGCTCCCCGTGAGTAAGCTAAGAACGATCTTCTTTGCAACATTATGTGGTTGTGTGTGAATGCCTCACTTTTGCTAGTAGAGTTGCTGCCTCTCCGTGTTATTGTTTCCCCATTAATATGGGTAACTGAATTGCGCTCTTGCCCGAGGGCTTGTAGTGTCGGGGGCGAGCTGTGTTTTTCCTAGCGTAAAAGTGTGAAGTAGCTGAAGACCGGGTATGCATTCATGCACGAGCTGTAGTGAGATCCATGCCCAGCTCTGCGGGGCTTTGGGAAGGGGTTTTTCGGGGCCTCATTATGTAATATTAGAGGTGATAATATTTCTTTCCCGAGCCCTGAGTGGATCTAGTGCGTACTTACGTCGCACCACTTGGCCTAGGCTCCGTCAAGGATGGGGGCGTTCCCTTTTTAAGAAGGGTTTTCGCCCCTGGCCTGTCTTTTGATATAAGAACATGGCTTTGTGTGTGCATCCTTGTGTTTGCCTCCTCTTTTTTTTTCAGAGTCGTCCGGCCAAGGCCCGCCCCCTTCTCTGCGTTCTGGGGTTACGAGTAATGCAGTCGAGGTGTTGCAGGAGACGGCGACTTTGCCAGTGGTCGTGGGGCGGAGTTAGCGTCTTTTCGCCGGTTTGCGATTAGACTTTATCTGTTGGTTCCGCCTTTCAGAGCTTGGTGGCCGCCATCTTTTGGCGGCCCCCAGCCTCCTCCTGGAGGACGGTACGGCCGGTGGGTTGCATATTTATGTGGAAAATATTTTTACCCTTGCTCTATGTCTCTGCTCCACCTTTTTTAGGGCTCGGGTTGAGCTAAACATCGGATAAACCTCCTGTTTGCGGTTCTGGTCGAATGCTCCCCTGAGACCCGACCATTGCTAATTTACCTCGCACTTACGGTTGGCCGCTGCATTGAAAGTAAGACAGCCGCCCCAGAGCAGGTGACGTAAGTTGTACTCCCCTCGCTTTAGAGGGTGTTTTGTTTAGCACTTCTGCTGAGTACACTGCTGTTAGCAATGTGATTGGGCTCATGTCTGTAGGCACTGCCAGAGAGACTGCGCCGTCATGGAGGCCCTAGGACTAAAGCATCATAGTCCCTAGCTGCTTCTGGGATGGAGCCAGCCCCAGGTGCGGGCGTAAGAGCCAGCTGGTTGTTAGTAGCCAGCTTGGGCGGTCTGGGCAGCAGGACTTCAGGACAAGAAGTCTCGATGCCATGGCCCACGAGTGGGCCTTGGAGGATCTCCTCCACCGGTGTCGACGTCAGCAGTAACCTCGTCAACTAGCCCTGGGGATGAGTCCCCAGGCGCTAACTGGTTTTCCAGGCATTCGTCAGCAGCAGACAGTCGCCGTCAGCCCAGGCGCAGCAGCCAGCCTTCTTAAAGTCGCGGCAGGGTCCTGCCAGGCCTCCCTGAGGGGTAGGCTCCCGGTTTGGGTTACCTTCGCTTAGGGGTCGGGCCCCGTTTGGCCTCCCTGAGAGCCTGCTGTGGTCAGCAGGCGCTGCCGGTCTCCCCCGAGGGGGAGCTACTGGCATTAGCCCTCGACGCTGGTATGAGCTGCTAGTTGGTGGAGGCGCTACCGGGCCTCCCTAGGGCCTGCTGTGGGGTAAGCAGGCTCACTTGACCTCCTCTGTGGAGGGCGTTCCTGGGCTCCAGTCACTGGATGACTAGCATGAGTGCTAGTAGGTAGTAGGCCTCAACCGGCCTCCCTCAAGCGAGTTCCGGCTCCCCAGCCGCTGTGGTGTGAGCATGAAGTGCTACGAGTAGCACGTTCTGCTATCAGTTGGTAGGAACTGGGCCTCCCTGAGGGCGAGTTCCCGGTTCCCAGCCGCTGTGGCGGTAAGCGTGAAGTGCTATGAGTAGCACGTTCTGCTATCAGGTGGTAAGCACTGGGCCTCCCTGACGACGAGCTCACGGTTCCCGGTCGCTGTGATGAGGAGCATTGAGCGCACCATGGGCGTGGAATGCTATGAGTAGCATGTCCTGCTATCAGTTGGTAGGCATGGTTGCCTCCCTGAGGGCGAGCTCCCGGTTTCCGGTCGCTGTGGTGATGAGCGTGAAGTGCTACGAGTAGCACGTTCTGCTATCAGGTTGTTAGGCATTGTGGCCTCCCTGAAGGCAAGCTCTCGGTTCCCAGTCGCTGTGGTAATGAGCGTGAAGTGCTACGAATAGCATGTTCTGCTATCAGTTGGTAGGCACGGTTGCCTCCCTGAAAGCGAGCTCCCGATTCTCAGGCGCTGAGACGACTAGCGGAATGAAGCGGTATGTGTGGCGTGCTCTGCTATCAGATGGTAGGCACTGTTGCCTCCCTGAAAACGAGCCCCCGTTTCTCAGGCACGAGAGTGAGACGGTTAGCGAAGCGCTATGGTCGGCATGTTCTGCTACCAGGTGGAGGCATTGCGCCTCCCTGGAATCGTTCCCCGGTCCCCAGTTTCGGTAACGGATCGTAGCATGGGCTGCTATCAGGCAAGCTGCACGGGCTTCCCTGAGGGGATTCGCTTTGGAGTAGTAGGCCCACGTGGCCTCCTCTGAGGGCACGCTCTGGCTCGTGGTTCCTGGTTAGGTCCAGTCACTGAGCAGAGGCCGGCTTCCCGGCCGATGTGGTGAGCGTAAGTGCTAGGAGTAGCACGTTCTGCTATCAGGTGGTAGGCATGGTACCTCCCTGAAAGCCAGCTCCCGGTCCCCAGCCGCTGTGGATGAGCATGAAGTGCTATGAGTAGCACGTTCGGCTAGGCTGTGACGGAGGAATGCCCGATTTCTTTGCAAGTTGGCAAGTTGCAAGAACGAGTTCCCCAGGTGGGAACACATAACTGGCTTTACGCTGACAGCTAGTGGTCACCCGCTCTCAGACGCCGGTCTGGCCGTTGCGAGACCTGAAGGCGGTGTCCTTACCCTAGCATGACGAGACGTCGCTGCTGCTATGTGGTCCCCACAGGAGGGGACCTTAATAGTTTGCCTACGACATGGTTACCTACCGGGCAGGCTTATGAGCTCCTCTCAAAGCGAGGGTTTGCTATGAGCTTAAGGCCGCCTGGCGCTGATTCATTGGTTGTAGGTCCCACGGGGCCTCCCCGATATGATCAGCCTGAAAGGCCTTTGGCCTCTTAAGCATGTTTTAAAGTAAGTGCTTGGTAGATCCGAGGATCGAGCGGCTAGACTCCCCTCGCTAGCAAGGGTTTGAAAGCACTTCGCTGAGCGCTGCTCTCCGGGATAGCCCGTTTCTGAGGTCCGGCTAGTCGTTGACACTGCCTTTCTTGCAGCACCCTAGCGGGATGTCTCTTCGGAGGCGAGTACCAGAGGCTCTGTACTACACAGACAGGGTTGACCGTATTACGTGTCCCATAGCAGACTGGGTCACCAGGTCAGGTCTCCCTGGTGACATTCGGTGAGAGGACCTCCCGAATAGTGACTGGCTTAGGGTTCCCTCGCTTGTTCCCTTGCCACGTTCCCTTAAAGGAACCCCTTCTAAGTCGAATGGGTTGGTTCCAGGCCTTCGAGCAAGGCCTGGGAAGGACCTCATGTGTGTGAAGGTTTCCTTCTCAGGCGATAGCTTGGGCTATGACCGTAGGGAGCGCTGTCACTGACAGCCTAATGTGACCAGAAGGGGAGTGGTTCAGGCATTTCAGCCGAATTTGCTTGTCTTGACAGTTGTCACTGCCATTGGGCATGCACTCCCGTCAGCATGGCGGCGTGGGTATATCGTTCCCCGTAGCGTCAAGCTGACGCAGCGCGAGTTCCCTTTCGAAAGGGAACGTCTCAGGTTACGAATGTAACCATTGTTCCCTGAGAACAGGGAACGAGACGCTGCGTCGCTTTGCCATGCCGCAGGGCCTGCCTGCCGAAAACAGTCCCTTCAGACGATTAGATACTGTCATGTTGGCAAGGCGCCCTTATATACTTCCTGGTCGCACCTTGATGACATCATAGGCTGTCGCCGGTCAATAGGATTGACGTTTTTTGATTGTGATTTCAGGCACCTGTCACACTGGAGGCGTTCCCCGTAGCGCCAAGCTGACGCAGCGTCTCGTTCCCTGTTCTCAGGGAACAATGGTTACATTCGTAACCTGAGACGTTTTCTTTACTGCATCTGAGCAGTGTTAATTTTGACAGCATATTTTGATTTAGTTTTAGTCATAGTCTTTTGACTAAAATGCCATTTAGTTTTAGTCATATTTTAGTCACCTGAATTGTTTTTAGTTTTAGTCTAGTTTTAGTCGACTAAATATCATAAGATTTTAGTCGACTAAATCTACAGTAGATTTAGTCTCTTAAAATCTAATGAGTTTAGTTAAATTGTAATACATTAAGCATTTAAGTATTACATATCGACTGTCACTTGAACTGACATTTTGACATCATTTTGTTTTTGACATTAAAAATACACGAAAGAGCTCAATTCACTTTTTTGTTTGTTTATAAAAACAACTATATAGTTTTTATAACTTTGTATTTCTGTTTTAGTTAGTGTATCATGTTAAGCTAAAGCTTCAAATAAGTTTGTTTATTTATTTTTTTAATTTCAGTTAACATTTATTTAATTTCAAGTAACGAAGATTTCTTTTAATGGTTTTAGTTAACTATTATAACCCTGATACTTTATTTAATGTGTCAAATACTGGTCTTTCCTCCTGACTATGAATTAAATGGGAATTAAATTAAATACAGTTTATTGTGTAAGCAAAAACGAATATATAATGCATGACTTTTAATTATAAACCAGCTGGAAATACACCGGGACTCTAACTTTGAAATCTCGCCTTACTATTGCAGCAGTTGCAGCTTCTCATTCAAGTTCAAATGAGGAGATAAAATATGCATTGTTACAACCGTCTAAAACACATTACTATATAAACATCGTAAAGTAAACATTGTCATTATTCATCAGCATTAGTTCATAAACAATTGCCTGGCACGTTCAAATCAAATGTGCGCATCTGTTACACAGGATCTCAGTTCTGACTGGATCTCTTCCCCAATCTTCCCTCCCTAATATTTTCGTCTCGTTTTTATTTGTTGACGAAAATGACAGTTGATTTTCGTTATAGTTTTTGTTAATCAACACTAGTTTTTATTTAGTTATCGTCTCGTTTTCGTCAGTGAAAAAAGGTCGTTGACGAAAATTATTCGTCAACGAAATTAACACTGCATCTGAGATATTTAGGATTTAAGATAATATTTGTTTATTTTATTTTATTTGCTTGATTTATTAACGGATCAAGATTAAAGGAAGATTTTTCATGAAGAAGACGGATTATATGGATTGTTTTTATTGGACATGGAGCGAGTTGACTGGAAACTTATACATACACTATCCAATAAATGCTTTTATTATTATTAAACATTGCGTTAGACACTTTATTTCTACTTTTAGAACATTTTCTTATTTTTTATTCAAAGTAAATGCCTTTCCGCTGTGAAGTGTGATGGGAAAAAGGATAAGAGCAAACCACAAGGCGGATTCGAAACTAAGTGTCGATCGCGACAAAACCATGATCTCTAACTGTGCGTTCACACCGCCGCCAGCGAGAGCGTCAAAGTGGCCTGAAGTCATTCATTTTTAATGGGAGCCCGGCGGCGAGCGCAGCGCGTCTTGGATGATTTGGGCGTCGAGGAGAGTTGAAATCAGGTCAACTTTATGGTAATGAGCTATGACGCGGTTCGGCGGCAACCAATGGGAATGTATAAGTGCTCCGCTTGAGAGGATTCCAGAAAACGCAGTGCTGTAAACTTTTGTTCCGACCACATTAGTTCCCAAGCAAAATAGAGGAGAGGTTGATCACTGCTGGTGCGGCGGGTTTGATAAGAAGATGCGCAACATTATATATACACCACACAAATGGCTTTTAATTGGTTTATTTCGTTAGCAAACATGTAACTAAAAACTGTGGATAGCACTTGCCAACAAGGCACGCTATTTGCACTTGGTGTGAATAGACACTACGAATAAAAAACATTCCTGACTTTTCAAGGGCCCTCTCTCCCCTTAATCAGTCAGTACTGATTTTACCCCCAGTCTGACGACCCTGCTTGCACACATTTGATCTAGGAACATCTCAAAGTGCATACAGTAAAAAGCACAGTATTGGATGTGGTGGTAAAATAAACAAGTATTTGTCAGTCCAGGCAGGGTTAAACTTACAGTTTTCATTGCCAATTTTACCAACCCAATCTAGTTTTGATAAAGGCATACTGAAAGTAATCTCTAGGCTACTACCGGAACGCTCGTTGCTAGGCTACATGGTCTGTAGCCACGTTTTTGCCAGGACCATAAATAAATACTTTATAATAATTTATATATATTTATTAATAATTATATTAAATAATAATTCATAAATAAATCAAATCAAATCAAATCATCAAATCAAATCACTTTATTGTCACTCTACCATATGCACAAGTGCAACAGTAGGTGAAATTCTTAGGTGCAGTCCGAGCAAACATAGTAGTCATGACATGACATGTACAACATTTAAGCAACAACAGATTACACATCTGATGCGCACACAATTACTCACAGCACAGTATACACTACAATACACAATAAATAATTTACACAATGTGAGTGTAGTTCTCACAGCTTTAGACAATATACACATACTTACAATATACATATACTTTAAACAATATACACTAAACAATATACATTACGCTATAATAATAATAATAATATACAATGTATAGTATACAATATTATTCACAAATTGAAATCCAAAGTGCAATAGATGCTGTATGATAAATAAATGTGTATATAATGTGTGTGTATCTACAGTGGGTTGTGCTGAGTGATATTCTGTCCAGTGTGTGTTATGATACTGATGGATCAGGAGTTAAGTAGTCTGATTGCTTGTGGGAAGAAGCTGTTCTGGAGTCGGCTGGTGCGTGTGATGATTCATCGGAGCTCGCGACGCAGCGGCCATCCTCGGCGCCATCTTAATATATATGAAATAATATATATGAATTTATTATGTCTATGGGCAGGACCACAGGCTGGGCCACTCTGAGGTTGCAAAGCAAATAACAGCAAATAACAATAGACTAAACTAAACTTAACTGAAAACACATATGGAAAATAAAATCTTTAAGGGGTAAAATTTTCCTTGATATTTTGACAGATAAGAGGTCATCATACTGTAAGAATAACCTGCAAGTTTCAGAACTGAAAACGTCCCTTGTTAGTCTAAAAACAGCTTTTATTGTGACCAAGCCCAACAAACGACTCATTGTGGAATGTGCCTATAGGTGAAAGACCGCCTCTGCAGAAGAAAAATCAATGCCTACTTCATCATTGCAACTTTGGCCCCGCCCACTGGTGTGTTAGTGAGATGATGAAGAGCAATACAGGATGGACTACAAATAACATTACCTTCCAAAGGATCCTAATGCTAGGAATGTGGTTATTTTAGTTATTTTCAACAATGTGAATGTCTCATTCAATATTTATTTGTATGTGGAACATTTCACTGTGGTAAATCAGTCACAGTTTTGGCGCAGGCTTTGCAAACTTTGCAAAGACTTTTACGATATGGACTCGACAGTAATGCCACAACAACATGTAAGTAACTGTTAATTCTAATGCCTGTGATTTCTGATATGATTCATGTACAGTCAGATGTTCTTTGTACATGTGTCAGTAAATCAACTTCATATTGTTTCTCTTATAGGATGTAATAATGTAATTATTTGTTATTTGAACTGTGATTAAATTATATATAGAAAGCGATCAAATAACACTCCCTTTGCAATCGCTGGAGCGGCCAATCAAACAGCACGAGTTTATCAGTGATCAAAACTGCTGAAATAATCAACAAATCTCTTATTTACAGTGTGATTGCACTGTTAGTTATGATGAAAGCATTAGTACACTCTAAAAAATGCTGGGTTGAAAATGGACTAACCCAGCAATTGGGTTGTTTTAACTCAATGGTTGGGTTAAATGTTTGCTTAAAACAACCCAATCGCTGGGTTAAAACAACCCAATTGCTTTTAACCCAGCATTTTTTAGAGTGTATGCAGAAGTCGAGTTGCAATGACGAGATCGCATCATCCATGCACTCAACATGTGTGTGATCAGCTACAATGCTAGTCACTGCAATCTTTCATGCCACGATCTTAATATAATGCCATATAGATCTAAATATAATGCTTTAATCAACATGATTAATTAACCTTGAGCGCTTTAATAGTAAAAACGTACAAAAAGTTTTACTGTATATTTCATACAGAGCCCCATCAAACAGAGTGTTCAGAGCAGAGGGCAAAAATCAGGGTAAAACACCTTTTATTTTTAAATTATGACAATTGTTGATGTAAAAATCATACTAACATTATAAGTACACCACAGGAAACATTATAAAATAAAACAATGCAGTTCATGACCCATTTAAAATAATAAATAAAGAATTTTGAAACAAATCAAAATCTTAAAATGAAAATGAAAATAAATACA
Organism: Romanogobio albipinnatus; assembly: GCA_023566225.1. NCBI lineage: Eukaryota > Metazoa > Chordata > Actinopteri > Cypriniformes > Gobionidae > Romanogobio > Romanogobio albipinnatus. Next base: position 33,242,912 of record CM042243.1, on the reverse strand, counting down.
ATAAAAATAATCAACTCACTGTACACTCACCTAAAGGATTATTAGGAACACCTGTTCAATTTCTCATTAATGCAATTATCTAATCAACCAATCACATGGGAGTTGCTTCAATGCATTTAGGGATGTGGTCCTAGTCAAGACAATCTCCTGAACTCCAAACTGAATGTCAGAATGGGAAAGAAAGGTGATTTAAGCAATTTTGAGCATGGCATGGTTGTTGGTGCCAGACGGGCCGGTCTGAGTATTTCACAATCTGCTCAGTTACTGGGATTTTCACGCACAACCATTTCTAGGGTTTACAAAGAATGGTGTGAAAAGGGAAAAACATCCAGTATGCGGCAGTCCTGTGGGCGAAAATGCCTTGTTGATGCTAGAGGTCAGAGGAGAATGGGCCGACTGATTCAAGCTGATAGAAGAGCAACTTTGACTGAAATAACCACTCGTTACAACCGAGGTATGCAGCAAAGCATTTGTGAAGCCACAACACGCACAACCTTGAGGCGGATGGGCTACAACAGCAGAAGACCCCACCGGGTACCACTCATCTTCACTACAAATAGGAAAAAGAGGCTACAATTTGCATGAGCTCACCAAAATTGGACAGTTGAAGACTGGTAGAGTCAGAATTTGGCGTAAACAGAATGAGAACATGGATCCATCATGCCTTGTTACCCAGGGCTGTACGTTAACTTTTTTTGCACATAGCACTGGTGCTACAGAGGCTGAAAGTTTTGTAGCACAGCCCACAAAATTGTAGCACATGTATAAAACGCCTGTTACCATGTCTGAAAAATGCAAAAAGTGCTATACAATACAAATATTTAAGAATAAAAATAATAATAACAATTATTATTATTATTATATTTTACAGAAAACATAAATCATTAGAAAGGTCTATGGTTTTATAATAAAATATTAAATTACGATTAAAAAATGTGACTGTAATGTCTTAATTTTTGTCTTATTTTATCTTATGTACTCACTGAGAAATGACAGAAAACACACTGCAGTAAATATATTTTTATTAATTTGGTGCTATTATGCGCAGCTGGGTAGCCTAAACAACTCTTGTGTTTACTGTGTGTGCGTCGCATGAAATTCATTTGTTGCCCTGATTGCACACATATGCGCGCATACACTCGTATCCAAGGTAAATCATCAACACCATCATCCCTTACATGTGTTTTATTGAACTAAATACATTGTAATACGCTAAATCACATATGCAGGTTACGTTTTTTCCTGAACAAATGCGCACCCAAGTCCATTTCACGTGAATCGCGGGACAGTTCCAGTGCCTCCTCCTTCAGTGTCTCGGGTCCGGTGCGCACCAAGCCCACGATTGACAGCTTTTATTAGCAATTTTTCATGCAAACCGTGCCGCTTTTTGAACTAAAATGCCAATGACTCCATCTCACAGTGCATGCTGTTGTCAAACAGGACAAGCCCGACACATTTCCGTTCCTCCAGAGATAGAGCAGCATTTATTGTGAACCGATCGATCCGCCCTGAACAGTGCTGTGCTTCATCTGCACATATATTTATTTATTTAAAAATTGAAGCGATTTTCATAATTTCACAAAGACAAATCTCGATTTTGGTTGAATTTCAGTCAATCGTGCAGCCCTAGATTAACCTCACACGAGCACAAAACAAATTCTCCCTTCACTCAAACAAGCTCCGTCTCACATGCTAAACTGTATCGCACGCATGCTACAGGGGTAAATATATTCATCGCACAGACCGATTTTTATGTCGCACTGTACAGCCCTGTTGTTACCACTGTGCAGGCTGGTGGTGGGGGTGTAATGGTGTGGGGGATGTTTTCTTGGCACACTTTAGGCCCCTTAGTGCCAATTGAATACATCAATAAATGCCATGGCCTGCCTGAGCATTGTTTCTGACCATGTCCATCCCTTTATGACCACCATGTACCCATCCTCTGATGGCTACTTCCAGCAGGATAATGCACCATGTCACAAAGCTTGAATCATTTCAAATTGGTTTCTTGAACATGACAATGAGTTCACTGTACTAAAATGGCCCCCACAGTCACCAGATCTCAACCCAATAGAGCATCTTTGGGATGTGGTGAAACGTGAGCTTCGTGCCCTGGATGTGCATCCCACAAATCTCCATCAACTGCAAGATGCTATCCTATCAATATGGGCCAACATTTCTAAAGAATGCTTTCAGCACCTTGTTGAATCAATGCCATGTAGAATTAAGTCAGTTCTGAAGGTGAAAGGGGGTCAAACACAGTATTAGTATGGTGTTCCTAATAATCCTTTAGGTGAGTGTATATTCACTGTAATATTATTATTATTATATTTCTTAAATTGTAAAGAATTAATACAACAGCAGAACAGTCCCAGCTATATGGGTATCATATTACAACTAGTACAATTAGAGTCGCTTGTCCAATCAGATTACAGAAACTTGAACTACCTATTGTATAACAACTTTACAAGCCAGTCTGTCCTTAATTAAAAGAAAGGTTCTGTTAAATGTATAGAAAGAAAAATTACTCAAGTTCCCCAGAAGGTTCAGTATGTCTTGGACATGCACTCTTGCTTTCACCTTTCTAAGCTGCTGACACATTAAAGTCCTCGGTCACTTCACCTCTGCGTATTGTCAAACAGGACAAGCCCGACACATTTCCGTTCCTCCTCTCATTAGTACAGTAAGACCTGAAGGATGGATAGAGGGTGAGAACCTAAATACCTTTCTCTGAGTCGCCCCGCGTTCTCATTAACACATAAAAGAACCTTAATAAAGGTGTGACCTTGACAGTGTTTTTGCGAAACCTGCGATTCAACAGTCAAGGTCTTAGGGGCAAGATAAGCCGCAGTGCATTTTAATCCCTCCTCTGCTGAGTGGGGCATCTGGTTAAATTACTGCCATTTCACCTCCTTTCTTTGTAGCGAGGATTTCTGTTTCGTAAGTGCTTTTTTCACTGTAGATCCCCCTACCCAACACGTAAGATCCATCTTTTGTGCGATCATATTGAAGCAGACTTAAGCTCCAATCCCAGGCATCCACGCAACACCAGAGGAGAATATTCCCAGGAACATCACGAAAGACATGCTATTCTGGGCGAGGGAAGGATTATAAAACTTTTCAAATGTTTTCCCTCTCTCCAGCCTCTGCGAAAGCTCTTCCTGGTGCTGTTATGGTTGAATATCCAAAAGCAATTAACTTTTTCTTGCTGCCCTCTTGTACCAATGCCCCTTTGAACATCCACTTAGTCCAGTGCATAGTGCTTGAAATCCCATGTTTCCAAGGCAACCAGCCGCTAGTCGGCTGCTGCAGGGAGTTCAGCATCATAACACTAGTTCTTCAACCAGGTTAATGACCAATCACAGATAAAGGACTGGACACCACCTTATCTATGGTCAAGACAAGGTACGTATATGGAGGGTGAATGCAAATAACTCAAAAATAGCTCATTATTCTTTCTCATCTCAATCAAAATAATACACACAACACAGCTCGCTGTAAATAAAACCAACCCACTTTATACATTCTCATGCTAACAATGAACTCTTTGAGGTTTAGTCTTGCAGCACACTTGGGATCTTAAAAAGGCGCCACTCTGTGACACAACTCCTTTTTTGTCACTTTGGTGGTGTGTCACACGGTTCACCTTCAGTCATCTGAGAAAGCAGCCCTCTCATCCCAAGCAGACCGAGAAACTGTGTATGATGCAAAATGGAGGAACATTGTGCAAGAGAATCAAATGCATCCAAACAAGGAAAAGCTGAGCGTTATGGAGGCACATACAGGCTTTCAGTTCAAACTATAAGTATTGCTTACTAGTGTTGCATTGTATACATGGTGGTGCTAAAATCTCAAAATACTGGTGGTGTCACAGTATTTTCCAAATGGAAGTGTAGGGGACAGGGACAGAAAATGAAAAGATGCCATACTATATTGTTTAGTTTGGTATTGCAGGCAAAACTACAACTGGAAGTTTTGGTAGAACAATTCCTTCAGTTCTCTGTGAAAATTAAAATTCAAGTTTTAACCAAACTACAGTGCAATGTGAAATATTTTTTTGTGTAACACAAATTCCTGTAATAATAATAATAATAATAATAATAATAATTAATAATAATAATGATGATGTTGAACTTTTCTCTGTAGTAGTAATAACAATTATTATTATTGTTATTATTATTATAAATGTGAAAGTGAAGAATATTTTTGTATAGCAAATTGTACTGTTCACTGTAGTTATAATAATAATACATTATTATTATTATTATTAGTCTTTGACTTTTCACTGTAGTAGTAATACATAATAAATTAATAAAATAAAATATAATTAATAATATAATATAATTAATAAAAATAAAAATATAATCAATATAATACAATACAATATAGTATAATATAATATAATATAATATATACTTATTTAATATGAAATATAATCATAATAATAATAATAATAATAATAATATAGTGAATTTAAAAAACATTACAAAAGAATACAATATATTAATATTTAAATTGTGGAAGTATTAATAATAATAACAATACCCATTATTATTATTTTAATAATAACAATTATTATTATTATATTTAATATTAAAATAATCATAATTTTTTAAGTTAAATTTTGTCTGTTTTTACAGCGACAACTTCTTCAACTTAATGATCCTCTCTCTGACAGAACTCTCAACATACTTTAAACAGAGACTTTGAGGACTGACTGAGGAACCCTTTAACATCTTTTCTGTATGTCTAAGAGATGTATTGCTATAAATTTACGTAAGGCCCGAGCCCAGGTTTGAAAAACCAGAGTGCTGATTCTGGATCAGTTTATTTTGACCTTTCTGCCAGATGGCATTACAGTGTGTGGTGTTCGGAGCCAAGCTGACGATGGAGGTGCACAGCCTCAGGCTCTGACGATTGGCATACTCATCTCTCTCCATGCAATGAGTTTGACATTACGCCCCTTCCTCACCCCAAACAGATCTGCACAGGAAAATGCTTATGTAACAACGCACACAGCAAAGAACAAATCTGTCTCTAAAGTCACTGCAGGACTTTAAAGTGACCTAAATACACTGAGTAAATCAAGACACAAAATGCAGGAATACAAGAGTTCATAGTTACATTGTCAAAATATGCATCTGCGTTCACAAAACAACCTTGTGATTGCATAATAGTGTACATTTCCAACAATCTCACAGAAGCACTGAGAAACAGACTGCATCTCACAGACATATTCAAAGGAAGGATCGTAACTATGTGTGTTATTTCTAAAACAAGTCCTGATTAACTATTTTAACTGAGGTATATAATGCAACTGAGGTATAATGCTATAATATAAACAAAAATGTAAACAAATAGTCACTTTTAAGACCCCACGCGTCTGACTGGTTTTGTGGTGGATTCAGAGGCTGAGGATGAAATAAAAAATGCATGAGCTCCCTGATGAAAAGATCTTTCTGCAAGAATTTACCTGGAAGACATGCAAGTGCTAAATATTGGTTTCTGCAGTGTATAAATGAATTAAAAACATTTTGCAATAAACTATCATTTATTTTGCAATAAAGTATAATAATGATTGTTTACATGAACAAAACATTCAAACAATAGGCCTAAAAGCATTTGTGGCCAAATAATATAAATAAAGCTGGCTTCCTTATTACACGGCTCAGGCATAACATTATGACCTAATATTGTGTTGGTCCTGCTTTTGCTGCCAAAACAGCCCTGACCCATCGAGGCATGGACTCCACTAGACCCTTGTAGGTGTGCTGTGGTATTTGGTACCAAGATGTTAGCAGATCTAAGGCAGAGGATCAGATTTGTTTGTTCAGCACATCCCACCGATGCTGGACTGGATTGAGATCTGGGGAATTTGAAGGCCAAGTTAACACCTCAAACTCGTTGACGGCTCCTCAAACCATTCCTGAACCATTTTTGTTTTGTAGCAGGGCACATTATCCTGCTGAAAGAGGCCACAGCCACCAGGAAATACCATTTCCATGGAAGGGTGTATGTGCTCTGCAACAATGCTTAGGTAGGTGATACGTGTCAAAATAACATCCACATGGATGGGAGGACCCAAGGTTTCCCAGCAGAACATTGTCCAAAGCATCACACTGCCTCCGCCGGCTTGCCTTTTTCCCATAGTGCATCCTGGTGCCATGTGTTCCCCAGGTAAGCGACACACACGTACCCGGCCATCCACGTGATGTAAAAGAAGACGTGATTCATCAGACCAGGCCACCTTCTTCCATTGCTCCGTGGTCCAGTTCTGATGCCAGCTGACTGGTCTGTGCAACAAACTGCGATGCACTGTGTATTCTGACACCTTTCTATCTCCAGCATTAACTTCTCGTGCACTTTTAGCTACAGCAGCTCGTCTGTTTGATCGGACCACACAGGCCAGCCTTCGATCCCCACGTGCATCAATGAGCCTTGGCCGCCCATAACCCTGTCACTGGTTCACCACTGTTGTGTTCACCTTCCTTGGTCCACATTTGATAGATACTGATCACTGCAGCCTGGGAACACCCCACAAGAGCTGCAGTTTTGGAGATGTTATTCACTTCACCTCATAATGTTATGCCTGATTGGTGTAATTAACCACATTTAAATTAGTGCCTACATAGAGACCAACACACAGTTGCACCTCAGAAAAAACTACAGCAATTTCAATCCAAATCAGTAGATGAAATCACAGGCGTCATATACGTTAATAAGTGCAATGCAAACATCTAGAAAACAAATCACGTACAAATAGTGCATCAAATCTTTAATTGCATGAAATCCACTATATAGAGTTAAAAGATATACATGTATATGTGCAGAGAGTTGACAATTATGCAGAGCATTTCCTTTCATTCCATTGCCAAATTGGAGATTAGGGTAAACCTGCATGGATCTTTTATCACATTCTGAGGATAAATGAGAGCTCTTTCACTGAGGCTGCAGCATATCATTTACTGGAGGTGTAATGAGAAGGCTCAGGGAAGGCAATTAACATTTAAAATGAGAGTCAGCTCATTGAAGATGGCAGTGATGCCACGGGCCCCTGTGTGCTGTGAGACTTAGCAAATATTTGACAAATTCTGGACAATAAGAATGAAAGGGCGGGTCAGGAATGTCCCGTTGTCTCTATGGGCACATTGTGCATTAATGTCAACCATTTATATTTGAAATTTCGGTCGCTCTGTCTGAAGTTTCCCCAAAAAAATCTGTTTGAACCGCATCCATCTGAGAGAGGACAAGATTTGAGCAACAGTTTGTGAGCTCCCGTGCTGTCAGTCCCGTGCTGTCTGCTACACATTTGTGTCCAACAAACATAAAATTGATTACAGAGAAAATACAGGATTAAAAACTAAAAGGGACACAGCAAAGACTAGCTTATGGAGCAGGCATTCAAACGAGTACAGCAAATCCACAGTGTTCTCACAGAAATGAATACAAATGATGATTTTGGATATTCTTTAATGCATAAAGACATTGCAATAGGGTAAAGCACATTTTAACTTGTTTCCCAACGTATTTTTCCCATTCATTTTTACAATTGGCATTTCAGAAGAGTTCTGAACCTTGAACCAAACCAAAAATCATGTTATCAATCATGTCACTGAAACTAATGCTAGTAATCTAGTGAGCATGCAAAAACATGCAGCAGTCTAGCATAGCCTGAAATTAAGGCTGACGTCAGAAGGTCTGGACTTCATCGCATCTTTCATTGGCCATGGACTGTGTCAGACAATGTCTGACCCACATATAAAGCCACCAATAAAAGTTTGTTTAGTTCGGGCGTCATGTTCAGGGGTGTGAAAATATAGTTGATGTACAATGGTGTAATACAATAAGACTGGTGTCCATCTAATAAATTATTCAGTCAAGAACGTTGTGCAAGTTTACTCCAACAATGGAGCAACATGGTGCTGTGAACATCACATACTTTTGAAAAGCTAACATTTAGTTGATCCTGATAAGCGCTCATTGTCACAGTTGTAAACACAATGACTTTCTTCTATCATGAAGGAGTTTGACTGACTGATAAAGAATGCAAATACACAGAAATCTCCCAGAAATCCTGCAGAATTCAACCAATCAAATGACGACTGCACATTTGTGTGCCATATGCAACAGACGTTCAGCCAACAGTCCATGGGCGTAACGTCTGAGACTGATTGGAATTTCATTTTTCCGAGGTGGAAAGTTCTGTTTACGACTAGAGGTCGACCGATAGTGGATTTTACAGATACCGATAACTAGGTTGGACCGCACTTGCCGATAAACGATTAATCAACAGATAGTTTTTAAAATGGATACTGGATAAAAAAAAACATAAGTAAAATAGTGCTGAACTTTATAACAAGAAATAAAAAACAGTACTGATTCATGAAAATGGGCTAAAAATTGAAGATGAGCAATATTGTACCTTGATCATTCATTTTAGTTCATAGTGCATTAACCAAGGTTACCAGATAAAATGAAAATTCAAACTCATTTTAATGTTGAAATTAACATACTAACAATGAACAATACTTCCATAGCATTTATTAACCTTAGTTAATGTTACAAATGGAATCTTATTGTAGTGTTACCATTTCATATAAATCCAAACATTCTGCTTTTTTAGAAGGCGAGTATCTAATAAAAAACGAATGTGCTTCTGCTTTGTTTATGTTTCTGTCGGCAGCATGACGATACAGTTTGCTTTCTCACATCACTAATTTTATATATGCAACATTTGGGTCGGACTTGCACGTGTTTTTATCACATTGTTTTAACTGCTTGAGGTACTGCTAATATTTATAAACTTATTATAAATTATAAACTTTTTATTGCATATTTTTCAAAGATTTACATTTGGCGGTATGGCTCTATTCTAAATTCCCTATCCTTTTCATGAGCTCCATGAAAAGCCAAGACAGGGAACAGCAGCAGATTCTGGGGACAACCTTCCATTTAAACTGGGAGGGCAGAGCAAATCCCCCATTAAGCAGTTTAAGGAGGAGCTGGGGAGGAGGTGGGTTGCAAAGCAGAGTGCAGCAGAAGCGTCCAAGCAGGCAGATTGAAGTGAAGCTATGCTTAAGTAAGGCACCCTGTTTGAGAGAAGCCAATTGAGTGCCTAGGATCAGCTGAATCGGATCAGCTGAAAGGGGCGAAGTTAGAATTTCCCAATCAGCTGATAGCGGAGCTTGACTACGTGGCCTGCCAGAACTAACGCCATATGCTTGATTCTAGCAACTCTCGGTAGACCTGAGAGCTGGAAAAACCAAACTCTGGTCAGGCCAATCACAGCATGTGTAGAGTCAGTGGGGGGGCTTAACATAATGATGGCAGAGTTGCGGAGATTCTGCGTGCTACTCGTAAACAAAGCTGACAAACAGCAGTCTTTTGAATCAGCTTTGGCCGCAACTCTGGAAGACTTGGAGTTAAGCTTTTCTTTGAGAAAAGAACAAAGAACGGCACTGAACTCATTCTTAAGAAAAGAAGATATGTTTGACGTTTTGCCTACCGTATACAGTGAAAGTCTATCAACTAACGTTAGCTCAGCTTCACCTTCTTCTTTGCTCTGGTTGGTTGTGGTGCTCATGGCGCTATCCAATTGCGTGCAGAGGGAATTTGAAAGACAACCGTTTATCCCGCCCCTCGGATTGAGCCCTGTCAATGGTGAGTTTCCAGACCCAAAATCTTGATGTGGGTCTGGCTTGTCAGGCTATGTTAATGCAGCATCTAGTCAAGAAATGAATTACTTTATAATGATTTGGCAACAAGTACTGTAGTGTTCTGTATTCATACTGTTTCGCTGTCATGTTTTAAACGTGCATCTGATGTGCTTTCCGTGCAGCGAGCAGCCTCACGTGTGAATGTAAACACAAGGCGTCAGTGAGTTTTTATTTGGCCTCTAGAGGCCGCTCTCGTACTATATAATGCCAGCAGGCCCTTCTCAGAGCTCTCGTACTGTGTAATGACAGCGCACCCTTCTCAGCCGCTCCAGCAACGGACGCATGACGGAAAAACTATCGGTGTGGATTTTTGCAGATAACCGATTGTTCCACCAATCAGCTATCGGTACCGATTAATCGGCAAAACCGATCGGTCAACCTCTTTTTACGACTTCATGTGCATTTAAGTCACTTTTATCCCCTCCATTCTACATCATACACCATTTATCGGTCTGGTTGGAATGAGAGGGCACAAGATGACGGTGTACCTTCTTTTAATTGACTATACAAAAACACAGCAAAGTTTTAAAACTCTACTTCTAGAAGAGGAAATGAAGAACAAAGAATGTGCATCAGGTGTGTTTTTCTTGTTCTTAATTTATGAAGTAGTTTATGTAGTACTGTAAACTTTATTATTACATATTATATTGTTATATTACAATGCCATTATATTTTGTGCAGGGAATTAGCTTATTTTGATCAAAACAAAGTCTGACAATGTAACCGCTAAATAAATAAAATATTGTGGGTTTCCACCACGTTTCTCACTGACACGCCCCCAAATCGTAAACATCGGGGCTTAAAGAAAATCCAGAGCTTTCCACTTGTATTTACAACTTTGTGGTGGGGTTCAGCTCGTAAATACAATCTTTCTGACATGGCTTGAACACACCATTAAACTACAGTAACAGTGACTTCTCTGATTGGTGATTCTCATTTCTGATGTTTAGCCGGAATTGGGCAATTATCCTGAAATGTTTATTAATAAGTAAATCAATATTATTTTTATATTTCAAATAAATAAAGCTTTCATGTATTTTCAATTATATATGAAAATAAATAGTTTTCAAAAGAGTAAATATTTTACAGTGAAATACTTATACAGAAACAATCAATAAGCCACAAGAGGCCGTGTAAAGTGATTTTACCATAAGACACCAATGTTCAATAAACATGTAATTGATTTCATTATTTTAAATATATTATAAATAATTATTGGAATAAACAGTTCCATGTAAAATAATTAATTATTCTAGCTGCAGGAGTTGCCAAGCAACACGACCACTTTGGCACATTAATATAGAATGTGCAGTCACAGGTGTGAGTTTATAGTCATTTTACAGCTCAGCTTTGACTCTTCTAATCAGAATTTACAGTTGTAACTACCCATTTTATAAACCATCATTTAACAACGTCAAAGCTCATCGTAGGTCTGTCTCCAAAGGTTTATACTTTCTTCAATTTGTCTATGGAGATTCTGAATGGGGATTTTACTGTTGCAGTAGGCATATATTGTATTGTGGCACAAATTCAGAACTTTTTTTATACAGGTAGAGCATGCCAGCCCAGAGTTTAGCTCTGTATTTCACAGTCTGTCCTTCCCTGCTCAGGTCTGAAGGACACATGAAATCCTGTGAATGGCCAATCAATCAATCTCCTGCAGAGGAGAAACCTCTCATGATAGGAGGTTTCTCGGTTTAGTCATTTCCTGCTCAGTGTCACAGTAGCCAGACAGTGTGACATAAGCTCTGCTTTAAAACCTACTGGTGAGCTGCATTGCTACCTGCTGTCTACATAGGCAAACGCTTTCTAAGGCGAAACTTCACTTAACCTCATGACTGATTTTGAATGCTCATCACTCCACAATGGACTTGATTTGCACAATAAAAAATATGTTAAAGAGTTTGGCATTAGCATGTTGCAAAGCTAATGCATCTATAGGCTCACTGGAAAAAGTGCCTCTACCTGCATTTTTGCATACCCCATAACCTGTACAATTCACTGCAGTTTCCAGTTGAAATGACAACTAGTGACATTAAACCACCAATTTGTATTCCTTTATACACAAACTATGATTATAGGGATTAACGGTGAGATTAGTGATTAAAGGATGTGACCCACCAAGCCTTTGTCAAAGAACTAGTGGTGACATACCTATGTTTTCGGTTCACGTCAACTGCGTCTGGGCTAGAACACATCATAAAGACTACAACCGACTGCACACTAGCACGCGCATTCTGCGCTTGTGTGTAAGGAAATAATTGTCTATATCAGCAGATATTCAATTCAAAAAGAGAAACTGAAACTAGGATTGCAGATATTGTCTATAAACCGTAAACAAAGCAGTGCTTGCTTAACATTTTGAATATCAATCATGTTGATCATGTTGGTCTTCATTCCAGGCAGATCATGTTGTTATGAAAATATTTGCGTATTGGAATGCTCAGGTAAGATTATGTAAAATTAGAACCACCTTCTGTCTGTGCCATTCTGATTTCTTTGCTCGCTTTCATCTCTCACATTTATTCTCGCTAAACTGAACAGCCAATCAGAGTCTCTGACCGACGGCGGTTCAACATGCTGAATCGGGTGAGCTGCTGACGTGTGGAACACACCCCAAAAACTAGCTTGTCAGGCGCTCACCAATGGCCGACCATCAGCTTGGTGTGTCACAGCGTTAATAAAAATGTATGAAATTCATGTGGTTCCTTGCACAATACTATGTTATGACTTCCACACACACTCACCATAGTTACAAATACATTTTGACGTTTACATCACATAAGCAGCTCCATAATGTATGGCTTTTCTGAGGTAGTTAATTTACTCGGTATCTCCTCACCTGGTACACCGTTGCACTTGCGTTGTGAAGCGTTCAGCTACGAGTCATGATAAAAAGAGCACTAAAACAAGCAGAAGCAGCTAAAATGGCATGGTTACTTCAGCAAGCACATTTTTTATCTCCCATTTGCTTTTGTTAACACTATTGGTACAATATTTCCAATTTTATAATATTAATAGCCGCGATACAACCAGATTTTTGCCAATGAGATTTTCCAATGATGGGTGGCACACATATATAACAGGCATAGTTCATGTAAATTCTGTCATTATTTACTTCCTTTTTCTTCTGTGTAACAAAAAAATTATCAATTTATCAATTTATAATTACACTGAACTTTTACAGTATACCATTTTTCTCCCTTGTTACCATGTTCATTATGTTGGATTTACCTTTTCACTTAGCTCAAAGTACTGCATTCTGAATTTGCCTTCTCCACAAAGGATAAATGAGATGCTACTTTTGAATCTTATGAGGCAGAGAAATTAAGATGCCTACATTTAACATCCAGAGGGATCCTATGGTGTCTTAAAGGGGTCATATGATGCGTTTTCCTGTTTTATTTTTTAGTTATGTAGTTGTTTGTGCAAGTATATGTCTCCCCCCAAAAAATTATTATATATAAAATAGATGGCAGATCCAGACTTAAATGCCTCGATCAAATTCTCCCTCAGCAATCTACGACACTAGATGGATAATGGCGCCCAAACGCATATACAAAGAAAGAAGGCGTGGCTTCAGTTATTGTAGTAGTGTTGTCGCCGCCATTTTGTGGAGACGTTGTGTGTTTCTATACGAAAGTGGATGCAATTAGGAATCAGAGGTTAAGATTTATTTACAACACTTTTCCAGAACAGTACAACCCAAATGTGGTGTGTGTGATGCATGTGTGTGTGCAGCCTATTTTAAGAGGATTTTAATGTTCAAATGCAGAGTTTTGTGCAGTGTAAAGCATATTGTTTGTCGTTATTATGATCAAAAGTATCCTCTGTTCTCTGCTTCTAAATTGTGGTGAAAAGATGACAAACATAGATGCACTACGTGTTCTTTTTCACACTTGCCACTCAAGCAGAGCTGAACATACAAGTATTTGATCAATCGGCTTGATCATCTGCATTTTCAGAATGTGACTCGTGCTCGAATTGATATCGTGAAACAGACATTACTTACTGTCTTTGTAATTTCTTTGGAAGCTGAAGCTCACGATTATGGTAAAGGGCTTTACATTTCCGACACCCACTTGAGGTGTTCGGCAAATCACAATGCATTGGGTCAGCTGGCCAATCAGACGACACTATGCTTTTCGGAAGGAGGGACTTTGTAGAAATTAATGCATTTTAGAAAGACAGGACACAGAGAAGCTACAATAATGTACAGTATGTGAAAAATTATGATTTTTTAACGTTAAAGCATGGTAACATGGATTACACCAAACACACCAAATAATGATCTTTGAAAATAGCATCATAAGACCCCTATAAAATGCTGCATATGGAGGAAGCTCACTTGATTTGGGAAAAGAACAATGGAGTCAGTAATGTTTAAAGAGGTCATTTGCAAGATAATTAAAAAATGCAACACAAAAGACTTAACCTAAATAAATGTTTTACACTCTCACAAGCCGTCAGAACAAATACCAGAAAATAAAATACTTTGGTATTATTCAAAGTGGCATTGAAAGACGTTGATTGACAGCCAGTTAACTTAGCGCTGTTTGGTGTCTGTAAAAACCAATCCCAATCTCACAGGATGCCCTGCTTGAATGGGAAGATACTCCCGTCCATGATTGGAGAATTCCCTTGAGAGACAGGCAAAGGGGTTCAGAGTTACGGAGGTAATGGGGGGTGGGGTGGGGACAAAGCAACATTTACAAAGAGAGAGCGGCTGCTTTCTTTTCTATTTCCGTCCTGCCTAAAATCGTCTGAGCGATGTGAAGCTGTAGCATGTCTGTTCTAGTAAACTTCAAACTCAGCTTTCCTTTTTTCATTGCCAATCTCAAACAGTGAACTGACAAATGTGATCTTTTGTCAGGAACAAGACGCATTGTTACGGAAGTTCCACAAGCAAAAATAATTTGCTTAAAAGCTGCAGGAGCATTTTAGTTTGTAGAGCACATTCCGAAGCAAGAATACAATTGCATCCAATTCAAATCTAATGTGGCTGACTGAAGAAAAAGGTTAACAGTTACCAGTATAACATTGTATTTGCTACAATGAGAACACGGGAACTGCGGGACACCTTTCAGCTTGAGCAGCCAGTTTAACAAACAAACAATTACATGCATTGTTTGATTGGAATGAGAAAGTCTTTTTTTTTGTCACATGCACGTAAGCAGGGTCACTAATTATTTCAATTCACGTCTTTTCCATTAAAAGCAGTCCTTCTGGAAGAATTTCCCTGGGTATCCATAAAGATGTGAGTGAACTATATCATAAAAATGAGGTTGTAGTAGAATTATGATCACATCAGCATTGTGCTAGTGTTTTAGAGAGGTAAATTCAATCTTTTTGTTTTCAGAACGAGCAGCAGTGTTGTTTTGGATGTTGTTGCTCGACAATTTTAAGATATTACACAGGCAGCGATAACCTTCTATACATAGCAGTCAGGAAATCCTCCTTTATCGCAGCACAAAGAAAGCAATGGCTTTCTTAAGCTGCCTTCAGATCCATCTGATGATGGCCGTACAAAACAGATCAGGATAAAACAAGTCAGAGAGAGATGCAATATTTCCTCCGAGGCAGTAGTATAATGGCCTGGATCTTGGCTGTGATAGATTTTCTTTGATGGCGCGTAAAGAAAATTTCCACGCTATCAGGATTCCATCTGTAAGTGCAAACAATGGCAAGATGGGTTGCTGCCTAGTTTATTTGTTTCGTGTTTGTTCTTCATTCCCGGTGGGTAATAGTTTGCAGAGAAGTGTCATTGACTAAAACAGACAAACATTTAAGCCGAGAAGTGCCCTGACTGTAAAACAGTCTCCGAAGCCACTGCTATTGATTTCTTGTCCAGGGTACACAAACATAGGGCCAGAGGAGACTACCATCTTTATCGGTGCCTTCCATCTCCACTCTGACTGATAGGCTCGGTCATGAGCCCCGGGTAACGGTTTTGTCCTCTACATACATGGGTGACGCTAAAACCCCTCAGCATTGTTTACTTATATGGCCCTGTCATGAGCGAGCGCCAATGCTTATGGTTCTGAACTAATGGACTGATACAGTCAGACCAGGCAACAGAGCGATGGCAACAAAAAGCAATTCAGAAGGACACCCGGTATTTAAAAATGTCAGCTTCACTAAAAGGATGATTTCTCGTCTTGAAAGTTTTGCAATTAAAGGTCAAGCTGTTTTATACTCTGTTATATGGTGATGTAAGACTTTATATCTGAGAGAAGTGTGCAAGTAATACCATAAAATTCACAATGACAATGAACTTCGGTGAGCTTTCGGCTGAAGTACTTTATAGAATACTTGAGAAAGACCTTTGCCATTTTGTACATCTTTGATTTATCTCTTAGCAGACTGTGTGTGTGTGTGTGTGTGTGTGTGTGTGTGTGTGTGTGTGTGTGTGTGTGTGTGTGTGTGTGTGTGTGTGTGTGTGTGTGTGTGTGTGTGTGTGTGTGTGTGTGTGTGTGTGTGTGTGCGTGTGTGTGTTTTTGTGAAATATCAGGACACAAATGTGTATAATGACATGGGTATGACATAGGTATTACAAAAAGAGGGTGAAATATGAGGACGTTCCCCATGTCCTCACTTTTCAAAATGCTTATATTTCACACAGAATTAGTTTTTTTTCACAGAAAGTAAACTGCGCAGTCTCCAGTGAGGGTTAAGTTTAGGGGCAGGGGCAGTGTAGGGGGATAGAAAATACGGTTTGTACGGTATAAAAACCATTACGCCTATGGAATGTCCCCACATTTAAAAAAAAACACCCTGTGTGTGTGTGTGTGTGTGTGTGTGTGTGTGTGTGTGTGTGTGTGTGTGTGTGTGTGTGTGTGTGTGTGTGTGTGTGTGTGTGTGTGTGTGTGTGTGTGTGTGTGTGTGTGTGTGTGTGTGTGTGTCAAAGATGTGACACTCATCTTTTTACTATCTATTAATTTATTCAAATATACACAAACATGCAATTCACACATACAATAAATTAAACACATCTTCTATGATAAGCATGGCTTTAATTTATTTAAAAACGTCATAAATGTTACAAATTCTTTGATATAGTAATAAAGAAAAAAAGCCTAATTAAAATGATGAAATTCTTGACAAAATGAAAAAAAGGTTATTGTCATTTCTTATAAAAAAAATGCTTCACTTTATGCCAATAATTAATAATTTTATGTTAAAACATTAATGTTAATCACTATTAATGAAGTTATGAACAATTAATTCATGAAATTTGTAAAAAGAGGACACTTTTTTTAAGTTTTCTTTGAAAATAAGACATTTGAACTCACATTTATTCAAGGTGTAACACAAATGTGTTATTACTTTTTACTTGATGGCTACACCACATGACATGTTTGACGTTTACTGTCAATAAATAAACTTATGTTGAAAAAAAAAAGGATTATCTAACCATATGAAAGCAACATAAATACAAAAAGCAAGTGTGTTAAACTACATGTTTTACTTTTCTTTATTGTGGATACTCTTGTGCTTTTAATGTGTAATTGACCCAAATATTCTTAATAAGAACAGAGTGTAGGTCCTCCAAACTAGCTAAGTTACATCTACCG
Source organism: Romanogobio albipinnatus (assembly GCA_023566225.1). Lineage (NCBI taxonomy): Eukaryota > Metazoa > Chordata > Actinopteri > Cypriniformes > Gobionidae > Romanogobio > Romanogobio albipinnatus. The sequence continues at coordinate 33,225,622 of CM042243.1, read as the reverse complement.
GAAGACTTCTATTCACATTAGTTGGCCATCAAAGTTAACTTGTGATAACTGACAACACATTTGACCAAAGCTCATGATGCAGTAATTTGAATTTGACAGTGTGGTGTCATTCTGATATCACATGCTAAATTATGAGAATTGAACCTGATCATTCACAAACATCCATCAAGGCATCATCCGTATCATTAAACAAACATTGAAGTCTTTTTACCAGACAAATCCATCTCTGAGGGGAACATGTAATGAAGACTGACCCAGAGAGAACAACTGTCAACACGAGGAGAATTTTTCTCCCTTCTTCACGTGAGAGGCATCCCCCAGGCCCTGCAGAGAGCTGTCAAGTACTTGAAGAGCACACGTGGAGCAAAGAATAACTCAATTTGTAAAGAGAAGCCATCAGGCGAACACAATAAAATAAATATATAAAAGGAAGGCACAGGGCATATGGAATGAGACACCTGTTTCCACTTGAATACACTGTGACAGGTAAAGAGAGGTGGCCCTCTCCGAGGAACAAGGGCTTTAAAATGGCTACATGATGACAGGGTAGAGACAGCTTGGAGTCTCTACCCTGCAAGCAATTCCCAAGATCTCTGACTACAAACAAATTCTGATTACTTAAGGAGGGTGAGGACAATCATGGTGTAATTGTTCCTACGCTAAGTAAACACTTACTTGTAAAGTATTGTTATTAAGAAAAATTCATTTAATGCTACATGAAAACTGATATCATGACGATGTAAAAATGTTTCGATCATTATGCTCAATGATCTCATTAGTAATTGGAGGTATTTGCATATGTGGTTGTAGCACACATACATTTTTGTATGTTTGCATAGACATTGAAATGTACATTATTAACTAGCGGTTGATATGTGTTATTTACTTCAAATCTAATAGTGTGATGTCGGTTCCGAGTCTACCATTAAAAAAAAATCCATGTCGGTTGACCAAATACTAAGTATTAACTAAGTACTAAGTAACAATTTTAGAGATAGACACCTTTTATGTTCACATAATATTGAAATTATGGAATTAACAGCGTCATTTTACTGGCTTAAACAGGAGCCAATAATAGTATATTGTAAAAAAAAAAAAAAAAGAAAAGAAAAAAAATAATAATTATATATATATATATATATATATATATATATATATATATATATATATATATATATATATATATATATATATATATATATATATATATATATATATATATATATATATATATATATATATATATATATATATATATATATATATATATTCATAATAATTTATATAATATGTTCTTCTAGGTTATGTTTTGGGTGCTGTCCAAGCATCCATTTCTTACATTTATTGTACATATATAAACACCAAATGTGTGTGTAAATGTTGGGTACAAATACAAAATACTAATGAGATCAGGCTATTATAACAAGTTTATTTAATCTTTTTATTCATCAGTAAGTAAATTCAAAGTGGTCAAAAAAGTATAGTAAAATTAAAGGTAGCCTACACTATGTTGGTTAAAATACAAAACTGCATGCATTTTGTTGAAGAACATTGTTTTGGTTGTGCCTCAGCTCTGCATGACTGCGGATGAATATGATTATTCTCATAACATTTACATTACATTTATGCATTTGGCAGACGCTTTTATCCAAAGCGACTTACATTTCATTCAAAGTACACATTTTTACATTCTGTCAGTTCTTACTTTCCCTGGGAATCGAACCCATGACCTTGGCGTTGCTAGCGCCATGCTCTACTGTTTGAGCTACAGGAAAGCAGCAGTCATAAAACACTAATATTCACTACTAGGCTTTAGAGACATAACCAGATAGAAAGGATCGTCTTGGTTACTGATGTAACTCATTCCCTGATGGAGGGAACAACTTGGGAGCCCCAATCACCACCTGAGTTGTAGAAAAACAGCCAATGGAACTGGACAGTGGAATTTTCAGGCAGAGGCACACATCTACTCATTCTGGTTTATGCTGAGGAGCCGAGACAGGGATCCCGGCCATTCAGCAGGGTGGTTCAAGGTTGTGACAGGAAGGACATAACTTCCCCATTCCTGGCTCCATCAGGGAACGAAGATTACATCAGACGTATTACAAAAGGTTACATAAGGCGTTCCCCTATCTGTCAGTAATGTTCAAACTTATGTTGAAGACTGACAAATGGGGTCCCTATTATGGAAAGCGCAACAGCCACTGAACTGTGTTAAGAGTGTTGGAGATGCAGATGATGTGCCCTTTTGGAAACTGCTCCCGTACATTCGTAACCTACCCAGCGCCCCAAGTAAGCCCAAGAAAATATTCCTCCATGCCATCCAGGCTTACAATGGAGACAGTCTTAGCTGCTGTTCCTTTTGTATGTTACTTCACAGAAAGAGTGCTTCAGTTCTCCATTCACATTTTATTTCCAGCCATGACCAGTGTCGTTAACGCTGGGGAAGTGTACCATTTGGAAAGATCTCTGCGGTTGGTCTTGCCTAGACAGGGATGGAACTACTACAGAGACTGGGCAGAGCAGAATCTGCCCTGGGAAAGACAAGGATTTACAGACAGGGAAACTGTACCGTGGTTGAATACACAAATGGGAATACCAAGGGGGAATCACAACATATAGGGCATCTAGACCAGTACAAGGGCTGACTAACCGGGCATGCACTTACGTACTCGGCCTGGCATCTCACTGCCGAAAGATGCTCATAGGAAACTTACTCCAGGCCTCAACTAGAGCGGAACTCAACTGAAGAGCAAAGAATGTGCTTGTAAAACCCCTCTCTTGAAGGGGAACGGAGCTGCAAGCGAGACACCAAGCCAGTCTTCCCACACATTCCATACCTGTTTGTATCCAACACATGGGAAGAAACCATTTCCATCTGGAGATTGTAGAATCTTACGAAGGTATTAGATATCACCCAGCTCTGTAGATGAACGCCCAGGAGGAGGCAATACTCAGAGTGGAGTGAGCCCTCACTCCGAGGGGGCACAGCTCATCTTGGGTTTGATACAAAGGGTCCGAGCTCAAGGCACAATTTGCTGACTGCAAATCCCTGCAGGTCCCCAACCTTCTTGATGGAAGTGAGCATGGTCATGAGCGCTGTCTTTAGAGATAGGATTTTAAGCTCAACTGACTCCAAAGCTCAAAGGGAACTCTCTGCACACCAGAAAGGACCACAGAGAGATTCCAGGAGGGGATGAGATGGCGCCTCTCAGGAACCTGATGATCAGGTCGTGTTTTCCCAGTGACCCATGTCAACTGTAATGTGATGGCAGCGACAAACACCTTAAAGGTCAAGGGGGAAAGCCTCCGCCCTAACCTCTCTTGCAGGAAGGTAAGCACAGAGCTGATCACCACTCAGCGAACAGACTCTACTTCAAAGCATAAGCTCGCCTAGTAGAAGGAGTACTGGCTTGAGTGATAGTGTCTACCACCGCTGGTGGTAGGCCACATAAGTCCTCTGCATCCCATCCAGAAGCCATGCGTGGAGGTTCCAGAGGTCTGGATGTGGGTACAATATGGTGCCCCGTCACTGAGACAGAAGGTCCTTCCTCAGGGGAATCCACTAGGGAGAGGCTGTCGCAAGGAGCATCAGGTCCGATAATCAGGTACGGGTGGGCCAGTAAGGTGCAACCATCAAGACCTGCTCCTCATCCTTCCTGCCTTTGCACAGTATTTGCGAAAGGCCCCAGGGCCAGCTGTGCGCCGACGCATCCCTGCCGTGGGGTGATTCGGTCAGGGAGTAAAAGTGCGGGCAATGGGAGGACTCCTGGGAGGCAAACAGGTCTACCTGTGCATCACCGAATCGGCTCCAGATCAATTGGCCCACCTGGGGATGGAGTCTCTATTCTTCCGGAAACGTGAGCTGTCATGAGAGCGCGTCGGCTACATGATTAAGTTCACCAGGAATGTAAATGGCCTGGAGCGACCTGAACCACTAATGACTCCAGTGGAGGAGATGGCAGATGAGCTGACATGCAACTTGAGAGTACCTCGTCTTGGCAGTTGATGTACGCAACCGTTGCAGTGTTGTCCGTGCGGACCAACACATGCTTGCCCTGAAGTAAAGTTAACCTGAGCATGGTGGTTAAACACCGCCAGCAACTCAATTGGTATGCCACTGCGGTTAAGGTCCCGTCCAGGAGTCTGAAGCTGCATGGCCGTTGCAAACAACGCCTCAACCCAACCACACTCCGGCCCATAGAAAGGCAAGGACTGACATGGGCATCAATCCGAGCAGTGTTACCACGGCAGCGGATGCCATATGCCCCAGGAGCCTCTGAAATTATTGTTTTCCCCCTGAATGCATTCAGGCAGTTCAAGACAGACTGTGCATCTTCAGTTGTGAGACGTGTATGGAAGTAAAATAATGCTAAATGTTTTGGGGGAAAAAAAGCTTGTTGAATTGCTCTACTTGAAAAAATATGCATTGCATTAACCATGCTTAATGCATTGTATATTTAGGTCTTGAATTTTTATGGGCTAAAACACAGACATTTGTACAGACTTCCATACGTGATTTAAAAGCAAGGTATAGAAAAGAGGGGAAAACTCCAACGTCAAACTTCGATTAACCAGTGGGAAAATTTCCTCGCTGTCACATCCCTACCGTCTTGTCTAAAATATGAACATTTATAATAGGCTTAAAAAAGTGTATCAGGGTAAGACAAAAACACATTTTGGGAGACGGATTTATGATGTTTTGACTCAATATTTAAATTTAGTTAATTTTGAACAAAAAAAGTTACATAGTGTACCTTTAAAGCTCTCTAGCGGTTAATAAATATAACTGCATGCGTCTTGTGGAAGAACATTGCAGCCGGAGCTACTTCTCTCTGTTTATGTCTATGGCGAGTCACGCAGGGACTGTGCTCCTCCGCAGTGATTCCTACCCGTCTGGTCTGACATAGTCCCAATATAAACACTTATTATAAGTGTACCATAATGATTCAGGGTAAGACAAAAACACGGTTTGGAAAATGGATTCGTGTTGTACATTCTCATTATATAATTTTTGTAAATCTTGAACACAAAAAAGTTATGGACAGCAGCTTTAAGTAAAAATATGTAATTTTGTCACCAATTTGATTATACTGAACACTTTAAGGATTGTTTACAGTGTCAGTTATAACTGAAGGGACAGTAGCCTAGTTCATTAAGTTTTTAGCATTAGGGAGTGCATAGAAATTGACAAGTGCCATTTAACTCTTATGACAAAATAAAGTCCACTGCATTGTATGTTGTTATTGACTAACCTTAATAGTCCAATTGATTCCATTCTCTAGGGTCAACACATAAAACTACTCAATTAAAAACACAAATTAAAAAGGCAGACTGTCTAGGGGCAAAATTGTTCTCATGCTTGGCTAAATCAATCTGTTTACTGTACACTCCCCCAAGCTTTTTGTGAAATAACAAAGTTAACAATGCAGCCTCATCTCCCTTTGGAAACTAACTGAATACTAGTCATACATGCCACACAGACGTACTGAGAAAACATAACCATAAATATAATAACTTTGGATCACAGATATCTGACGTACCAAAGCTGGTCAGAATTTTCATTTTCAGCTCTGGATTTGATGACATACAAATCCTTTTAGACCAATTTCATTGCACCTATTGATCCTGAATAGCTGGAGTTTATGGGATGAAAGCCGAGAATGCATCAGTTCTTTTGTTTCTCATCCCCCTCATCACACTCACCCAAACAATGCTCTGTTTATCATTACCTCAAGTCACAAAGATTTTGTTTAATCATAATATTCATGAGACGCCTGTCAACTGTGTGGGAATGACCTTGGCTTCATCATTCAGAGAGCTAAAAAATGTCAGGCAATATCAAAGGGGACCCAGTCCCTGTGATCTAGGGCAGAGACATCACCCCCATCCGTCACAAGCCCCGCTGCGGAACTGGCTCTCTGGGGAAGAAATTAGACATTACAGCATTTCTTTAGCTGGAGGTCTAATCCTCCGTGACTGCTGCCATGTTGTTGGAATCATGCGATGTGGGGAGAGAGTGTGCAGCAAGACACCTGACAGTGATTAATGCAAGAAACAAAAACAGCAAAACGAGGCATGCACAATATCCAAAGCATTTTATTTAAGTCTTGCCAAAATGCATTCGGAGTCTCGGACAAATGAAAAAGCTCCATTGACATTCCCCTGCCTGATCCAGTTTGCGATTGGCCAGGCTCTTATAAATACCAATGCACTTTAAAAAGACTGGAAACGGTTGAGGCACACCTGTTGTTCGCCCTCTGAAAGGGTTGAAAAGATATGAAAGCAAGCTAAAGCAGCAATGCAATTACATTGGAAGCTGCTGTAATGCATATATATGCTTCAACCGCATGCACACAGAAACTGCATGTATAGTGACAGGCCAATATTTGGGCCAGAATATATATATATAATAATTCTAAACTATACTGAGAGTCATAACTAAATTGTATTTTATCTGCATTATTTCAGTCATTGGCACCCTGATCTCTAAATATTGGCAATGGACATTAAAAATGCATATTGTTCAGTGCAATTTAAAAAAAAGTATATATATATATATATATATATATATATATATATATATATATATAGCAAGGACATTGTATTTTCTTTGAAATAACAAGCACCAAAGAATTCTTCACAACAACCTCAGGAGCATGCATTATATTCAATGTGATATTTTGACTTTCATATTTTCACTAAATCACCATTCAAAAGTTTTAAAAGAAAATATATTTGTTAAACGTTTTATGATCACCAAGGCAGTAAAACGGTAAAATTGTAAAATATTATTATATATTTTTAAAAAGTTCCTGTGAAGCAAAGCTGAATTTTCAGAAATAATTCTAATATGCTGATTTGCTGCTCAAGAAACATTTCTTATTATTACTGATGTTGAAAACAGTTGTGCTGCCTAATATTTGTGGAAGTGGAAACTGTGATGCATTTATTTTCTTGATTCTTTGATGAACAAAGTGTTTGAAGGAACAGCTTTTATTTGAAATTTGATTTTGTTTTTTGTTTTGTTTTTTACAATACAAATGTCTTTACTGTTACTTTTGATCAATTTAACGCATCCTTGCTAATAATAAAAATAAAAACTGACCCCAAACTTTTGAATAATAGTGTGTTGGTAACAATTTAAAAACCTTGCTATAAAATGTAAATATAGAAATGGCTAAAAGGGGTGCAGTGATTATAACATCTCACACCTTTTACTGCTCTTATTCAAGTATATTAGACACTCTATATTACCCAATAAGTAAAGAGTCTTGTTTTGTTTTTTTATTGTTTTTTTTTTTAGCTTTATGATAGTCAAAGATGAAGAATACAGTGGAATGCCAAATTTGACACATGCTAATTAATCAATCTACTCGCTGCCCTGGTCGAAAGAGCTTAGATTGAAGCCATTATTAATGGGGAGCATTGCTCATTCACACCACCCATTTATTCTGTGGTGTCCCCCATGCCTGTCAATTTATGGGACTCAGGAGTGTACCTGAGACCAGGGAGAATGCTCAGCCTTCTCTGCCTCTCAGATTGTGCAGAGCAAGCACAACTGGCAGGGCACATTTAGAGGCGAATTAACATTATTTATGAGGAGACCATTGAAACCCCTGTTCTTAATTATTTTCCAAATTTCCATAAAATGCACTTGCCACTATGTCTGCTGTGTTTTAAATAGCAAGTGTCAAACAGAAGAGGCACGTTGAAAACGAGGTAATGTGTGCACTTCAATTCAATGCTGCTTTTATTGCTGATTGATCATGTTTACTCATCAATATCATGATCTGAGCTGGCTTATAATAGGTTTAGGGCAAAATTGCACCAAGAATGGCTCTGCTGTTTCCTAGGTTACTTTTTCTATCCAATCACAAAACATATCAGCTATTGTTGTCCAGCACCTCAAAGGCCATAAATGGTAAATTAAATTAAGGGGACTTCGGTAAAGCTCATTCAGCATAGCCTTGGGTAACAAACAAGAAAATGGGAAGAAAATAAAGAAATTATGGTTGTTCTTTCCAGTGTACAATACCTCAAACTCATTCAGTTCAAGGCAGCTAAAGGATGGAGAGATGGAAAAAACAAACATGGCTTTGTAAACAAATTCTAGAGCATGTCAATTGATGTGTTCATAACAATTCAAGGATTTGATGTAGTGAACCGTAGAAACGGCTTGGGTTATGTATATAACCCTTGTTCCCTGAGAAGGGAACGAGCACTGCGTCGGAACGACACTTTGGGGATACTCCCTAAGCACTAGCGAATCTGAAGTCCGTATAGAAACTAAACCAATCTGATTGGCGTGCGTGATGACATCACTGTGACGGCATACCCGGAAGTATAAAAGGGAAGCCGGCGCATTGAAACGGCAGCTATTGCTCTGAAGCATGCGCTCCAGGCATGCCGAGGTGTGGTGACGCGACGCAGTGCTCGTTCCCTTCTCAGGGAACAAGGGTTATATACATAAACCGAGCCATTCCCTTTCGAGGGAACTCTCACTGCGTCGGAACGACACTTTGGGGAACGAGTACCCACTAGCCCACACCGAGGGTAGCACCTGCCCTAGTGTGAAGCCGGAGACCGGGCACAACTAGGACTGGAGTACCCTAGCGCCAGGCGCCTTAGGGAGATACTTCTCCAGATACACTCTGAGAGCCCTAAGTGGGCAGAGCAGGTGAAGTCTCCCTCCTTCTGCCGTCACGTGAGGCGGGGGATGAAATGCCTGAAGAACCAAAGACCTGGCCAACCCTGATGGAACATTGGGCACGTAGCCCGGCCTAGGGTGTAGGACGTCTTTAACTCCTCCGGAGGCAACCCCAGGCAAGTCGGCGTTACCGCCAAGGCCTGGAGGTCCCCCACTCTATTTCCAGCGATGTAATCGCCAGGAGAAAAGCCACCCTTAGGGTCAGGTTCTTTGGTTCAGCCGACTCCAATGGCTCAAAGGGGGCCTCAGCCAACCCTTCGAGAACCACTGCCAGATCCCAGGTTGGGAGTCTGGAACGAGCCACAGGGCTCATCCTCCGAGCCCCACGGAGGAACTGTACAACCAGCTGGTGCCTACCCAAGACCCATCACCCAAAGGAGTGTGGAAAGCCCCATGGCAGCCACGGACACCTTGAGTGTGGACGGGGTTAGACCCGCAGAGAAGCGATCTTGGAGGAACTCCAGCACTGAAGCCACCGGCCAGTTAACTGGGTCCACCTCACGCTCCCTATACCAAATGGCTCACCACTTGGGGCTGTACAGTCTCCTTGAAGACGGAGCCCTGGAACTGAGTAAGGTCTCTATCACCTCTGCCGACAGGCCAGCCTCTAGGTACCTGACCCCCTCAGGGGCCAGACCCAAAGGTTCCAAACCTCCGGCCGGGGGTGAAATATTGTGCCCCTTGCCTGAGATAGGACATCCCTCCTCAGAGGAATCTGCCATGGAGGCCCTGCCAGCAGAGCTATGATATCCGAGAACCAAACTCGCGTCGGCCAACGGGATGCTACCAGAAGTAGGCTGACCCCCTGTTGACGGACCCTCTCCAGGACTCCCGGGAGCAGAGCAATCGGGGGAAATGCGTACAGACGCAGCCTCGGCCACGTCTGAACCATGGCATCCAACCCCAGCGGGGATGGATGCGTGAGGCAACACCACAATGGACAGTGGGACGTCTCGCGAGACGCAAACAGGTCCACTTCCTCTGGGCCGAACCTCTCACACATGGCCTCCACCACCTCCGGGTGGAGTCGCCACTCCCCGGGCCTCAGCCCCTGCCTCGACAGGATGTCTGCTCCCTGATTTTGGACCCCCGGGACATACATTGCCCTAATGGACAACAGTTTCCCTTGGGACCACAGGAGAATTTGATGTGCCAGTCTGCATAGAGGGCGCGACCTCAAACCCCCCTGATGATTGAGGTACGCTACAACAGACGTATTGTCTGTCCGTACCAGGACATGTTGGCCGCGGAGGTCCGGGAAAAAGCTCCTGAGAGCTTTGAAGACCGCCATCATCTCTAGACAATTTATGTGCCAGGAAGAATGACGGCCCTCCCACGAACCCCTCGCAAAGCGGCCGTCCATGACCGCGTCCCAACCAGTGAGGGGGGCGTCTGTTGAAACGGATTTCCGGCAACAGGACGCTCCCAACACTGGCCCCTGGGACAGAAACCAAGGTTTCTTCCATATGACTAGGGAACGAAGGCATCTGCGCGTTACCCTGATCATACGGTCTCATGTGCAGCAGGCCAAAAGGTATCATGTTGGACTCTGCTGCCATGTGCCCCAGCACTCTCTGAAAGTGCTTCACAGTGATGATGTGGCCTAGCTTTATCCCTGAGACCATCGCCAGTATGGTCTCGACTCGCGCGGGAGACAATTGTGCCCGCATCGTCGTCGAGTCCCATACGATCCCTAGGAACGTAGTCCTCCGGGACGGCGTCAACACACTCTTTGTTGTGTTGAGTCTCAGCCCCAAGCACTTTATATGGGCCAGAACGACATCTCGATGCCGAACTGCCATCTCGAACGACTGGGCCAATATGAGCCAGTCGTCGATATAATTCAGCACACGGATGCCCTGAAGTCTCAATGGAGCCAGAGCTGCATCCATGCACTTCGTGAACGTGCGTGGGGAAAGAGCTAGACCGAAGGGAAGCACTCGATATTGGTACGCCTCGCCCCCAAAAGCGAACCTCAAGAACTTCCTGTGACATGGAAGGATGGAGATATGGAAATATGCGTCCTTTAGGTCTATCGTGACGAACCAGTCCTCAGACTGGATCTGACTCACGATGATGGGAACCGTGAGCGTTTTGAATCTGAACCTCCTCAGAGATCGATTCAAATGCCTCAGGTCTATAATCGGACGCAACCCTCCATCCTTTTTGGGAACTATAAAGTACCGGCTGTAGAACCCGGACTCCCTCTCCGGCGGAGGAACGCACTCTATGGCTTCCTTCGCCAGCAAGGATTTTACTTCTAGTTCCATTACCCGAACCTGCTCTGGTACCACTGGGGTCCAGTTCAACCCCTTAAAACTTGGCGGAAGTTGACCGAACTGCAGTCTGTAACCCTTCTCTACAGTACGCAAGACCCATGTAGAAATATTTGGAAGGTATTTCCATGCGCCGAGATAATCTACTAAGGGAACCAGCCTCTCAAGGCTGGTGTCGGGTGTTACACGAGCCTCGTCCCCAACCCCCTGAAGCGGATGACCGGCAGGAAGTAGTTGGGAACGATTCTCTGTGTGCGGACGCGTTAGCTGCCCAGCCGCAGGTCTTTCCAGAGGCGGCTGGAGCAGCATGCGTTCGCGGGAAATCGATGTGGCCCGAAGCGTCATAGACTGCGGGATTCCACATCGATTTCCCCAGGGTGCCGCAGAAGAAGCAACCTCGGTTGCCCCTCTGCTGGGGGGACCGCCCTTAGAAGCCCTGCCGCAGCTAGGGCTTCTTCCCAGCAGCCTTCCGCGCCTGGAGTACGCTCCTTAGATCGCCTCTAGGAGCGGAAGGCTGCTGGCGAGTCTGCTGAAGAGAGCGCCGTCTCTGTTGCCAAGCTCCCGGAGGAGGGGCTCTAGAGGCGATGCTCTCCCTCTGCAGCTGTCGGTGCGAGGAGCTGGTGGACGGCTGAGGCTGCCCCCTAGGGGCCGCCTTCCCCAGCTCTGCGCGGCGAGGGAGCCGCCCGAGCATGCTCCACACCCAAACAATGCACACAAAGCAGGTGTGCATCCGAGCCAGAAATATAACGGGGGCACGGATGCACACACTGCTTGTACTCTTTCACACTCAAACTCATCTTTTTTCTTTTTCTCTCTCACACACTTGACAGACATCAATAAATAGACAGACTTGTCACACAGAGCGCTATGCTGAAGAGCAATAACTGCCGTTTCAATGCGCCGGCTTCCCTTTTATACTTCCGGGTATGCCATCACAGTGACGTCATCACGCACACCAATCAGATTGATTTAGTTTCTATACGGACTTCAGATTCGCTAGTGCTTAGGGAGTATCCCCAAAGTGTCGTTCAGACGCAGTGAGAGTTCCCTCGAAAGGGAACTTTGTCAAATTCAGACCCAGCGGAAACACTTAAAAGTAAAAAAGTACTTTTTCTTTAGATATTTTGTAAGATTGTATCTCCTGGCAGAATTATATCTCCTTTGGACTTCTGGATTCCACTGGCTGAAAGAATGGGTATTCTATTCTGTGCCTGATTAGAAATACAAAAATGCTGTATGACATGATCTTTGTAAATATATACAAATACAAACAGTTATTTCATATACCATATTATAAATGATCACATTAACATTTCTCACTCTGTTTTCTCAGATTGCAAGATTACCAGTTAGCATACTTAACTTTGCATACCATTAACCAACTACCCTGCCAGCTTAGAATATGCACAAACACACTATCACAACTCAAATTTATTAGAAGCTAATACAGCTACTAAACAATAGCTAGCTGTAAAGGCTAAATTATTAATACAAAGATATTGTGATAATGTGTTTGAAAGGGCAAAACCAGTTGGGGTCCTGGGGGAAATTATTCTACCAGGGGATAAAAGTAGCACGACACCAACAGATTGATAAAAATCTGGGGCCATTGCAAAGCAGGCAGCCTTTTTCTGTGCAATGTGGATCTGTTAAAGTCACCATGAAATCACCATTGACATTTCTTCTTCTTTTTGTTTTCAATTATTATGGAATATTACCATATTAATTATAAACAATTAATCCATGTACATCATTATATATATAAAAAAATAATGTGCCCTCATAATTTCTCTAATCAAAACAACTTCTCCTTAAAGGGATAGTTCACCCAAAAATGTTAATTCTGTCATCATTTACTCACTCTCAAGTTGTTCCAAACCTGTATGCGTTTCTTTGTTCTGCTGAACACAAACAAATATATTTTGCACCAAATATAGGGAAAAAAATACTATGGTAGTCAATGGTTGCTCTATCTGCTTTGTTACAAAAATGTTCAATGCTTCGAAGAAACGATTAATTTCGACACCCCTATTTCTCCTCCTGCATGCAGTAACAGCTATTCTATTATCTAAATTCTTCTCCAATCAATTCCCCATGGACAAAATCAAGTCCCTCCCTACATTTTTCTTGTTCGTTTCACTCAAATATACGTCACAATAGGGAAGAAAATATCATTGCAACTTCCCAAACAGTGAGAGGTTTTGTAGGCATGTAGTCTGCAATACATACAATTTGGAAAGAGTAACTGCAAAACCTTAGCCTGGATGCCAGACGAACTTAGCCCCGCCCACAACAAATTTTGCACGGCCAGTTCGGTCTGGACTTGATCCATAGAGAAGTAATTATGCCCGAACAGAAACTGTTCGGACCAATGAAATTGTCAGGGCGGGCTTTAGACGATGATGGACAGATGATAAACAGTAACGTAATCATCCACGTCATCAAAGGCGCTTGGGTTGAATTTGTTCTAATCCTAAACGGAGAACTTCGTATATGCATTCACCTTCACTATTTCTCTCAGAAATGATGATCATGTTGGTAAGTACTCTGTGTATCCTCTTTTTTTACAACACCGGCAAAGATCGTTTACACTCATCTTTTTCTTCTAACGTTAGGCTACTTATTCCGGGCGTGCGTGCAGACAGGGTTGCCAAGTTTTTACAGCAAAACTCGCCCAATTGCTACTCAAAACTAGCTAAAAACAAGCCCAATAGCTTTCCGGGTGGGGGGGTTCTCCGGGAAAAATGGCATTTGGGGGGTAAAATGTGTGTTATTTTGGCAGGACTGCCTGCTAAAATTCGCATTCCTGAGTCTGTATACCACATAATTGGGGTCGCTTCAACCCGCGGACTTGGCAATACAGTGCAGTTGAGTTCTGTTGACATTTGACAACTAACGTTATGCGTCGCTCCGTTGCTCTGATTGGTTGTAGGCCTATCCAATTGAGGTCTTTCCTGGTTCGGTTTAAACACGGCCCATAATCACAGCCCAACGGAGCAGTATCAGACTCAAATTCTGACTAGAATTGAGTATGACGACGTCAGGCTAGAAAACCCTTATTTTATAAGATAATATGGACATTTAAACAGGTTCTCTGAAAATACAAATATTTTTGTTGGATTGAATATTCAGTGGAGCACACAAGGAGACCATAACAAATACAATAAATGTTATAAACTCAATGCTGCAGTAGCCCATAAACTGTACTGTAATACCAACAGCAGGTACACCTGTGAACGTCATGAAAACCACAGCACAACCCGCATACACAAACAGCATTTGTAGCTTTTGACTTCATTACTATCACATGGAGTAATTTTATCATTATGGCTGTTGTCTTATTCTGACTGTAGAATCATTCGGTAAAAACAAATGTTTAGTTATCAATGAGCAACACATTGGAGGCTATTTCCCCAGGCACAGCCTTTAAATAATGTCCTGGCTTGGAGTCAGAACATAGAATAATCAGACAGTCCTTAAACAGCGCTGGCAGAATGATTTATTCCCACTTTGGTGCCCAGATTAGGTTTTTAATGTATTTAACGGATTGCATTCCTGTGGTGAAAACCAAACGAGCAGAAGGGGGGCACCTCGTGCTTCTGCCGTGTGACCCTAAATTAATTTTAATATTTGACAAATCAAATACACTTAGCCGGGAGACCTGGCTCTGGGAGAGAAGATTTATGAGACATAAAATGTGTGTGCAGCGAAGGTTGACTAAATACACCTTCATCCTCCTCTTCGGGGGACGAGAGACCTCCAGGAGCCCGAGGTCATAGCGTTATGGGAAGGAGGTCAAAGCTTGGCTCTAGTGTGGTGGCGTGTGTAGTGTTCAGAGCAGCTAGAATACAAGAAACAGCCTTGAGAAACAGCCACATCAGTCCCCTGATATGATTACTGACGCTGCAGGCAGCACAGAGCAATGGAAGAGCCTGATCTTTATTGACATTGTTGGGACTCTAGTCAGCTCCCATTCATGAAATAGATTTTAAAGATACATTTAAAAAACACATGTAGATGGTGCCATAGACTTTTTGACGCATATTGCACAATTCTTTGTTTTATCAGTCTACCAGGAAATTAAGTGGTAATATTTCACGGTTAGGTAAAATTGGTTAAGACTTGTTATACCTACAGTAATGCATGATCTATGAACAATACCTTTGCAGCATTTATTAATTGTAATTGTTCAAAAGTGAATGTTAATTTCTACATACAGTATGTTAATATTAGTGTTGTCGATCAATCGTCGATCTAACATAAAAGTCTTTGTTTACATAATAGGTGTGTGTACTATATATATATATATATATATATATATATATATATATATATATATATATATATATATATATATATATATATATATATATATATATATATATATATATATATATATATATATACAGTGAGGAAAATAAGTATTTGAACACCCTGCTATTTTGCAAGTTCTCCACTTGGAAATCATGGCGGAGTCTGAAATTGTCATCGTAGGTGCATGTCCACTGTGAGAGACATAATCTAAAAAAAAAATCCACAAATCACAATATATGATTTTTTAACTATTTATTTGTATGATACAGCTGCAAATAAGTATTTGAACACCTGTCTATCAGCTTGAATTCTGACTCTCAAAGACCTGTTAGTTTGCCTTTAAAATGTCCACCTCAACTCCATTTATTATCCTAAATTAGATGCACCTGTTTGAGGTTGTTAGCTGCATAAAGACACCTGTCCACCCCATACAATCAGTAAGAATCCAACTACTAACATGGCCAAGACCAAAGAGCTGTCCAAAGACACTAGAGACAAAATTGTACACCTCCACAAGGCTGGAAAGGGCTACGGGGAAATTGCCAAGCAGCTTGGTGAAAAAAGGTCCACTGTTGGAGCAATCATTAGAAAATGGAAGAAGCTAAACATGACTGTCAATCTCCCTCGGACTTGGGCTCCATGCAAGATCTCACCTCGTGGGGTCTCAATGATCCTAAGAAGGGTGAGAAATCAGCCCAGAACTACACGGGAGGAGCTGGTCAATGACCTGAAAAGAGCTAGGACCACCGTTTCCAAGGTTACTGTTGGTAATACACTAAGACGTCATGGTTTGAAATTATGCATGGCACGGAAGGTTACCCTGCTTAAACCAGCACATGTCAAGGCCCGTCTTAAGTTTGCCAATGACCATTTGGATGATCCAGAGGAGTCATGGGAGAAAGTCATGTGGTCAGATGAGACCAAAATAGAACTTTTTGGTCATAATTCCACTAAACATGTTTGGAGGAAGAAGAATGATGAGTACTCCAAATCATCAGTCTACGTCCTGCTCGATCTATCTGCGGCCTTTGACACAGTCAATCATCAGATTCTTCTGTCCACCCTCTCATCACTGGGCATCACAGGGACTCCACTCCTTTGGTTTGAGTCCTATCTCACAGGTAGGTCTTTCAAGGTTGCCTGGAGAGGAGAGGAATCCCAAGCATATCAACTGACCACTGGGGTTCCCCAGGGCTCAGTGCTTGGTCCTCTCCTCTTCTCCATCTACACCACTTCATTGGGACCCATCATTCAGGCACATGGCTTCTCATACCACTGCTATGCTGATGACAGTCAGCGCTACCTTTCATTTCACCCTGACGACCCTACAGTAGCTGCACGAATCTCCAGCTGTCTGGCTGACATCTCTGCATGGATGAGAAAACATCACCTGCAGCTCAACCTGGCAAAGACTGAGTTTCTCATCTTCCCTGCCTGTCCCACCATACAACATGACTTCACCATCCAGTTAGGTACATCCTTGATTTACCCATCAAAGTCAGTCAGAAATCTTGGAGTAACATTTGATGACCAGTTGTCCTTCAGAGAACACATTTCTAAGACAGCCCGCTCATGCCGGTTTGCGCTCCACAACATCAGGAAGATTAGACCGTTCCTAACAGAGCACGCAACACAGCTTCTTGTCCAGGCCCTGGTTATTTCTAGACTTGACTACTGCAATGCGCTTCTGGTTGGACTCCCCTCTTGTGCGATCCAAACACTTCGTATGATCCACAATGCAGCAGCACGTCTTGTCTTCAACGAGCCCAAAAGGACCCATGTCACACCTCTCTTCATCTCTCTGCACTGGCTACCACTCGCTGCTCGCATCAAGTTTAAGGCGCTGATGCTTGCATACAAAGCCACCACGCGCTCAGCTCCTGCTTACTTTGACTCCATTCTACAAATCCACACCCCCACCAGAAGCCTTCGCTCAGCTAAGGAACGACGGCTTGTGGTACCATCACAGAGGGGGAAAAAATCCCTTTCCAGAACATTTTCATTCAACGTTCCCAGCTGGTGGAACGATCTTCCCAACGCCATCCGAAACGCAGAATCATTGACATCATTCAAAAGTCAACTTAAAACTCAGCTCTTCCGTGAGCACTTAACCTCATAAAAAAAAAACACTTTATTTTCCTCTTTCTCTTCATTCTTCCCTCCCTACTCTAGCCTGTGCTACACTGAGCAATGTACACGGTCTCAGGATTTCAGGCTCTTATTGCGCTTCTCGACTCTTCATGACCAATCGCTTCATGTACCCCCAAGTTGTAAGTCGCTTTGGATAAAAGCATCTGCTAAATGCATAATTGTAAATGTAATGTAAATGTAAATGTACCATCACAAGAACACCATCCCTACTGTGAAGCATGGGGGTGGTAGCATCATGCTTTTGGGGTGTTTTTCTGCACATGGGACAGGGTGACTGCACTGTATTAAGGAGAGGATGACCGGGGCCATGTATTGCGAGATTTTGGGGAACAACCTCCTTCCCTCAGTTAGAGCATTGAAGATGGGTCGAGGCTGGGTCTTCCAACATGACAATGACCCGAAGCACACAGCCAGGATAACCAAGGAGTGGCTCTGTAAGAAGCATATCAAGGTTCTGGCGTGGCCTAGCCAGTCTCCAGACCTAAACCCAATAGAGAATCTTTGGAGGGAGCTCAAACTCCGTGTTTCTCAGCGACAGGCCAGAAACCTGACTGATCTAGAGAAGATCCGTGTGGAGGAGTGGGCCAAAATCCCTCCTGCAGTGTGTGCAAACCTGGTGAAAAACTACAGGAAACGTTTGATCTCTGTAATTGCAAACAAAGGCTACAGTACCAAATATTAACATTGATTTTCTCAGGTGTTCAAATACTTATTTGCAGCTGTATCATACAAATAAATAGTTAAAAAATCATACATTGTGATTTCTGGGTATTTTTTTTTTTTAGATTATGTCTCTCACAGTGGACATGCACCTACGATGACAATTTCAGACCCCTCCATGATTTCTAAGTGGGAGAACTTGCAAAATAGCAGGGTGTTCAAATACTTATTTTCCTCACTGTATGTATGTATATACAGTATATACTGTATATATACACACACACCGATCAGGCATAACATTATGACAGGTGAAGTGAAGATTAGCTCTTCATCACAGCACCTGTTAGTGGGTGGGTGGGATATATTAGGCAGCAAGTGAACATTTTGTCCTCAAATTTGATGTCTTAGAAGCAGAAAAAATGGGCATGTGTAAGGATTCGAGCGAGTTTGACAAGGGCCAAATTGTGATGACTAGACAACTGGGACAGAGCATCTCCAAAACTGGAGCTCTTGTGGGGAGCTCCCCAGTCTGCAGTGGTCAGAATCTATCAAAAACGGTCCAATGAAGGAACAATGGTGAATCGGCGACAGGGTCATTGGCGGCCAGGACTCACTGATGCACGTGGGGAGCAAATTCTGGCCCGTGTGGTCCGATCAAACAAACAAGCTACTCTAGCTCAAATTGCTCAAGAAGTTAATGCTGGTACTGATAGAAAAGTGTCAGTATACACAGTGCATCGCAGTTTGTTGCGTTTGGGGCTGCATAGCTGCAGACCAGAGAGGGTGCCCATGCTGACCCCTGTCCACTGCCGAAAGCGCCAACAGTGGACACGTGAGCATCAGAACTGGACCACGGAGCAATGGAAGAACGTGGCCTGGTCTGATGAATCACGTTTTCTTTTACACCATGTGGATGGCCGGATGCTGCTAACATTTTGGGCAAATCACCTTCATTTATATACGTAGCGCTTTTCACAACACAGATTGCTTTAAAGCAGCTTTACAGTGATAATTGGAAATTAATTTTGTATTAGATGAAAAGCTAAAGTAAGTTTTTGATTGCTTAATTTCTGTTGTAAAAACTGATTAGTTATTTAATTTGGCACCATGTAAACAACACCATCCTCAACGAAAACAGAAAACCCTCAATGCATTCCGGACCCCATCCGCATGGCAACAGCAACGCAACAACGCTGGAGAACGAAGCCATGAAATAGGTTTGAAATAGTTTTGATTCTCTGCCACCACCATCCCTGTGCAAACCCCAAAAGAGAAAGGTCCGTGAAAACGGCATGTACGCAAGCATTACGTGTTTAGCCTATAGGCAAGTGTGTTTGAATACGTATGTGGGCATATGTGTTTTTATCTGTACAAAGGGGAAGGGAAAGTTGAAAGTTGACAGGCGAGAGTCTAGTTGACGCGGTCTCTGCCAACACTTCAGGGCTGCATTGTGGTCGTGTCTAGGAGCAGGTCCATCTAATCTAGATCCAGTAGACTACAGTACACCTCGGCATAAAAAGAGAGACTAACATTAGCATAGATGCTATTATTTTTATGATGTAATGAGTACATCAGGTGTTATGGGAAGTGTTACCGGTTCTGGCAGACCTAGTTAATGTAGCCTAACAATCAATTAACTAATTTAAATAAAATAAATTGATAATGTTCTATATGTATGCCATAGTAAAGAGATGTGTTTTTAGTTTAAATTTAATGCTATGGAGACTGTTCCAAAGTTTAGGTGCTAAATAGCACCTAGGATCGACTGCCAGCAGTTGATTTTGATATTCTAGGTATTATCAACTGGCCAGAATTTTGAGACCACAATAGACGTGATGGAGTATAATGCGTTAAGAGCTTGTTCAAGTACTGGGGAGCTAAGCCATTTAGTGCTTTGTAAGTAACAAGCAAGATTTTAAAATGTATACAATGTTTAATAGCGAGCCAATGCAGTGTTGACAGAACTGAGCTAATAATCAGTACATTTACACGGACAACAAAACTCTGATATTAATCTGATTAAGACCATACTCTGATTAAGAATTTTTTTTGTCCAATATTTAAAAATTCTGTTTTTTCAGAATTACATTTTTTTATATCAGCTATGCATTTTGTCAATCTTGTGAATTGGTACATTTGTCAGGGCGCGAAGAAATATAGAGCTGAGTGTTGTCAGCATAACAATGAAAACTAACTGCATGCTTCCTAATCATATCTCCCAAGGGTAGCATGTACAGGGTAAGTAAAAGTAGGGATGTCCCGATCAGGTTTTTTTGCCCTCGAGTCCGAGTCATTTGATTTTGAGTATCTACCGATACAGAGTCCCGATCCGATACTTCTATAATACATAAAAAAAGAATAAAGAATAAAAAAAAGAGCGAAAAAACAGATCCAGGATATTCCTTATTTTTTATTTAATTCACCTAATTTAACCAATAGCGTCTCTGTAACAAAGTGATGTCATGCCGCACACGTCGCTGTTTCTGTGTGGAGTCAAAAGGGTCTAACTCTGTGCCACCGCATAATTATAGATGTGTTAAAAAATAATGACAATATATATACATATATATCTGAGTCCTGATCGGTGTAACGAGTGTGCTCAGGCAGGAAGACAAGGAGAGGTAAGTAGATTACTCAAAGTTTAATGACCGGAATACTCACTTAACATAACCGTGACCAGACAAAGAATGAATGAACAAAGGTGAACTTAAATACAAACACAGATGACTGGATAAATGAAGGACAGGTGATACAGGAGAGGATTAACTAAACACAGCTGAACAGAACTAATGAGGGTAGCTAAGGAAACAGACAAGTGGCGGGAAACTCAGACAAAGGAACATGTGACAAATTAAACCAGGAAGTACATGAAACAAAACATAACAGAGACAGACTAGATATGTGACAATCGGGAGGTAACGTCCGATTCCGATCGAGTCTGAAACCACGTGATCGGGCCCGATTTCCGATCACGTGATCGGATTTGGACATCCCTAGTGAAAAGCAACAGTCCTAGCACTGAGCCTTGCGGTACTTCATACTGAACTTGTGATCGGTATGATATCTCTTCATTTGCTCTTCATTTACTCTTCATTTACATTTACAGCTACAAACTGATAGCAGTCAGATAAGTATGATTTAAACCATGCCAATGCAATTCCACTAATGCCAACATAATTTTCTAGTCTATTCAAAAGAATGTTGTGGTCGATAGTATCGAATGCAGCGCTAAGATCGAGTAACACTAATAGTGAGATAGAACCACGATCAGATGATAAAAGCAAATAATTTGTAACTCTAATGAGAGCAGTCTCAGTACTATGATACGGTCTATATCCTGACTGGAAATTCTCACAGATATAATTTATTTTTAAAAAAGAGAATAGTTGTGAAGACACTGCCTTTTCTAGCATTTTTGACAGAAAGGGTAGATTTGAGATTGGCCTGTAATTGACTAATTATGTAGGACCAAGATGCGTTTTTTGTGGTTTAATAATAGCCAGCTCAACAATATTAATGATATTAAGAAGTGGATCTATGACCTCTGGCAGCATCTCTTTCAGTCGCTTAGTTTAGCCAATTCTTCCTCTCCTATAGCAGTGAATGAATGGAATTTTTCTCAGTGATATTGCAATGCACTGTCTAATGTGATACTGTAGTAGATGGTTGTATAGTTATAATTTTCTTCCTAATATTATCAATCTTGCACATAAAGAAGTTAACCCCTAGGAATCTGAGCTCTTTTGGGGCCCTTTAGAAGTTGACATGCTCTGACATTTGTGGGGTTTTTTTCAGTTGCTTATAAACAATGGCAAAAGTGTAATTACACTGTATTCAGCACAAACTGGGCTACCATAATATGTGCAACATGTATGTAGATGCTTGTATTCACTGGGTTAAAACAACCCAATTGCATTTTTTTAGAGTGTATTTATGCGATATAAGTTAAATTTGGATGGAAATATAGCTAATGAGCATTTCGCAAGAACTAATTGTTGAATTTGCCTAGTTTGCAAGGTTTGTGACAAATTAATATTCTAAATCATCTCGAAATGTGCTTGAAGGAATTCAAGTCAAGTCAAAGGACGTTAGTACAGCTTTACAGAGTTTCATGCAGTTTAGAGCAATTTTGAACAATTTGTATCAAGTCTAATTACTATTTGGCGATGTGTACTACTGACACTGTTAATCGATGCATATAACGATTGGGTACCACAAAGTAAATAAATAAGAAATCCTCAAACACAGCTATATTACTGTAGCAGCCTATCATAAAAATCAACCTGTCCAAACATGACATTAAAATACAGGTTTCTTGCCTCTTCTTGTTAAGGTGAGCAGTTATTGGTCAGAATGATCTGCAAAGCTGACCAGACATGACTGATAGGCTTTTGAGACTAGCAAAACTAGTGCCATACGTTACAATGAATTTCTAACCTTGCCAGGCTCTCAGCAATATGCAAATCTATCAACACAATCATATAACAAGAGACAAAATGAACAAATTCTCTAGTTTTCAGCTGCTTGGTAAAAATTTTGAGTACCAATAGCATTAAAATCAGCCTCAGAGAGTTGATATATGGATAGATAGGTGACTCTTCACAACATGATGGAGCTGCATTAGAAGCCATTATTAATCAAGTAAACGACCATGTGAGAGCTGCCCTTTAAATTCCGAGCCTGTTCCATGGGAATTGATGGCTATTAATATTTAACACATACAAGTGTAGCGTCACAAATTGATCTGTTCAACCAATTACTCCCCATTTACTCAACTGGTGGTCAAGCAGCAATGCCGCGTGTGTGTATTGCTGACATCAACAAAAAAACGCATACAGGTGCTATTGTGTTGAGGTTTTTTATTTCTGCCTTGCAGCAGCTGGGTCAGAATGCCACTGCCATTACTCTGATATTTCGTTTACAGTTAATATAAAGGGTATAAAGCTCATTGTCAGGATCCTGGTGTTGCACTGAAACAAGCATTAGTCCTGAAATAAGGTGTGTGCAGACAGGGCTGTTGTTAAACCGATATTTCCGCTCATAAATATGCATGAAGCCACAGTGTTCCTGGAAAGCAATAAGGCGTCGTGTCATCACAGAGATCACCTCAGCGTCACTCTCCTCCACATTCCCTATTAATTCACTATGACACCCACAGCCCTTGACCCAGCCACTGTGAAGGTGAGGGAAGGAAAGACTGAGAGGGGAGGAGGAAAGTAGTTTGTCGCTGTCATCCTTGCTGCAAAAAACTTATCAAATCTTAAACAAGCCTAAACTGGTTTGCTGGTCTTGGTTGATCTCCCAGGCTGGCCCTGTTTACACCTGGTATTAAGATTTGTTTTGGTCAATTGGATCACAAGTAGACGAGGGAGACACATTCCCGTTTACACCTGGGGTGCTTCTCAATTCTTATTTGTGCATCCTCATTTCCTTTCCTAGCTTCCTTTCCTCATTGAACATTGAATCAAGTGAAATGATATATCCTCACTCCCTTTAGAGTCACTTCAAAGTGTTGTCAATTAATGATGACTCTACATTGCTGGATTTAGTTTGCACGTCGGGATTCTTGAACATTAGAGATAATTATTTATATTGTAATAGTTTCAACCTCCACAAAATACCACATTTGTCCATATTTCATTTAATATTACCAGTAATTATTATCAACCAATTATTCGCAGTTATTAACTGCTTTTTATTTGTTGTATATAGTATTCGTTTTTCTTTCATTTTCTTGTACTTTGATATAATTCTGTAACTGTCAGTTGTTGTTATTTGACATACATTTGTGTCTTGTGCATGTAAACATAATACTAATAATGAATAAACTGTGGCAAGATGTGAGGGGGAGGAAAATTAATATGTGCGTTTAGACAATAAAACACTTCCGCAAAGGATACACCTGTGTATCCTCGCTCATGACTCCTCAGGAAGCCTCCTCACTCCTCAATCCTACCCTCTTCACAGTGCAATTAGAGAATAGAGATGTCCTACAAGATGGCTGAGCTCGGTCGGTTTCCGGGTCATAGGATGGAGGAGGAGCGAGGAAACGAGGAGGGATATTGAGAAGCACCCCTGGTGTTTTAATCCATCTCTTTGATCCACTTTCAACCACTTCAGTCCCGATTTCTAGCAATAGCAGACCTCAATGATCCAATCAATTCCTGATGGACAAAATAAAGTCCCTGCCTATTTTTTCACTCTGAAAAGACTACTGCAACTTCTGTTTTATGCTGACTTTAAGCTAGCTAAAAACAGACATATACCGGTTTAATTGGTTTGTTTCAGCAGAAATCTGCAATAACCCAAAAGATGCTAACACTAAAAAGAAAGTACCATAGTATCACCAAGTTGTTTCAACATATATTGTCAGGAGCACAACCTCTCCCTCAACGTCAGCAAGACCAAGGAGCTGGTGGTCGACTTCAGGAGGAATGAGAGAGAACACCGTCCGCCCCATCACCATTGATGGAGCACCGGTGGAGAGTCAGCAGCTTCAAGTTCCTCAGAGGAACTCTCATGGTCCGTCCACACCGAGGCCGTTGTGAAGAAGGCTCATCAGCGCCTTTTCTTCCTGCGACGGCTGAGGAGGTTTGGAATGAACCGCCACATCCTCACACGCTTCTACAGCAGCACCATAGAGAGCCTGCTGACTGGCTGCATCACCACCTGGTACGGCAACAGTACCGCCCGCAGCCGCAAAGCCCTGCAAAGGGTAGTGCGCACGGCCAGCTACATCATTGGAGATGAGCTTCCCTCCCTCCAGGACATTTACGCCAGGCGGTGTGTGAAGAGAGATCAGAGGATCATCAGAGACTCTAGCCACCCGAACCATGGGCTGCTCTCACTGCTGCCATCAGGCAGACGGTACCGCAGCATCAGAACACGCACCAGCCGACTCCAGAACAGCTTCTTCCCACAAGCAATCAGACTACTTAACTCTTGATCCATCAGGATCATAACACACACTGGACAGAATATCACTCAGCACAACCCACTGGAGATACACACACATTATATACACATTTATTTATCATACAGCATCTATTGCACTTTGGATTTCAATTTGTGAATAATATTGTATACTATACATTGTATATTATTATTATTATTATAGCGTAATGTATATTGTTTAGTGTATGTTTAGTGTATATTGTTTAAAGTATATGTATATTGTAAGTATGTGTATATTGTTTAAAGCTGTGAGAACTACACTCACATTGTGTAAATTATTTATTGTTTATTGTAGTGTATACTGTGCTGTGAGTAATTGTGTGCGCATCAGATGTGTAATCTGTTGTTGCTTAAATGTTGTACATGTCATGTCATGACTACTGTGTCTGCTCGGACTGCACCTAAGAATTTCACCTACTGTTGCACTTGTGCATATGGTAGAGTGACAATAAAGTGATTTGATTTGATTTGATTGATTTGAGTTGTACCAAAGCAAAATGTTATAAACAACAATGGTAAATACAGAACTATAAAACAATATTTTTTTTTACTGTAACTAGGCTAGAATGTGATTCAATCCAACTCTGTTTGTAGATGCTATCTTACCTATTACAATATTTCCAAGAAATTATCCAGTGATAGTGATGCTGATTCTCTCTTCCTCTCGTCTTTCCTGGAAAGTTCATGGATGCACTTACACATAGCATAAATAATAACATTGAAAATCATTAGCAGATTAACTCTAAATAAATGCCTCGATAAGTACACCCAAATCAACACTAATGACTCTGTCTAAATAGAAGATAAAGGCTTATGGATAATGATTTGCACTGGGAAAGTCTATAAACGGTCTGTGTAGCAGAGGGAACCATAATGTCTTAATGAACTGTATATTCAATAATATACCATAAAATTGATGTAACATTTAGTAAGTAAATGCATGTGCTTTGAGTTCTAAACTAGAAAATGTTACCTCAAGACATTTTTCAAGATGTATTTTGATGTCATGACGGCAAGTAATATACTTTGGAAGTATGTAGTCTGTGTGTCTCTTTAGTATACATTATACAAGTACCACCAAAAACTTTAAACAATAATCACTTTGACACATAAAATGGGACAAACTATGTCAACTTTCTAACTCCCAAATAAATTGTTGTATTACCGTATTGTATTGTAGTTGTAGTGCTATGTACACTCACCTAAAGGATTATTAGGAACACCATACTAATACTGTGTTTGACCCCCTTTCGCCTTCAGAACTGCCTTAATTCTACGTGGCATTGATTCAACAAGGTGCTGAAAGCATTCTTTAGAAATGTTGGCCCATATTGATAGGATAGCATCTTGCAGTTGATGGAGATTTGTGGGATGCACATCCAGGGCACGAAGCTCCCGTTTCACCACATCCCAAATATGCTCTATTGGGTTGAGATCTGGTGACTGTGGGGGCCATTTTAGTACAGTGAACTCATTGTCATGTTCAAGAAACCAATTTGAAACGAATCAAGCTTTGTGACATGGTGCATTATCCTGCTGGAAGTAGCCATCAGAGGATGGGTACATGGTAGTCATAAAGGGATGGACATGGTCAGAAACAATGCTTAGGTAGGCCGTGAAATTTATTGATGTATTGGCACTAAGGGGCCTAAAGTGTGCCAAGAAAACATCCCCCACACCATTACACCACCACCAGCAGCCTGCACAGTGGTAACAAGGCATGATGGATCCATGTTCTCATTCTGTTTACGCCAAATTCTGACTCTACCATCTGAATGTCTCAACAGAAATCGAGACTCATCAGACCAGGCAACATTTTTCCAGTCTTCAACTGTCCAATTTTGGTGAGCTTGTGCAAACTGTAGCCTCTTTTTCCTAGTTGTAGTGGAGATGAGTGGTGCCCGGTGGGGTCTTCTGCTGTTGTAGCCCATCCGCCTCAAGGTTTGCGTGTTGTGGCTTCACAAATGCTTTTGCTGCATACCTCGGTTGTAACGAGTGGTTATTTCAGTCAAAGTTGCTCTTCTATCAACTTGAATCAGTAGGCCCATTCTCCTCTGACCTCTAGCATCAACAAGGCATTTTTGCCCACAGGACTGCCGCATACTGGATGTTTTTCCCTTTTCACACCATTCTTTGTAAACCCTAGAAATGGTTGTGTGTGAAAATTCCAGTAACTGAGCAGATTGTGAAATACTCAGACCGGCCCATCTGGCACCAACAACCATAACCATACCACGCTCAAAATTGCTTAAATCACCTTTCTTTCCCATTCTGACATTCAGTTTGGAGTTCAGGAGATTGTCTTGACCAGGACCACACCCCTAAATGCATTGAAGCAACTGCCATGTGATTGGTTGATTAGCTAGTTGCATTAATGAGAAATTGAACAGGTGTTCCTAATAACCCTTTAGGTGAGTGTAGATATGCTGTTATAAAAATACATTTGATAAATATATTTATAAATGAATCAATAACATTGTTATTATTATTTATCATGCCACATAAATCACACAGATACACAAAATTTGATCCACAAACTATGTAGATCTAATTTATATCACTGTAGTAAGGTAGGTTTGTGTGGGAAGAAGGAGGCGGGAACCGGCGAACGTTGAAAATGTTTAATCAAAAATAAACAGAAAATAAAATGGCGGCGGAAGCCCCTCGCGGCCGACTGCCGCCTACACACAAACAAACACAAAATGAAAATAAAAAGCTGCAGCCCCTCACGGTCGACTGCAGCATACACATAATAAAACACAAAATCCAGGCCTGGTCCTCTCTCGTCCCTCACTGTCGTCGCTCCTCCTTTATACTCCCTCACTCCTCCGCGAGGGCCGAGATCGCTGCGGCTCGCAGCTGGCGCTCATCAGGGAGGATGACCTCGTCCCGCCCTCACGGTCCCTCGACCTCACTGCTCGCCACAATCACTACGACTTATTTTCAAGGGCATTGTCTATGCATAATAAAATGATAAATATATTCACATGCTTGAACTGTTACATAAATGTTACAATGGATTTGTTTGCACATAACTTCTTAAGCAAGCCCTTTTCACACATGACCTCTTAACATAAAAAACATAATTAAACATACAGAAAATCCGTAAGCGTCAAAGCTCTTAATAGTTCAATATAAGAACAATACTTAACATAGTATCATTACTCACTGTGAGACTCATATTAGACAATCAAGCAAGCACTGTTGAGCTGGTTAAGCCTGAGGAAATGGCAGCTGTATAGATAAAAAAGCGGCAGAGGCTTTTTAGCTTCCTCTCTGAAAGGATTAACCTTTTCCCAGCTGTTTATTTTACAGCGACTCCTCAGCCAAACACACACCTGAGAAAGAACCACCACAGCGTCTCTCTGGATCCTCCGGTCTACGCCCACCATCTCTGAGCTCCAGGTGTGGGGTTCAGATGTGGATAAATAATAATACCGAGGTAGAGAGGAGCTTAGTGTACTTCTGTAGTCCAAGTGCACTCTGTGAATGTATGGAGTATTTAAAGAGTATTTACATGCTTTTACTCCATTATCACAACTGCTAAAGAGCCTCTACATCGTCAAGTGAGTACGAGGGGCTGACAGTGTGCTTCCTCTGAGTGTTTCTAGAGTGTGTGAGAGGTATTGTCATGTGCAGGCTTGTTATTCACTACTTGGATCTTACAATGAATGAACCACTAGGGCGTTTTTAACTCTTAGAAATGTCCCTGTAGCAGATTTAAATGGGTCAGTGCCACAAAAAAAAAAACATGTTTTTCTTTGCTCTTTTTAAATAAGAGAGTTCGGTGTACTAAGTTGACATACTCTAATATTCACAAAAAAGCCTCAAAAGTTCACCCTGCTGAACAAAAAACAGTTAAAACCAGCCTAAGCTGGTTGGCTTGTTTAAGATGGTCTCCCAGGCTGTTTTTTTCAATTAGTGTTTGACAACTATTCAATTAGCGTTAGTTGATGTCTGTTGGGGCTGTGTGTACATACATTTTTATTTTTCATAAAATTCTAAATCCAATGGCTAGCTTATTTGTTGGTGTTTGTCTGTGCAGTGTGAATTGGCCTTAAGCTGCAAAATATTCATTTTAGAAACTGGATATACGTTTACAACTATTACTTTAAAACTATTAGCTCATTTACATATAGCATTAGGGCTACGCGACCTGCGTATCAATTTTTTTTTTTTTTACATTTTTAGAAAAAATGTAATAAACCATTTGCTGTGCTTGTATGAAGGTATGCATTAGGGCTGTAACGATTTGACCAAAAATAAAAACCTCGATTAATTGAACATTTTACCTCGATTACGATTAATGAACGATTATTTTGCTTTTTTATTTTTTTGCTTTCCATTTTTTTCCCTCATAAGGTTTTTGAGTAAGTTCCTATTAAGGTTTTTACTGTAAATATTTTCTACTATTAAAGGTGGATTTTTTTTTTCTAATGAAAAAGTGCATTTCTTTGATTTTAAAATACTTGAAGGAAACGGTTCACTTTCAGCAGATTTTTGCTTGTTGTCAGATACATATAAATTAACACAGTAGGCCTACATTACCTTTATTTGAATGCATTAATGAGAGAGTGATTGTGTGTGTGAATTACTCATACCGTCTCTATTCATTATGAAGCTGTGGTTTGTACTTACTTCAAAGGTATTAAAATATATGCCTATAACGGTTGAGTTTCTAAGCTACTTTAGTGACTTTACTTTAGTCACAGGGCAGCGTTGACACTGCGTTTCTGCGCTGCTCTGTGCGCGCAATCTTCACGTGATATGCAAGCTTCTGTCTGAGTGTTTGTTTGTCACAATATATCAGGCATTAGTTCAACATAATACACATCTGATGGTCTAAAATCGCTCTAAAGTTCAAACTGGCAGGCCTTAAAACACATATAAATGACAAAGCTTTGTGATGACGCAGGTGAAAGAGGTCTGCTTTCAGGGCACGCGCGCGTTGTCAGAGACGCAACATGGCTCGGCTCTCTGTGTCGCAGAAAAAAGCTGAGCACTGAACAGAGAAGTTTTCCGTATTGTTGTTTTTGAATAGTGCACTGTCGCTTTAAATGGTCAAGCTTTTAAACGCATTTACTTGACAAACTTAATGAGGACGAAAGTGAAAGCGATCTGGCTTCGGGGCTTGCGCGTGCCATGTGTGTGTGTGTGTGTCGCAGCGCGTAGGCTTTAAGAAGAACGGCAATTAATTTACCTGTATAAACTGTGTAAAACATGCAGTTACTATAGTGATTCTGGGCAACTATAAACAAAGATAACTGCTCCTGCATCTCTCTGTGTGCCTGCAAACTGCACTTGATGTGACTGACGGAGCGGAGTCACGTGACTAAAACCGAAATAACCGACATGGGAAAAATACGTTGGTTAGAGGTTCTGAATTTCGGTTTCGATTATTTTCGATTAATCGTACAGCCCTAGTATGCATCATTTGTGATTGTATATAAAAACTACTATAAAATAACAATAATAATAGTAATAGTAATTGCTGAGTTCGGCAGATTGGCAAAAGTCATTTTCACAAAAGGCTGACATTTAAATGCATATATAATACATATATCATTACATGATAAAAGTCTTCTGTTTGTTTTTTGTTTTTTAAATGTATAAAATTTTGAATGGTGTTCCCCAAACCACACACATGGAACAACTCATTGGAAATCATAGTTTTCAAAGCACTGCCATCACAGCCCAGCAAATAAATAAAAATTAAACAAAAATCAATACATAACCCTAACTTCATTTGCAAATGAAGATCCTACACAAACCAAGAAATGCTTTAATTGTCTGAACATTAAGTGAAGCCCTCAGGTCTACAGCATATAGATTCTCTTGCAACCTGCCCTATTAACTCTGATTTATAGTATCATCACCCTAATAGCTTCAGATTCTCCGTTCCACTCATTCTTATGCAGGGTGCATCATGGGTCCTGTTTTCTCTGACTGTCTACCTGCTGCTTTTCAATGTGGTTTACAAGCTCAGACTCGGCAGTATCAGGTAAACATACACCTTTCTCCTTCTGCATCACTCTCTCTGAGCCTCTTAAGTCCTGTTTTCTCTTGTTTATAATGTATTTGCTCTGAGCAGAAGCAACAAAAATGCTTCTAACTTAACATTATCTTTTTGTTGTTTCCAAAATCGTGTAGATTTCCAGCAACAAGCCACATTTAGCATTGTGTAATATGAGATAGTTGGGGGGGGGGGGGGGGGGATTCTATAGATTTTAGTACATTGCTCTGAGGCTAAAACACTCTTAAAGGGTTACTTCAGCGATTAGCATTACGTTTTGTATCAGTAGAAACCCGGTAGTATATTCAAATGATCGTGCTTCCCGCCCTCATATCCCCCTGAGACGAGAGATTTATGTATTTTAAGTCTGGAAAAAAGCCTCTGATGAGGTAAATATTGTCATTTTGCATCACCTGAGGCTATTTTGGCCAGAGGCTAGAGACTACAGCCAGTAGTAGGAGCTAGTTCTGCATGTTTTCAACTCGCCCATAGGGGTGGGATCTCACTCACAGAATGTAAAATGAGCACAGCTGCTCGGGCATTGATAATGGAGCGGTCGGAGCAACATGAGTGTTTTCAATGAATTCCTATGAAAGTTAAGCTTCCATAAAAATGAACTGAAAACGTGCCAGACTGGACACGCACCGTGAAAGAATGAAGGACAATGCGGCTGTGAATGAATGCCGGGTGGCTGTGCTCATTTTAGTTTCAGTTTTGAATTAGCGCCAATTCGGGGGCGGGCTACTTGAATTGTGGGTTCATTAGCCTATTATTCTTAATGAAAAACACAACAACAAAACAGTGAAAGCATACAATGGCATACAATGACAAACTCACTTAAATAGGCACTTTTACATTTCGCTTTGAAACCAAATCTTCCGCGATCATCTC
Organism: Romanogobio albipinnatus; assembly: GCA_023566225.1. Lineage (NCBI taxonomy): Eukaryota > Metazoa > Chordata > Actinopteri > Cypriniformes > Gobionidae > Romanogobio > Romanogobio albipinnatus. The sequence continues at coordinate 33,193,653 of CM042243.1, read as the reverse complement.
CTCACTCTCTGAAGAATGAAATCTAACTCCTGCTGCTGGTCTGTGCTGCAACTCTCGTTCGGCTCATGCTGTATTGAGCAGACACGTTCAGTTTTTAATTGAAGTATCTGTTCTCTAACTGAACTAAATTATTTTATTACTATAAAAATCAAAACGACGGTGGGGGTGGTGCCGCGGTAGGCAAGTGATGTAAGCGGTGGGAGTGGCCTCGTAGGGCAGTGAAGCAAGTGCATTCTGGGAGTTTTTGTCTTTCATCCATATGAGCCAAAAATAAATTTTCTGGCTTTTCTCAGTCTAGAAGGCACCAACTTCTAAAATAAATTAAGATTTCTACTACATAAATGACCTAATTTAAATACACGTTCATCTTTCCAGCGGTGAAGTACACCTTTAAGTTTCAATTAATTTATAATATACACATATACATACACACTGCTTTTCAAATTTTGTAAGATTTTTTTATTTTTGAAAGAAGTCTCTTATGCTCACCACCATTTATTTGATCAAAAATACAGTAAAAACAGAACAATTATGAAATTTTATTAACAATAATACTTAACTTTTTCTATTTTAATATATTTAAACATGTAATTCCTATCATGGCAAAGCTGACTCAATTTAACACTTGCTGAACAAAACTATTAAATTCCTTCGATAAAAAAACCTTCCAAACTTTTTAATGGTAGTATGTATAAAACAATGCACTGTTCATTGTTCTATAAGTCAACTGCCCATTGTCAATTATTCCTTACATATTATTTAGAATGTGTTTGAGTGTAACAAAAAAAAAAAAAAAAAACAAGGGTAGCTTGAATATAGTTTAAGCACTTTAAATGAATATCTTGGAAAGCTACAGTACAATTTCAAGGTAGATTACGGGATCTGAGGCATGAATCGCACAAGCGCTGAAGTTTATCTCTTCTCGTCTCTTAATTGAGCACCAGAGAGAGAGAGAAGACCCCCTGCATGACAGAGCTCATTTGGAAGGGGTAATTAATTACATTACTGCCTGCATTCTAATTGGAAGAGAAGGAGGTGGGGGTTCCTCCCCAACAGAGAGCACCATTGAACGGGCAGGTGAGCGTTCAAGAAAATCTAATAAGTTGCTGTTGATGCAGGAAGGTCTACGCAACATAATGTGAAGGCGCTGGCTCATCAGCCACATTCTCATGCTGTTTTGCATTTCAAATCTAATCAAAGACCCGTCGCACGCTTTGATTGACAGTTCAGACAGGTAGATAGGCAAGCGTGTGTATGAAAACACTCTGAAGAGTGAATTATATGGCTGCAGCTTATTCATTCTGATTCGGGAGATTGTAGAGTAATATTCTGTGTTACACTTACTGGTAAAAGAGTGTTTTGTTTCTACACAATTTGGCTAATTAAAGTGTTCAGCCTTTATCTGTGCAATGTTTGGAAGATCTGAGTTTGTTGAATATCATATTCAGGAATAAACATGATATCTCTTTTTATAAACATGACCACATGTGAAGCTATGTGCGCTATGTTTTCTTCCAGGCAAAAGATTGTGTATAAAAGCCATGTGCTGAAAAGAGGAGTGCAATTTCTCTGCCACTGCACTTCCCCGCAACCCAGAGGTGCACTTATCCCTGAAAAATCCCTCATGCAATTTTATCATCAAACACGCACCTGTGAAAGCCTAGCGCGAATGAGGGCTGAAAGGAAAACCGTTTTTCATGTTCATATAAAAACAAATACAAATCTAAAGCAAAGCGAAGGAAATGCGGACTTAAGGAATTCACAACATGTTGTCAAAATTGACTGATACATAATGGAAATGTAGTTCGTGTTGTGCTTAGGGAAGTGTGGAAAGAGCCGGAAACAATCACCCGGAGCCTGCCGGGTCTCATTCTCCATCAGTGCCTATACTGTATCTATCAACAGCATGTCTGCCGTCTCTTCTATCACCTCGGCACTGACCCAAAGTGCTGGCGTTATGTTAAATTTGCCAGCTATTTTCCATTCGTTGGCTTCTTTTTTGTAGTAAAACCCCTAATATCTGCATAGCCAAGTCTCTGCTGATGCACATACGAGCGAAACCTGTGTCTGCACTCTGCACAATATCAAAGATGCCCATGTCATCTTCAGGCAGGATGATGTGAGGAAGAAAGTACCTGTATTAATCAAGCCGAGTGGAAATAACATGTCGAGCAAGCAAAAATGTTGGACCATATTAAAAAAATGCTTCTCTCATAGGAAGTATAGCTATACATAAAAAAAATGTGATGGTCATGAACATTAACGTCTTACTAAAGCAGAAACTAAGGATATTATTAGTGCATCTTAGTCAACACAAGTCAGACAACATCATAAATCACAATTAACAAAGTGCTGAACACACATGATGTGGAACATTAGGACTTCTGTCGTGGATCACTAAAGTGTGTTCTTGGGGAGAACACTTTTTGAATTGGTGGGTGATAAAGAGTTAATTCACTGGAGGCGTGACTGTTCAAGCTCGGGGCTTGTAATCACAAGGCTGCTGCTTTGATCGCCGAAGTAGCGAACGATTACCATTGTGACCTTGAGCAAGGTGCTTAACCCCAGATCACTACAGAGAAACTGAAGCTTCCAGTGCACATATAGAATACAAACACAACAAGAACATAGTAATACAAATTCTAAGAATAAAAATATGAAAATACCATTAAAAAAAATTGTAAGTCACAGTTACGTTTAGTCAGAATAAACATTTACAGATTATAAACATATTTACAGTATGTGAGTAGTATGAATAAATATAAATATATAATAACAGTGGGAGTATTGCACTTACAGGCATATGCCTTGGGGGGTGGGGGTGTATTTTAACTGTTCAAGAGGGAAATGGCCTGTGGGAAGAAACTGTTCCTGTGCTTAGATGTTCTAGTGGCCAGTGATCGGAGTCGCCGTCCTGATGGTAACAGTTCAAACAGGAGTTGTCCAGGATGAGTTGGCAGGGGGGAACCAATAATCCTTTCTGCAGTCCGGATTGTGCGATGTAGTCTCCTGATGTCAGATTTGGTAGCTGAACCAAACCAGACAGTGATGGAAGTGCATAAATCAGACTCAATGACAGCCGAGTAGAACTGAATCAGCAGTTCCTGTGGGAGGTTGAGCTTCCTCTGCTGACGAAGGAAGCACAGTCTCTGCTGGGCCTTTTTCACAATGGAGTCAATAGCTGTGTCCCAATTCGGGGGCTGCATCCTTCAAAGGCCGCATTTGAAGGCCGATTGCGTCACTGCAGCGCGACGAAGGCTGTCCCAATTCGAAGGGGCCTTCAAATGCAGCCTGCCGTCCGTGTTGCCAAGTCCGCGTTTTTTCAGCCGGATTAGGCTACTTTTAAGTTGTTGCCGCGGGTGAAAAATTATTTCCGCGGGTTTATTTCTACCCCATAAGTACGGTTTCGCCGCTCCAACACCCCCAAACGTACAACTCCAGTGGAGAATTCGGCCGCTCGATGGAGAAAATTGCATTGGGAGTTTTGGGCACTTTTGTTGCAAAGACCTGGCAACCCTACCCACGTCCTTCTCCCCGGCCGCGAAGGATAGAACCAACCAGGACATCAGTGGATCCTTCGCAGTGGATTCCTCTGCCCATCCCGCGGTCGAGGAATACACTTATAAATGTAAGTAGTGTATTTTAATTTACTCAAATAACCAACGAAACGTTTTAAAAGCCGGTGGTCTTTATTTCTGTGTTACCACTGCACGGCTTTATTCGTTAGGTGATCTGATGTAATATTTTGTTTGGTTTTATGGATAAAGTAGCAGACAGCTTTATTAAAATGAGGGCAGCAAATGAGTACTTATTTACCGGGTCGAAAAACTCTGCCAGTGTGGATTGGAGTACGACCCATTTGTAGTATTTCCATAGGTTCTTGTGTAGGTAGGATATATGGAGGCTTTATCCTATACAAAGCCCACAACAAAAAGAATATAGAATTTGAGTATCAATAAATATGATTTCTGGAGTATTTTGTATGTTTGTAGGCTACTGATGCATCATATTTTTTTAATTTTCTTAAGATTGCACCCCTGCCTTGCAGGTAAAAAAAAAAAAAATGTATGCAAGTTAATTATTGACAGACATGTTTATTTCCTCTGCCTTAGTATTGAAAGTGTCCTGGGACAGGTGAGGGAGTGGGAAACTTGGCCAACTCCAGCCAAGAGGAAACGAGACCGAGAGGATGAGCTGATGGAGATACTGAGGGAGGACATGAAGTTTCAGAGAGAGACAAAGGAGAGCAGGGAGAGAATGGACTGATTGTTTTCTCTTCTTGAGAGATAGTTGAGAACTAAAATTTTGGTTTTGTAAATTAAAATGTGTAAATTAAATATTATTGTTCTACACATTATTTTTGTTAGGCAAGTTATAATTTGTAAATGAAATAAATAATTCTGTACATTTATTTTTGTCATGTCAATTAATTTGTAAATGAAACAATAAATTGTTCTATACATTTTTATTTACAGTACTTTTTACAACTATTTACATAAGTTACGTTTAAGATTAGAAAAACAAAATACATTTTAAAATTAACAGTACATAAAACAGATGGAAGAAAATGTTTTTATGTAGTCTTTTATTGAGCTGGGCTGGGAGACCCTGGTGAAGCCTGTCAGCGGGACATCCTCTGGGATCAGTGCATTTTCCACCGTCTACCAACAGGTTTGCAGTGCTGACTTATTCGACGGCTGCCATGTCGCTAAGATGTTTTCAGAAAGAGGGAAGAATAAATTAAATTAACTCATCCTCAAATCAAACCATAAAATATTTTAACATGCATAACTGTTCTATGAGCTGAACTCTGACTGCAGGACAGCAGCCCTCCAAGACCAACGGTGCCTATCCCTAATCTATAAGATATTTATTTAAGACAGTGCATTTTATTTTTAGATTTTTTTTTAAACGATAACTAATAACAAAATCTAATAATCATGTGTAAAAAGTCAGTTTTTCATAAAACCACAATATTTGCCTCTGAGATGAAGTTTAATAAAAATCTGAGGTACTTCACAATTATACTCAAATACAGAGTAAATGTATTTCATTACATTATTAGTATTTAGCAACTGTTGACAGCTGCCGTTGAAGAGAACTGAAATTAACATTTATACTGGACTTTAAAGTTATATTCAACTGCTTAAAAACAAAACAAAGATGTAGTATAAACTATATACAATCGTATGTTGCAACATATTTAGTCAACATTTTATTTTTATCAGTAGATACATTAGATTACTGGAGTAAATTGAAACCCAATACTTGCATTTAAAAGTGTAATCTGGCAATTTCTCTTCAAAAATCTGACGTCGCGGCGCGCAATGAATTCTGGGGTAGGCAAGGCTGCGAAGCATCCATCCAACTATCCTTCATTTCATGGGAAAAGAAGGACGCATTTGCAGGCCGTATTTTGAAGGATCCTTCGAAGGACCTACGAATTGGGACAGCCTTCGTCGCGCCGCGGTGACGTAATTCGCTATACCTTCCACTGTAAACGAGTCTCGGTGCGTCCTTTGGAGGCCGCGTCGGCCGCGCACTTCAAAGGACACGGCCTTCAAAGGATGCAGCCCTTGAATTGGGACACAGCTATAGTGATTGTCCCACTTCAGGTCCTGAGAGATGGTAGTGCCCAGGAACCTGAATGACTCCACTGCTTCCACAGTGCTGTTCATGATGGTGAGTGGGGGGAGAGCTGGGCTTTTCCTCCTGAAGTCCACTATCATCTCCACCGTTTTGAGCGTGTTGAGCTCAAGGTTGTTATAACTGCACCAGATAGCCAGCTGTTGAACCTCCAGTCTGTAAGCAGACTCATCACCATTGAAGATGAGGCAGATGACAGTGGTGTCATCTGCAAATTTCAGGAGCTTCACAGAGGGGTCTTTAGAAGTGCAGTCATTGGTGTACAGGGAGAAGCCTTATGAAAAGACAGAACAAGATGGAACGATAGAACTATAGATAGATGGAAAGATAGAACAATGGAACAATAGAAAGAAAGACAGAACAATCTTTCTATTGTTATATTGTTCTGTCTTTTTTTCTATTGTTGGATGGATGGATGGATGGATGGATGGATGGATGGATTAGGAATAAGCTGGTGTGTTCCAAAATAATGAGATATATAGGAGATATAAGCATTGAAAACTTACAGTCTCTCACTTCTGCTAAAATGGATCACAGATTGATATGACATCACTGCAGGCTTCAGCTTCTCATCACATCTTCTGTCCAATCAATTGCTCTCTAGAATCTGAAGCCCCCCGTACCCAAAATAGACGTCAGTTGGTCAGTTGTTCACACATTTACTATTTTCTACATGGTGAATGGCACGTAGTGCACTATATATGCGATAGGAAACGATACAGACAGTATAAATATGTTTTCAGTTGAGGCGAATAAAGTCTGGTTTCAAGTTAGTTTCATCAGTGCGCACACACAGGCTGATCTGGTCCAGAGACATGAGAGCGGAGAGTGGATCCAACCCATTCTCACTCCCACAGCGTCAAAATTTGAAGCATGGTCAAGTGCCTTTCGCGTCACAATGAAGACGTTAAAGGCACCCCTAGGCGTCACTATATCGACGCACAGGGTACTCCATAGATTTCATCTGTTTGCCAATGCGTCAAATCAAGACGCATTTAATTCTTTGCCTTTATAAAAGCAGACATGATTTTATGAATATTAATAGGCTACATTTATATTTTAGAGCAACTAACCCAGCTCTTACCCTAAACCTACCCATTTCTCAACAATATAAAACATGTAATAGGGAAATAAAAGTACAGTCCCAGGTATTTATTGCAAAAACTGAGCAAAACATTATAAAAGTATTAACTTACGTTGCATTCCAAGTCTTCTGAAATCATACGATATCTTCATGTAAAGAACAGAGTTGATCTTAATGTTTTAATCGTTGAGATGATGATGATCCCGCCGCTCTGTGAACGCACTCATTCATATCTCATTCAAATGAAACACACGACTCTTTAGCATGACGCAATCGGTCACGACACACGAGAGCCAATGATATTTTACAATCAAAGCTGATGTAATGACGCAATTGGTCACAAGACATGCGAGAGCCAATGCAATTTCCCTATGAAATCTGATGTAACGTTTCTTCGGGCGGGAATTTTTGAAATTTGAATGTGTGCATGATCGTCGGTGGATGGAGACGCTGAACGCTTTTGGGGATTATTTTTTTGAATAAATTGTGCATGCAGTCGTATTTGCCTGTTATATCCTGTATTTTATATCATATAATACACAAATATAGTATTTGGGTAGGTTTAGGAATGGGATGGGGTTGGGTTACATGTTCAAATGTGTCTAAATATTGTAAATAAAATTATGTTGGCTAATTAAATTTAGAATCACACTCCAACATGTCATAATTTCAAAATCATAACCCGATATATATTTTCATTATGATGATAACGCTCCCATGCTCAAACGCGTCTCAAAGGTCAAATCAATAAAGAACCCTGCGCATCAAAAAAAAAATCACACCTAGGGATGCCGTCTTCATTGTGACGCGAAGGCAGTTGACCATGCTTCAGATTTGGGAGGGAGAACCGGTTGGCGCATCACATGCGCGAGTCAGCGCAGACAACAAAACATATCAGACCCATTTTAATTCTGCACAGAATGCTGTATTTCAAAGCAATACCGAGGAGATTATGATGAGAAACGGTTAGAGATTAGGAGGAAACTGCGGCTTTACCAAACAGAAAGGCTCTAGTGAAACTGTCAAACTGACAACGAAACGCTATTGGCTGTTTTAAAAAAGTCGAGGAGCTGTTTCAGGGGAAATTACGTCAACACATGGGATAATGCTGCGCGTTTCAAGGCACTTCAGTGGGCCTTTAAAGTCACATTTGAGTGTGTTGAAAATTGTTATAATGTTACTCTGTGCATTCACACCGTGGCTGCTATGAGATACGTTGCACACGGCAGTAAGCTAGATCGATTAGAGGTCTTCACGGGTCCAAAAATTCATACCCGAACCCGATGAGACCCGTAATGTGCTAAACGGAACCGACCCGGACCCGTCAATTATTTCAAAAACTGGACCCGGACCCGTGCAGATCCGAGAAATGACAAAAATGTAGTACCCGGAACCGACCTGGACCCGTCTAAGATGAAACCGAACCCGGCGTGAAGACACAGACCCGACTGGACCCGATTGTCACATATTCCACAATAAACTGATATTAACAAGTCAATAAACAAGTTACGATAAATATAACTTTTTGTCTTACCTATAGCCGTCGTCTCCCTTCCTTGTTACTTGATTGTGATGCATTACATCTTTGCCAAAAAGTTAAATCCATGTTATTCCTCTCTTGTTATTCCAAGCATGCTTAATTCACTCATCATTTGAGCTTTAAAAGTCCACTTCATGTCACGGTGACGGATGACAAATGCGTCTTTGCAGATTTGCATTTCGCCTCAAGTTAACTCGCATAATAAATTTGACTGTTTGCCTTTTTGAACTATAATAACGACTGCTTGTTCGGTGGCCGCTGACGTCAGCATTATTTATTTTCTATCATCCCTGTGAGCTGAGTCACTCTGTTCACCAAAACTTTCAGATTAAATAAGACGGTTCATTCATATTATTATTAAAGTCGATCACAGCGGAAGCTCGGGTTGCCATAGAAACATGACACGCGCTTGAGACTGCACATGCGCAGGCTGGAGCAACCTGAAATATGAGCTTTTTTACGCAATTTGAGCATCATAGAAAACTTTTATGCGACAGTTCACCTGAGATTTTGTTACTGATTTGAAATATATTATTTAAATATAAGTGTATCAAGTCTTCAAGCATTTTTGAGATTTGAACTTGAATTTATTATGTCACACAATAAGAACACGAACTCAAAATGACACTTACATAAATCAATCATTAGCCTATATACTGCCAAGAAAAACATAAAATAAAATAAAATATAGAAATAGAATAAACTTATATAGAAAATAATTATCTGACTCCCTGCTGCACACAAAACCATGCATGGCAACAAACAATGCATGTAATGATGGCCATCTGACTTATTTAAACAAACATAAAACATCAAGAAGTGTGCTGTGCATTCAATCGCCCTTGCGAGTCATTTGCTAATAATATATATATATATAAATATATATTCAACATAAATGTTTTTGAAGCTTTGCCTATAGAAATAGAAATTAAATATTAAATGCTAAATATACAGTCAATGCAAAAAAACTAAAAACATCAGCTCTCTAAGCTGTGTATGTGTGTGTCTTTGGTGCTTAGAAGTGTAGTAGGGCTGCTTTCATTTTCATGTTTACATGTTGCTATTCAGAAACAGCAAAGCATTTACACTAGCAGTGCTGAGGCAGGTCCGACGATTCTCCAACGTGCGACCAGAGATGCTGAAGGCCGACTCACAACTCACACTAGATGCAGGCACACAAAGTATCTTTCTTGCCAGTTTTGCCATTGATGGAAACATATTTTGGTTGTGTTTCCAAAAACTAAGAATGTCTCTATCATTTTCCATTGTGGGCTTGTGCTTCAAATATTGTTCTAGTTCATCGACCCCTGTATCCAGTTCAGCATCCTCGATGTCAGCCCACTGGCTAAAGTGTGGCACCGGTCCTGGTCCTGGTGCTGGTGCTGGCCCAGCCATCTCCTCTGTATCTTCCCCTTGCATCTGCTGGGCATTCACCTCAGTTGTAGCTCTTGTAGGGATGCTGGCCAACTCTCCACGTGCACTTTCATATATTTCCTCCCTCTCTTCTGAGGTGAACATCCGGAGCTGCCCAAAACTATCCGTTCAGCCAAAAGTCCCATGCACCTATTAAATAGAATAGAATAGAATTAGTTGAATAATCCATCAAAAACACTTAATAGCAAACAATGAATAAATTAAATTGATAGTATAATAATAATAGTTCCTTTTTTTATTGAGCACAGTTACATATACTATATTAGAGACTTACCTGTGTTTCAGTATCCTGAGCGGCCCTGGATCAGCTTGGGACTGTGAGATTTGGCAATGGGTCATCAGCGTGGTTTTCCAGAGGGCCACTAAGTTGATTGTACAATACTTTGAGCCACTGAGCTCTTCAGCTGCCTGCTTGAAAGGCTGTAGGAATTGGACAAGCATCTGAAGAATGTCTTTGGATATGTGACTCATGCGGTGCATCTCTCCTCGTTCAAGCAGAATGGACTGAATGTCTTCAAATGCATTAAGCACAGATTTGACCATCTCCAGTTTAGTATTCCATCTTGTTTCGCATTCTTGTTTCAAAGACTGCTTAAGTCGAAGTTGTAATCCAGAGTGTTTAAAAAATGTTGTTAGGGTCTTGCATTGCTCAATGCAGCTTCTTACTTCTTGCAGTTCTTCCTCATCTCCATCATGCTCTTCATCACCTTCCTTAGACTTTTTGAAGGTGTGCTTCAGCACTGTATTCAGTACGTGTGCTATACAGCTTTTGTGCACCCATCGGGAGAGCGCTGCCTGCACATTTGCACCTTGGTCACTGACAAACACCAATCTGTCGATCTCATCTGGGGTCAGACCAAATTCACTTAGTTGCTTGAGCAGTTCTACCTTCAGGTTTAAGGCCGTTTTCTTTGCCCCGAGTGGAAATGCACATGTACATATGATCCTGGTATTAAACTCCCAGGCATCATCTATATAATGCAGTGTGATGCAGGTATAACTGACCTTCCTATGGTCATCTGTCCACATGTCTGTGGATGCTCCACATGCCAGTCCTTCAGCTATGGCTTTCCTTACTGTTGGCAAGAGCTCTATCCTGAGACTTTCATATTTCTTCTGTGTGAAACGAGATACCGTCACACCAGATGGAAGTAAGTCCTTCACATTACACCGGCCATGTGTTGCTCCCGTGTCTAATATTGTCTGCGCTAAGTCGGTGAACGCAGGAGTTTCAAACATGCTAAAGGCCCTTAAATCCTTTGCGCAGACTTTAGTGCATTTTTCCAAAACAGCATCCTTTGCTTTTTTTGGAACTACACCCAAACTAATAAATGATGTCACTGAAGATTGGGTCAAAACCTTTTTTCCACATGACCTGGTGTGCTTTAAAAGATGCGATGTGCCAGTTTTTGCTGAATCGAACTTCAACAGTGCGTCACACGTAATACACTTGACAGCACTTACTTTTTTCTCATGCTTGTCCACAATATGAATAAAGGATGCCCAGACAGAAGAGGTGCCCGTGGGTTTAACCTCTTTATATTCGTTGTTTTTTAGTTTTTTTCGCACATCGCTTATGAAGGTATCCATGATCACCGGCGTGAGCTGCAACGGCGGAGAGAGAGCGAGCGCGAGCGAGCAAGAGAGAGAGAGAGAGATCGCTCGTGTTTTTTTTTTCGTTCTTTTTTAAAACCTTATTTCCCGACTCACACTTTTCTTATCCTAATTTTACAAGTTGCAAGTTACAAAAAACACACAAGCAGTGATCACGGGCAGGTGTTCTCCGAGTCCGGATCGACTCGGGTATTACACACAGACCCGGGACCCGTAGTAATAGATTGGGACCCGACCCGGACCCGGCTGACCATTTAAAATATAGACCCGGACCCGTACGGGTCCCGGGTCGGGTCCCGGGTCCACGGGTCTCGGGGACTCCGTGAAGACCTCTAAGATCGATATTAGAATATCATATTGATAAATGCTGGATGCCTTGTGTTGCCATAAATGGCATGCAATTAATTTGAAAACATATTGTATGACGGAGAAATGCTGTACAATAATTTGTTTTCTGTCTATAAATGTATCCAAACTGTTTTTCCTTTGTCTACTAAAACATAATATATTAAAGTGTTTTGGTGTTTCCATGGTTTCTACAAAATAAAACCCGGAAATTGAGGGTAAGGCAGGTATGACATCACTGAATAGCGACGCTATTGGGACACCGTCCGTGTCCTGGTTAAAATAGCTTATTTCTCTGGATTTAAACATTCTAGGCAACATCTGGGATAATCACAAATCAACAAAATATATAATGCTGTTCTAGTGGTTTTTGGATATTTTAATCCAAAAATCTTACCTATTGTGCCTTTAAGATGAAAACTTACAAAGATATTCACAGTTCACAATGTGTTTTTTTTTTCTTCAGCAGACCTTGGGTCATGTAACAGTCCAGACGTTAGTTTTCAAAAATGTAGTTTGTCCTTGTATTAAAGTCAGAGCTTCTCTGTGTAGTAAACAGCACCTGTAATACTTGTCCTTTATTGATCCCTGGTTATTGCAAGCCGTGTCTATTTAAATCATAATTGATTTCTTTCCTCGTAATATGTCAGTGACAATGGATTGAACCAGCCCATCAGGTGCTAAACTAACAATCAGTTGGTGGGGGAGTAGATGTGAATACTGTCAGGGGAGCAGAAATGAAGAAAAGCACTTTCCCACATGCACATCTTCCTGTAAACAGATGGCTGAAGGGTTTATTCAGTTCGTCCTCATATCAGCATTCACAGAGTTTCATATTGCGCTTCTCACTTCACTTTAAAAGGCTCTCAGAAAAGTGTAACGTCTAATCAGAACTGATGTTTCTGTTATGGAGATCAACCTAATTGAATAATTTCACAGATAAAGAAATGAAAGATAAGCTGAACTAATACCCCCTCATTCAGGCGTAGCAGATTTAAGTTTGCAGGTAACTTTGAACCAGGCATCAACAAATCCCACAGATGCAAGAAAAACACCTCAGAAAAAGAGTAGTAATGGGGTTTTACAGTAGGTTCTTTGGATACAGCGATTGTATTCATTTTGTTTTCTGGATCTTAGGACGTAGTTGAATGGCTTAATACAGCAAGAAGCTCTCATGCGCCTGTCATTCACTCGGTTCATCTTCAAGTGCGTGATGTTGCCATGTGAACGTGTGCTAGCTTAAGGCGTAGTCGTGTTGAAAAGTGTGATGAATGCCAATAGATGCATTAAGCAGAAAGCCTTCTGACCTGAACAGGCCATCAAGAATAGGGCTCCTGATGGGTTAAGCACCTGCCTTTTGCATAAAAGTGCAATACTTTTAACTTGTCTGATTCTGCCATTAACAAAAACATTTTCGCTTACCTCTGAGCAATGAAGGGACAAAATGTTAACAGTATCTGGCTTCCTGGTTTTTGACAGCATTACATTTGTGCTAAAAAAACAGGCTTGATTCATAACTAAATGTGGCTAAAAAGGGATTTGGGAATGTGAAAGCATTTTAGGGTAGGATGTGTGACATTTTTATTATAACATTTAATTCACTCCTATTAAATAAAACAAAAAGGGGGATGCAGTCACTAACCAACTGAGAAAAATGCACTAGTTGGAATGCGTGTTTTAGCGGTGCATTAACTGGTGTTTAAACAAATAATAACAGTATCTGAACAGTACTATGAAAATATAAATGTGTTTTCCCACTTTTTCCTCAGTTGCTAGAAGATAATTAAGTGTTTAGGCTTTGAACGTCCCTGATGAATTTACATCTTGGCTAGACAAACACAATACACAAAAACACAGGCAAACAGCACACAAAGAACATTTTTTTAAAAAGAGAGAAAACACTGGCAAGGTTGTTCAATGGAAGTGTCCAAGCTGTTCTGTTACCAGCATAATGAGTATTTTATCCTGTCTTTGTCCTAATTGTCCTAAATAAATGTGGACCTTGTTACTCAGATATGATATTTAACACAGCACATTTTATTAGACCAGATACAGGTCTTTTAAAAGGTAAATTGTGGTAGCGTGAATATCAAATGGCAAAGAATGTGATTTAATTAAACAAATGTATGCGCTGCATGTTTCAAAGTGAAGCGCAGGTCATGATCTGGTGTTTTCAGTGTCATAACATGCATTTGGGAACAAAACATCAACCATCTTTCCAAAGCTCGTATAAACCAGCTGTTTTGTAGTTGTAAGATGTACAGATGTGTTTTACAGCCAAAATAAAAGCTTGATTGTTTAACGTTTGAAAAAGAAAAAAAATGATGATGAGTGATTTCATTCTTTTTGATCTCAGCTGTACTTTTTTGTATTATTATTATTATTATTATTATTATTATTATATCCTTACTTGACATACACCACTGGTCAAAAGTTTCCAAACATGATTTTTTTTTTTTTTTCCATTAATTCAGTCTTCAGTGTCTCATGATCTTTCATAAATAATTTCTTATATATGTTGAAAACTGTTTTTTTTTTATTCATGATACACTACCATTCAAACATTTGGGGTAAGAAAGATTTTTTTTTTTTAAATACAAGGAAACTAATACTTTTATTTAGCAAAGGCACATTAAACTGATAAAAGAAAGACATTAAAGACATTTATGAAATTAATAAATATTACAAAAAAAAGTTATATTTATAATAAATGCTGTTCTTTTGAACTTTCTATTCATCAAAGGATATAACAAAAAATGTGTTTCCACAAAAATATCAAGCAGCACATCATTAATAATTATAGTATAATAATAATAATACATTTTAATTAATAATAAGAAGAAATGTTACTTGAGACGCAAATAATGATTTCTGAAGTATGACTGGAGTAATGATGCTGAAAATTCAGCTTTGCCATCACAGGAATAAATTACACTTTAAAATATATCAAACAGAAGCCAGTTATTTAAGTTGTAATAATATTTCACAGTAACACTGCTTTTTACTGTATTTTTGAACAAATGCAGCCTTGGTGAGATTAAGAGACTTTCAAAAACATTTAAAAAAACTTTTGACCGGTACATACATACAGTACATTTCATTTGTTGATCTCACTATAGTAGCTGCCCCTATGGAGCGAGTGGCATTGTTTGCTGCAATATAAAGAACAGGAAAAACAAAAGCATTGGATTAAAAAGACATATGGATACTTTGATACCAAATAATGCTCTGTAGAGTTCAACATGCTGCTAGGAGAAATGTTGCAGTGCTATCATTTCCCCAATAGCACTGCAACACACTGTTAGGATCGTCGTAACGTTTATTTTACATTATTTAATGTTACTGCTGTTGTGCCTGTTTCCCAAGGCAGCACACAGTGTTCATTATAAAGTAGAACTTAAAAGCCACATTAAATAAGCTGTCAGACCCTGAGATCCTGAATGGTGGCCAAATCTTTCAGGACTTGATGTGTTTCCAAAAAGAAATCTCACGCAGACAGTTTACCAAACAACATTCCACATTTTTGTGTTATTTATGTGATTAATAATGATCAAGAGCTATGAATGTGATGGGGAGAAACATTAAAATATTCATAAAACAAAGCCTGACAAGTGACAAGAATATAAATGTAAATATAAATGCAAATAAACGACAGTGCACTCATAAAAAGCACCTTTTTGCAAAAGCTCTTGACGTTCCACTCAAGTTGTATTATGCAGAACAGGAAACAATGGAAAAATAAGTCTGCATGTATAGCTCCTAACAGGATCTTAAAAAGCACTAGGACTCTCTAAAAGTCTTTTTGGTGCTTTTTAGTAATAGATGATGCGAGGAAATGCTGCCACAATTAGGCTATTTGAGACTAAGTGAAATTCTTCATAATTTAAGCTGACATTGAAGTTGCACTATATACATTATCATTCAAAAGTTAAGGATCAGTGAGATATTTTTTAAAGAAATGAATACTTTAATTCAGCAACAATGCATTAAATTGATCAAAAGTTATTAAATTAATTTATAATGTTACAAAAGATTTCTATTTCAAATAAATGCTGTTCTTCTTAACTTTCTATTCGTCAAAGAATCAACAACAACAACAACAAAAAAAATCACACATTCCACACTGATAATAATAATACATGTTACATTTAGCAAATCAGCATATTAGAATGATTTCTGAAAGATCATGTGACTGTAGGCTGGAGTAATGATGCTGAAAATTCAGCTTTACCTTCACAGAGCTAAATTACATTATAAAATATATGCAAATGCAAAACAGCTATTTTAAATTGTAATAATATTTCAACATTTTTACTGTATTTTTAATCAAATAAATGCATCGAGCATAAGAGGCTTATTTCAAAAACCTTAAATATCCTTTTTCTTTTAAATAGCAGCGTACCTTGATCTAAGCAGTTAAAATATAAAAGTACCCTTGCATTCTGCTGTGATATCGAAATTGGTATTGAGAAAGAGAGTTTCTCTAAAATTCTAAAATCTCTAAATCATAATCTAAAATTATGTCATAGAATCTTTTTTCCCAGCAAAATATACCTACCTAAATTACTCATATAAGGTTTTGGTCATATCACCTCGTAATCATGTTAAATAATCATGATTACAATACTGACCAAAATGATTATGACTTTCATCATAATCCAACAGCATTAAAGGGGTCATGAACTGCATTGTTTTATTGTTTTATGATGTTTCCTGGGGTGCACTCATAATGTTAGAATGCTTTTTACATCAACAATTGTTATAATTTATAAATAAAAGGCATTTTTCCTACCCTGATTTTAGCCCTCTGCTCTGAACCCTCTGTTTTAAGGGGCGTGTCTGCTGTGAGAGTTCAGTGTAAGCGCCCACAGCTGTGATTGGCTAACGTATTTTCCTTTGAAATAGTATTACTCTCTCTTTTAGCGCGTCTTATTACAGCTCTCATGGTTAACTAATTGTGAAAAGTGTTGCATTACATTTAGATCTATGGCATTATATTTAGATCTATGACATTACATTTAGATATATGGCTTTATATTTAGATCTATGGCACTATATTTAGATCTATGGCTCTTGCAGTTTGATTGACAGCTTCAGCGTGCACTGCTCCAACGATTGCAAAGGGAGCTTTCTTTGATCGCTTTCTTTATAGAATTTAATTACCGTTAAATAACAGATTATTTTCATCCTACTAAGAGAAACAACGCAAGTTGACGTTTAGTCACTGGTTTGATTTACCAACCCGTTCTCACTCCCAGGACGTCGAAAAACGAAGCATGGTCAAGTGCCTTCCGTGTCGCAACGAAGACGCTAAAGGCACCCCTAGGCGTCACTATTTTGACGCGCTGGGTAGCTCCATTCATTTCAGTTTTTTACCCAATGCGCCAGATCAAGACGCATTTTATTCTTTGCATTTGTAAAAGCATACATGATTTTATTAATATTTTATTCATATTTAAAGGTTACTTTTATATTTTGGAGCAGCTAACCCAACTCCTACCCTAAACCTACCCACTCCTAAACAATATAAAACACACAACAGGCAAATACAAGTACAGTCTAGGGATGGCGAAAACTAAACATTTTCTTGACCGACCACCGAGCCTCATTAGCCGGTTGAAACCGGTTAACCGATTAGTTAAAAAAATATGCTGCGCTATTTGAAATAACAGCCGCAACTCGCGAGCCGCGCCTGCAATTTCGCAACTCTGTCGCATCTCTCTGCCGCTCTGCCTCCCGCTCTCACACACACACACGCACACACACACAGTCCAGACGCCGCCGCCTGCCTTCCACTCACGTCAATGTTTTAAAATCCCCTACAGCGCGAAACATGAGTCCCGCAAACGCGGCGCTGAGGAGCTTGTTTGTAATCGGAGGACAAATGGCTCCTTAGTTTCGAAATGGTTTGGGCACAAGGTGATCGCGTTGAAAATAAAGGCTATTGTCTAGCGTTAGAAGCTCATTTGAAACATTGCCGCGACTCATTTAAGATAATGACAGCTCCGAAGAGACACCGCTTTAGTTCGAGGTAGTGCTAACAATAATAAAGAAAGATGATGATCAACACCTTATGTGTTACCACTGAAATGTAGATGTAATATATTTAGATGATGTGCTACTACTGTATTTAAGCACTGTATCACACAAGTTGCAACTTACATCTGTGTCGTTCTTTTTGGTGAAATGGTCCCACACACTACTTTTCTTTGCACGCTTCATACTGCCGTCTAACCTCGAGTGTTTTATTTAGCCTGTTTACTTTTTGCAAACCTTGTGAGCGCGCAAACCCAAACGCTGTGACTTCGCGCCAAATGTTTTTATTGGTTTATTAAGTACAAACAGGCGAGTTATGATAAATTGAGTGTGAGGGATTTGTTCACTTCACACAAAAAGATTTTGGAATGAGATGGCTAACTGTAGTAGCGTTTAGTCCACTGTCTATAAATAGCCTAATTTAGAGATCACTTTTTTTTTTTTAACCGACAACCGACAACTTTGATCGGTTAACGTTGATACGGTCAACCATCGGTCAAACGGTCATCGGTTAACATCCCTACAGTCCCAGATATTTATTGCAAAAACTTACCAACAACAGTATAAAAGTATTAACTCGTGTTGCATTCCAAGTCTTCTGAAGTCACACGATGTCTTCATGTAAAGAACAGAGTTGATCTTAATGTTTTAATCGCTGAGATGATGATACCGCCGCGCCATTAACGCACTCATTCATATCTCATTCAAACAATACACACGCCTCTTTAGCATGACGCATTCGGTCACAAGACACATGAGAACCAATGAAATTTTACAATCAAAGCTGACGTATGACGCAATTAGTCACGAGACATACGAGAGCCAATGAAATTTCACTATGAAAACTGACGTAACGGCGGCAATATTTGAAATTGTTTGTGTTCGTGATCTTCTGCGGATGGAGACGCTGATCGCTTTTGGGGATTTCCTTCACACAAATCAATCGCTTGGCCTCGGAATATTTGTATTTTTTTTATAAATTGTGCATGCAGTCGACTCTGCCTGTTATATCTGCGTTTTATACCACACAAATGGGTAGGTTTAGGGACGGAATAGGGTTGGGTTACATGTTAAAACGTGTCTAGATAGCATAAATAAAATGATGCTGGCTGATTAAATTGAGACTCACAGTCCAGCATGTCATAATGGCAAAATCATAACCCAATATATGATCAGCATGTCGATAACGTTCCCATGCCCAACGCGTCTGTGTCTGACGCCGAAGGTTTCTCATTGCAATGAATGGAGCACTCAGCGCGTCGATATAGTGACGCCTAGGGGTGCCTTTAGCGTCTTTATTGTGACGCGGAAAGCACTTGACCATGCTTCGTTTTTCGACGCTTTGGGAGTGAGAACGGGTTGGATTTACTGACACACAGACAAATAACATTCTGAGATCGAGCATTTGCTGGGCCTGGTGTCAATTGAAAGCTTTTCTTTGACTAACATAGAAGTTTTCAGGATATTCTTAAATCACAATGAACTTTTATACATCAAAGGCTGAATGAAAAGTTGATTTCTCAATTCATGACCCTTTTAAATGTGACCAAGTGAAGAAGAGTTCAAACAAGAAACCTTGTGAATACTTTTTGACAACAAAGTTTGTTGTTGAAAGACATTCAATAGTGCAGGATAGTAACTATTCCAGAAAAACACGCCATGCCATGATGTAATCAATGAGATTGAAACTAGAGCCAGTGAACATGATCAAATTGTCCTTTATCTGACAGGCACATTCATCATACAATGACATATCCTTCTTTAAACCGTCACTAAGTTCTTCCATTTGATCTGCAGCACTGCCTTCATGACGTCAGTAAACAAAACAATCTTTGAACTGCACTGCAGAAGATTTAGAAAAGTACCTTTCAGATCTGCGTAAATCTCATTAGGTCTGCATGAGCACGCATTTGCATATCTGGCAGTGCAGATATCATCTGTTTTACAAACAGTGATACGTTCTCTGGCTTACGTCACTGGTAGAGATAACGGGTCAGTGCAAAAAAAAAGTGTTTTTATGGAGTCAGGATTAAAGGAAAAGATTGGTTCAGTAACAAACCTACGATGTAATATGGGTACATCGTGTTTAAAGACAAAAAATCTGTGCAAATGCTATTTGATACACCACAAAGTACTGTCTAGCATTTATATTCAATCCAGATGATGCACTGCACACCTGCAAATAAAAAATGGTTATCTAATTTGTAACTGCCGGTCCTTATATCCTAATTAGGCATATTTACTAAGCAACAATCACATTCAATTTCACGCCATTTTAACTTTAAGTTAATTAAAACATGAATGTTCATTTGCACATTTTAAACATCTCCTGCTGCCCTCCTCCTCCTCCTCATCACACCTGCTGAACTGCAACAAAAAAAAAACAAGCACAAAAAAAACAGCACAATTTGCCTTTCAGTGCTTTTCTATAGAAACAAACTTACTCATTACAAAAGTCTTCGAGAAAAAACCAGATACCAAAAACCAGATACTTTAATCCCCTTTATAAAAAGCTTTATATGACATCTCCAGGTAACCTAATTAGTTTAAGAAATATCACTGTTTGTAAATAGGAGGCCATTTCTCAGATGAATTGCCTGCTGCATGCTTTTTTTCCCCTGAATAAATCAGGACGGCAAACATGCAAGCAAGGAAACTCTTTCTTTGCACAGGACCCCTGGGTATTCCGGAATTTACAAAGGAATTATTATTGCAAGTTTCCTTTGTGAGATTTATACCATAAATGTGATCAGCACTGTCAACACGCCAGCAACAGTTATTGCTTTACAGCATGATTCATAATTCTGACTTTGATACCATCAAGAATAAGTCAGTTATCACAAATTCTATATTGTCAATTATAAACATATTCAGAAACGTATCTTTATATTCACCACAAATTGTTACCTACAATTGAATTTGTATTTATTTTATTTATCTGTTCAACTAACAAGGATTCATAATATATCATAATATATTTATATCTTTTTTTTTTCTTCATAAATTTGACATTTATGCTCTTTAACCATAAATAATTGCTGCTAAAATGCATACATAAATACGACGTCTATCACAGGATACATAAATAAGCTCTTTCAGTATTATCAGCATCTATCATGTTCTCCAGAGATCATTTACCCTCCTTCATCCCCAGCTCCTCCTCTCGTCCAGTCAGGATTTGGTATTCTGATTCCCCTTGAATCAGACTTTTGTACATTTAATATCGACATTAATGATATCTGCAATACATTATGTTGGTTCTGTTCTGTTTACCCTGACACCGTGTCCTACCTACACGTGACGCGATAAGATTCCAGCGTCCAAGCATTTAGTCTGTCCACACCAGACGCGACACAACGTGACTACAAGATACAAGTTATCTTTCAAGGCAGTCTAACTTTGCTGTCTACTGGAACAAGTTTCATGTTAGGAATCTGCCTATGACGCCTTTATAAGACGATCACTAGTTTTTTGAACAACGCAAGATTATCTACTGGATGTACCAGAAAAGGACGAAATTTCAGATTTAGTCACATATGTGCTTGTTATCCACCAATATTTTGATGTCTGATAAGCACAATCGTACATATTTGAGGTGGTGATTGACAAATACCAGAGCAGCTCATGTTAACATAAGAGGCCTGGTGGACCCTTTCCCTCTCTAGTCCACATGGCCATCTCAAACTTCTGCTGCAAGGGCTCTGATTGATGTTTCTTGAAGTAAGGCCTTGCTCTGCCCTGCCCCTCTGGGTCTGCGCTGCACTTCCTACCATCAATCACGTATCATTTCCTTTCCATCGCCGTCTCTGACACAAATACAGTAAACATGATCAATGTGTGTGTGTGAGTGTGTGTATTTAAGTAATTATTAAGTATCTAGCACCGCTAATAAATCACTGACATCGCTTTGCTGTAGCTTGAACTCTTTTTTCACTTTTTCCAAATATAATAACAGCTCACAAAAGGTAAGAACCTCATTTCTCTCGTACTTCCAAAATGTAACTGTTCCTTGCCACTTAGCAGCATACTATAGACCATGCTTACTATTGGCTCACAATGAATGGCAGAGATAGTATCCTCAAATGCTAATCTTTTAATGTTATCACATAGTTCTCTTAAGGACAATAGCCTATGGTTCATACAGAAATGTGAATGCTGTAGCCTTGAGGACAATCATAAAGATCACATGCACACATAGTGTACTGTACATCAAAAAAGTGTACACTGAATACATTAAGTGCAAAATTGGTACGCAATTATAAACAGAGCTTTTTACACATCTGTTTCCGTAACGCACATTCAGATAGACGCCATTTTAATAAATGCAGAGATCAGCATTCTAGATTTAGACTAGATTTAGATCATCCTCTAGCACTAACTGGAGCGTTGAGACATTATAAAAACAATTTCACAATTTCTCAAAGAGTGCTTTCCTTTTAAGAGTTCATGCTAGTGTGAGTTGCTGTGCATATGAGGACAGCAGAGCTGTGAGCATTTGTGCATAAAAATGAGTCACGTTTATTTCCTTAACTTTTTTATGTTACTTTGAAGTTATTTGGTAAGAAGTGAACTCTGTTTGAGAACACGCGCTCTCACATGAAATCGTAATACCCGTGCCATTATACAAATTTGTGTCCTCATAAATCACAAACACACACACACACACACACACACACACACACGCACAAAAATAGTATGGATTTATAATATCCATTTAGCTGTTATCATCTATAACACATTACCATTCAAATGTGTGGGGTCAGTAAGATTTTTTTTTTTAAGAATTACTGATCAATTTAACATCTTTCTAAACAAACAATATATATATATATATATATATATATATATATATATATATATATATATATATATATATATATATATATAACTGTTTCAAATAAATGCTGTTGTTTTGATCTTTCTACTCATCAAAAACACATAACATTTTAAGCACAACTGTTTTCAACATTGATAATAATCAGGACTGTTTCTTGAGCATTAAATCAGCCTTACTTATTTAAATTGTAATAAAATTGCACAATATTGCTGTTTTACTGTATTTTGTTCAAATAAATACAGCCTTGGTCAGCATGAAACTTTTCAAATATCATACTGAACTCTTGAATGGCAAATGTCCCATAAGTACAAAAGTAGCCCAAAGGGCTGTACAATAACAAAGAAAGGATGTCTAGAAGGAAAAAAAAAAAATGTATTTGATATAAATGTATCAAATAACAAAAACAGTAATTATTGGTCTATTATAACGAGGACTCAGGTTGGGATCCATATGCAGTTTATTAAAAGTACACAAACTCACAGTACAAGCAGGCATGGATCGGTAAACCAGGGAGAACAGCAATATCAGAGGCAGAGCAGAAAACGTGGTCATAACAGGCAATGGTGGGATCTTCACTGGCGTTTGTGACATCAATCCATATCAGTCAGAATTTTTAATAACAGTGCATCCCTAACTGCATCTTTTAAATCTGCTTCATTAGGTCCGTCCATCTTGAAATAAAACGTTTTTTGATTAACTGTACAACTGGACCCTGTTGGAGAACATCACCTTAGCATTGGCCCCCAGGGTATGAGTTTAGAGGAAGGAGACATTGCAGAAATGACAGGATCCATGAATATAATGAGAAACTGGACATCAGTTGGACAGAAATGAGCGATGACTGTAAATAAGGCAATAATTACAGACAGGAAGTGACAGGCAGGGGGTGCAGCCCACTCTCCAAGTAAACACGTGAAGGTGACACAGAGGTCAGGTAAGTATGCTGACTTTTATAGGAAGCCAACACAAACACTGAGATCCTCCCCATCAGAAGAAGGATTGCAGCAGTAATGGATGGGCCTGAACTACTTTTTCTTTCAGAAAGGCGGAGAAAAGGGTAAAATAATGGGCCCCACTTTATATTAGGTGGCCTTAACTACTATGTACTTACATAAAAAAATAAGTACAATGTACTTACTGTGTTCAAATTGGATTGCAAAACACCTTCGCTAATATTGAGGTGGGATACGGGTAGGGTTAGGGATAGGTATGGTGGTATGGGTGAGTTTAAGGGTAGGGTTAGGTGTAAGGGAAGTGTCAACTGTGTAATTACAAATGTAACTACAGAAATTAATTACAGATGTAATTACACACAGGTATTTTTTTTAAATGTAAGTACAATGTAAAAACATGTATGTACACAGCATTGTATCAAATTATTAATTAAAACGTTAGTACATAGTAGTTAAGGCCACCTAATATAAAGTGGGTCCAAATAATGCATTTGTGGCAAATTGCTCCCTTAGAGGTCTTGTCGCAGATGCTCAGTGCGCTAAAGAGAGTGTCCTCATGTCACTACGCTGATGGCTTAATCTAGAGTTAAAGGAGTTTGACATTTCAGTGCAATCATACAGATGATGAGATAGCACTTAATCTTATTGAGCACAGGTAAGCCAACAAAATCCAGTGGGTATGTGACACAGCGAAGGGATCTTTTTTACTCTGTGCTGAGCAGTCATTTCAATCAATGTCATTAGGATCCTGGAGTATCTTAGAGGTTGAATCAGACACTGCCGTTTCTTCATGATGTTCATTATTTATTTTTGCAGATGAAAACTCTGCACAAATGTAAATTGACACTGTACACATGATTTGGGGATTGTAACCTTTCATAATCTCTGTGCATGCAGCGGCTTTACTCGCAAGTTCTGGGGAGTTTCTCAAAAACTGATTGAAGTTCATTCACATTTTAAGAGGTCATATGATGCCATTTTAAAATGTCATTATTTTTTATTTGGTGTAATAGAAAACGTTAACATGCATGTTTAAAAAAAAACACACAAAAAAAAACTATTATTGTAGTACCTCTATTTCCAGTCTGTCTGAAATGAGTTCCGGTCACCTCCTTCTGAACAGCCCAGAGTGCTCTGATTGGCCATACACTTCAAGCATGTTGTCGGAAATGTAATTCCCTTAACATAATCGTGAGCTTCATCTTCCATGGCTTATAAAGCAATTGTAAACACAAACAGTTAACCTTTAAAGGTCCCGTTCTTCGTGATCCCATTGTTCAAACTTTAGTTAGTGTGTAATGTTGCTGTTAGAGCATAAATAATACCTGTAAAATTATAAAGCTCAAAGTTCAATGCCAAGCGAGATATTTTATTTAACAGAAGTTCCCTTTCAAAGCCTACAGCGAACGGCTGGCTTGGACTACATCCTGGTACTTCCTTCATAAATGACGTCAGTAGAACAGACTAACCTCCGCCCACAAGAATACGCGAAAAAAGGGGGCGTGGTCTTGTTGCTGTCCCACGTGGAGAAGAGGACGTGTCGCGTGGAGAAAAGGAAGTGTTGCGTTTGAGTGTGTTTGTCGTCATGTCGTCGAGACGCTGTTATTTTCATCCCGGAGTCAAATCACCTTTGTTTGGCTTTCCCAGGGACGCTGTAGAGATCATTAAGCGCATTTATCTTCCGTTAAGAGGCGTGACCTTTCCACGTTCGCTAAGCTGCTGTCGAATCACAACACAGGAACCGTGCCACATTTGCTAAGATGCGGTCAAATCACAACACGGGAACCGCTGGCACAATCAGAACTCGTTACGTATTTCTGAAGGAGGGACTTCATAGAATAAAGGAAGTCATCAGCCGTTTTTAGGACAGTGAAAACAGCGGTATACAGATAAGTAAATTGTGTTAAAAATACAGATTTTTTTTTACACGCGAAACATGAACACATGTTATATTGCACACTGTAAACACAATCAAAGCTTCAAAAGAACACGAAGAACGGGACCTTTAAATGCATGAATGTTTCACCAATAATTATTACATATTCTGATCTTTAGTGACCCAGAGCTATCTCTAACACAGATGGATCTCTACCTGTCGCGATAATATAAAACTCTCCTGATATAAGAGTAACAATTACAGAAGAATAAAATAAAGCATAATTTGTTACCTTTTGAAGCTTGGAAAGGTTCCGTTTGAGCAGATGTTTTACAACATCATCAACTGTCCTCGTTCGGGGCTCATTTACATTCCGCATCTGGCTCATATTCGCCATCTCAAATATATTCTCAAAGCTAGAATTTTCAACATCTTCAAAATCAATATTTTGATCGTTGACAGCTTCTTCACTAGATGTTACAGTGACACTAATATTTGATTGCGTTCAGTACTTGCTAGGAAGTTTTACTTCCAATTCTTTTGTTTTCTGCCTGCAGTAACTATGAGTGAAATGTCCTTGTGGAATAAAGGTGACTTGCACTTATTCAGTCATCAAAGATTCAATTATTGTTGTTCAGAAAAAAAAAAAACATACTTACACTGTTACACACCTCGAGTCGTTAGCGACGCTATACAATTTTTACAAAATATGAATGGGAAAACAGGCATTCTTTTCTATATCTTTTTTTTTTTCGTGTTATATTGTTTATAATGAATTAATTAAGGAATACTAAGAAGGTTAACGTCTAACTTTTAAAAAAATGAATAAGGAGAAGGGTAGTGAATGACATCCCAGGTCACTAAAGACCCGAAGTATGCATTTAAGGGTAATAAAGTCATTGGTTTTACTGTATCAGATCGAGCCCAAGTCAGATTCTGAAAATGCAACCGATTAAGCAGATCGATCAGAACTGAAACACACAGCATCTCCACGACAGGGTAACAACACAATTCAGTGAAACCTCTATGACTTTATGATTTAAGCCAGAGGTCTTCAACCCTGCTTCTGGGGACCCACTGTCCTGCAAAATTTATTTCCAACCTACTTCAGCACACCTGCCTGTGTATTTTTAACAAGTGATCCTGAAGAGCTTGATTAGATTCACCTGTCTTTAATTAGGGTTGGCGCTAAACTCTGCAGGACAGTGGGTCCCGAGGAGCAGGGTTGAAGACTTCTGATTTAAACTAATATTTCACATTGTGACAGATACATTTGTAGAGGTACTATCTGGACTATGCAGATTTTATTCATGCACAAACAGATACATTACACATACAGGAAAATGCATCAACATTAAAAGGCATCATATGACCTCTTTAAATTTTTAAAAAACAATTTATTTTATTGATTCATTTTTGATTGATGTGGCATCTTGTTCTAATGGAGTGATGGTCTACAGATTTTCATCATTAAAATTGAATTGAACTGCCCAAAATTCCATAAACTGTTGAGCACAGTAATTTAAGACCAACTTTACTCTTCTTGGCATTAACATGCATTTCAGTTACTGGACTACAATCGAACCCAAGACATATTGAGTGATCGAATCACTTAAACCACATGCAGAGTTGGTTGAACGCTTGTGACCACAATACAAACCTAATGCATCAATAAATGTTTCTTGAGCACGAGCAGTAAATCAGCATATTAGAATGATTTTTGAAGGGTCATGTGACACTGAAGGCTGGAGTAAAGACAACTGATAAATCAGCTTATCATCACAGTAATAAATTACATTTGAAAAACATTAAAATGGAAAAAAGTTATTTTATATCACATCACTGTATTACTACAATATTACTGTTTACAATTTACTGTATTTTGTTCAAATAAACAGCCTTGGTCGGCAAGAGATTATTCAAAAACATTAAAAAAATCTTACCGACCTCAAACTTTTAAGTGTGCCTTGGTCTGAGCAATTAAAAATGAATAAGCAAGAATGAAGAGTATATTATTAACACATACTAAAGTTTTCTCTAGCAACATGCACATTAATGTAGTAGGGTAAACGTACCTATTAAGCTCAAGTACCCATTACTATCTTTGAGCTCAGATTATAAAAAAGAAAAAATATATATTTACAGTGAGGAAAATAAGTATTTGAACACCCACTTGGAAATCATGGTGGGGTCTGAAATTGTCCTCGTAGGTGCATGTCCACTGTGAGAGACATAATCTAAAAAAAAAATCCAGAAATCACAATGTATGATTGTGGCGGAGGGGGCGTGGTTTCGCGAGGTCTGCAGCGGGAGAGAGAGGGCGGGGCCGAGCGGTAAGTAAGTAGGTCAAGTGCAGATAACAAACACCTGTGTCTCATCAACCAATTGATGTGTCCCTTAAATGTGCTTTTTTTTTTAATGTTTAAGCCTTTATTTTCGATAAGTATAACTTCTTACTGCAAAATTAAGAGATTAATGTTTAGACTTTTGCATATTAGGAATCTGGATGTGGGAAATAATTACAGTTAGATCCAAAAGATAGTTTAAAGGGGGGGTGAAATGCTGTTTCATGCATACTGATCTTTTTGCACTGTTAAAGACTTGGATTCCCATGCTAAACATGGACACAGTTTCAAAAGCTAAGGTGGACGTTTGATGGGAGTATTTCTTTGCCAAAATTAGTACTTCCTGTTAGTCATAAGTTTCGGAAAGTTTTTTTCGATCATGGGTCCGCTTGACGTCAACAGGGCGGAATTTCCTTGTATGGGCCGTACGGACAATTCTACCGGAAGAGCGCGCGCGCGAGAGAGAGAGAGAGAGAGAGAGAGCGTGAAAGCAATAGGCTACGCCCATCAAAGCGCTGGCTCGTAGCCAAATAACCCCGCGTTAAGGCAAAAGTGGATGGAATTTGCTTTTCCGGATTTTCAAATCGCCTAATACATACTGAAGGATGGAGCGGTCCCAACGATAAAGGTCTCAACGTTGGAACCGCAGGCAGTGAGTAAGACTGCTTCAAATGTCTGTTTTTGCCTATGCCCATCAAGTAACGTTAGCCCAAACATGACCACGTATTGATCAATGGAGCATGCGATGTATAGTGTGTACATTTGTTTAGCTGGCCACTATATGTGTATGTTTGTGTATTGTAAAAGCACTCCAAACAACAATACACAAAGAATGGGGAAATATGTTGAACTAAATAAGTGTGCTTCTTCATTCAAATGCGCTACTATTCCATGTCTTTCTATGTAAACACTAGCCTGACGCGCAAAACCAGTCCGCTTACTACAAATCATGTCTACACAAACCACGCGTAAACACACACACACACACACACACACACACACACACACACACACACACGATATAATTAAAGTATAAATGTGTAAATAACACAAGCCGCTAAGCATATTATATAGTTAGTGTAACTTATACCACATAGAGATGTCCTGCTCTAGTCGTTTTTGCTGCTGCTCCTGTTCAACTTCAGCCTCTGGGTCTGATTCCGGATCATAGATGTATGGCTGTATCTGATTAAAAGCCATTTTTTATGTTGAATAAAGATATTTCCCGCTTTTAGGGATGACGCAGCTTTCAGACGCACTCAACACAGTAACAGCGGCGCGCGCTCGACATTCTTTAGCTCCGCCCACACGATACGCCCCCAGCCGCACGGCTTTTTTCGGAAAGACTCGGAACAGCGCATCTTCCTTTTATAATTATAATAAAAATAAAGACTTTTCAGAGATATGCAGGATGCAATGCTACTCTATAGGTACTCAAGATTGACATGAGACTGACTGAAACTGAGTGTGTCCCCCCCCCTTTAAGCAACACAGCGCAGGTGCTACGGAACATTGTTAGCTTACTAGCTTTATAAGATTGTGTGCTACACTAATATAGTACTTCACAGGCATTACTGGCTTGTACTTTTAAATCCATTATATTATATTATAATATTATATATTATATATTATATATATATATATATATGTATATTATATATTATTATATTTACAGTTTATTGATGTTCTGTGGTTTTACACTGCTGTAGTTATTAAAGAAATCATTTTATTGTAAGGTGAGTGTAAAGGGTGCACTACAATAAAAATCACAGCTTCAGTGTGATATCAATAAGAAAAAGTATAATTTCATAGATATTGTCAATAATAGCTGTTCATATTAAAATATGTATGAACTTAATACATTACCTTGATTATTTATTTAGCAAAATTGTCCTTTTAAATTTAATTTAATAATATTTATTAATTAAAAAAAAGGTTTGCTGTTCCAATAAAGCTCAGTGTGCTCCCTTTAAGCTCATCCACATTAAACGTCAGTGTAAATACTTCATAAACAGACTTTAAATATTAACTCATGGTTGCCACTTCAAGTTAATCTGTATAAAATTATTCTTTAAAAATGTTTATTAAAATAAACAATAATTTTCCCTTAAATGGCAACAGGGGTATGCTTAAAGGGTAAAAACAAGCACATCCAGACTTTTTGCATTTGATGATGTATATCTTAATTTAATAACTTAAATGCTTTTGTCATTTAAAATAAAATATCATTGTGTGAGAGATTAATATTTTATTTTAACATAACTTACTTGTACTGTACTGATTTGTACTCTATGCACTAAAATGTCTCAATATAGATTTTGGTGAGCTCAATAGGTACGTTTACCCTATGTGATGCATTTAGTGCCAAAATCAGAGACACTTTAATTACAAGTGGCCAGAGGAGGTGCGTTTGTGCCCGATGTTAATACTAGGTATAAACAGCTATGCGTCTCAGCTGACAACTTGTGATTAGATTACTTGTGAAAGATGCTAATACTAGGTGTAAACAGGACCTGTATTCATCCGTTTGTATCAGAAAACACTCTTCAGAAAATCAATAAGCACTGCATATAAAAAAAAAAATTGCAGAAACACAAACAAAACAAAAAATGCTGAGTCCTAATGGAACATAAATAGTTTTCCCATAAGCCCTAGGGACAGTGAAAAGTATAAACTCAAAGAGAAAACACAGTCTAGCCCAACGGTTTCTAATGCAAATGAATGCTTTCATGTTCCGCATTAGGATGATTGCAAAATAATACCAATATAATTGTGTATTTAACTGCATTTAAGATAAGGTACACTGTCTGTCAGTGTCTACAGCAATCATCAAGTCATCAACATTCACTGCTCATCTGAAAATAATAATGGAGAGAATAATGTCAAACACAGCATGAGAGAGGCCAAGCACAATGACTTATTATTTTACCAGAAAATGTGTTGGCAACATGTGAACATACATGGGACCGAAGTAAGTTCAATAAACCACATCTGCAAAATCCAGAACACAAGCACACAATAAATGGACGAAAATAAATAGCTTGGACCTCTGCGTATTCTGACCATGAACTGCACATTCAACTATCTGTTCTGCAGTGACGGAGATACGGGGGGGGGGGGGGGGTCATGTTTTTCAGTGGAAGTTCAATTTAATTCCACCTAATGTATCCTACAACAACACAGCAAAACACAAACAAACCACATTCCCCTGAACATCAAATCAAAAAATAAAAGCCAAATGAAAAAATGGTAAGATAAAATATAAGCACCCATTTCATAGAGCCTCAGCAATAACAAACAGCAAACAAGCATAATGAAGTTTCGTACTCAGCTTGAAGCAGTCCGGCTATTTGAAACAAGGCAGGAAAATTTGCCAGTCCATCTGTTTGGCCGAGAGGGCTGAGGGGAGCCTGAGCCCCTGTGGTTTCTGTGGGAGTCTGAAACAACCTCTGACTATAGAACGCTCGCACAGACCCGCATTCACACCAAACGAGAGTCGGAGTCTCTCAGGGCCAGATGATGCTTCAGACCGGTTTGAGATCCATATCTCCCACATATAGTATCTAAGCCATGAAAGATCAGTGGCCTGGATCAGTGCCTGGAATAACTCTAGCACGTACCAGGAAAACAAATTTGTTTTGGTGAAGATGAGATTAGATGTGGCAAGACAGAGCAAAGAGTGAATACGGATGAGCAGGAGGTGAGATATTTTTAGTTGTTAGCTTGTGAGATTCAATCGCAGATATTTGCAGAAGAGAACGATTAAATGATACTATATGTCTGAGTTACACTTCCTCGAGAACCAATAACAGACAAAGACATATGATCACAGGCACGCAGACAAGGAATAATTGATTAATATAATTATAAAACAATTATCATAATTCAGTGTTTCTCTAAGAGATACATGGATCACATCACAAAGCATACAAAAATTCACTGTTGAATTTGCTCTTTTTTTCCTGGTTTTAAACTGGAATCAGAGATATTAGGTGGGTAAGTTCAAAGTAATATGGAACATAAAAGAATACATCTTCCCAAAATTCTTCAAACTATCGACTTATGTGTTTCACAGAAGAAATTCATAAGGTTTGGAATGAAATGAGGGTAAGATCATGACGGCTGAACTTTCATTTATTGGTGAACTATCCCTTTAGGAACAAACTCACAGCACTTAAAGTCCAAGAGAATGCTGTGTGAATGCATAAAGAAGTTCTTCAGCTGTGGAAAAGTCTGTTTGGAAGTTTAGCATTGGTGTGAAAGCGAAGAGAAACATGTGTACACTGTCTATCAAAGTGAGATGAGTTGCAAACAATCACTTTTTACTGTTGTGTGTGGTGTAGTTACCTTCTGCTAGTTCCCAAAACTACAACATTGTGAAGATGGAAAATGCAGGGTTCCTGTTTGGAAAAATATGGATATTAGAGTAATGGAAAATCTTTGTGTTTCCAGACTATTCCCTTTTCGGTTTTCTAAATTATAAAATGATACAAGCAGAGTGATTTCATGGCAAAAGTTTAGCGATCATTTAGTGATTTTCAAACATGACTGAATGAATTCAAGGCGTACATTTTCATTACGCAAATCTTTTTCATTTGAATGCGTCTCTTGTGAACTTCACTAAACGAATGTGCGTGTGCCACTCTAACCAGCAACAGATAAAAGAACAAACAATCCTTTAATTCAGACTGTTCTTTGCTGTTTGGTGATCAAACCACGATTACAGTATCAAAGTGATGTGTCAGAGGTGAATATATGCAGGTTATAAAACGTTTTAAGTTTCTTCTCATCATATAATCACATTATTACTTTGAGAAAACCAATGAAAAAAACCTGAGATAAGATTTACAGATGAGTGTACTATATAGCAAATATAATGCTGTATGAACCATTAATGTTAAAAAACAGTCTGAAAAATCTACTGAGAGGCTCTGGAAGAAAATGGTCAGCTTGACATCTGAATCTTTGATCTGGTCTGTAAAAAGTTATTCACAAAGGTATCTATTCAGTATCTCTTCTATTTAGTCAAAAAGTGTTTTGGGGGCATCCCATAATCCCATAGTAAAGCTTCTGCCAAAATACTATAGTTATTAACATATATTAGTATGTGTGCATTAATATATTACATATATTAGGCCTAAATTAATTCACACAATATCATCTAAGAAGCTTTCAGAATCTGATAACAGTTATAGATAATACCAAATTACCATAGTTTTGTTGTAGATAGCTGAAGCAACAATTGTATTTTTGGCAAACGATAGTTACTATTCTTGTACAACTTTGCAATGGTTACAGGAATGGTTACAGGAATGGTTACAATGGTTACAGTTCAATGCAAAGTGATATTTTATTCCAGTTCAATCTGGATTTTATTTTTATCAGTTCAAATCAAATCACTTTATAGCTTAAATGTAGACTGTTCAAAAATCTAATATTTTCATTAGTTGAACTAAATATAAATATAAAATTAAATATAAATTAGAAATGTTGCATTGGCAACTAAATTAAATAAAATGTAATAGTTTAAGTACTAAAATGACTAAAAATACAAATACAATTTCAAAATAGTTATAAATACTGTGTTCAATCTTTTTTTCTGGGAAATAACAGAAAAATTGTCTATGTAATTTGACCACCTTTACCAAAAGTAAACCATTTGACCAAAGTAAGGCCTCTGTTTATATATTGCAGGGTCGTGCATTGATGGCCCAAATTCATTGGACACGACAGTTCCCTGCCCTCTGCCTCCCTCACTTGACCTCTCTGATGTGCCTCTTGTCCACAAGTCATTTGTTGTTCCACTCTCTTGCAGTCAGTCCTGCTGACAAACTGGAAATGCTCATAAATGCTTATTCAACTATGGATAACACAATTTAGTTTTATATTTGTCATCTTGTACATAGCCTACAGCGAGATGAAAGTTCTATGATACAGAGTAGAATTAATTAATCCAGTATGTAGCCACACTTCAGTGTCTACCACATAACAAACCGATGACAGCGGCTCACAGGCATACACCACAGCATCAGCGCTGTGGCCTGACAAGGGAAGAGCAGGTGTTATTCAGCATAGACTACAGGCCTCTTTGTGTCTTTAAGGGTCATGGTTCAGGTGCACTGACATGGGTCACGTGTGTGCCCGGTCTGTTGCTTTGGGGCTGACAACTCGAGCGTGAAGCCCGATGTGGCAGCCATCCTCAGCAAAGCTAATCTCTGAGCCACACAACCCCAAACACTACATCACAAATGTTCGAAATATATAAAAGACAAGGGCTTTCTCAAAATTACAAGCTGCAATCCGATTGGCTGGCTTGAGCCTTTCATAGGTGTCAAGGTTCCATTTTTTGTAGGTCTGCCTGAAAACGAAGTCATGTTTACATGCTACCAGGCTGCTATTATATGATGTGTCCATCCAAGTTCGTATTGTAGGTTGGCTAAATACCCGTTTTATGCCCACGATTTGTTTAGCTGCAGGGGACTATGAATGGCAGGCACTTAAAAATACAATGAAGAATTTATTCATTTCAAAAAGAAAAAAATGTGGAATTTAAAATACAAAAAGATGCAAATAAACAACTCATTTTTCGACGTGATTTTGTTTTTAAGTGGCAGTGTCCAAATACAGATTTAAGTGCCACTAAACATGAAAAATATACACTCACCTAAAGGATTATTAAGAACACCATACTAATACTGTGTTTGACCCCTTTTTGCCTTCAGAACTGCCTTAATTCTACGTGGCAATGATTCAACAAGGTGCTGAAAGCATTCTTTAGAAATGTTGGCCCATATTGATAGGATAGCATCTTGCAGTTGATGGAGATTTGTGGGATGCACATCCAGGGCACGAAGCTCCCGTTCCACCACATCCCAAAGATGCTCTATTGGGTTGAGATCTGGTGACTGTGGGGGCCATTTTAGTACAGTGAACTCATTGTCATGTTCAAGAAACCAATTTGAAATGATTCGAGCTTTGTGACATGGTGCATTATCCTGCTGGAAGTAGCCATCAGAGGATGGGTACATGGTGGTCATAAAGGGATGGACATGGTCAGAAACAATGCTCAGGTAGGCCGTGGCATTTAAATGATCTAGGCACTAAGGGGCCTAAAGTGTGCCAAGAAAACATCCCCCACACTATTACACCACCACCACCAGCCTGCACAGTGGTAACAAGGCATGATGAATCCATGTTCTCATTCTGTTTACGCCAAATTCTGACTCTACCATCTGAATGTCTCAACAGAAATCCAGACTCATCAGACCAGGCAACATTTTCTTCAACTGTCCAATTTTGGTGAGCTCGTGCAAATTGTAGCCTCTTTTTCCTATTTGTAGTGGAGATGAGTGGTACCTGGTGGGGTCTTCTGCTGTTGTAGCCCATCCGCCTCAAGGTTGTGCGTGTTGTGGCTTCACAAATGCTTTGCTGCATACCTCGGTTGTAACGAGTGGTTATTTCAGTCAAAGTTGCTCTTCTATCAGCTTGAATCAGTCGGCCCATTCTCCTCTGACCTCTAGCATCAACAAGGCATTTTCGCCCACAGGACTGCCGCATACTGGATGTTTTTCCCTTTTCACACCATTCTTTGTAAACCCTAGAAATGGTTGTGCGTGAAAATCCCAGTAACTGAGCAGATTGTGAAATACTCAGACCGGCCCGTCTGGCACCAACAACCATGTCACGCTCAAAATTGCTTAAATCACCTTTCTTTCCCATTCTGACATTCAGTTTGGAGTTCAGGAGATTGTCTTGACCAGGACCACACCCCTAAATGCATTGAAGCAACTGCCATGTGATTGGTTGATTAGATAATTGCATTAATGACAAATTGAACAGGTGTTCCTAATAATCCTTTAGGTGAGTGTATATATAAAATAAAAATATTTATTATAAAAATGTATAGTTTGTTATATTTATTTTCAATGTAAATATAATAAAATATATGTGTCACAATCCTCATTCACCATCCCCGTCACCTTTGCACTACATTTCCCATAATCCCCCCTGGCTCACACCTGCACACTCAGTCAGCCATCATCACACCTGCCTCATATAATCACTCATCACCACCCACACCGGCTCATTATGCCCATGTTCACACTAGCTTTGTTTCCATCCACTTATTTTTATGCGCATTTTGGGATATCGCTTTTAAAAAATGCTGAATAGAAACGTCAAGATGCGCATAAATTAAAAAAAAAAGCAAAAAAACGTATGTGCTTATTTGAGTCGGATACATTTTCTATCCAATGCGAAAACATGCGCATAAACTACGATGGAAATGCATTTAACAAATAAATTCCTCGATGCACATAAAAGATATCATGTGACTTTCCAATGTAACAGCATAACTATACTAACCAGTGGAAAAATCTTGTTTGCAAAGCATTTGAAATGCTGTTTTGGTCATTCAGAAGTCTGTTGTCAAAGATACTCTGTATATTTCCTCCTAGAACTGTCTTACATGACTGCGTTCCCGAACAGCAGCATCTGCCTCTGAAAGCAAGACAAGTTTATTGAGATGCACGAGTTGCTCTGAGACGCAAATAATTTTATATATACGAAAATGATTATATATGGTGGCTTCTCCTATGTTTCTTAGTGATTTGTTAGGGGTACTTTCTCAGGAAGTGACGGTTATGCCACAACCCTACTGTACATTACGCTGAACTTGAATGCACATGAAATGAAAGGAAATATTTTTTCCCCGGCCTTTATTTGTTCGCGCTGGCCACGCCCCCGGCCACTATCAGAGGCCCGGCGTTTATTTGACTACAGGCTTTTATTTGAGGAAATACGGTATATGCATTCACCTTTACTATTTCTCTCAGAAATGATGATCGTGTTGGTAAGTACTCTGTGTATCTTTAAATTCTTTATTTACAACACCCGCAAAGATTATTTACACTCATCTTTTTCTTCTAACATTACTTATTCTAGTGTGCGTGCAGACAGGGTTGCCAAGTTTTTACAACAAAACCTGCCCAATTGCTACTCAAAACTAGCCAAAAACAATCCCAATAGCTTTCCGGAAAAAAATGGTATTTGGGGGGTAAAATATCTGTTATTTTGGCAGGGCTGCCTGCTAAAATTCGCATTCCTGGGTCTGTAAATCACATAATTGGGGTCGCTTCAACCCGCGGACATGGAAAACAACCCACGGACTTGGCAACACAGTGCAGTTGAGTTCTGTTGACATTTGACAACTAACGTTATGCATCGCTCCGTTGCTCTGATTGGTTGTAGGTTTATCCAATTGAGGTCTTTCCTGGTTCGGTTGAAACACGCCCCATAATCACAGCCCAACGGAGCAGAATCTGATTCATATTCTGACTAGAATTGAGTATGACGACGTCAGGCTATGAAAATGGTGCTTTATTCGCGAATGTTTTATGTGATATTGCAATTTTGCGCATAAGTTACATTCGCAACTTTGGATGGAAACATAGCTACTGTCAGTGTCCATGCTGCTTTTTCGTTTTCTGGCATATCTGCATTGTTTTCTATGGCAATGACATTGAGTCAGTAGGCATACGCCAAAAACAACAACAATCGCAGCATGGAGGGGTTTGCAATACAGATGTTGTCTTATTTACAATTTACAAGGACTGCTACTTTGTGTTTTCATTATAACAGTTTTTCCTTGTTGTTGTATATACACACACCTCAACTTACCCGGCTACCTACCCGTGCTACTTACTCTCATGATCATCTCCACCTTCCACACACTGGGTTCAATTAGACCATCAACTTGTGCAGTTGCTGATGATCTCCAGTCATCAGGACCACCAAGCAAGAATCTCCAGTCTTCCCTCGAGCCCTGAGGATGGTATCCAACAGCGCCGACCTAGGAGTGAAAGTGGCGGATCCTGCGGTTATTTCCGTCTGGAAGGCCCTGAAGAAATCTTCCCCTCTCAAGTCCCTACAACCAGAATCCATTTCCAAATCCATTCCAGTCTGTGAAATTCCTGAGCCTGTTTCAGTGAGAGAAATTCACCAGTCTGTTCCAGTGAGAGAAATTCACCAGTCTATTCAAGTGAGAGAAATTCACCAGTCTGTTCCAGTCAGAGAAATTCACCAGTCTGTTCCAGTGAGAGAAATTCCCAAACCAGTTCCAGTGAGAGAGGTTCCAGAATCTGCTTCCACCCATGAGTCTGCTCCAGAGTCCGGAGACTATTAAAACCTCAGTGCTTCTTTTCACCTCTGCCCAGAGGAGGCGGCATAAGAACAAAAAACGCTCCTCTGCAGGTCCAACCATTGACCACAACCCAGTGTCGTTCTAGCCCCTGAACAGAGCTCAGTGTTGGCTCCAGCCTCTGACCAGAATTAAGTGCCCTCTCGTTCCAGAGCTCAGCCCAGTGCAATGCTCTCTCACTCGTATCAAAGTGGAGGTATTTGTCACAGAGACGACCAGGGAGGTCGTTTCCCAGTCTTCTGTCTGTCTAGATGCAACCACAGAGGTTGTTCCAGAGTTCCAGAGTTCCCTGTTTTCCCAGTTATGACCAAGAGGATCGTTCCAGAATTTCTTGTTTGCCTTGATGTAGCCACAGAGGCTAAACTATACTCCATCACAGCCTCATTATGACCATTGCTTACCTTTTTATTGCTCTGTGTTCCTGTTCCTCCAGATCTGCCCTGGTGGTCATTTGCTCCGCCATGCTTCTCTCAACTTCCTTCATCTGCATGGTCCCCTGAGCTACCTGCACCGCCATGGCTCCCTGTATCACCAGTGCCACCATGGAGGCTACCCATCCTGCCGGCACAGCCCTGGTCACCTGCTCCCCACTAGCCATCCTGTCCAGCACCAGTGCGCCCACTGTCCCTCCCAGGATAGATTCTGTTATTTGTTATTTGTGGGAGTGGGGGTACTGTCACAATCCTCATTCATCATCACTGGTCACCTTTGCACTACATTTCCCAAAATCCCTCCTGGCTCACACCTGCACACTCAGTCAGCCATCATCACACCTGCCTCAGATAATCACTCATCACCCACACACCGACTCATTATCCCACTATATAAGTAAGCACTAAACACTCATTCATTGTCTAGTCTCATCTCTACTACGACTGCTACCTCGTCTTTTCATTATAACGGTTTACCCTCGTTGTTCTATACATGCTTCAACTTTCAAGATGGCTATTCGCCATCTGTCTCCCAGATCCAGTGACTCTCATGATCATCTCCACCTGCCACACACAAAAGAAGTTACCTTACAGCTAAGTCTCTTCAAACGATCCGTCTGCTTCATCTCTCACCTGATATCCTCGCCAGCTGCTTTAATCCATTCCTGACAATAAACTTACCTTTGTTTCACTTATATCTGCGTTGTCTTTTTTTGTTGATGACACACACACACACACACACACACACACACACACATTATATACAGGGAGTGCAGAATTATTAGACAAGTTGTATTTTTGAGGATTAATTTTACAACATTAATAATTAAACAACAACCATGTTGTCAATGAACACAAAAAACTCATTAATATCAAAGCTGAATATTTTGGGAAGTAGTTTTTAGTTTTAGCTATTTTAGGGGGATATCTGTGTGTGCAGGTGACTATTACTGTGCATAATTATTAGGCAACTTAACAAAAAACAAATTTATACCCATTTCAATTATTTATTTTTACCAGTTAAACCAATATAACATCTCAACATTCACAAATATACATTTCTGACATTCAAAAACCAAACAAAAACAAATCAGTGACCAATATAGCCACCTTTCTTTGCAAGGACACTCAAAAGCCTGCCATCCATGGATTCTGTCAGTGTTTTGATCTGTTCACCATCAACATTGCGTGCAGCAGCAACCACAGCCTCCCAGACACTGTTCAGAGAGGTGTACTGTTTTCCCTCCTTGTAAATCGCACATTTGATGATGGACCACAGGTTCTCAATGGGGTTCAGATCAGGTGAACAAGGAGGCCATATCATTAGATTTTCTTCTTTTATACCCTTTCTTGCCAGCCACGCTGTGGAGTACTTGGACGCGTGTGATGGAGCATTGTCCTGCATGAAAATCATGTTTTTCTTGAAGGATGCAGACTTCTTCCTGTACCACTGCTTGAAGAAGGTGTCTTCCAGAAACTGGCAGTAGGACTGGGAGTTGAGCTTGACTCCATCCTCAACCCGAAAAGGCCCCACAAGCTCATCTTTGATGATACCAGCCCAAACCAGTACTCCACCTCCACCTTGCTGGCGTCTGAGTCGGACTGGAGCTCTCTGCCCTTTACCAATCCAGCCACGGGCCCATCCATCTGGCCCATCAAGACTCACTCTCATTTCATCAGTCCATAAACCTTAGAAAAATCAGTCTTGAGATATTTCTTGGCCCAGTCTTGACGTTTCAGCTTGTGTGTCTTGTTCAGTGGTGGTCGACTTTCTGCCTTTCTTACCGTGGCCATGTCTCTGAGTATTGCACACCTTGTGCTTTTGGGCACTCCAGTGATGTTGCAGCTCTGAAATATGGCCAAACTGGTGGCAAGTGGCATCTTGGCAGCTGCACGCTTGACTTTTCTCAGTTCACGGGCAGTTATTTTGCGCCTTGGTTTTTCCACACGCTTCTTGCGACCCTGTTGACTATTTTGAATGAAACGCTTGATTGTTCGATGATCACGCTTCAGAAGCTTGGCTATTTTAAGACTGCTGCATCCCTCTGCAATATATCTCACTATTTTTGACTTTTCTGAGCCTGTCAAGTCCTTCTTTTGACCCATTTTTCCAAAGGAAAGGAAGTTGCCTAATAATTATGCACACCTGATATAGGGTGTTGATGTCATTAGACCACACCCCTTCTCATTACAGAGATGCACATCACCTAATATGCTTAATTGGTAGTAGGCTTTCTAGCCTATACAGCTTGGAGTAAGACAACATACATAACGAGGATGATGTGGTCAAAATACTCATTTGCCTAATAATTCTGCACTCCCTGTATATATATATATATATATACACACACACACTCGCCTAAAGGATTTTTAGGAACACCTGTTCAATTTCTCATTAATGCAATTATCTAATCAACCAATCACATGGCAGTTGCTTCAATGCATTTAGGGGTGTGGTGCTGAACTCCAAGACAATCAGAATGGGAAAGAAAATTGATTTAAGCAATTTTGAGCGTGGCATGTTTGTTGGTGCCAGACGGGCCGGTCTGAGTATTTGGACCGCGCACACAAAGAGCTCCGCTGCCATGTTTGTAAGCAGCGGGTCATCGTTGATGAATTTAAAGTCCGGTTTTCGGTGTGCGATTGCCGAACCAATGTCCAAAAGTGTCTGTCTGTCGTACGTAGTAAGGCAGACAACATCCAAGACAAAAAACACAAAAACTATAAACAGAACAAACAAAAAACTACAATGTTGTAACGGAGCTCGCAACGCAGCAGCCATCCTCGGCGCCATCTTGAGTCATTGAGTCACCTTTAGGTGAGTGTTTTATGCTTTGTTTTAAAATTGCATTATTTTTCATATATTTTACCTTTATTCTACACTGATCTGTCCCTCCTTGTAAAAACGGTCTGATGGTTTCCGGGTTATATGAAGCCAGTCCCTCAAAAATACGCAATGGGCTAATGTTGGTTAGCTGGCCCAGTGTGTTGTGATTCGCTAACCGCCTAGTGCACGTTTGTCAGAAACGTCACGCCCCTTACCTTTACCGGTAGCCTCAGGCTAGTAGCCTGTGCTTTGGGTAGTACAATGGCGTTAATAAAACCATACCAATTTGAGCCCGAATCAGACCCAGACAATTTTAGTGAAGATGATCGAGCAGAACCTGTTCAGTCCTCAAGAGTAAAGACTGCGGATCTATAGTGATCGCTACTGAATGGCACCGTTACTTTTGTATTTTTTATAACGATTTTATAACGATTTGCCAAATATCTGTCGCAAGAACGAACACTAAACATTGGCTTTACTATAATATCCAAATCAAACACAGAACCATGTTTAGCATGCCTGTAGATAAACAATACATAAAAGCTCTAATCAAAGAATAATTTACACTAATGCCAAGTTCGCTGTTGAGATTTAAAACAGTTTGTAACGTTAGGTGTTTGTCGGATAACGTTAAGTATGAATGAGCATTTAACAAACTGGTTTGCAGAGCCAAACAGCGTTGTCATCTGTTTATTTCCTTGCTACAACGTACAATTAACAATACGAACTATTACAGGAAAACACATAGACGAAAAATAAATCATACTTACAGGTTGTGGCCCGTAAACAGCTTCTGTTTTTACATCCATCTTTCAGGACAAGCCGTTGTGCGAATCCTTCATTGAACTCGAGAAGATTGTGGAAGCTTTCCTCCGTGAAATGTGCAGTGGGAGCCGCGCGCACCCATCTCATGTGGCGTTCACACCGGACGCGATTGGCGCGAAGGTGGACGCTTGAACATTTTGAGTTTACTCGCTTCAGTTTTGCTTCATCGCACAACAGACGCGAATTCGCGTCATGGGAGGGGCTTCTGCCAGCCGGCTAGTCTCATTGAGAAATGGCTGACATGGGCTGTGTTTACATGTCTTTTTTGTTAAAATCTACTGTTAATGTGTGACAAAACGTAGTTTTAAGACTTTTTTAGTCGATAATGTAGTTGTTTAAAGCTCAAATCTGTGGTTTATTTATATAAAGAGTGCCTATTTGTACATTTTATCTGGCGTTTTCGGAGTTGTGAGCTCCAGCGGATCAGCGACGCTTACACTGGCAGCGTTTGTCTCGTGCAGCTGAACCGCGGCTCCTGTATTGCAAATACAGACGAATATTGTCCATTATGTCACATTTTCCAGTCTTCTCCTCCGACCCTTGTCTGTCTCGTGCTTTGATTTATGATGGGCAGCATATATCTGCTGCAAATGCGACCGTGTTCCCCTCTGTCTCATACAAACATGCATATAACGTTGTATGTTAAACACACTGCAATGCACCCCCGTCCCTAGGAAGGCTGAACAAAGTGGACCTGCAATCCAGATGAAAATAACAGTTTCGTTGGCATTGGCAACAACACTCCAGCCTACTAACTATACCACAACAACGCTTCCCTGCGGCGATACAAAATGGCCTGGCCGCCCTTATTTCATATTTTTGAAGGAGGGGTTTATGTAAATATTGGGGCTGGTGATGTCAGCAACCCTGGAGGAATGTGTAGTAGTCCCTAACGGCCGTTTGCTGTAGTCCTTAGAAATTGATTTCTTTAAAAGCAAATATCTCCCTTTGCTTTAAACTTTGAACGTTGTAACTTTGCAGATGTTGTTTATGCTCAAACAGCAACATTACACACTAGCTAAAGTTAGAAAAGTGAAATCGTGGTTTACCACCCCTTTAAAGACAGACTAACAGGTCTTTGAGGGTCAGAATTCTAGCTGATAGACAGGTGTTCAAATACTTATTTGCAGCTGTATCATACAAATAAATAGTTAAAAAATCATACATTGTGATTTCTGGATTTTTTTTTTAGATTATGTCTCTCACAGTGGACATGCACCTACAATGACAATTTCAGACCCCTCCATGATTTCCAAGTGGGAGAACTTGCAAAATAGCAGGGTGTTCAAATACTTATTTTCCTCACTATATATATGTGTGTATATATAATATTTACATTAAAAATAACAAACTATATTTATTTTAATAACTATTTTTATTAAAACAATTAAAATAAATGCATATAATTTAATATAAACTAAACTGTTAATTCCACCAAATTCAAATAAAGATTTACCTTTCTGTAAACATCACCTAAAAATCAACTGTGATTGATCACAATATTATGACAAACGGCCTCTTTCCGATTAAATGGCAGATTTTTGGCAAAGTAGACAAGACTTTATGCCAACAGTCTAATGTCTGGGCTATACCAATGACTAGCTATACCAAATTAACTAATACTTATCCATAAACATAAGCCCTTCTCATCCACTCAATCAATAATCAATAAAAAAAACACTACACTGACATGAAAGTCCTCATTTCCTCTTTCTCTCTCGCTGACCCTTTCACCCTCTCTCCCAACGGTGTTGCTCTGGACGCACTGATTTTTTTGCTTGCATGCAGAGAATGCAGAAGTCCCCGCACCCTGTTTGCATGTTATGAGCTCAGCATAGGGAGTGTTGCAGGTTGTAGTGTGGCCCACATGGGCTGCATAATTCAGCCTGGGTGGGAGCTGAACCGCAGTGCATCTCCGTAGCGGCGTTAATGATGACAGCCAGGCCGATAATGGTGCGGGCTGCCAGACAGGATCCATACAGATAACCCAGGCACGACACTGATGGAGTCTCTTAGCGTCATTACCGTCCATCAGGTGGAATTACAGGGCAAAAACCAGCAGCAATATATGTCATTAGCAGAGTCACGGTTCAACAGACAGCCCTGCTAAAACAAGGGTTGAGACTAGAGCCATCAAACACAGCCCCTGCATCCAGCTTCACACACACATATGCTGCTTTTATGATACGTTTCATCTACAGAATACGGCTACACTCTCTTCACGTTGATATCAACTTATCATTTTACCCAAGATTTTGTGCACCTCGTGTACTTGGTTTTAATGTTCAGACAATTAATTAATATGCAAGCGCCTGAATTTGTCATGACTTTAAATTATTTTAAAGGCAAGAAAGAACCATTCACAAGTAGATTGTAGACAATTAAGAATGCATGAAATATTAATTTCTTAAGTGGACCTGGAGAAACAGCACAAACACACACACACACACACTTTAGAAGGTATAATAGTGAGGACTTCTCATTTTCATTCAAAGATATTTTACTACCCATCATATATCTGATTTATAAGCATTGTGGACCACTTCAAAAGTTAGATTCTAACAAGTTGGTTTGATACAGCTTACCTCATAAATTCATTACAATCTTACAAATTGCAATTATGAATGAATGAATGGATGGATGGATGAATGAATGAATGGGCAAGCAAGTGAGTGAGTGAGTAATAGTGAGAGTGAGTAAACGAGTGAGTGAGTGAGTGAGTGAGTGAGTGAGTGAGTGAGTGAGTGAGTGAGTGAGTGAGTGAGTGAGTGAGTGAGTGAGTGAGTGAGTGAGTGAGTGAGTGAGTGAGTGAGTCTTATTTTCTAAACTGTTTATTGAAAGTGTTAAAAAAAAAGGAACTGATTCACGCACTGAAAACATTTCAACAAGTTTTATATTTGAAAATCAACAAACAACAAATAAA
Organism: Romanogobio albipinnatus; assembly: GCA_023566225.1. Classification (NCBI taxonomy): domain Eukaryota; kingdom Metazoa; phylum Chordata; class Actinopteri; order Cypriniformes; family Gobionidae; genus Romanogobio; species Romanogobio albipinnatus. The sequence goes on along the minus strand of CM042243.1, from coordinate 33,148,739 downwards.
ACAAGCAGCTCCATATACTTTTTTAAGCAAGATTCTATTCTGTGGCATTTCCTTCCTTACAATGACTGTAGTCAATAGCTAAACATTATAACAGCACACTAGGCCTGTCAAAATTCCTTGAAAATGACGTTTGAAAATTCCCTCTAAAAAAAAAACACACGAATATTCGAACTATTCGAACATCTGGTTGCGCATTTTGTCAATGATGCACATTACGTCAATAACAGGACAAATTCATACAAAGAGACATAACTACTTGTATAGTTATAGTATATATTTTGTTTGTTTTTTTATCATGGTTGTTTTAGCTATGTGTTTTGTGTATTTGTCATTTGCCAGTAATGTTTATTAGATTAGTTTTGTGTTGTTACTAATTATGTATATATCAGTGTCATATTTTTGCTCTTTTAACATCTTGGCCAGGGGACTACAGATGAAAAATAGCCTTTTGGCTAATTCTGGCTTTTTTACTCATGTTTGTTCATGTGTTTTTATGAAATTGCATTGTCCCCTTACAAATAAAATAATCTAATCTAATCTAATCTATAGGTAGTCTATTTAAATTTAAACATATTTGACAACGTATTACCTACACACAAACAAGTAAATAAATTAATGACCAAGACCGCAGACCTCTCTCTCGCCCTCACCCTCACGCTCTCGGTTTAAATAAACAAACACATTTTGAGTGCTGATCAAGAGTTTTGTGCAAGCAATTTAAGGTAAACAAGCAAATATAGCAGGCTTCATTCAGTGATTGAAACAAATATTAATTGAAGTTTTACAGCATATTGAACGCTCCGAGCGAGCTGTGCTGTGGTAAACATGGAACTTTTCCTTGACATAAAACGGTAATTAAATCAAACCAGTGGAAGCAGTGCATTTATCCTTTATTCATGCAATATCTATTCAGTCAGTACCTCGGTTCCATTGCTTGACAGAACTCCCTGAAGCCTGCCCCATCCATGACACTGATCGGTCATGTCCTTACAAATGAACAAAATTAATTTCTCCGTTATGGCCTCTTGTCGTGTTGCAGACAAAGAGCTTGTGGCGGGCGATGCAAAGTAAGGGTGGTCCAGTTTGCACATACAAATTAGTTGCTTATATTTACAAAATGAGCCTAAAAAAGCATAAACAAGTTTGTTTAATAAAGAAAAGTTCACGAAACTAAGTGAAAACTCACAAAAGTGTTGAAAGTGTGAAATTGGGAAACATTAAAGAGAATTTAGTTGTATAAGTTAACGTTACTTCTACATACATTTTGTTCTCATGTCACAAGTAATATCAAGGTTTATTTTTAATCTGTTTTACATGATTCTTTTGTAGTGTGGTTTTCGGTGAAGTGTACTAAAATAAATATTGTCACCTGTGTATATTAGCCCACTTCTTCTCTACGCTTTTTCCTGATGGTTTATAGAACAATACCCTCTGTCGCTTCAAAGAATAGCACAACGGCGAGCGCGTCAAGTATAAACTAAATGCCTCGTCCGGTTGGGGAGGAGCGCGCGCAGTCAGCGGGGGCTCGCACTGTGGAGCGAGGCGAAAGTATAAAAACAAGGCTTCAGGCGCATTAGCCCATGGCGCTAGCGCGACCACTCGCAAAGCAGACAACCACGCCTTTTTTTTAACTATTCGAATATATATTCGTCGAATATATATATATATATTTAAAAACACATAAGATTTAAAACAATCATCTCAATTCAATATGTCCCCGAAATTATTTGTGGCAAACAAAAAATCTGTGAAATAAGTGTACAATGAATATACATTATGATCCCTTAAATGTCACCCTTAATAGTCTTGTCTGAACTTGTTTGTTAGTCTTTGGCTCAAAGACACTTCAAACTTTTCTTTGTGGAACCCTTAAAGTTAATTTCAAGTGAGTGAGATAAAATATTTCAACTCAAAACAACATTTTGTGTCCAATTATTTCCCAGACATAGTTTTGGTATTGAGGTCAAAGTTAACTTGCCTTGCATTCGCTATACAACAGTGGGTGGTCACGAAAACGACTCTGCAGATTTGAACCGTTTCCCCCTATTGCAATGACTTTCTTTTTGGATGTTCTGCAGACAGTCCTCGATTAAGTTTCCCTCAGGACTTTTGTAAAAGCCAAAATATGACCACACCTCAGATTTGGTCCTTAATTTAGAAGGCTGAAAAATCTCCCGAGCGCTTTCACTGCCTTCTGACATTTCTACTCATTCAAAAACCAAAGTTGCATGCCCCGCCGGCACCAGACTAACACTGGCTGGACAGGATTTACAGCGAGTTTTCAAAATCGCTATAATCAAACATGGTTTTAATGATAATTCAATTTTAAATGATATTACTAACCATGAGTACAATTTATTGTGGTGTATCATGAAACCGGTAATTGTCCCATCCCTAGTACAGTATAAATACCACTGAGGGGCACATTCCATGTGGTGCCCTAGAATAATTTAATTTATGAAGGTAACTTATTTACAAATGAATGCATGAGCCATAAGAAATATTCATTAGTCCCTACCGCCCATGCAAAACCCTACACTTATTCTCTTAATTCTCAATGTATTCAGTAATATCAAAGAATTCGAATTTTTAATTCCATTAAATTCCTTTAAAAGCAAGATGGAATGATTTGCAACCAGGTTCTATGCAATTCTTTTAAAACAGAATCTAAAACAGAAAAGATTCACTTTTTAAGTGGTTCTGGTGCCTAGATTCTTTTGAAAGCTTTTTTTGCTGAAATATGCATCACACAAATTAATACTACATAACTTGCATTATTTATTTATACAAGACATTTTCAATTTTCCACTGATAAAGGTACAAGGAAAAGAAAATGATGCTTTGGGAGATCACACAGGCTTTACAGAGATAATTCCACAGGTTCACTAAAGCAGCCATATGTACAGTATCTGCTTCACAACAAGGTCATAAATCCAGAGAAAAAGAGTGAGCGAGAGAAATAAACGGCGAGAGAAAGAGCAAGAGAAATGGGCCCACTTCCTCAGGGTTTATCATTATGAGCATAACAGCAGGATGAAAAGGTTTTCAAAGGTTTATTTAAGGTCCTGCGGTGGACAGGTGATGACAGGCTTTGAGGCAAAAAGACCAAACACCTATTAATAGAAGCGTGTGCGTGTTATCTTCAGGAGTGAAAAGATGCTTCAGCAAACTTAATAAATGTCTTCCAAATCAATTTTGTACAGATGTAAATGAAACAGACTGCGAGACAGATGATAAGTCTGCCATTACAGAGATGCCTTTCTAGTGCGCTTACTCTTGTGTGCTGTAGCCAGTGTATTTAAACCTCAGTGATGATAACATGATATTAACTTATTAAATAGACTGCGCATCACGGTCCAGCTAATTAATTTCTATGCATTCTGTGCTGATTATTTTTAACCATATTTATTGAATATGCTAAGGCTATTTGGAACAGAGGGTAGTTGTCAGAAGTGCTAATTCTCAATAAATATAAGGGGGGGGCTTACCAGTGGTTTCAGATGCTGGTTTAAAAAACCTAATTTAGAAATGCCTTAAATTGTGATTTAAATTGAAATTGAAATTATCACCATGTTCATTCCATCCACCAAACTAAAATTCTAACATTGTCACATTTTTGTAACAGCTTCTGGGTAAACACAATAAAACCCCACTGTCATATGGTAAAGGTCAACTATATAATGAGTAAGGTATATTTTAACTGAAAGGTTGAACTTTAATCTTCTCAAAACATGTTTTGTTGTTGTTGTTGTTGTTGTTCACAAATGTATTCGGTGAGGGCAGTTCACATTTCTATTGGGACAAAGTTTTATGTTTGTATATACAGTGAGGAAAATAAGTATTTTGCAAGTTCTCCCACTTAGAAATCATGGAGGGGTCTGAAATTGTCATCGTAGGTGCATGTCCACTGTGAGAGACATAATCTAAAAAAAAAAATCCAGAAATCACAATGTATGATTTTTTAACTATTTATTTGTATGATACAGCTGCAAATAAGTATTTGAACACCTGAGAAAATCAATGTTAATATTTGGTACAGTAGCCTTTGTTTGCAATTACAGAGGTCAAACGTTTCCTGTAGATTTTCGCCAGGTTTGCACACACTGCAGGAGGGATTTTGGCCCACTCCTCCACACAAATCTTCTCTAGATCAGTCAAGTTTCTGGCCTGTCGCTGAGAAACACAGAGTTTGAGCTCCCTCCAAAGATTCTCTATTGGGTTTAGGTCTGGAGACTGGCTAGGCCAAAATCACGCAATACATGTCCCCGGTCATCCTCTCCTTAATACAGTGCAGTCGCCCTGTCCCATGTGCAGAAAAACACCCCCAAAGCATGATGCTACCACCCCCATGCTTCACAGTAGGGATGGTGTTCTTGGGATGGTACTCATCATTCTTCTTCCTCCAAACATGTTTAGTGGAATTATGACCAAAAAGTTCTATTTTGGTCTCATCTGACCACATGACTTTCTCCCATGACTCCTCTGGATCATCCAAATGGTCATTGGTAAACTTAAGGCGGGCCTTGACATGTGCTGGTTTAAGCAGGGAAACCTTCCGTGCCATGCATGATTTCAAACCATGATGTCTTAGTGTATTACCAACAGTAACCTTGGAAACGGTGGTCCTAGCTCTTTTCAGGTCATTGACCAGCTCCTCCCATGTAGTTCTGGGCTGAAACAGGTGCATCTAATTTAGGATAATAAATGGAGTGGAGGTGGACATTTTAAAGGCAGACTAACAGGTCTTTGAGGGTCAGAATTCTAGCTGATAGACAGGTGTTCAAATACTTATTTGCAGCTGTATCATACAAATAAATAGTTTTTATTTACAAATATGGATTTTTTTTTTTTAGATTATGTCTCTCAGAGTGGACATGCAGCTACGATGACAATTTCAGACCCCTCCATGATTTCAAAGTGGGAGAACTTGCAAAATAGTAGGGTGTTCACAACATCAGGAAGATTAGACCGTTCCTAACAGAGCACGCAACACAGCTTCTTGTCCAGGCCCTGGTTATTTCTAGACTTGACTACTGCAATGCGCTTCTGGTTGGCTACCACTCGCTGCTCGCATCAAGTTTAAGGTGCTGGCGCTTGCATACAGAGCCACCACGCGCTCAGCTCCTGCTTACTTTGACTCCATTCTACAAATCCACACCCCCACCAGAAGCCTTCGCTCAGCAAAGGAACGACGGCTTGTGGTACCATCACAGAGAGAGAAAAAATCCCTTTCCAGAACATTTTCATTCAACGTTCCCAGCTGGTGGAACGATCTTCCCAACGCCATCCGAAACGCAGAATCATTGACAACATTTAAAAGTCAACTTAAAACTCAGCTCTTCCGTGAGCACTTAACCTCATTAAAAAAAAACTGAAAAAAAAAAAACTTTCCTTTCCTCTTTCTCTTCCTTCTTCCCTCCCTACTCTAGCCTGTGCTACACTGAGCAATGTACACGGTCTCAGGATTTCAGGCTCTTATTGCGCTTCTCGACTCTTCATGACCAATCGCTTCATGTACCCCCAAGTTGTAAGTCGCTTTGGATAAAAGCTTCTGCTAAATGCATACATGTAAATTGTAAATGTGTTCAAATACTTATTTTCCTCACTGTATACATTATATTTTAATGGCCAAACAACTGTTTATATTTTTGTATCTTTTATTTGCTGTTTATTTGTAATGTCACAGGTTTCCATCTTTTCCAAATTACAGTAGCTATGGCGTAAATGCAGCATAAGCTTATTGTTTTGGTTCAGGAGGAACTGTAAAAGGTGCCTGTTGTTTTGGTTGCGGTGCTCATGACTGACATTTGTCTAACTCTGGATAGACAGGCAGGTAGGCCGAATGCAATGATTGGATGGACATTTTATGGTCCTACGCCTTCTACAGACGAGATATGTTTGAGGATGTGAGACGAGTTGGCGAGCACAATAAAGAATTAAAGCTAGCTCAAGTGAGAGTCGTATTTACATATATAACAATCAGGGCCTCTTCCACTTCCAAAGGCCAAGGCCACTTCCAAACGTTTCCTGCCACACTTGCCCCTCCAGCCGCCCTCTCTGAATTTGTTTGGATATGGCAGTTCTGCAATCGAGGTCATTGGTCTTATGCATGCGTCTGTCCAGTATGTCAATAAGGCTCTGTCCAACTTCCCATTTCACATTACTCGCCATGGCAGCAACATCCTCGACCTGGAGCTGTTTATGAGTCTGGATTTTTCTCTGCTGGACAAAAAGGGGTTCAAATTCTGAATGTCAGTTGTCCCTGGCAACTAGAATGGCCAAAACTGTTTGAAGGCCTTGGGTGCTTAGCTGCTTTCACACACCAGCCTCTCTTGGATCCCACGGTGAAACCAGTAATTCAGCCGCTTCGCCACATTCCGCTGGCATTGCATGAGGACGTCACGGCAGAACTAAAAAAACTGAAAGCAGAGGGCATCATCGAACCTGTCGACGCATTCCCATGGGTATCTAATTTGACGGTGGCTAAGAAAAAATCTGGCAGCCTGAGAGTTTGTGTGGACTTAAGATCTGTCAATAAAGCAGTTATCCCAGATCGCTACCCTCTGCCGACAATCGAAGAACTGACTACACACTTTCACGGCTCTACTATTTTTTTACAAACATGACCTACACCAAGGTTATATCCAGGTTCCCCTTCACCCGGACAGCAGAAATCTTACTGCATTTGTGACCAATCACGGAAAGTAGGGAAACAAGTCGGTTCTGGGGCATTTTGAGTTATTAGTAGATTCTGAAAGTGTAGTCTCCAAGCTTTCCAACGATGTGTAACACATGGAAATCTGATAATATTTGGATATGTTGTGGCCATTTGAAAGTAGGCACTCAAAAAAGGTCAAAAGGGAGAATCGGCCTCTAAAGATTGTGCAGTTCTCACCTGTTCTCACCTGCTGGGAGTGACAATAGGGCTCATTTACATCTCATTTAGATAAGCCATACCCCCTGTAAAGCTGCATGGTTGCATAGCAACGACAGACGATAACGTACTATACATTAAACTCTTCATAAATACTTTTACATTTGACTTATAACACACATTTTACGGCTACGGATACTTTATACTTTTACTTAAGTAGGAATTGAATCTGATACATTTACTATTACGTTAGTAAATCCTTGTTAAGAATATTAAGTAGCACTTCCTCCACCACTGGCTAAAATTATTAGCATCACATTCAATTCAAGAATGCTAACAGACAGGTTTACGTGGGATAAGTAATTCACACCAGTCAATTCAAGCAATTGAAGCATTATTCATTTAATAGCAGATGCTAACATTACCATCTAAAAGCCCATTATAGTAATGGGGGTTTCAAGTGATACAATGCTAACGATTACAATTAAAACGACAGTCCTGAGCTAGCTAATAACAATAGGTAGGTATGGGAAGGTCTAAACAAGGACGGACTAAACATGAGATAACGTGTACGTGTTCTTAGAAGGACTGTTAATGTTTATAATGTTTATGGAAACTCACCCCATAAGAAACAGAAAAGTATTCTTGCAGATCTCGTTACCTCCGATGAAATAAGTCGTTCGGGCACACTTTCTCTTTGTCGGGGTCTTCTTGTTTAAGGATGTAATCATCTCCGAAGTTTGCACTGTGCGTCTGTTTGCCTCTAAATGTCCAATAATTTGCATGTCCTGACACTCTTTTTCCACAGCTAAAGAATCCAGCCGTATGTTTGTACGTAATGTCTGGAGAAAGCTTCTGGCTACAGGACTGTCTCCCATGTAGAGAGTTCTTTTTTATCCTCGTGTAGCATTTACAGTCAAAGTTACGGATTTTCCCCATTTCTCTGTCTTTATCCCCATCAAATGTTACTATCGATATAGCCTCTGATATTTTACAGACCAACTCATCTGACGCTAGAGCCGGGCAGAGCTGCATAACTAAGTAGCCATGCTTCTCTTGGAGGGCGGGGGCAATAACAAAAGGAACAAAAGCCGGCTTACGTAGACACGCCTCTACTGCATGCTAGAATCTCCGAAAAAACAAGACGATTTCAACCACAAAATGTATTTAACCACTTTTAAATATACCAATACTGCCATCTCAAACACAGAGAGGCTTCTTCGTGATCTCAACTAACAGATTATGCAAAAAAGCGAAAATCCCCAATTTTGAAAAAAAAAATGCATCCCTCTCATTTTGCTCGAAAGTTGTGCTGCCGACTTGTGTCACTGGTTTCCGTGACGGCTTACATTTGTTACGCATGTTGGCGTATTCCGCCACAAGGATGCCTTTCAGACTCAGTTTGGCCCCTAGCTGCTTCCAAAAAATCATGTCCACCATCCTGGCATTGCCATCTACCTTGATGAAGTCATTGTTCATGCCCCGAATGCAGTGATTCATGAAGGGACACTTTTGCTGCCCTCAGTCAACATAATCTGACACTTAATGCAGAGAAATGCTTATTTGTGGTACCAGAGGTTGACTTCGTTGGCTTTCATGTTTCAGCTGAGGGCCTGAAGAAGGAGGCTCTGGCTTGTGTATAGGCCTACGAGCGCTGGCATGCCTACCTTTGTGGCTGAAAATTCACTCTTCGAATCGACCACCAAGCCCTCGTTGCACTTATGTCCCCTTCTGGTTCTGGTCACAAACCCCTGCGCATGTACTGCTGGACAGACCGTCTCCAGCAGTATGACGGCCATCTTGGCATAGTCAAACTGAAGCAGACTGTAGGGATCTTGTGTGATAGCCAGAGTCGGACAAGGACATTGAGCAGCTCGTTCTGGACTGTACTCCATGTCTTGTAAGTGGTAAAAAAGTGGTAAAGCTCAACCCTGGGACCACATTCAATTAGATATCTGTGGCAAACTCCATGATGTGCCCCGTCATTTATGTTTCCTTATAGTAGCTTATGATCTACACTCAAAGTGGCCAGAGGTTGCAGCTGTGGGCTCTGTCACATCCTATTCCATCATTGACTTTCTGGAGTCGCTCTTTTCCCACTGGTGTCTGCCAAGGTCCTTGACGACAGACAATGGCCCTCAACTAGTGTCTGCTGAGTTTACCAGTTACATCCAAAGCAAAGGCATCAAACACATACGAACAGCTTACTATCATCCTCAGTCAAATGGGGGCGTAGAGAGATTTAATCAGTCACTGAAAAATGGTATGAGACCACACTAAGCTCAAGGCTGCTCTTTCAACGAGGCTTTAGTGCACTCTTCTACACTACAAAGCAGCTCAGCATGCCACCACTGGGGTGTCACCACCAAAACTTCACTACATAGACTTCGCCCTCTTACTTCTTATGATGGAAACCCTGTGGTGAAAGCACAGGAAAGATACAACACCAGAAAAAGGCCCGGATTCCCCGAATCTCCCCGCTGGACTGGGTGCGGGTTCTGTGGCCACACCGGAAAAACAATTTCCACACTTTCTGGTCGCAGCCACAACAGGTACAAAAGCAGTTAGGTCCAGTTACATTCCAGCTATCTGATGGTTCTCGTTGGCATGCCAGTCGGCTTAGGAAAGTACTGTGTCCTTCTGGTGTGGATTATACCCGTGACGCAGCACTCCCCTGCTCGCTACTAAGTTCTTTGTGCCCCCTCCGCTAGCAACAACCCTGCAGCACCGCCAGGCAGACCTACCAGACTGTACGCTCGGCCTGCACGCTTTCAGGATTACTTAACATCTTTTCACACTTAGCTCACTGGGAGGGGAAATGTTGCATGCTTAATTAGTCTAATGACCTGATGTTTAGTTAAAGTAATGTGTTTGTTACATTAAGAAGATAGAATGAATGCCGGTTACTTTAAGGATTGGAGAAGGGGAAGTGACGTGAACGTTTGAATGTTTTTTCACACTGTTTGAGGATGTGAGATGAGTTGGCGAGCACAATAAATAATTAAAGCTAGCTCAAGTAAGAGCCGTATTTACATATATAACAGACCACTTAACTCAGTGATTGACTTTCAACCAGCATAACAAAAAAAATTCTGGAACAAATCGCCAACCCTGTCTTTAAATGAGCTTTTATTTTATATTTTCAGTTTTATTTCAATTTTACCTTAAGTTTTAGTAATGTTGTTAAATTATTTTGTAATTTTTATTTGTTTTTTATATTATGTATATATAGCTTTCATTTATTTTTATTTCCGTTTTAGCTTTAGTAATTTTAGTTATTTAACTATGGAATAATTTAAATTTTTGCGTGAACTATTCCTTTATCTCCACTTCAAGTTATCCTAGGTGTATATGACTTTCATCCATTTCATCGTGTTTATAAACTATAGTCACTGGCTTTCGGCAATGGCCATACGTGTGTTTATGAGAGAGTCGAGGTCTGGCGTGTAATGACCACCAGTCGGCCCAATGACAGAATCCAGCGGCATGGGCAAAGGTATATTGCGGTAGGACTTCTGTAAAATTCACTTAATTTATTAGAATTTAGCTTCAATTTTACTTTAGCTCCGTGCTTAATCTGACTCCAATTTCAAATGGCTATTTTATTTATTAGATTGTGTTTCTAATTAGGAACTAATCCTAAAATATTGGTTATGTATTATTTTGGTAATTGTATTATTCTGGGTTTCCTGTAATTTCAATTATTTGTTCATTAGGGACCCGGTGTTGCAGAGAGACTCACGGTGGCCAAGTCGTGATCTCATTAGACACAAATCAAAGGATGCAGGGTGATCGTTTTTTACCTTTAAGTAGGCCGCGCCCTGCTTGCTCATAACAAAAAGTGACATTTTTTTATAGTCACGAAACTGCAACTTACTATGTCAGTGATAGTCAGAAATTGGAAGGTCCCAGATAATTTGTCCCATGCTCCTTTCATTGGGCCTTCGGTATAATCCATCCTAGACACATATTTGCGGAAAGCATTGAAGTTTTTCCCTCTTTTGCACCTTGCTTTTTAAAATGAATGCCCGTGCAGGGCAAATTGAGAAATTGAGACTATCTTACCAGTCACATTAAAAAAATCATACCAAACATGAAAGGGAAAAAACAATAGATTTATAAGATACATCTTAGTAGGTATATAGACATTGTTTGTGAACTTTTAATGACTTGAGTCAGAGTAAAAGGAGGGAAGTAGGGAGAGGGTGATGAATAGATAGACAAGGAGAGACGTTTGGGCAGGGCTGTGTCCTATGATCTTTCTTTGAGATCTTTTCTCAAGATTAGTGGATTTTCAGGTCAGTCTTAGAGGAAATCCAGTCTTACAGGTGCAAGGGTGACCTCTGACCCGACATATGACGTAGGTGTAGCGTAAGCTTAGGTGAGAATTGACAAACGCAGAAGCGGAGAGGGTACAGCTAAACAAAACACCGGTCATGAATAAGAAGTCCAAAATTAGAATTTAAAAATGACGGAGGATTTCGATATAAGACAAGAGGAGCTACATCATATGACAGGTCAGAGTTCACCCTTACTCCAGACCTCGACTCTCTCATGAACGTCCATAAGGCTTTGCTTCAGAAGGTATTTATTAACCCACTGGAGTCATATGGATTATTTTTATGATGAATGCGCTTTTTGGAGCTTCAAAACCTCAGGCATTATTCAATGCCATTACAAAGGTGGGAAGAGCCTGGATATTATTTAATATAACTCCATTTGTGTTCAGCTGAAAGAAGAAAGTCTTATACACCTAGGATGGCTTGAGGGTGGGATTATTTTCATTTTTGGGTGAACTTTTCCTTAAACTTATTTTATTTCAGTTAGTTGCCAAGGCAGATAATATTTAATATTATTTTATTATTTTATAATATTTTATTCTTTTAATAGTTTTAGTTGACGATAACAACACTGGTTGTAAAGGACATTAGTGGGATCACACACAAATCATATCACTCACCAGAGAAATAATAAGAGTGAAACAACTAAACCCGAAGTTCATAAACCGGTCCATACCGGCACTGCTTGTTTTATGACTAAACCCACCCACCCAAAAAAAAATAGCAAATGTTATCAATAACGCCATCCATCTAACCTATTAATCAAATGACAAAAATCTAAAACGTGGGAAAAAAAATCGTAACGACTACACAAAAGCAAAACTATGAAAGTCACTGTGCAATATTTCAGGTTCATATGAAAATCCTGAGGATTAATGCGACCCAACCTCTGTGAGCCCTTCAGAAGCTTGCCACGCTCATTGTGCAGTGCTGAGATGCCATTTTCTGGTCCAATGACGCCACAGTGATTCTCATTTTGAACATACCCAGTGGCTCGGGTTCATGACTGGCATCTCAGACACGCATTAAAAGCTTTCCCTTTAGTACTGAGATGTTAACTTTGCAATGTGAGGCAAGTCCCACTTCTCAAGCAGCTACGGAGATGAGCTCCAAGAGCATTCTGGGAGCTCTGCAAGTCAGCCTCTATTAAAAATGACAGGATCAGACGTACATACTCTCTTACACACATACATACACACACACACACATGCACTCTCCATTTGCAGATGGGTGGTGTCACATCACCTCTCCTCGCAGACAAGTTCCGGAATACCTCATCATGCCAAAACACAGCTCATTAAACACTATTAGCCAGTCATTTCAGCAAATTAAATCCCCTCTCGACTCCTCTTGCTTAACAAACAGCTCTGGGGTCAAAACCAAAGAGGGCGAGACCTCTCATAATAATAGCACATCTGGGACAAACAGACATAATGTGATGTTGTTGTTAATGATCAGAGGTTGAGATTTGGTTGTAATTACTTAAAGAGGCCTTCAACCAATCAGACCAACGATCCATCACTTCCCTAACAGTCATTGTGTTAAACCCGCCAATAGCGCGCCAGGTGGATAAGCCATTTTGAGATTGGTCCCCGCAAATTTGTAACAGAAGCAGGATAGAAATGTGTACAGGTTTCCAGCCTGAGCTGCACGGTGAAATCAAATCGCCGGCAGATCGGGCTGGGTTTACCCAGTCCACCCAAACACATTACTGAAGAAGAAAATCAGATCAGCACATCAAATTGAGAGCAAGCTGTATAAATTCCACAGAGGGACATGAGGTATGTTTTCTTATTACGTCTGTCTGGAGTACATAATTCTGATTGGTCAATCACATCATTCAGCAGTCAAATATTTCTTAATATTACGTGTTGTTCAGGTCAATGTTATACCAGCACACTCCTCCAGGTATTTGAAACTGGTGCTACTTTCATGTCTCTCGTATTACTCTGTGGACTCACTCTTGCTTCATACAAATGCAATTTATGCCATTTTGGCAGTTATCGACTGTCAGGGGGGGAAAACACAGTATTAATATTACTGTAATATTGCTGCAGTATTTGTCTTGTTGCTAGGCTAATTGTTTTGTACACTGGAACATTTTTATTTTGTAAAATGCATAAAATTATAAAATACACTACACTACACTACCATTCAAAGGTTTGGGGTTGGTAAGATTTGTTTATGTTTTTGAAACAAGTATCTTATGCTCACAAAGGCTGCATATTGTAAAGTATTATTATATTGTAAAGTGTTATTACAATTAATAAAATAACTCTTTTCTATTTGATATTTTAAATTGTAATAAATTCCTGTGATGACAAAGCTGAATGTTCAGCAGTCATCACTTCAGTCTTCAGTGTCATACTGAAGTTGAATGTTGAAAACAGCTTAATATTTTTGTGGAAACCATGATACATTTTTTTCAGGATTCTTTGATGAACAGACAGTTCAAAAATAGAAATCTTTTGTAACATTATACACCGACCAGGCATGACATTATGACCACCTTCCTAATAATGTGTTAGTCCCCTTTTTGCTGCCAAAACAGCACTGACCCGTCGAGGCATGGACTCCAATAGACCCCCGAAGGTGTGCTGTGGCACCAAAATGTCAGCAGCAGACCCTTTAAGTCCTGTAAGTTGCGAGGTACGGTCTCCATGGATTGGACTTGTTTGTTCAGCACATCCCACAGATGCTCAATTGGATTGAGATCTGGGGAATTTGGAGGCCAAGTCAACACCTCAAACTCATTGCTCCTCAAACCATTCCTGTACCATTTTTGCTTTGTGTGTGGCAGGGCGCATTATTCTGCTGAAAGAGGACACAGCCTGCGACAGTGCTTAGGTAGGTGGCACGTGTCAATGTAACATTCACATGGATGGCAGGACCCAAGGTTTCCCAGCAGAACATTGCCCAAAGCATCACACTGCCTCTGCCAGCTTGCCTTCTTCTCATAGTGCATCCTGGGGCCATGTGTTCCGCAGGTAAGCGTCGCACACACACCCGGCGGCCATCCACGTGATGTAAAAGAAAATGTGATCCATCAGACCAGGCCACCTTCTTCCATTGCTCTGTGGTCCAGTTCTGATGCTCACATGCACACTGTTGGAGCTTCCGGCAGTGGACAGGGGGTTAGCATGGGCACCCTGACCGGTCTGTGGCTATGCAGCTCCATATTCTGACACCTTTCTAGCAGAACCACCATTAACTTATTGAGCAATTTGAGTTACAGTAGCTCGTCTGTTTGATCGGAACCCACAGGCCACTTGGCTGCACCTGACCCTGTTGCCGGTTCACCACTGTTCCTTCCTTGGACCACTTTTGATAGATACTGACCACTGCAGACCGGGAACAACCCACAAGAGCTGCAGTTTTGGAGATGCTCTGACCCAGTCGTCTAGCCATCACAATTTGGCCCTTGTCAAACTCGCTCAAATCCTTACACTTGCCCATTTTTCCTGCTTCTAACACATCAACTTTGAGGGCAAAATGTTCACTTGCTGCCTAATTTTTCCCACCCACTAACAGGTGCCATGATTAAGAGATAATCAGTGTTGTTCACTTCACCTGTCATAATGTTATGCCTGATTGTGGTAAATATTTTTAATGTTACTTTTGATCAAATTAAATCAAATTAATTAATTCCTCATGCAAAACTTTTTCACGGTAATGTATTTTCAATATTTTAAATATGTACATGTATTTATTTATTTATTTAATTGGTGGGTGGTCATGTAATAAGCAACATAAATGTACAGTCAGCAGGATATTATTACAAAATAAACCCCTTCAGAGCAAGGTAAGTCCAGGTCTTTATTTTGCAATAATGACCAACTGATGGTATATTATTCCTTACATATGAAAAACCCTAATGGCTTTTTAATTAACAAAAGTCTTGGGAATTAAGATCAATATACAATTGTTTCTTTTCAATTGCCTAATCAACCATAAAATATTGCAATTTACATACAACAGCAGCCGCAGAGGGGATATTTTGAGTGGCATAAAGGCCAGCATATATATGAGAGCTTGAGGGAGAAAATGAAAAGAGGGCAAGAGAGAGAGAGAGAGAGAGAGAGAGAGAGAGAGAGAGAGAGAGAGAGAGAGAGAACTTTATGTGCCTAGAAAGAAGTAATTGCACATCAGAAGCTGACAAAATGGTGTTCTGATACAGCAAAATTGGCAGCTGAATCTCTCTCTGCATACAACTTGTACATGCAGATAATCTGAGGATTCAGAGCCTCAGTGATGCGCACACTGCCAGCACTGGCGGTTAGAGGAAATGCTTTCTGAAGTTATTTCCGAAGTGATTTCCAATGCCATTGACATCTAATGTCAGGAAGGAGCACAGGCTGACCCAGCTGTTTCACCAGTCAGGGAACAGACACTTTCTTCAATTAATCCTCAGCACAAATACAATCTTTTGTGCATTTGCGAGAACTTTTCTAAACAAGTCTTTATGAGTCACCTCAATAGATTTACAGTGTTACTAAATAATATGTTCAATGTTCAATTGATAAGTTTACAGTTTAGCACATGGCAAACTACATCTACAGTGGGGTCCAAATGAGTCCACATTGAAAAAGTAATCCTGGAAATAAAACTAGCACTCATTTTCCATCATAATGTTTAAGTCATTTTAAAGAATAAGAGAATATTTTGTAATATTTATATATATTTATATATATATATATATATATATATATATATATATATATATATATATATATATATATATATATATATATATATATATATATTATATATTTATGCATTTGGCAGACGCTTTTATCCAAAGCGACTTGCAGTGACCTTATTACAGGGACAATCCCCCTGGAGCAACATGGAGTAAAGTGCCTTGCTCAAGGACACCCTGGTGGTGACCGCTGGGATCGAACCAGCAACCTTCTGCGTATCAGTTCCATGGTTTAACCCACTGGACCACCATCTCACATAACTAATATAACTGATCATATGTGATATTAAGCATGTGACCTTTGTATAAAAGGTCAGATTTCATTGCTTTCATCAGAGCACAAAATGCACTAAGGAACTGTCAGAACAAAAAAAGGAAATATATTAATGCGTGATTCTTATTCATATTACTATCAATAATGTAAATATATTCTGAGTGAATACCTGTAACTGTACAGGGCATAGCTCTTCAACTCCAGTCCTGGAAGGAGAGCTGTTACCTTAACCAAAGATAATTTAGAATTGTTTGGTCATTCAGTGTTCAGAATTACCAAACCGATCGCATGGCAATTTGTACGTTTTGTGCTAAATCATATGCATTTTACGGGTTGCCCAATTCGTATAAATTCTTACGCATGACCTGCCCCTTACCCCGCCCCTAAACCTACCCATCACTGGGGATTTGACAAATTGTATGAATGAGGTCATACAAATTTGTAAGATTTTGGTAAATCATACATATTTTACGAGTTGCCCAATTCGTATGAAAAAGTAACCCTTACCCCACCCCTAAACCTACCCATCACTGGGGTTTTGACAAATTGTATGAATGAGGTTGTACGAATCTGTACGATTTTTGCTAAATCATACGTATTTTACAAGTTGCCCAATTCGTATGAATTCGTACGTTTGATCTACCCCTTACCCCGCCCCTAAACCTACCCATTACTGGGGTTTTGACAAATTGTACAAATTTATACGAATGAGGTCGTACGAATGAGGTTGTATGAATTCGTACGAATTAGCCACCTCATAAAATACACATGAATTGGTCCTGAGATAGCGTTGGTATTACAGACATGTGGGTTGAATTGGGATTCAGTGTGCAGGACAGTGGCCCTCCAGGACTGGAGTTTAGCCCTGGTATACTGCTTCTGTGTGTGGTACTGGTGGTCTGACAATGAATATGAACATGACAGGACATAGAAATAGGAACAAAGAAGTGAATAGGAACAGAATAATGTGAATGTGTGTTGGAAAGCTGGAAAAGTGGATGAAACATGGATCATCAGGTTTTGTAAAAACTTGTGGAGTCAGAGTACTCTTGTCATTAAAGCAAAAGGGGGCATAAAAAAGACATTCTGAAATCTATGTACATTTTTCATTCCAATACTTATGCTAATCAGTGGTGTAAAGTAACGAATTACAAATAATCTCGTTACTGTAATTGAGTAGTTTTTCACAGAAATTGTACTTTATTAAGTAGTTTAAAAACAGTGTACTTTTACTTTTACTTGAGCACAAGTGCTGTATCTGTACTTTTACTGCGCTATTTTCCCTAAACCTGCAGTCGCTACATTATGTTTATTTTTGTCCTGTCAACGTGATTGGCCAAGGCGAATAATAAGTCCTGTCTCCATGCGTCACGCGTGTGACTCCCGTCATATCAACCATAGCGTTAGGGAGTCGCGACCAGCCTAGAGTGAAAGGCACGCACACTTTATGAAAGGGGGTTGTTGCTGGTTACTGTATGATGACTTAAATCGTGAAATTGCTCTGTGAGCCAACATACATCCTCATCGCAGATCGATGGAAAGAACTTAACAATTATAGTTAGATGTTTACTAACGAAATAAACCAATTAAAAGCCATTTGTGTGGTGTATAAATAATGTTGCGCATCTTCTTATCAAACCCGCCGCATCAGCAGTGATCAACCTATCCTCTATTTTGCTTGGGAATTAATGTGGTCGGAACCAAAGTTTCCAGGACAGTGTTCTCTGGAATCCTCTCAAGCGGAGCACTACTACATTCCCATTGGTTGCCACCAAACAGTGTCATAGCTCATTACCATAAAGTTTACCTGATTTCAACTCTCCTCGACGCCCAAATCGTCCAAGACGCTGCGCCTCTCTCGCCGGAGCTCACCACCAGGCTCCCATTGAAAATGAATGATTTCCGGCCACTTTGACGCTCTCGCCGGCGGCGGTGTGAACGCACAGTATTAGTGTTTCTTAAAGGGGCGGTACACTTCATTACAAATCATATATAAAACTCCAAAAATATACATACCAGCATAATTAAATCAAAAGACAATCCAATGAAAATCAAAAAATATATTCAAAATAAGAGAATCAGAGTTTTTAATAATAAAGAAAACATTTTCAGTGAAAATTATAATGTTGATTTTACACTCATAACAAGTGCATATTTTAATGTAATGTGTTCTCATGGCGATTTAAAATTGTAGTCCATGTATATAGCAAATAACTTTAATAAAACATCAGATTTATATTTAAATCAGGTTTATGTTTTTAATTACAAGCAAAAATAATCAGTGGTGAAAATTGTGAGTTGAGCCTATTCTTTTAACAGAGAAAACATCCATTGAAATTAAAGCAGTACAATGAATGCGTCTTGAAAAGAAAGAACAGTTTTTTTAACATAAAACTGTTAATGTACAATGCTTTGCAATCGTTTTTTAAAAAACCGCAAGAAAACCTCTACAGACTGGTTGTCACGAATGTTACCAGATTATTGGTTGCTTTCTCAAATATTTCATGGCTGAATTTTTAGTGCTAGCAGTCAAAAATAAAACTTGGAAACATAATTAAATACTGTTGATCTCATGTTTTTTTGTTCTTACTGAGAATCATCCATAAAAGAGTAAGCTACATTTATAATTTGCAGGGTATAAGGTGGAATAACATTACGAGCATAATACACACTACTCACTACTCTTGAGTACTTTTACAAGGGCTACTTTTTACTCCTACTTTGAGTAGTATTTAGGACATGTACTTTTACTCTACTTGCACTACATTTTTTGACAAGTAACAGTACTTTTACTTGAGTATGCTTTTTCAGTACTCTTTCCACCACTGATGCTAATAATGTAAAATTAGAGTGAAAAGAAATTATTAAAAACATACAGTAGTAGCATTTTAAGTAGTGGTTAACCTCTGTCTATTATAGGACTATTCTTTGTTTCTACTTCGACTTCTACTTCTCAATTATGGAGAACTAATAATTGATAAACATTTTTTAACATTCATACATTGAAATGTGTTAATTTCTTTTACTGTTTGTCAGAAATGATCGCCAAACTCAAGTGACAACTTAATAACTTGCCATCAGCGGAGCCACTCAAAACGAAAATATTAATTATATACATATGTCATATGCATTGCAGAGTATAGAAAATGAAAAAAAGGATCCTTGCATGTAAGCATTTAGAAAACAATTCTTTAATTATTTATAAAGCTTACAGGAATTGTTCACCCCAAAATGAAAATGATTTACTCACCCCGATGTGACTTTCTTTTTGTTGGGTCATTCCGTGTCAACTCGACCAGAGGTTGTTAATATTTTGTCTGTAGAGAGACAAACATAAATAGTGAAGAAAGCCAAATTAAATGTCACAGATTTATATTTACTGAGTAAACCCACTTTTGTGTAGAGGGGGGACAAAATGACAATTTTCACCTGAGGTTTGGAGCCAAATTAGAGGGGTGTAAAAATGACTTTAGAAAGATGGCAGCATCATTATTTATTTTTTTACACAGAGATTGGTATGTCTATTAGTAAAATCTGTTTACTTCAGCACTATTGGTTTCATTATATGCCAACAGTAACAGAGCACGTCTTGTGTTTTTTTGCCTCAAGTTTACATGCTGTAACTCAAAATGTTCTCAAGTTGAAGATGAAGTTCTCAAGGTGTACACATACCTTGAGGCTAGGGGTCTAAAAACAAAAAAAATCAAGTCAGGAATCTTGGTGTGACTTTGGAGTCAGACCTTAGTTTCAGTTGTCATGTAAAAACAATCAACATACAACATACAAAATCAGCATACTATCATCTCAAAAATATTTCAAGAATTAGATACTTTGTTTCCAGACAAGACATAGAGAAACCAGCAGAGTGGACTATTGTAATGGACTCCTCACTGGTCTTTCCAAAAAGACCATAAGACATATGCAGCTCATACGCTGCTGCCAGGATTCTGAGCAGAACCAGAAAATATGAACATATCACACCAGTCCTCAGGTCTTTACACCGGCGTCTGGTTACATTCAGAATTGATTTGACTGTAAAGTATTATTACTAGTATATAAATCATTCAATGGTCTAGGACCTCAATACATTTCAGACATGCTCACTGAATATAAACCTAAGAGATCACTCAGATAATTAGGATCAAGTCACTTACTCAAATACCAAGGGTTCACTAAAAGCAATTAGAGTCTGCTTTTAGCTATTATGCCAGCCGCAGCTGGAACCAGCTTCCTGAACAAATCAGATGTGCTCCAACAGTAGCCACATTCAAGACTCAAAACACATCTGTTTAGCTGGGCATTTACTGAATGAGCACTGTCTTAATATCTTAATGTATTATCTATTTATTCTTTTAATTCTTCTTCTAACTGTTTTAATTGTCCTTGTTGTTATTTTTGATTTATTTTATCATTTTGTTAAGGCTGTCTGGATGGAAGAGGTTGAGAGAAGGGAGAGCGATCTCGTCCGGGATATTCCCAAGAAAGACCAGTAGAGTTAGCCCTGGAGTTAGGCCAGGAAGAT
The DNA here is from genome assembly GCA_023566225.1 of Romanogobio albipinnatus. Classification (NCBI taxonomy): domain Eukaryota; kingdom Metazoa; phylum Chordata; class Actinopteri; order Cypriniformes; family Gobionidae; genus Romanogobio; species Romanogobio albipinnatus. Next base: position 33,128,030 of record CM042243.1, on the reverse strand, counting down.
TACATTTAAAATATTTTTAAACAGAATTCCCTCCGGTGTGAGGAAGATCCGTTCTGACAGATGGATCCATATAGCCCTGGTGATTCCAGGAAGATTTGTCTGCAAGGGTACTGTTTAAACACACAGTTGCCTAACAAATATTTTAAGAAGTAGTAAAATCGCGAACCTGACTCTCCATTTTCTTCCACTCCAGATAGGGGTGATTCAGGTTATATTTTTATTTCGTATGAATATTTTAATTCCTTTTCTGTGTAAAGCACTTTGAATTACTATGGTGTAAGAAATGTGCTATATAAATAAACTTGCCTTGCCTATATATCAAAACTAATGTTTTATGTGTTTGAGAAGCGGAGAAGATTGTCTTAGTGTACAAATTGTCATCGAGTCATAGCCAATACTCTTAAATAGCCTGTGTGCAGCACTTCGTCTTTAATAACAAATACGATTTCGGCCAAATGTCAGGGAAAAAAACGGAGCATGGCTACTGTTAGCGATTGCACTCGCGATCTGAGGCATAATAAGACCAAGGTGACAGGAATCCGAGTTGAGGTGAATTTATTGGGCACACAGTGCAAATCCCACAGCGAAGTCAAAACAAAGAACTATGTACAAAAATAATTAAATAAAAATTATGGAAAAAAAAATATATATATAAGTACGTTAAGTTTTTTTTGTTAGCAACAGCAAGCTGTTCTTAAACATAATCTTCTATTACTTTGCTTCCACTTCACACAACCAACCTGACCCTCTATAGACTCGACTTCACTCTACCCACCATGTACTAACTCCAGCAGCCATTTATAGCCTAGGCCACACCCTGGAGTGTACCATTCTATAGGTAAGTTTTACCTCCTCACATATGCACTACTTATCCCCTTAAACATATAAAAACTATCTATCCATGATCAAGTTACACTATAACAATACAACAAATGATTTAACAAAGATAAACCTTGTTTTACAGGAATACTGGAAAAAATCCCCCATGACATCCCCCAACATGGTTTCTCCCATTCAAACAGCATGTCTACCATGTTTAAATACTCCACTTTTAAAACACTACAGGTTTGTTCACTGGTGTTTTAAAGCTGGTAAGTTACTTGTTATACTGTGTAACCCATATTAAATAAAGACTTGAAATTAGGCAAATGTGTATTGTGGTTATTTATAATAACAATAAATGAACAATGTTAGCGGCTAATTTTACCCAAAAACATTGCACATGTATCCACTACACATTACAAACAAATGCACATTATATCCCCAAATATCTTAAACACATGTAACACAATGCATTCAAACATTCAAAAACATTGCATGAGTCAGAGTATGTATGATATCAGTATCAATAACCAGACTGTGTTAATGCTGCAACAATATAGGCCTATGTATGTGTTAGATATGGGGTACGTGCAAGCAGTCCATTCATGATCTCGGGATTACTCCATGACAGCTACAGTACAATTTATAACCTGTAAGTTGATGAAAACGTAATGCACTTACTGCCTCAGTTGCGGCTGGTAATGACAGACAAAGCATGCATCTCTGACATTCTACGAAATCTGCTGGTTAAAATCCTCATAACTCCATTTGAGCTTGATTTTGGTAAAATGTTAACAATATAGTGACACGTGCAAGTGTTTGACCATATATACATTCATTCAATCATTTAGGTCATTTCTTATTTGCTGTTTTAGAACTTTGTACTTGAAACTGTGCTGCGTTTTTTTTTTTTTTCCTGATAATTTAGCACGCAGCTCAATACGATTATACGATTTACACCCCCTGTTTTATGGAGACATATCCGATTTAACATTTCTGGTCTCGCCCCTAGCTCCAGTTTCCATGTGTATAACCATTGTTTTTTTTTCCATTGTTTGCTATTGGCGATCCAGGTCACAGTAGTGATACCAGCCAACCCTTTCACTTCAGTAAGAAGGTCAAGCAGTCAAGCGATGTCTTAAAGGGAAGATGCTAACTTTTAACTTGTAAGTTTGAGAAAAACATAACTCACTGTAAAGTAGGGCTGCGCGATGTATAGTTTTAGCCTCAATATGGCTATGTTCACATACGCGATAGTCACATTGCAGGATGTGCGAAGTGAAGTATAGTTCACTTAGTTGATCCGTGATCCGTACAGGCAGCTGCACCCTGCTTCAGAACGCATGTGATTCGCGTATTAATTGCAAAGTTTAACCATCATAGAGTGAAAGTTTATAATTTGCATGTATTTTTAAGTCCCTTACCCTAACCCATCAAAGGAGGACTGTACTGTAGAGGACTGTATAGAGGACTGTAAAGGCCAATTTATACTTCTGCGTCGAGTGTACGCCGTAGTGTACGCCGTAGGCTACACGCGTAGCCGACGCTGTCGTGAGCATTTATACTTCTGCGCTGTTGTCTGCGTCAATGTGCAGTTACACATGCAGACGCTAGTAGGCAGTGTCCTCGGGCATGTTGGTGTAATCAAGAGAACAGCCGAAGAAGAAGTAGCTTCGTGTGGAGAATCCATAGGGGAGAATCTGTACATTCATGTCGGAGTATCAGCAGCAGTGAGAGAGCGGCTTTTCTTGCAGCTTGAGTTGTTGTATCTAAAGCAAATTAAGCATCTCTAGTTGATTAGTAAAGTTAAATAAGGCGATCTGGCGCTGGAATGTGTTTGTGAAATCATGCGGAGCTCGTGGCCGCTGTTTTCAGCAGCGGTGGCTCGAGCAATCGATTGCTGTTGCGGAGACTTCATTCACGAAATATACCCTAATGTGTCCCTGTTCTTGATATACAATTACTGATTAACATCTTTGGTTTTAATGAGAAAATAAATAAACTATACTCAGCGGATCTATGTATTTATTTACTACCATAAAGAATCGCTGGACTGCAAAATATTGTGTTTTTACACAGCAGACGTAAGGAACTATCATCCAATTTCTGGACACACACACACACACACACTCCTATCGCAGATTTTTTATTTATTTATTGACCTGAGGGAAGGGTTCTGGCAGACCAATCACAGCGCTTGCGCTCCGCGTAGAATTGACGCGTTGTTACATTTTTGGAGAGGTGCGCGTCAGGGTACGGCGTAGGGTACGGCGTATCCAACGCGTCTATGCGTAGGGTACGCCGTACCCTCTGCGTGCACTCGACGCAGAAGTATAAATTGGCCTTAACTCGCAGACCGTCTCGTTGAGTATGTTGAGACATTGTCGGCTATTTTGAATAATAAAGTTTATTGTTACATACCCTGCCTCCGTTACATATCTTTATCACATCATTATAAGTATTTGATCACCACATTTGAGTGATCATTGCAAAAAAATTTGTTTATGTATACTGTTAATGTGTACTGTATTCTATATACAGTACCAGTCAAAAGTTTGGACACACCAATGAGAAAGTGTATCCAAACTTTTGACTGGTACAGTACTATACTGTAATATACACAAAGAATATCGGCCGATATATATTGATATCAGACTTTTTTTACTCCATAGTATTGGTATCGGCATCGGCCCCCAAAAAACCCATATCGGTCAGGTTCGACATCATACTATCGCTGTAGCTGAATAAACAAAAGATTGAAACATTTAACATGTCAAATAAACACACGACTACGACAATATATGGTTTATCTGAGTTATTTCAGCCTTCTCAGGTATTTTAGTATATTTATATTTAAATGCTAATCGACATAGCCTTTATCACTGTATAGAATACTATGAAATAATATGTTGTGTGCCTTATACTGTGTAAGAAGCCACATAATCTCACAAGGATGCCGAACTGTCATTGTGAAGTGAGTTTGGAGTAAAAACAGGTTATTAAATGTTGTCTTTTGTTGGACAAGGGGTTCATAAATGCTTCCCATTTTTGGAAAGATGTTTGACAGATGTTGCTTTTTCAAGTACACGTTATAAGCAACTCAAACTCACAGTGCTTACAGATGGAGCAGCATTTACTACTGATCACAGAGCCGTGCTTCACTGACAAGCTGCGAATATACTGTCTAATAATTTTTATTTATTTTTTTATGTAAAAAAAATATTTTCAGCCTTAGCAATTTCATAATCGCACTAAGCCAATTAGTTTTAAGTGTGATTTTGTATTAACTGCGATTAATCGTGCAGCCCTAATATCTTTTATGTTTCACAGAAAATGGGTTTGTAATGATAAATGCCATTTCTGGGTGAACTATCCCTTTAAATCCTGAACTGAGAGAAAAGCAAAGCACAGAACAACACGACATGAGTAGAACAAACAAAACATGTGTTACCGTAAGACAGATCACTCTAGCCCAGCTCAATCTCTTTGATAAAGCGCATCTCAGTGGTTTAATTTCCAATGACGGAGAAATATTTTTAGCCTGACACAAAGAGGAACAAATGTCCTGAAAATAAAACAAAACGGCGCCACGTCAGGGGATTCTAAAGTGATCTCACATCAATAGCTCAGAAGCTGTCACAGAGGGACATTTGTTCTGAAACCGGGAGGATGAAATGATGACATTCAGGGGCCTGTTTCGTGAGATGATGTCTGGAGCCACCCGCCTGACACCTCCATAAATCAGAATGACTTTGCAGAGTCACACTAATGGAGACAAAACAGAAGATTAATACGTCTCAAGGTTTTGATAAAGGTTAATTTGGTAAAAGTATGCATCCGTTTGAAGCAATTACCAGCCACAAATGGTCGGTACCTGCAGAATTAGGGTTTCCATGGATACCTGCGGAGCAAGTAATAGGAATGTTTCCCTGCATGACAACATCTTGAATTTATTCATCTTTCTTTTATTTACCAGTTCATAATACACAAAAAATAGAGGCTTTTAAAGCGAGATGGCAGACCTGGCCTGTGTGTTACGCTTATGAATCCAGTATCAGTTATCTCTTCAAAACTCTGAATAGCTGTGACCACGTAACCTCTTATATTTCTGCTATACATCCAGGAGACACAAATACATAATGACAGGATTCTGCACAGGAACTGATATTGCAAACAGAGCTGCATGATGACAAGGGATCCATTTCTGCACAGAAACGTTTTCAAACATGACAGGTCAGATCAATCTTACTCTGCTGAAAAAAAAAATTCTTAGATCAGTTTAAACCATCTTAAAGTAAAAATTGAAATGAGTAATACTGGTCTGTTACCGGCTTAGTTATTGTAGCAAACAGACCAACCTGACCAGGGTAAAAAAAAGAGCAAATTGTTTGTCATTATTGAATGAAAATTCGGACCACCTTATAGCTTTCTATTGCATTTTAATAAGAGAATGAATGTCAAATTTATTAAGAAATTGTTTTTGTTTTTTTTTAGTCAGATCATCAGATCAGAAATTAGTGTGAATGATTGTTCGTAAATTGGACTGGATCTGTTTCTTGACTACTCAAATGTATGACCTCACTTAATTGATTCTGTCACAGCAGTTAAAGGCATGATCATATTTATGGTTATTTAAGTCATTTCAGTAGGAATCTGCATGATCAGGAGTTTAGTGTGAGAGAGAAAAAGTTCCCCACACAGATTTAGGTTGTGGTCATGTGAATGTCGTCACAATGAAGATATTTTGAAATATCTGAGAAAATGTATATACTTTTTAACCTAAATTGCTCATCTTGCACTGTTCTGCGATGTACCACAACCTTAGTAAACAAATACTCTCCTCCCATAAATTTTACGTCTGAAAGAGAAACTCCTACAAATGCATATGCAATAGTCAGCTGCAAAAATAACCCCGTCCACGCATTATCAGTGCTAATTTCTCACTGCGTGTCTTTAGATTTGTAATGCCAAAAGAGGGTTTGCTCTGGCACAAGCTGTTAGGAAATCTGGCCCAAAGACGAAGAAACTTTTTTCACCCAAATAAAAGTAATTGATAATATGAGGAGCTATCCCTCTAACTGAACTATCTTTTTTTTCCCCGCTTGGTAAAGATAAATTAGTTACAAAAACCCATAGCTGACCTTTGCCTTTGCAGAGATCTTGAGTTACTGTGTCCAGAAAATGAAGTAATAATGAAAGCTGTTTCAATATTGTCTCTAATATGCTGCTTGAACATCTTTGCACGTAAAAAAGCCTAATATGCCAAACAGACTTGCCAGATGTATTGCAGCATGACAATAAATAATCTAGAGACCAATTACTCTTGTATGCGGCCATGGGTCAGACAAAACAAATGTATCCCCACAGGACACATCAACATGTTTTGCCTCATCTGTTCCTCCTGGACAAAATACACCAAAACTCCAAGAGGATACAAAATAGGCTGTTTATTCACTAATATTGGAATATAGGTACTGTATTTGTCTTTGGAAAGTTGGTATCAAATGCTAAATTCTTCTCTGTGAGAAGTCTGTACAGTCAGTTCCTTTTACAAGTGATGATTGGCCATTAGTGATGACATCTGATGTTAATGAACAGTTTAGATACACAACATACAATATATATAATACTGGATTTTCTTTGGATGCAATTAATTTAACCTCTTAATATCTCATGACAGGAAGCTTAAAACAACTTTAAACAGTGTTGCCATAATCACTTAATTTGCCATAATCACATAATAAAGTTTGGGTGTAAAAGTTGATAATTTAGAGCTAGAGGTTTAGCGCTATAAGATACATGTTTAAAATGTGATGAGTGTCCCATTCAATAGGACCCTTGGACCTTGGTATTCCGTATGTTAAATTACTTTGAGTTCAGCAAATTGCAAGAGTGCTTAAAAACATTTGCTTGCATTGTGGCAAGAAAGAGTGAAACATATAGACCACCTGAAATCACTTCATTGCATAGTCGGATGGTGTAAAGCGGCAAATTCACTGGTTTTATAAGGGTTTCAGAAAAGACTAACAGTGTCTACGCCGGACGCGACCGTTGACCGCAACAGCTAGAAGCTACACTGGACACGGCAAAATGACCGTTGCAAAGCATTTGTCCTTCATGTCAGTACATCATAAATAGAACGAGGCATCAGTTTACTGTCAGGGATTTTTGTCGCATCGCTCCCCAACCAATGTAGACAACATCACTGATTACAATGGGTTGAATTTTCTTTTGTCGCAACGCGCCGCTTGCGTCCGGTGTAGACACGGTGTCATAGTCGAGTAATCATGAGGTTGATCAACACAGGAGCTGTTGTCTCTAGGGGTGGCACGGTTCACAAAACCCACGGTTCGGTTCGTATCACGGTTTTAGGGTCACGGTTTTCGGTTCTGTACGGTTCTTGTTGTTGTTGTTTTTTATTTACTTCAGCATATGATATATAGCTTAATCATCCACAATTTAGGATACAGTATTAAAAATTGTTATATCATATTGTTTCCTAACTGGCTGTCTACCGAGTCCGACACATTGGCGTAACATTTTTCATGTCAATTTTGATCAGAACAATGCACTGTGGCTTTAATTCAGCTGACCTGATTAACAAATGTCACCATGAAGTGTCACAATCACCATATGACATCCAGCGCTGTGAAAAAATAACATAAAAGGATGTTATGTTATTGCTAGTGTGCTAGTGCTAGTGCATCCTCCAACTCCGGGCAGCCTTCCTTATCTCTCCCACTTTCATTTCTACATGTGACGTGACCTGCAGCACTCCACTTTTACTTTACTGTATGTCCACACACACACATACACACACCTCTTATTTCGCGCAAAAAGGACGCCCACTGTCTGAGGTAACATACGGGCACAAGGATACGTTGCGCATGCGCGAACCGTGCGACACACACACACCGAACCGAGACAAGCGAACCGAACGGTTCGGTTTTTTTCCATGTACCGTGCCACCCCTAGTTGTCTCTGAAAATGATTTTGCATGGGAAAACTAGAACACACAGATATCAAAACTCAACAACCCTAACTCAGCAATGGTGACAATCTATGAAACAAAAGACTAATGCCGCAGTGCATTCTGGGTAACAGCATAGTGACAAACTCAACAATTACACAGCATGCAATGTGGCATGGACTTTTTGATTTGAATGTTTTTGTTGTTGTTGTTGTTGTTGTTTTTGAGAAACACTGTTGTTGAGATTTGAGTGTTGATGTCCAAGTATTGGTAATAAAACCAGGCAAAATGTTGTTATCTTAAGAAGCAGCATAATTACTAATTGTATTGCTTTACTGAGCATAGATTCAACACTACAATCTGACTATCATTCTTTTATTACAATGGCATTAATTTAATAAAGCCATTTTTTAGCATTCATTGTTGAAAGTGGTCTGATTTATCATCATATTTTGAACAAGGTGTTTTTGAAACACTGCTGCACACATGGGAAAATAATGAATTTAATATTACCCAAAGTCCAAGTAGTACCCAATCAAATGGATCACCAATCAGCATAATGGTGACTTGTGACAAATGAATGTTCAATGAAACAATATCAGCTACACTCAATAAAGCTAAACTGCTACTAATCATATTCAAAGAAATTAAGAGTTTTATTTGGTTACATCTAAAGTTATTTGTCTGTGTGGCTGTCTGCTTCAGTCTTGTTCTCTTCCTCTTTTCTTCAGTATACTGTTGTTCATTAACACAAGGTGTCATCACTAATAATGGCTAATCAGCACTTGTAACGTGAACTTAATTGATCAGTTAATAATTTAACGGTCAACAAAGTGAACTAAACCGATTAGTATGCAGCACCAAGGATTCATGGAACATCATATGAGGTTTGCACGCAAAATACAAGCGACCGAGTTCTGAACTCCTTCCTTTAGCTCTCTGGAAGAGCAGTACATTATTTGTTACTTTACTTTATTTAACTGACACTTCAAAGCCACTTAAAGTACACACTGCATGAAGACCCCAGCAGCAGTCTGAGGTTAAGTGCCTTGCTCAAAGATGAAGTCATCATAGAAGATCTCGTAAACTTTCAGCTGACGGGTCACCACTAGCCTGGTTTAAACTGATGGGAATTGACTCGCTAGCGCAGATCTTGAACCACTGCATTACCAGCATGACTTATTTGACTTTAACCATATGACACAATTCAACATTTTTAAATGTATGCTCTATTCACTGACTAACATTAGATAAGATCTGCTTGTTTACTTAAAAATTGCATCCGTAAACAGATGAAAATTCATCTCATGCGCGTCCACACTTGCAGAGCACTTGCAAAGTGTTTTTTTTTGCAGAGAAACCACTTTCAATAGACTCAAATGTAACAGCACTGCATTACCCCACATATACTTGACCAGAAGAGGGGGAAGCGGTCGTTTGCGGCATAATAAAAGCTCCTCGAAATCAAGGCGTCATCAAGCTATCAAGGTGATTTTTAATTTGCCTCAGATTTTTATTTTTCACAAGGAAGATTGGCCTCTAAAAAAGAATGAAATGTCCCTCCATTGCACTATTGTACCATAGCTTCTGTTACAGGTTTTAACACATGCTCATGTCAGTGTAACAAAATTTGCTTTTGATGAACTATATAAAGAGGGATGAAAGCACTAAACTTTCACCACATTTTCTGGCATTTTAGCATGAAAAAATGCGGGGGGAAAAACGAAACTAAAAGCACCTTTCAGTACTAGCATCTACAGCGGCTCTAGACATGTGACCCAAAACTCAAATCTTATTGGTTTGTTTTCATAAGTGGCTGTCTGTAAGAGATGTCTGAACATTTTATATTGATCATGGAAGCAATTATTCTTCGAAGGACAATCAAATAATAGTAATAATAATAATAATAATAATAATAATAATAATAAAACAATCATATATACACTTACAGACACATAATTTCCACAGCGAATCACTGAAACAACCTAGACAGCAAGTGAAAACAAACGGTGCTATCATTCTTACTGTTCCCCCAATGTGTGTTTAATGTCTTCTTTGTTTCAGTATCATGTATCTAAGTGATTGAGCAGTTAGCATATTATATATTTATTTAGTCTGTGCAGCTGTCCTTGTCCTAACCTCCCTCATGGGAATGTCCTGATGTTTGTGACATTTAAATAACAAGGCTATTTTAAGATGTATTTACATGGATTGCACCCAATCTGTTTCACTTTGTTCTTCTGTTTAATACAAGATTTCAACATCTCTGTTAGCACAGCATGTAAATTCTGTCTATAATTACTTTTCTCAAATAGATAATTGTATGCTGTCAATTAGATATCATATCCAAGATCTCAGTTTAATAAACTCATCACTCCCACAAATGCAATGCAAGTGCAGAATTGATCTTCTTTCAGCTGAAATATTAATCACTGTACTTTGTACAAATTCACTGACCTTTACAGAAAACAACAGAGCTTAATTAAGTTCATATCAAAGACCCCCCAGATCTCAAATAAAGCCCTTCCACTTGTGTCTCTCTATATAGATCACCAATTATTAAGTATTAACACTTCTGTATGGCATATTTATGGAAGGATATCGCCAGTGCCGCCGCTCCATTACACGCTGTGCGTAGGGCACCAAGTGGTCAGGGGGGCACCACAAGAAAATGCTCTCTACCCCCCTGGGCAAAAGAACCAGTATAGTTTTTTTTTCTCTTTTCGTCAGACTAATTTTTTTCGTCAAATAAAAATAGCAGTCTAGTCGCTCGCTCATTCCGCTCAGAGCCGCTCACTCAACCCAATGCCCTTTTTGACAGGACATGCTGGCTCGAAAATATGTGAAGTGATATGAGAAGTAGCCAAAGGCTGTCCCCGACTAAAGTTTTTTTCTACTCAACTTGTTAATTTAAGCCAGGGGTTGTGAACCTTTTGGGACCAAAGAGCCATTTTTCATTTTTGGTTAAAGCATTTTTCCAAAAGAGCCACAGTAAAAATGATATAAAATGCTTTTTTTCAATACAATTTCAACAGTAGTATAACTAAAAACAAACAAATATGCAGCAAACAATAAATAAGTTGCAATATGGAATTAATTGTGCAGGACTTTCACTGTGAGGTCGAGTTATAAATTTGTGTGTGTAAGCGCACACAGTACTTACATCTACTGTGTTTATGTGAATACTCGACTTGGCATTTTGATATTTGATATGTCTGTGTTTATTTGGACGTTTAGGCATGCTATACTTATAGCGCGCAGCATCCTGTCAGTAATTCAGTAGTCTTTCGCGACTTTTCTTATTGCGCTTTTATTATTTACTTTTATCAACTGAAATCTGCGCGGATTATCATAAATACAACACTTATTTAATCACAAGTGTCTCTGCGGCAAAAACGGAATTACCAGCGGGTGAAATGTTTCTTTGCACCAGTTTCAATAAAAGGATAGGCCTATTTTAAAGATTACATATTATATAATAAATTGAGCTGATCTTCACACGGTATATCACATATTTTTGCTTTTACCATGCAGCAAACTAAAAGAAAACAAATAAATAAATTTGAAAAAAAAACTTTAAAAAAATACATTTTAATCTGTCTTAACATTTAATCAGTCAAAATGCTTACTTTTGGTAAACGGTTAAACGGTCAATATAAGCATCCCTAATCTTAATATCTTCTCAATAATTTGCTTGCAACCAGATCAGTCTTCTTTTGGTTTCTTTTTGTTTGATTGGCAGGTGTTAAATAGTTTCTTTATATAAGTATATTTAGTTATATATGTTTTATATAACTAAAATATATTTAGTTCCAGGTTTTTGGCTTTGTTTGAAGTGCAAAAAACTACACAGTAGTTTTATGTCTTTTTTGTTGTTGTTGCAAAATAGACACATTTTTTGGATATTTCTCCCCATTTTCTTTATAGGAATGAATAATGATGAAAAAGTGCTTTGTTTTCCACCCCTTGAGGGCGTGGCCTACTTTCAGACTACATCGATAAGCCCCGCCCTCAAGCCTGATTGACAGTTGACTGTGTTAGACATCGGAAATGCAAGTGCAAAGGGGATTGCGATTCCATTTGAATTTTGTGCAGGTTGTGGCAGGACATGGAGGAAATGAAATAGCAAATAGATGATTTTCTATTGCTATTCCAAAATGGCAGGGTTGTAACTTGTAAGACATTGGAAATGCAATTGCATTTGGATTATGTCACATTTTATGTGTCCACAAATTGAAAACGCAATTGCAAATGCAATTTGCAATTCCTTTTGAAAATTGTCCGTGATATCCTTCCATACATATTTAACACATTCTAGTGATCATGCATGCATAAAAAATATTGTCTCTGAGGTCTGTATGAACACTAACTATTGTTAATGTCACTGAAAGCTTAATTCACATTTACATGAAGAAATGATTCACAATTTACTATATTGACAACCTATACTTTACAAGCAAAACAAAACTTACACATGGCCTCAAAGGCAAAACTAGCAATACCACTGAAACACTACATGTCAAGTTCGGTCACAGTTTTTAGAAATTCATAGAAATTCATACAAGAACACATTCAATTGATAAAAAGTGCCAGTAAAGACATTTATAATGTCATAAAAATGCCCATTTCAATTAAATACTGTTCTGTTGAACTTTCTATTCATCAAAGAACACAAATTCATCCTGGGGGGAAAAAAAGGTTTTCAACATTGATGATAATAAGACTGAAGACTAGAGTAAAGGCTGCTAAAAGTTAAGCGTTGCAATCACAGGCTGGATCAAACATTTATATGGCACACAACTATCAGTTATATTACTCAGTTAATTCATTGTGATGATGTTCCCTTACATTTACATGTCTAAAATAAAATAAAAACTATAAAAAAGACAAACACTTTACTCATCTCAAATGTCATTTTTCAACCCTCTGTTTTACTAAGAAAGGTGGTCCAAAACCTTTAGTAAACCTGAAAAAGAAACAACTTCAAACAGAATCTGTTTCAAGCTTTGAAGTCTAGTTAGTTTCTTGTGGTTAAAAGTAAGAGCGAAAAAGACAAGACGTTCTCATAGTGGTTATATTTTAATTTCACAGTACTTGTGCGAAGACCTTAGATGTCATCAAATGAACTACCTACAATAAAACCTCTCATCTTAATCTATTCTCGTCATAACCTATTTACGAAGTTTGATTCTTCAGTAGAGGGAAGTTTATATGCAAATATCAAGGTTCCTAGACACCTCTCGCAGACAACACTGGCCTACAGCTACAGGGAACCGAATGGATTAAAGTTCAAAGGCAAGAGCCAGGGATTACTCACATATTCAAAGTCTTCAAGGGTGCAGTGCAGCCCCCGAAAACGACAAGATTTTACCATGTCCCAGAGGCGGTGAGCAGCTCGATCATACAACTCCTGCCAGTCAGAACTGCACAGGTCACTGTAATAATAATACTAACACAAGTAATAATAAAATATTAACAAAACTTTATTTTTTAATGTTTTAATTTTAACAGTAAAGTTCGTTGTACAGGACATTGTTTGAAAAAAAAAAAGTTTGTTTAATTTCATATGATTATGATTAAAAGTTCAATTAAATTAATGTTTTATGGCTTCATTTGATTACCAGAAAATACACAACACAGAATTTGTGAAATTTGGAAAATGTAATTAAATGATTCAAATGGAATCCAGAAAACTTACAGAAAAACACAGTATTTGGTAAAAAATAAAATGGAATTGGAACGGAAACGGAAAAACGTATTTCATAGGGCCCTAAACATGTTATTTTTTTGTTATACTTTTAATAAATTGTTGTTAAATTGTATAAGTTTCATTATTTCAATTAATTAGACATGCTTTTTTATTATTAAAAAAAATAATAATTTAACCATTAATAATGGTTTAACAAACAGAAAAAACGTAATTAGAAAAAAATTTAACAGAATTTGGGAAAAAATAAAACAGATTTCATAGGGCCCTACTGGTGTGGTTAGTGAGCCCACAGGAAGGCTTCAAATCCCCCCAATGTGTTGCACATCACATGGTGTGAGAGCAGACAGCCGAGCTGGGTTCATGTTGCACAGTGTAACTGCAGGAAAGTCAATCTCGCCTCTGGTCTCCTCATCTAGTTGGGTGACATGGTGGTATTGGAAAAGTAATAGAGCTAAAGAAATGGTGTAGAAGGAAGCTCAGTGATCCCATGAGGGTGAGCAGTCAGAGAAGAGTATCTGATGGAGCCCATGTTTAACTGGAGGAAGCTTTGGATTCCATGAAGAGAGGTTTGTTTCGTTTCTCGAACGCTCTCAGATTTGTATGATAGTATTTGTATGATACATTTGCCTTTGAAATAATGTCTGTTGGAAGACTTGCTGGAAACTGAAGCAACATTGGTCAAGAGTATTTTATAGATCTCAGAGAAGGAGTTCTTAGTCTAATTTACCAATAGAATCTAGTCTGATACAGTCCCAGACCTCATTGCGATTTAATCTACAACTTCCTCATTAAGACTTCTCCCAAGTGAGAGAAGGGGGAAATGTTCACTATGAAGCTACAACATATCGTCACAATGACTGAATTAAAAAAAAATAAAAAATTCAAGTTAAGTTCCTGAAGCATTACATTCCGCTTTTAGCCGCATTCTCTCCTGATAATGAGATAATAATGAGAGATCAGGTAGGCAATAAAAGTCTGAAACATTTTTGTGAATCAGATTTGAAACAACATTTGGTCCATGTGAAGCTTTTAGGTTGTCCTTTTGAATATTTAGTTATGTAAATAATAAACTTGTATTTATTGTAAATGCACCGTTTCATTCAATCAAAAAGCAGAGAAAAAATACACAGTAATAAATGTGTGTAATATTTTTTTTTTTTTAAACTGTAAATTGGTTAGCTTTATATTGCCTTACCATATGAGGTGAAATTTAATTAAGGTTAAAAACTAATCAAACTGTAATTAACTGAATTAACTGTATATCAAATTGCATTATATACATCTGTTATGGCCCAAGCCATGTGTGTACATCACATACTGTATAATAGAATTTAAAATAAATAGATGTTTCTTATTACTTGTGTGTTATCAGTATATTTTACAGTAAATTTAACAGTGTAGAACAGATTAAACTGTATATAACTCAATTATAATAAATACACATTTGTGTGCAAATTTCACCTTTAGCAGGTTAATCTTTTTGCAGCTTGACTTTACAGTGGCTTGTTAGCTTGTAGCTTAGCAAGCTACAGTTTGAAAGTAGCTTCCCCGAAACTGCAAAGTGTCTAGCCTATTGCCTCTTGCAAAGATATAGACATCTGGTACAGAGGCTTACTGATCGATAGTGTGATGGACAGGCTTCTTGGAAACACGCTGAGCTCATTTAAGGAGGATTGGTTTGCAGGATTGGTTAAACAGCACCAGTGCCAAGATGTAGAATGTGTAGGCAAGATGATGAAAGCAGGCATTTGAATCATTTAGATTCATACTTGCATATGCACCAATATACATCTTCAGAGTTTTCACCCCTGTGGCACCATCATGCTCAGATGACAATGATTCTTCTTGAAGTCTGAAACTGAGTGCCCTCCAGCCACCTCCCACACAGGATGGCGAGTATGATGTCACTCCCACTGGCACAGATTTAAGGACAGCCAGAGCACTCCAGGTCTCTATACCTGACACTAAAATCACAACAAGAACCGACAGGATTGAACAAAACAAAGTCTACTTAAACTGCCTCCACGCGCTATTGGAAATGTCCTACTTCCCACTTCGTGAAGAGCTCAACGCATTTTGACTTGAGAGGGAGTTCATGTCCATTTTTTTACCTAGGAAATTAGTATTTCCGGTATTTCTGACAGTACGTGAAGGCAGCATTATACACAGAGAACTAAACTAGATACAGGTGGGATTAATCAGTAACCTAGGTAACAAACAGGAAGAACTTTTGCTGCGACCCATTTCGCCTACTTGTGCTACGACCTAAAAGTATGTACTCTTTTTGTGAAGAAAAAGTACATACGTTTGAGTGTGTAGCAGAAGAGTATGCAAGCTTTGGGACAGAGCAGGGCACAACCTAACACTTTTTGACTTTCTGAGTTTGTGTAAATCCACTTAGGGTTCAGAGTATTTATTTTATCCCACATTCATTTCCCACATGTCTGGTACAATTATGTGGTTTTGTTTCATTAATACAGTGTATACTTTTTTTCTTCAAAAATCAGGTCTCCAATTGAAAATTTTCTAGTGACCGATCACATCAAAATTTTTCAGTTGGCCAAATTGAATTTCTGTGAATTGATGCAATTTAATTCACAGAAATTCAATTTGGCCAACTAAAAAATTCAAACATTTTCAATTGGAGACCTGATTTTTTTTTTACAGTGTAATGTGGATAACATTACATAAATATCTTTTCATCAAGTTAGATACTGATAATTATGCACTCAAACACCTTTATCTAAACCTCTCTACTTAACCGTCGGACTCACACATCCGTCATGTTTGTAGTTTTTTAACACTTTTTATCCGTGTTTGTAGTTCTAATCGAATCCTCGTCCAACTCGCAGTGGGTTGTGGGCAATATTAGCCATTATAGTGTCCATCAATCTGCACTTCGAATTCTAACCGGAAATAGTAGGCCATCCGGGTATCTTTGGAATTCTCATTTCAACATACTACGATTTGGGACGTACTAATTCTATTTTTGAATGCTATTTAGGACGGATAGTATGCGAATTGGGAAGCACCGTTAGTAACCATGGAAACAGAAAACTAAACTGAAAGCAAACATGAACATGGAACATGAACAAAAACACAATGCATGCGTTTACACTGCAAGCCTTAATGCATAGTCTTCTGACTATATCCGATTTTTTGGCCCGCCAGTTTACATTCACTTTAGACATGACTAGTATCCGATATCTGTGTTTACATTAATTACTGCCCAAAATTATTTCCGGTGACTGCTTTACTATGCACATGGTAGACCCCTCTTGTTTTAAATAGACATATTATTAAAATTATTTATATAATTAACGTCAGGTGGCCATGATTATTTGCCAGCATGGACAAGATAACAGCTGTCATGGATGTTTGACCGAATGGACCGTTATTTTATCTAGCCTACAGCTTGTTAGATCTAGAATTCTGAAGTCGAAATCAAATCAATTCGAATCCAGACGAATAAAATATGTCCTCCCAGGTGAAAAAGACGTATTAAAAATGCATTATAGTATATTTGTATTGTACTTAAAACATACTCGAGTAAATGTTTTATGCATTTGCTAGTACTTACTTTTAACCTGGGCTGGCTCTTCCAAGCATTATAAATGGCAGTGAATGGCAGCCCAAAATTTGAAGACCAAAAAACGTGCATTCATCCATTGTAAAAGTAATCCACACGGCTCCGGGAGGTTAATAGAGGACTTCTGAAGTGAATTGATGGTGTTTTGTATGAAAAATATCCATATTTAACACGTTATAAAGTAAAATATCAAGATTTTGGCCATCTTCTACTGGCTCATCGGTGGACTCTCACTGGTGCTAACTACTCAATGGACTTAGCAACCGGCTTCAGCCACGTGACGGATGTGGCGACCGCTCTGGCTTCGGGGAGGACACTGTGGCTGGTTCTATCTCCGGTAATGGAGGGGGTTTAAGCTCGTGTTCCACGGTAGGCACTGTCTCAGGCTCTGTTTCTGTAGCGGGCATGGGTGTCGTCTCTGGGTTTGCTGTGGGAGATATCTCTCTGCTTTACTGGCACGCACCAGGCTGGGACGATGTGTCCTTCCTGTAGTGGGCAGAGAGATGGCTGCTAGAGGTGTCGATAGTCCTGGGGAGTCGGAGTTAATGGTGTCGCCGTAAACAACTCCCACGGTGAGGGAGGATACGCATACCCAAAAGGCATAATCAATGATGAACTCGATGAAAGGATGGTCTTCATCCAACAGCCACAGCTGGCCGAGGATACTCAATATTAACTTCTTGTTTAAAACAATTGTCAATAGAACTGTATTGGTTCTATCTACAAATTAAGAAAAAAAATTCCAAGATTTCCAAAGTGGACTTTTGAATCTCACTGCACAGTACATATATGCATTACCTGCAGTTTATTTTAATAGATGTAAATCTGTCTACACCAGTGAGTCACAGCCGACTACTCAGACAGCATTTTACTTTTCATCAGTCATCATCAGCCTGAGAGTGAGGAAAGTTTCTTTCAAGTGTGACTGTGGAGAGATTTAAATGCTCTTGAAAGAAAAAAAGGTCCATACGACATTTATGTGTCAAATACCATTGTATTTACCTAAAGATAATACAAGCACCAAGGCCAGACCAGGTGGCAAAAAACTGCGACAACACAGGAACACAAATAAAACATAACATCATTACCTAAAGTAGGTCTTGGAAGTGGACGAGGATCAAATTTGCCTGAATGCATCCGGTGAATTGAATTGATATTAGGTTTTCAGGAGATTTTGGTAGAGAATTGTATATGGTAGATAGCGAGATAAGTTTAATTAAATTGTTACTGAAAAATCACCTGTAACACTTTGAACATAAAGATCAAGCTGCACTGAGCTGTCGAGTAAAGTAGGTGTGTCTTTCAAAACATGACCCATAGAGGGTTCATCTTTTAAAATCGCCACAGAAGGAACTTTTCTTTTACCCTCGTCCAAGACAAATCAATCAGACCACAGCAGGCCCAATCTGCTTCCATTTTCACCGCTGTGATTGTTTCAGAATGCTGCAGCTTTCTTACTCTCAGGTGCTAAATCCTTTGACGGTTGTGGGCGCACTTCTCTCCTCTATGATTTGAGGTGAAGTAAACATCTAATAGGAGCCGTGCTGAAGTCAGAATAGCACACATAGTGGAATTGATCCCAATCTTCTCCGGAAGATTGACAACACTGACTAAACCCAGTGGAGCAGAGGCAGCAATTTTTTCTCATCTGTCTTTTTAAAATACTTTAGCACGGTCAAACATAACATATGGGGCCAGTTGCATAAACAGCCACTATGTTAAGACTGTCTAAAAAAATAGTCTGACCAACTAGCAGTTAACCAAGGGGTAATCAATCTTACTTTTTGGATTCAAATTAGACCACTCTACCCTTTTATGTAACTTACTTTAAAAGTTATGACAAGTCTTGAAGAAAACTAAATTAGGTGACCAACTTGTAAAACTAGTCTAAGCAGATTATGCAATCGGCCACTGCTGGTCATTAAAATAATTGTATGAACAATCACATTTTAAAAGGGTCATAAAACACTACAAAACTTTTTTGAGATTATATCAGTCATGCATGTGTTGCACAGGATAAAATACAATGTTAGCATCTGCTAATTTTAAAGGAAATAAATTTGCCCCATTATTGCCTATTGGGTCAGAAATTAACAATTAAGAGTTGAAGTATTTTGGTGAAGTATTTTTATTTATGGAGAGGTGGACTGAGACTTGATTGACTTGTATTGATACTGGTTTGAATATGGCTTTGATAAACTTTATACGTATACTTGTATACAGGTCCTTCTCAAAAAATTAGCATATTGTGATAAAGTTCATTATTTTCCATAATGTAATGATAAAAATTAAACTTTCATATATTTTAGATTCATTGCACACCAACTGAAATATTTCAGATCTTTTATTGTTTTAATACTGATGATTTTAGCATACAGCTCATGAAAACCCAAAATGAAAATGAAATGACTGCTTCAATGCGGCGTGGCATGGAGGCAATCAGCCTGTGGCACTGCTGAGGTGTTATGGAGGCCCAGGATGCTTCGATAGCGGCCTTAAGCTCATCCAGAGTGTTGGGTCTTACGTCTCTCAACTTTCTCTTCACAATATCCCACAGATTCTCTATGGGGTTTAGGTCAGGAGAGTTGGCAGGCCAATTGAGCACAGTAATACCATGGTCAGTAAACCATTTACCAGTGGTTTTGGCACTGTGAGCAGGTGCCAGGTCGTGCTGAAAAACGAAATCTTCATCTCCATAAAGCTTTTCAGCAGATGGAAGCATGAAGTGCTCCAAAATCTCTTGATAGCTAGCTGCATTGACCCTGCCCTTGATAAAACACAGTGGACCAACACCAGCAGCTGACATGGCACCCCAGACCATCACTGACTGTGGGTACTTGACACTGGACTTCAGGCATTTTGGCATTTCCTTCTCCCCAGTCTTCCTCCAGACTCTGACACCTTGATTTCCGAATGACATGCAAAATTTGCTTTCATCCGAAAAAAGTACTTTGGACCACTGAGCAACAGTCCACTGCTGCTTCTCTGTAGCCCAGGTCAGGCGCTTCTGCCGCTGTTTCTGGTTCAAAAGTGGCTTGACCTGGGGAATGCGGCACCTGTAACCCATTTCCTTCACACGCCTGTGCACGGTGGCTCTGGATGTTTCTACTCCAGACTCAGTCCACTGTTTCCGCAGGTCTCCCAAGGTCTGGAATCGGTCCATCTCCACAATCTTCCTCAGGGTCCGGTCACCTCTTCTCGTTGTGCAGCGTTTTTTGCCACACTTTTTCCTTCCCACAGACTTCCCACTGAGGTGCCTTGATACAGCACTCTGGGAACAGCCTATTCGTTCAGAAATGTCTTTCTGTGTCTTACCCTCTTGCTTGAGGGTGTCAATGATGGCCTTCTGGACAGCAGTCAGGTCGGCAGTCTTACCCATGATTGCGGTTTTGAGTAATGAACAGGCTGGGAGTTTTTAAAAGCCTCAGGAATCCCAGGTGTAATTAGTTGATTCAGATGATTAGGTTAATAGCTTGTTTAGAGAACCTTTTCATGATATGCTAATTTTTTGAGATAGGAATTTTTCGAAAAGAGAAAAGACCTGAAATATTTCAGTTGGTGTACAATGAATCTAAAATATATGAAAGTAAAATTTTTATCATTACATTATGGAAAATAATTAACTTTATCACAATATGCTAATTTTTTGAGAAGGACCTGTATATGCTGCCATTTATACATTATATTGCCAAAAGTATTGGCAATATACTTTTATTATATACAATATACAATCTACCCCCCCCCCCCCCCCCCCAATTTGGTGGAGGGGGGATTATTGTGTGGGGTTGTTTTTCAGGGGTTGGGCTTGGCCCCTTAGTTCCAGTGAAAGGAACTCTTAAAGGGGTGGTAAAACACATTATTTTGAAGGCTTGATTGTGTTTGTGGGGTACACTGTAACATGTGTTCATGCTTCGTTTTTAAAAAAAAAAATCATTATTTTTCATATATTGTACCTTTATTCTACACTGCTCTGTCCCTCCTTGTAAAAACGTTCTGATGGTTTCCGGGTTGTATGAAGCCAGTCCCTCAAAAATATGCAATGGGCTCAGATTGGTTAGCTGGCCCAGTGTGTTGTGATTCGCTAACCGCCTAGTGCACGTTTGTCGGAAACGTCACGCCCCTTACCTTTACCGGTAGACTGTGCTTTGGGTAGTACAATGGCGTCAATAAAACCATACCAATTTGAGCCCAAATCAGACCCAGACAATTTTAGTGAAGATGATCGAGCAGAACCTGTTCAGTCCTCAAGAGTAAAGATTGCGGATCTATAGTGATCACTACTGAATGGTAGGGATGGGCGATATGGACTAAAAAAATTATCCCGATATTTTCTAGTATTTATTGCGATAACGATATCAATGACGATAAATGTAGTATCATTCCCAATGTTTTTGGATACAAGTGAGAGCTGCATGCATTCTTGAGAGACTCAGAAAAACAAACAATGATCTAGTAAAACTGTACCTGTCATCAAATAGGCTCCTATAATACATTATATATATATATATATATATATATATATATATATATATATATATATATATATATATATATATATATATATATATATATATGATATATATATGATATATATATCTATTTTTTTTTATGTAAAATTCCACACCAGCCTTTTCAGAAATGGAAAAGTTGCAGATATAATTGTCTTCTGTAAAAGTGCAGGTAATGTTTAAATAGTGCAACTGTGCTGAAAAACATCACAATACAAACAATAATAATTAAAAATCAATGACAAGTTTTAAATGTAAACCGATTCTGTATACACTCATGGTGCAAACAGTGGTTAAAATAGCAGAAACAGCTAAAGTAATTATCCCAAAAATGTCTTCAGATTACAAAAAAGTTGGAAAAAATGATTTGATGATAGAACTTCAGTAATTTGAGTTAATAATACCACAAATTCTTCTACTAATAAAAATAAACTGGACTAAGGAATAATGAGCTTCTGGGTTCATGAAAATTAATCATGTTGTCAGCGCTCATTCAAACTGATTTGCTGAAATCAAAACAGGCACAGTAATAGGTGCACGCCAGCCAATGAGATTCCCGTTTGTGCATTCGTTTGTTCCTGTTCATTAAAGGCTGAATAATTCCAAATAAACGCCATTATTTTACAGGAAAATACAACAAAGGATATTGTTTACATGTAGCACATCAATTCTGTGTGGTATAAGACTCTCTCGCTCTCTCTTTGAGTGTGTGTGAAACACTGAGCGCTCTCAGTCGCGCGCCTCACACTAGTGTTTGCGGTGCGTCAAATACACTGCGCATTCATTGAGTTGAACAGAAATAGTATGCTTTACCGATCGATTGAGACCGAGCGAATCTCTTAAGCGCTCAGTTCAAGTGCTCAGCGAGTGAAATACATCTGTATGTACAGGTTCAGATTGCCCTCAGGTAGTCCCTCGTTTAGCTATGAACTCTTCCGCAGCTTCCGCCATGGTTGTTTTCGCTCTGCACGTGAGATGCGGATTCAGTGCCGTCCCATCACGCGCGAGTGCTGCGGGTGCACCACAAGAAAATTCTCTCTCCAACCCCCGTTCATCTATACAAAGTGACGAACGCAGCCACCGCGGCCATCATAAAGTAAACGCTTTAAGCATCAAGAGACGGCCAGCAGTGGCACGGTGCGGATGGGGCGCGCCATCAACTAGGCTTTATCGTTATTATCGCGGGAAGACAAATTCTTATCGTGGGGAGAATTTTTACCGGTATATCGCAAACGATAAGATATCGCCCATCCCTACTGAATGGCACCGTTACTTTTGTATTTTTAGAACGATTATAGCCAAATATCTGCCGCAAGAACTATTAACCTAAAACGAACACTAAACATTGGCTTTGCTATAGTATCCAAATCAAACACAGAACCATGTTTAGCATGTCTGTAGATAAACAATACATAAAAGCTCTAATCAAAGACTAATTTACACTAATACCAAGTTCGCTGTTGAGATTTTAAAAAGTTTGTAACGTTAGGTGTTTGTCGGATAACGTTAGCATGAGCATTTAACAAACTGGTTTGCAGAGCCAAACAGCATTGTCATCTGTTTACTTCCTTGCTACAACGTACAATTAACAATACGAACTATTACAGGAAAACATATCGACGAAAAATAAATCATACTTACAGTTTGTGGCCCGTAAACAGCTTCTGTTTTTAAATCCATCTTTCAGGACAAGCCGTTGTAAGAATCCTGCATTGAAAGATTGTGGAAGCTTTCCTCCGTGAGATGTGCAGCGGGAGCCGCGCACGCCCGTCTCACACTGGCAGTGTTTGTCTTGCGCAGCTGAACCGCGGCTCGTGTATTGCAAATACAGACAAATATTGTCCATTATGTCACATTTTCCGGTCTTCTCCTCCGACCCCTGTCTGTCTCGTGCTTTGATTTATGATGGGCAGCATATATCTGCTGCAAATGCGACCTGTTCCCCTCTGTCTCATACACGCATGCATATAACGTTGTATGTTAAACGCACTGCAACACTCCCCCGTCCCTAGGAAGGCTGAACAAAGTGGACCTGCAATCCGGATGAAAATAACAGCGTTTCGTCGGCATTGGCAACAACACTCCAGCCTATTAACTATACCACAACAACTATTCCCCGCGGCGATACAAAATGGCCTCGCCTCCCTTATTTCATATTCTCGGAGGAGGGGTTTATGTAAATATTGGGGCTGGTGATGTCAGCAACCCTGGAGGAATGTGTTGTAGTCCCTAGCGGCCATTTGCTGTAGTCCTTAGAAATTGATTTCTTTATAAGCAAATATATCCCTTTGCTTTAAACTTTGAACTTTGTAACTTTGCAGATGTTGTTTATGCTCAAACAGCAACATTACACACTAGCTAAAGTTAGAAAAGTGAAATCGTGGTTTACCACCCCTTTAATGCTTCCGTATACCAAGACATTTTGGACAATTTCATGCTTCCAACTTTGTGGGAACAGTTTGGGGATGGCCCCTTCTTGTTCCAACATGACTACAGGAAAAAACTAGGTCCATAAAGACATGGATGAGTGAGTTTGGTGCTGAGGATCTTGAACTGGCCTACACAGAGTCCTGGCCTCAACCTGACAGAACACCTTTGGGATGAATTAGAGCGGAGACTGCGAGCCAGGCCTTCTTGTCCAACATCAGTGCCTGACCTCACAAATGCACTTCTAGAGGAATGGTCAAAAATTCCCATAAACACACTCCTAAACCTTGTGCAAAGCCTTCCTAGAAGAGTTGGGCCAACTCCATATTAAACCCTACGGATTAAGAATGGAATGTTATTAAAAGTTCATGTACATGTAAAGGCAGACGTCCCAAAACTTTTGGCAATAATAGTGTATACATGCTGCCATTTTGCAACAATTGTTTTGTACACTGTAATGAATTATAAGACAACAATGGGTAAGATTTTAAAACTATTAAAAGTTTAATCTCCAATGAATATCTCTTATCCCCATAATTATTTATGTGGCGAAATGCTGTGTAATACGTGGCATGACTGTACCTTATCCCTTAAATGTCTGTCTAGTTTAAACTTGCTGTTTGGTAGCAACAGCTTTTTTCACGCCAGCTTTGCGTTTATAAAATTACCTAATAAAATATTTCAGCTCAAGTCAATATTGAGGGCCAGATGTACTAAACAGGGCAAATTAGCGTGAGAACGAAATTCCAAAAAACGCAGATGGGAGTGGAACGTTCTGCTCATGATCTACTGACAACGCGCAAATGAAAGAACACAGACACAGCCGGATCTTTTCCATAACGACCAACGCAGTCTACCGGTTCCCGTCTCGTTTAAGACATGCTTTTTGGGGCGGTAAATAATGGCACAACCATCAGTAAATTGACAAGGGCAAACCTTAGTAAATCACATTGTGTGATTTATTTAAATACTCTCCTCCCATAAATTGTGTGTCTGAAAGGGAAACTCATACAAATGCATATGCAATAAGTTCAGCCCCAAAAATAACTGTCCCCGCCTTTTCAGCGCTATTTTTCACTGCATGAAATAATGTACATCCAGTTGGTTATTATAGCAGAATAAACCCTGTCTGGGTTACAACCAGCTGGATGTACATTATCACTTACATATATACCACATACTATGGCAGTGGTCGGCAACTGGCGGCCCGCAGCAATAATATCTGGCCCACGCCCGCAGCTGAAATAGATCTGTCATGATAGTGTAATGGATGCCAGCTAGTAGTGAGAGCTTTGCAGGTAAATCTCACTGCTGTGACCGTAACAGTGACTGACACTAAAGATCGCAGCCTTTCGCCTCCTTGTTAGAGCGTCCGACTCCCATGCAGAAAGACCCAGGTTCGCGCACCGCTTGGAGAGTGTGTCGCGGAGAGATTACAACAACAACAGTTGCTCATAATACATTTCTCTTTAGTGATTTTGCCTTCAAAGAAATTCCGAGAACGTTTTTGCAGCAATGTGTTCATTTTAGAGGTCGACGATTCATCGGTTTTGCCAATTAATCGGCACCGATAGTTGATTGGTGGAACAATCGGTTATCGGCAAAAATCCTCACCGATAGTTTTCCCGTGTTGTGTCCGCTGCTGGAGCGGCTGAGGCGTGTGCTGTCATTACACAGTAGGCTTCAAGAGCTCTGAGAAGGGTCTGTTGGCATGAAATGGCACGAGAGTGGCCTCTAGAGGCGAAAAAAACTCACGTGTGTTGTTTACATTACCACGTGAGGCTGCGCGCTGAACGGAGAGCACACGCTGCGCAGAGAGCTGACACTTCAGCTGTTTAAAACACAACAGCGAAACTGTATGAATACAGAACACTACAGTACTTGTTGCCAAATCATGATAAAGTAATTAATTTCTTGACTAGATGCTGTATTAACAGGTAAATAACAGCAGTGTGTGTTTGTCGACGAGGCTGAGAAGACGCTAACATTAGCAGTACCTCAAGCAGTTAAAACAATGTGATAAAAACACACGCTAGTCAGACCGAAATGTTGCATACCGGTATATAAAATTAGTGATGTGAGAAAGCAAACTGCATCCTCATGCTGCTGACAGAAACATAAACAATGCAGAAGCACATTCGTTTTCTATTAGATAATCACCTTCTAAAAAGCAGACTGGATGTGTATGAAATGGTAACACTACAATAAGATTCCATTTGTAACATTAAGGTTAATAAATGCTGTGGAAGTATTGTTCATCGTTAGTATGTTAATTTCAACATTAAATTGTTTGAGTTTTTATCTGTTAACCTTGGTTAATGCACTATGAACTAACATGAATGATCAAGGTACAGTTGTATTGCTCATATTAAAGGTCCCGTTCTTCGTGTTTTTTTGAAGCTTTGATTGTGTTTACAGTGTGCAATATAACGTGTTCATGTTTTGCGTGTAAAAAAACACAGAATTTTCACACAATTTACTTATCTGTATACCGCTGTTTTCACTGTCCTAAAAACGGCTGATGAGTTCCTTGTTCTATGAAGTTCCTCCTTCAGAAATACATAACGATTTCTGATTGTGCCAGCGGTTCCTGTGTTGTGATTCGACAGCAGCAGAGCGCACGTTGTACGGAAAGGTAACGCCTCTTAACGGGAGATGTATGCGCTCAATGATCTCTACAGCGTCCCTGGGAAAGCCAAACAAAGCTGATTTGACTCCGGAATGAAAATAATAGCGTCTCGACGACATGGCGACAAACACACTCAAGCTACAGTTCCTTTTCTCCACGCGACCGTCCTCTTCTCCACGTGGGACAGCAACAAGACCACGCCCCCTTTTTCGCGTATTCTTGTGGGCAGAGGTTAGTCTGTTCTACTGTTCTACTGACGTCATTTATGAAGGAAGTACCAGGATGTAGTCCAAGCCGGCCGTTCGCTGTAGGCTTTGAAAGGGAACTTCTGTTAAATAAAATATCTCGCTTGGCATTGAACTTTGAGCTTTATAATTTTACAGGTATTATTTATGCTCTAACAGCAACATTACACACTAACTAAAGTTTGAACAATGGGATCACGAAGAACGGGACCTTTAATACATGCTGTAAAAATGTGTGCATAATGCATATAGTTCATGTGAGCTACATCCTTGTTGCATAGGGACCTTGTTGCATGCATGTTTCTAGATTATAGGCAAAGAAACAAAATCGACCTGTAATATTTTAATGTTTAAATAATTTTCTGAAGAACTTCTGTTTGAACTTCTCATTTTAATATTCATATTTATGTTTTTAATTTAGCACATTTTCAAAGTTCAGCACTGTTTTAATCATGTTTTTTTTTAATCCAGTATCCATTTTAAAAACTATCGGTCGATTAATCGGTTATCGGCAAGTGCGGTCCAACCTAGTTATCGTATCGGTAAAATCCACTATCGGTCGACCTCTAGTTTATTTTGGGATGAATTGAGAGCTTATAATTTGAAAAGTTCTGAAAGACATTCAAAATAGTTTGTGGAATGGATCGCTAGACACTCCTCTATAATAGCAGTCAATAAATGTGTGGTATGAAAAAACAGTGAACCATTGAAACGTTTGCTTATAACCCGGGGCATCAGCACCAACACGTGAACAATAACAAATTCAGCTTCAGTTCCTTTTTATCAAAAATATTGACAAGACAACCAGCAAAAAAAGGTGCCATGCTTCGTCTCGTGGTGCCGTCTGATATTATATTCTTTACAAACAGCGACAACTTCGTTGCAGATGAGACACACCGGCTTTGCATTCACAAAACCAGGTAGGATGAACACAGTTGTCTTTCCATTCTTCTTTGTAGCCTATTTTCTTTGTATGCCCCATTTTCGCTGTCGACTCCTTTGTCGATTAACTTAGACTCTTTGATAATGCCATTTTCACTTACATTTCACATAATCATGTACCTCCAGCGGGCAAACAATAAAAACAAATGCAGTTTACTACGTGAGGATGACAATGAATAATTCTGAGTGTAAAAGTAGGCTACTTCAAATAATTATTACAATAAGTTAGGCTCCATTGTGTAACAAGCTAAAATACACATTTATTATTCACAATATGGAAAGAGGAAATAAAACATAGTTCGTAAAGAGCATGACTCAAACATGCCATTAATGGGCTTATTAAAGTCCTCTTTTTTTTATTTTTTGGTCATTTTTATCCATTCCGCATCTCCCACATGCGTGTCCCACATTCATCTGGCCCGCCATCTAGTGGCCCGATGCCAAATTTAGTTGCCGACCCCTGCACAAAAGTATCTAACCCAGGAAAATATAAATGATATTGACCCACAAACTGTAGGCAATGCTAAAACAACAGAAAGCTAATAATAATACCAGTAAGACGAAGAAAAAGATAATATAAAACATAAAAGCATACGTTTGTCCTTAAAACTTCTTCACATTTGTTTGCATTACAGTAACATGAGCAGTAGGTCATGGACCTTAGAAATGGCTTTGAGATATGATTGTGTAAAAGTGCCAGCTTTCATCATGCAACATGAAAGAAAATCCAAGCTGATTCTAATTGCTGCTCCACCAAACCACTCTCATTCTTAGACAAACTCCAGCTTCATTGCAGTGGATTCTGCAGTGTGGCCAATCCATTGAGATGAATTTCCCTTTCTACTTCGCATACAATCAAATCAAACCCAAAAATATACATATAATGGAAAGAAAGGAATGAGGCCAGCGTGGTACTAATATTTGAAAGATCAGAGCATGAGCCATGAATAACCATCCGCAGAAAGAATAATGTAGGCCGTATGTTTGAATCAGTGCACAAATTCAAGGACATTTAATTAGAGCTTTTACCCAGTGTGGTAAAGAGCCAGGATATGAAGTCATTTATACCTGTGTCAGATTCATAAGAAGCCCTTGTCACACTGTTGACAGCTCATGACATTATGCCAGTTACGAATAAAAACTGTCGTGAAAGAATGAATCTTAATTGCTAGCTATAATCTGCCGTCTCGGTTTATGCCAAATTGCTACATTGTTTTCATAATAAGCCAGGAGACCAGGCTGCATGTTCATTGGAGAACAATAATGATTTTTTAATCTGAGACAATTTGCCAATGTTCCCTTTACACTATACTGTAGTAATTACAATTACCCATAGCAAGGATAAGCAGGACTATCATCATATTTAACTCCTTATCTCTCCAGATAAGCTCACAAATCAAGCTCCTGGGATAATTAGCTGTCTGGATTAATAAAACTCCACTAATTAATAGGCCTTTGTCAGTCTTCAGTGACAAAATGATGGTTTACCTTTGACAGCGCTACACTGCTGCTGCAAGCATGCGCTAGACCAAAACACAAAGGATGGAGGAAAATAACACATTCAGTTACAGCATTGCGCAAACTTCCAGACTGATAACCATAATGCAGGCAGATCAAACTGCAGTTTTTGGTGTGTTCACACTAGAGATTTAGATCCAGATCAGAGTCTATTTAACATCAGAGTAGGTTTGGTAGAAAGCTGCTTTCAAACAGCAGGGACTTCACTGGAATACTATTGCCATTTGTATAAAAGCTATCCAAACTAATTTGTGGAAGTAACTTAATATTTAAGACAAATATTTAAAGTAGTGGCCTTGCCGATATATTTTGTTTTTTGCCATGTTTTAATTATTGACATTGGCCGATCTAACGGAAGTAGGCCTTTTCTTTAGTTTATATTTATTTAGCGGGATTTTATTTAGTTTATATTACTTTAGTGTCTCTGTTTAATGGTTCTGTCTAAATTAGTGGGCAGAGTTATTAAACTTTTTATTTTAAACTAATTACTATTTATTATCCTTTTTATTTTATCATATTTTTAACAATTTAATATGATAATAGGATTGCATAATTTTAAAAAGTTGCAAATCAAAAGTTTAAATCTGTTTATTTTACAGATTTATTTAATTTTATTAAGTTCAAATTATTTATATTAATTTCTAATGTAGTAAATGTTATGTAAAAAAAAAAAATTGAAATGTGTTTTCACTATCATTAAATTAAATAATGTGATATATATATATTGGCCACCCTGCTCTCTAATATAACGACATTGCATATTCAATTCAATTCAATTCAATTCACTTCACATTTATTTGTATAGCGCTTTTCACAATACAAATCATTTCAAAGCTGCTTGTCCACGTTATGAATTTCAGAAATGCACATATACAAAGCACACAGATTAGCTAACAATGTATTATCAATCAATATAATAATTAAATTAAGGCACAGAAATAAGTGAATTAAGAATACATGTTGTTAATGATTTCGGTATATAGAAATCAGCATGGGTGCATATGCCATCCAAAAAGTCAATAATGTTCAACCACTATTTTAAAGCATTTCTCATTGCTGAAAATGCCTTTGCAAGAGATGCAAAAAATGCAAACTGCTGGATCAACAGTAGACATGCAATAAACATATCTGTCATCTTGAGTGGAGTGAAGTGAAGCAAAAACCACTGTCCATTTTGGCACCTCCTCCTTGAGTTGTTACCTGGTTACAGTGGTAAACAGCTACCACTAGTTCTCACATTGATGACGCAAATGTATTGTAATACAAACATTTAAAAAGAGAGCTGAAGGGCAGGGAGAGATGGGTGAAAACCAAAACAAAACATTTATTTCCGAGAAGAAAAAAAAAGCAATATAATAAAATAAAACATGAAAACAGCCTTACTACTGCAAGCTAGTGTATGTAAGTGAAAGTTGCCAGAAAAGTTCTCTCTTCCACCATCTGGCTGCAAGGTACACATCTGATCTTTATTCCTGCCTGTGCACATTCGGTTTATACATAACCCTCTGTGTTTACATCGATGGCCCGTCAACACGCACTATGCAGTCAGTCAGTCAGCTCTAGTTAGCCTAGTGTTGTTATTTTTAGTAGTCCTCATGAATGCCACCATACATGACATATACATACAGATTTTCCCTAGAAATCTCAGCTAAATATCCCAAGAATGCAAATAAGTCTACAAAAGAGACGACAACTGTTGGAATTTATTACGCTGTGTTTTGCTCATTACGAACTGTAATATGTTATGAAATAATGAATTCTCTCATTCATTTCCTTCACATTATGTTAAAATATGTGCACACAAAATCAAATTGATTTATGTTAATATCTATCAATGTGTGTAACTGTGCAAACTCCTTATTGTCATCTCACTGCTTGACATTTCTCAACTTCTTCAATTGAAAAACTTCAGAATTACTTTATTTAGACATGCATAGACATAAATAACTGTAAATTATGTTATGGGGATATTCATGATGAAAGAAAAAGTGGAGAAACAAATGTGCAGAGTACTAGACTATCTGGATTTTGAACCAATTATTTATAAATGAAACATATGAATGATGAACATACGACTTTATACACAACTGTTCAAATGTTTGAGGTGGCAAATTTCAATGTTTTTGAAAGTCTCTCACAAGGCTGCATTTATTTGATGAAAAATACAATAAAAACAATAATACTGAGAAATATGTTTACAATTTAAAATAACTGTTTTTAAAAAGAAAATGTATTGCTGTGATGGAAAAGCTGAAAGCATCATTACTCCAGTCTTTGGTGTCACATATTCCTTCAAAAATGATTCTAATATGCTGATTTGCTGTTCAAGAAACATTTACTCTTATATATTCGTATTATTAATATAGAAAACAACTGTGCTGCTTAATAATTACGTGATACACACTTTTGAACAGTAGTGTGTCCAGTTTGATGTGTAAAATGATAGCATTTTACACATGTAACAAGATCCAATCTGCTTCAAATATCACCAAAAACATTTGAATTAGTTGACAGTGTCATTTTGGTTTCTACTTTTTGTAATATGTTCTAGTACCTACTCAAAGTACAGTTCATTAGTTAATAGTTAATAGTGTATTACTTCGAGTACCCCAATAAAATATGTAATTAAGTCATTGACTAAAGGCTGATTTATACTTCTGCGTCGGACCTGGGCCGTAGCCTCTACACCGTGTGCTATGAGTCGATTTTCATTTATAGTTCTACATCCTTGTCCCAGAGGGAGCATGTGTACCCCTGAGGGAGGGGTTCTGGCAGACCAATCACCACGCTTGAGGTCCACGTAGAATTGACACGTCGTTACATTTTTGGAGATGCACACATCAGGGTACGTCGTAGGCTACGCGTGCAACATACAGCCTATGACGTAGCTACAGCATCCACTCGACGCAGAAGCATAAATTGGGCTTAAGTCTTCTGGGCAAATTGCGATGGTTTATATTATGTTATTTTTATTAAACTATAGCATTTTCTGTCATGGTTTTATATAATGTACATTTAAGGTACTGCATGGATTGCTGATAATACAATATTCGGTATTAAATGTCTTGGTTGTCAACTTTGCAGTCAATGCTTGGCAGAATGATGAGTCAAAACTGTGGGAAAAAGAATTTTCAAAAGTCATGGGAACTCCGGATAACTCCAAAACTAAAACAAGTTAATGCCATAAGGGAAGCTGACATCATCTTCAAACAAATAATGTGGAATTGAGAGACCTGTCCTCCATTCAGTCAAGATTTACCATTGATCTGATACAGGAGTTTCTCTCCCTATTCACACTGTAGTCTGACTTTCCTGTGTTTTACAATATTTATTTCAGGCTATCAAGACAGTTCCTCTCTGGAGAACCATCTCAGAGGAACAAAAGGACAGGGTAGGTTAGAGTAAAAAATAAAAAAAAAACTAATAAAATCTCCAGTGAGATGTACCGGATTCATTTCATGCTTGAAAGTCATTTGACAGTCTAAGTAGCAAAGGGGTGGCTGTGTTCAAATGGCAAAATATAGGAAACCGCACCATTGTCAAATAACTCAAAACATACAGTGCTCTGCCAAGAATGCCATTATACAGATTCAAAATTAAAACTTTACCTACCTTTACCATTAGAGTGATTGTTAGTAATGGAATAGCTTTGCTTTAAAATCAGTCATATCTGTCTTGTCTCTTTTCATCTGCACTAAAAGCTCACAGATACATATACAATTAGATAAGCCAAAATTCAAATGTTGGTCTTTCACTGATTTGCAAGACATTGGACAAAACACGACTGCAGCTGTACCTGCCATTTGTTTTTAAACTACTATCATTTTTACTTCAAATTTATTCAGTTTGAATGTTTGTTTTTTAATGACATGCCATGTGTTTTAACAAAATTTTATGGTAAACTATATAAGGTTTTTAAAATCTACTTTTAAATGTATTTTAACATTATAATACGTCTCAGGTTACGACTGTAACCAAAGTTCCCTGAGAAGGGGAATGAGACACTGCATCTTGGATCGGCGCTATGTGAAACACCAATCTGCAAACACACACTCCAATTTCATTGGCTGGCAACAGCCCTCTCTGTCATAAGTGGAGCACCTGGAAGCATGAGAGGGTACCCGTAGCACACATCATCAACTTCTTTGTCTGAAGGAGACATACAGGCAGACCCAATTGCATGGCAACGAGACAGTGTCTCATTCCCTTTCTCAGGGAACCAAGTGGAACTCAACACTGCATCTTGGATCGATGCTATGGGGAACAAATACCCACTCGGCCAAGGAAGGATGCCCCACAGGTGAACTTCCTCTAAATATTATTACCATTGTCAAACCAGGGCCATTCCTCCCTACTTCAAGACCCAAACATAGTTGGGGAGGGAATACAGTCCATCTAGGCCCCAGGGCCCTACTCGGTCTTAATCCGGCCTGGCTATGGGCGCCCTTCCTTATGACATCACAGGCTGTCGCCAGCAAATGATACTGGAGTGTGTTTACACATGCTTCAAACACTGGTCACGCTGATGGCATTCCCCATAGTGTCAATCCAAGATGCAGTGTTCAGTTCCACTATGAAAGGGAACTATATTTGGCTTTTAAAGAATTTTTAAAATTTTATAAAATTTTCTTCTTAGTAAAACATGCTTCAGGGATTTAAAATTAATCAGAGATGATCATAGTAATAATAATAATATGATACAGAGCATCCGGAAAGTTTTCAACAGCACTTTCCACATTTTGTTATGGTACACCCTTATTCCAAAATTGATTAAATTAATTATTTTCCTAAAAATTCTACAAACAATACCCCATAATGACCATAAAAAAAGAAAAACATCACATGTACATAAGTATTCACATAAGGTCTTTGCCATAACAATCAAAATTGAGCTCAGGTGCATCCTGTTTCCACTGATCATCCTCGAGATGTTTCTACAACTTGATTGGAGTCTACCTGTGGTAAATTGTTGATTGAACATGATTTGGAAAGGCACACACCTGTCTATATAAAGGTCCCACAATTAACAGTGCATGTCACAAACCAAGCCATGAAGTCCAAGGATTTGTCTGAAGACCTCAGAGACAGGATTGTATCAAGGCACAGATCTGAGAAGGGTACAGAACATTTTCTGCAGCATTGAAGGTCTCAAAGAGCACAGTGGCCTCCATCTGTAAATGGAAGAAGTTTGGAACCACCAGGACTCTGGATGAAACCAGGCACCACTCATCACCTGGCCAATACCATGCCATCCTTCAGTGGAGCATGGTGGTGGCAGCATCATGCTGTGGGGATGTCTCCAGCAGCAGGAACTGGGAGACTAGTCAGGATCAAGGGAAAGATGAATGCAGTAATGTACAGAGACATCCTTGATAAAAACCTGCACCAGAGTGCTCTGGACCTCAGACTGGGGCGAGGGTTCATTATCCAACAGGACAACGACCCTAAGCACTAAGCACACAGCCAAGATAACAAAGGAGTGGCTACGGGACAACTCTGTGAATGTCTTCAAGTGGCCCAGCCAGAGCCCAGACTTGAACCCGATTGAACATCTCTGGAGAGATCTGAAAATGGCTGTGCACCGACGCTCCCCATCCAACTTGAGAGGTCCTGCAAAGAAGTGCCCAAATATAGGTGTGCCAAGCTTGTAGCATTATACTCATAAAGACCTGAGGCTATAATTGATGCCAAAGGCGCTTCAACAAAGTATTGAGCAAAGGCTGTGAATACATGTGATTTCTTATTTTTATATATACATTTTCAAAACTTCTTTCACGTGGTCATTATGGGGTACTGTTTGTAGAATTTTGAGGAAAATAATGAATTTAATCCATTTTGGAATAAGGCTGTAACATAACAAAATGTGGAAAAAGTGAAGTGCTGTGAATACTTTCCGGATGCACTGTAAAATATAATTATACACACACACACACACACATACATACATATATATAAAAAAACATAAAATAATCAACCAAAGAAAATATTTTTGACAGAAAGAACTTACTTAAGAACGTAGTTACACAGTCTTATATAGCAATATTTAAAACCAAGTCCACCCATGAGTTCATACAGACTTTAAGCTTTAAAATTCTGCTTGATTTCTCCTTTTGTGAACTGTCCCTTTAAGAAGAACTGCATTACAGCGTGTTTACAGCAACTGTTTAAACTGTATCAGGCTAAAAAGTAAGCACTGCTTCTAAATTTTCTTTATCAAGCAAATTCAATAGAAATCTTAGAACATCAGCTGAGACTCTAAGGAAACATGAGTATTTCTACACTCTTATATTCCGTCTAGTCTATAGTCTCACGTGTATGCAAGTCCGTTAACGGAGACTTCACAGAGTGAAGTCTCATCAAAGTAAAGCTAACAGCATTTCTGCCTCATTGAATGCAACTAGCTGCTTTGATATTATCTGAAACTGGAATGCCACTCGAAAGGTCATCCACTGACATTTGTAATTTCTTAAACAACCAACACAATAAAATGAATCTAAATGCGCAAGAAATGGAATGCAGTCTGAACTCAACTATACTATTAAATATTGACATTTGTCCTCAGTGCACTTTTAAAATGCATCGGTTTTATCCTACCTAAGCCCTGCTAAGACTAATGAGTCAGAGAGACATTAGCCTTCACATAAACTGATAAGTGATCACAAATGGTAAAGTGCTGGAAATCCAATAGTTACTTAGTTCTGCTTATGTGCATCAAATGACACCCAACTTTCCAATCAGAAGATATGGAGATAAAGTGTGATTTGCTCTATCGAATAAAGCACTCACTAAAACAAACCCAACCAGGGAGGATGGTCACCTCTCTGACCTTTTCTACAGGGTGGGTTGGATCCTATAGCCTGTTCCTGCCTTATCAAAGCAACGAGCAAACATACACAGACTTTGAGGGCTTTCTACTGCAAACAGGGGTTTAATCTAATTCCTCAGCGTAGTTATCGTCTTCTCTCCGGTTTCAGATGTAAACTGAGTTCAGCTTTTAAACTTGCACTTGTAAAATCACACACTCTTTCCCCTAGAGAGAAGCTAGTGTGTTTGTTGCACATTTAAAACCCATCTGATTAATTATTCAAGGGTATTATTTTCAGCATTCAATCTATTTCCTGCATCAGCGGTGCTGATAATGGGTCCCGGTGGAGTTGGGGAAGTCATGCATGCATATTCCTTGTTTATTCCATGCTCACTTCATAAGAACTTCACAGATGCACTGTACCTGGCGCAGAAATCAATGCTCACATTGGTATTATAATACATTGAGGGAACAATTTCACAAACAGATGATTATAAGAATTCAACTAGGTACTTCAGCTATGTATATTGGTTTGAGGGTTTTTGTTTTGACAGTTTCAGTAACAGCTTGGGATGAAGCACATTTTATTTATTTATTTATGTATTTATATCTAAGTCCCCAGAGGTTTGTATTTTTCTTTCCCTAGGTGCATCATTTCAGGGGTTTTCAGCAGCTAAGTGCACACTGTCACTATGAAAGTTCATTCTGTCTTCTATATCAACTTAACAGGAAATGGATAACTTCACTAACATTATTTACAATTTGTTCAGTTCAACACAATGGGCCTCATTCATGAAACTTTTGTATGAGTAATTTGCGCGTAAAATGGACCTTTACGAAAACTCTCCTCCAGATTCACAAACACTTCGTATACCACGGATTCGGTAGTTAAACGTGTGTATATTAATGAATTCCAAACATCCGTAAATAGGATGCGTGTGCACGCTCATTCATAATTAGCACAATCCCCGCCCATGAGTTATAACTGAAAATGAAGTGTGCAGGAACGCTGTGGAACCTTCTGGAATTCTTTCTCAGGTTTGGCTCCAGTATTTTGCATAAATGCTAAAGAGACAAATAGTCCATATGCCTAGTAATAAATATTAAATTATCGTGTGTCCACCAAAGCATTTTTAGCCAGCTAAAAAACGTCTGGTACTCTTCTGAAAACGGCCAGCTGGTGGCGCTTGAAAGCGCTTTGCAAGGGCAGCGTTTTTTCCAGCTGAGAAACTTTGGTTGCTATGATACAGAATATCCATGTGTTACTAGCATCTCATTTTGAAGAATATTACTGAATTAAAAAAATGCAGTAAAAAGCAGTATTAAAGCAGTACTAGGTAGGTTTTGCTCTCGGGGTCCCCCTACAGTTGGGAAACAGTATTGTCCTCTACTACTGTCGTAAACTCTGTCATCCTGCATCAGGGGATGCATCGCACGTGCATTTGTTGACATGACAACTATGATAGCCCTGAACACTGCAGGAGGAGTGCTGCTTTAACTTCTCCATTATTGTTGTTCAGTCAGTGTACAAGTGGGATGATTGGTCAGTGTAGTTTTTGTCCTGCCCTTCCACCACTTTGATTGGATGGCCTGGTAAAAAAAAATACTGGGCAAATCAACAAATCATTAATATTATTATGGTACATAGTGCATCAAAATGCAATGTCATTAGTTTGCCTAAATTAAAACATAGAACGTTGAAATGTTTTACGCACCATTTACACATGGTAGGGGGAGCATTTATTATACATTTATTTCGTACTAACTAACATTTTGAAAATAGGAACATTTTCGTGAATCCGAAAATTCACAGAACGAATTCATAGTCAGAACGGCTGTACGAGCGATTTACACACACATTCGCTCTGCTCGTGTTTCATGAATGAGGCCCAATGGGTGTACACTTAACAGTAAAATAAATTCAAATAAACATATATTAAATGCCTAAAGATAGGATTCTGTCCTGTTACAGTAGGCTTATAACAATATCCATACTACTACAACCAGGGGGCAAATTACACAATGCCCAACTGGGGGATGGGGGGTCCATAAATATATTTTATATATATACATACATACACATGTATGTATGTAATTATATATATATATTATATATTATATATATATATATATATATATATATATACACACACAATATATATAAATATATATACAATTTGAACACAGTAAGTACATTGTACTTATTTTTTGATACAAGTACATAGTACTTAAAGCAGCACTAGGTAACTTTTCAACCTTCATAATATATTTTCAAGACTCTTGTGATGATACATCGACTTACAATAGGTTGAATGACACGTCTGCCATAGCCTGACGGGGTCTGTATCGTTTTTAATCGTACTTTTAAACTTCGGGTTTCGGGTAGTAACCCGAGAAAAAAAAGAACTACAAAATTCGACTGCTTTACGGCATATACGTCACTTCCACCATCACCCCCACTTCCTTAAATTCGGACTTGCGAGGGTAAGCCTATGTGTAAACGGCGTGTACAAGTTTGGTAGGGGCTACATTCTCGCAAGTAAATACATAAGACGTACAAAATCATATTTTAGGATACTGTAACGCGTGTGTCCGGGTGAAAAATACGGATAGCTCACTCAACGCAACTGAAGTCGATGCAAACACGAAGGCGATTGACATCAAATAGCCCGCACTTTATTCCCCGCGGAACCCCCACAAGAGTCCGGCACAAACTCCACTTCCGTCCACAGCATTACCCACCAAAACAAAAATAAATTAATGTTTGCAACAGAAGACAGAAAATAATCCGCACACATGGGAGCTCGAGGCGCAGTGCACACACACACACACACACACGCACAGAACGCGCTCCAACCGGGGCGAACGCTCTTAAAGGGGCCACACTATTTTCCTACTCGTTACAATACCTAACATGTCTGTGATATTGTTTATTTGTCTTGCCTCAAGCTATAATGCAAATCGACTTTTCAAATTTGAAGATTCATCTATGGTAGCTTGATATTATATTGACGATATATGTTATTACCTACCACTCAAACATTGAATTGAAGTATCATATAGATTCTGTAAAACGGTAACCAATAGACTAGACTACTATAATGACGCTGGCTTGTTAACGTGAGCATCGCGATCATTTGGCGTTTGAAAAAACATTAAACCCATGAAATTATATTCATATGACATGCTGAAACATATGCCACTGTACCTGGGATGAAGACATTTCACACACGACTCAAGCAGAACACCTGCATGTGAACTCCTGCAGTGTTCAGGGCTATCATAGCTGTCATGTCAACAAATGCACGTGCTATATGCATCCCCTAATGTAGGATGACAGCGTTTACGACAGTAGTAGAGGACAATACTGTTTCCCAACTG
The DNA here is from genome assembly GCA_023566225.1 of Romanogobio albipinnatus. Classification (NCBI taxonomy): domain Eukaryota; kingdom Metazoa; phylum Chordata; class Actinopteri; order Cypriniformes; family Gobionidae; genus Romanogobio; species Romanogobio albipinnatus. The sequence goes on along the minus strand of CM042243.1, from coordinate 33,088,484 downwards.
TAGGGGGAGCCCGAGAGCAAAAGTTACCTAGTGCTGCTTTAAGGCCACCTAATATAAAGTGGGGCCATATATACAGTGAGGAAAATAAGTATGTGAACACCCTGCTATTTTGCAAGTTCTCCCACTTGGAAATCATGGAGGGGTCTGAAATTGTCATCGTAGGTGCATGTCCACTGTGAGAGACATAATATATAAAAAAAAATCCAGAAATCACAATGTATGATTTTTTTAACTATCTATTTGTATGATACAGCTGCAAATAAGTATTTGAACACCTGAGAAAATCAATGTTAATATTTGGTACAGTAGCCTTTGTTTGCAATTACAGAGGTCAAATGTTTCCTGTAGTTTTTCACCAGGTTTGCACACACTGCAGGAGGGATTTTGGCCCACTCCTCCACACAGATCTTCTCTAGATCAGTCAGGTTTCTGGCCTGTCGCTGAGAAACACAGAGTTTGAGCTCCCTCCAAAGATTCTCTATTGGGTTTAGGTCTGGAGACTGGCTAGGCCACGCCAGAACCTTGATATGCTTCTTACAGAGCCACTCCTTGGTTATCCTGGCTGTGTGCTTTGGGTCATTGTTATGTTGGAAGACCCAGCCTCGACCCATCTTCAATGCTCTAACTGAGGGAAGGAGGTTGTTCCCCAAAATCTCACAATACATGGCCCCGGTCATCCTCTCCTTAATACAGTGCAGGCGCCCTGTCCCATGTGCAGAAAAACACCCCCAAAGCATGATGCTACCACCCCCATGCTTCACAGTAGAGATGGTGTTCTTGGGATGGTACTCATCATTCTTCTTCCTCCAAACACGTTTAGTGGAATTATGACCAAAAAGTTCTATTTTGGTCTCATCTGACCACATGACTTTCTCCCATGACTCCTCTGGATCATCCAAATGGTCATTGGCAAACTTAAGACGGGCCTTGACATGTGCTGGTTTAAGCAGGGGAACCTTCCGTGCCATGCATGATTTCAAACCATGACGTCTTAGTGTATTACCAACAGTAACCTTGGAAACAGTGGTCCCAGCTCTTTTCAGGTCATTGACCAGCTCCTCCCGTGTAGTTTTGGGCTGATTTCTCACCTTTCTTAGGATCATTGAGACCTCACGAGGTGAGATCTTGCATGGAGCCCCAGTCCGAGGGAGATTGACAGTCATGTTTAGCTTCTTCCATTTTCTAATGATTGCTCCAACAGTGGACCTTTTTTCACCAAGCTGCTTGGCAATTTCCCCGTACCCCTTTCCAGCCTTGTGGAGGTGTACAATTTTGTCTCTAGTGTCTTTTGACAGCTCTTTGGTCTTGGCCATGTTAGTAGTTGGATTCTTACTGATTGTATGGGGTGGACAGGTGTCTTTATGCAGCTAACGACCTCAAACAGGTGCATCTAATTTAGGATAATAAATGGAGTGGAGGTGGACATTTTAAAGGCAGACTAACAGGTCTTTGAGGGTCAGAATTCTAGCTGATAGACAGGTGTTCAAATACTTATTTGCAGCTGTATCATACAAATAAATAGTAAAAAAAATCATATATTGTGATTTCTGGATTTTTTTTTATATATTATGTCTCTCACAGTGGACATGCACCTACGATGACAATTTCAGACCCCTCCATGATTTCCAAGTGGGAGAACTTGCAAAATAGCAGGGTGTTCACATACTTATTTTCTTCACTGTATATTATATATATATATATATATATATATATATATATATATATATATATATATATATATATATATATATATATATATATATATATATATATATATATATCCTCCTGGGACCCAGAAAAAAAAAGTTTTTTGAATTTAGTTTAGAGCATAAGAAACAAATGGAAAACATTTTTTTTTTTGAAAAATGATATTTTATTCATATGTTATGATATGTACTCTGTAGTTGACAGCAGGACTCAGTTGTTAAAAAAATTAAATGACATGAAATTGCATGTATAGGCAAAAACAATGGGATTTATTTTTTATTCACCAATCAATTTTTAGGTTTCAGGGTTTTTTTTAAACAAACTTTATTTAAAGATGATTCTGAACTATGTTATGAAAGATAGAATGAAATGCATTCATATACCATTTTACTTTATTAAATATGTGTGTAAAATGACAATACTTGGATTTTCCCATTCAACACAATGTATCTATTCACTGCATCTAATTTGCATATTAATGTGTTCTTGGTGCAACATGTAATGAAAAAAGAAGTGTAATAATGGGAGGAAAAATTGGCAACATTTTCATAATAATATCTAATATTTCATAGGAATATTGATATGTAATTTCTTTCCCTGTTCACTTGTTATGTCTCCAAAATGCCTGATAAACATGATTTAAATCCTGGTGTCCACTACAGTGGTCATTTATGAAATCAATGCCCTGTTTTGTAAAAGAAAGTTATATTTTGATTAGAAACCCCATAACATTTTCCTGAGATGTTGATTTATAACAAACAATTTGAAAATTAATCAGATTTAAATTATTATCAAAAAATATGACCATATTTCCATTAGAGTGTTAAATATTAATGTCAGCCGTTTTTAAAGACCAATAACAAGTTGTTGTCCTGGTGAAACCTCCAAACATTTGGTATCCCTGCAAAGCCCTGAATGTGCTCTTTAAAGGACATCCAGACTGTGACATGTGACATGTATGATGTCAGAGAAATTCACTAAAATATAATGTCCACTACAGTGGACAAAAGTCTATTCTTGGGTCCCAGGAGGATATTATATATATATTATATATATATATATATATATATATATATATATTTTTTTTTTTTTTTTTTTTTTTTTTTTTTTCAATGTTGTGGTTATTCAATTGAACACTGCACATTGGGACAGTTCCATTACACTTACATTATGCACATTTTAAACACTTACATTATGCTTTTGCTCCGTCCATGCAATAAATGTATGTTCTTGAATGAGTGGAGTTTTATAGCATATTTAAATCAACTGCTTATGTAATGACTCATTGCAGTGGTGGCCAAAATTATGATTTTAGAGGTAGAAATATATCTTCATAGCTTCATTTTACAAGAAGACCACTTTCTTCATTCATTCATTTGATTTCATTCATTCACCAATTCATTCATTCGATTGATTATATTATTTAATTCATTCATTTGATTCGTTCATTGATTGGTTAAATTCGATTGATTCAGTATTCTATTGATTCATTCATTGATTCATTCGTTCGTTCAACTGATTCATTCATTCAATTAATTCTAATGACTAATTCATTCATTAATTTGTTCAATTGATGGTTCATTAATTAATTCATTTGTTTCATTAATTCGTTCATTTGATGGGTTATTAATTAATTAATTTGTTTAATTCATTGGTTCGTTCAATTGATTGGTTCATTAATTAATTTGACTGATTCATTCATTCAATTGATTCATTCATTGATTCGTTTGATTCACTCATTCATTCATTCGATCCATCCATTCATCCATTGATTGATCGATCGATCAATCGATTCATTCGAATGATGTCTTGATATTGTTTGCTCGTGGCTGGTAACACAGAGCACAGGGAAGTCCCAGCCCTGCATCCATATTTATTTCCAACATGCTTTTGACTTGAAGCCACACTTGTTTTAATAAATCATGAGATCTTTGGTGAGAGAGATGAGGTGGTCAGGGGTACCAGAATGAAAAGTTTGGATTTACTGAACTGAAAAACATTGTCTACAGCAGGGGTTCTCAACTCTGGACTTTAAGTTCCACTTTCCTGCAGAGTTTAGCTCCAACCTTGATCAAACACGCCTGACTGTAACTTTCTAGTAATCCCGAAGACTTCGGTTGGCGTGTGCAGGTGTTTTTGATTAGGGTTGGACTGTTGGAGATAAACTTTGCAGGAAAGTGGACCTCAAGGGTCAGAGTTGAGAACCCCAGGTCTGCAGGATGAAAGCTCATTACTGAAATCACTTCAAAATATGCATCACTGCATTCTGGCACAAAGATGTAAGATCTCAAGTCAGGATCTGAATACATTTAAAAAGGTTTTCAGTTGCTTGTGTTGAGTTTTTGCTTTTGGGGTTGCTTTCCCTTTTACTATAAAACAAGACAGTTAAGAAAAACTGACGGGTTTAGGACATGAAGCAGATAAGATTTGACCATGCATGCACCCTCATCAGAGGACTACAATGTGACAATCTGCACATATACAAGTATGAAGCACCACACATCTTCCATCTTCACTTTTATATTCATGGACAGCACATCTCATAAAAAGGATGAACAAATCAAGACTCATGATCTCAAATTAATGCCTCTCTGGGTAAATACTTAATGAGAGAAATGGCTCATTCAGTAAAATTGTGTTGACTAAATAGAGACTAGTATCAAACACATTCATCTCTCATTCTCAGATTAGCATCTCATCTGCTGAGCTGTGTATATCCTCAGCCAAAGGCAATAAGTTTCCTAATGAGCCAATGCACTGTAAAGCAAACATTAATATTAGCCAACAGACAATAAATTGCTTTTCTAATGTTTATAGGCAGAACTCCAGAAATCTATTTGTTCTTTGCTGTAGAGTGCCAGCCGGTTTAACATAACTTACATCTTTTCAGAAAACAAAAAATAAAAGTACATAGGAAAAAGAACATGCATTTTAAAAATTGGTTTATAAATTAAACTCATGACTAATCATTAATTACAAATTAATCTGTCATAAAATATTATATCTAAATGTTCAGGATGTTTTATATAACAATGGCAGATAAATATATTAAACAGAGAACAACTGCATGCCATGTCCATTTATGAAGGGAGTTATGTTCTTTTAAAAGGGAGTTTTCCCCAGATTAACACAACATTCACTTGCTAAAGCAAATGTGTATTTGCCATCAGAAACTGATTATTTTGAGGCTTTCTAAACAATGCAAATACCCCAGTGCCCTCAGCGGAAAACAGATTTTACATTCCACACAGCACACACAATCACAATTACATTTTTATCAATGTCGCCGTAAGAAGGAGCTTTAATTTAGGGGGGTAATCTTCTGAACTTTCAAAATCCACAGCAAAATCATGGGTAAAAAAGACAAATAGAGAAGATATTTAAAAAAATCAGTTTTAATCCTAATATATAATGTAACACGGAAAGAAAAAAAAACAATACAGGTAGTCCATAGCTGTAAACAGAAACAGGACATGCGGATTAACTAAAACTAGAGCAATATTGATTGAACTACAACTAGAAGAACCACAGGTTTGTGTGATTTATCTATATATTTCTAGTCTTACAAATTATTAAATATTAGACAAGAAGAAAATGTTGGGCTAGATTGATTCCTTCCTGCTAAACCCAAATGTTTGCCATCATGACTGAAGAGCATCACTGATTCTATTATATGCAAGGGACATGTGAAACCCATGAAAGCACTAAAGATAGCACTAAAATTCAAATGCAATATTCCACAAACATTGACCAAGGCCTTTCAAGCCAGTTAAACTTTCAACAATGAGAAAGACCTGCTGTTGCAAGTCTTTTATTTCCTACAAAATTGAATTCGGTCTCTCCAAACACCACCGCTCTTGATCTCCTATGCTCAAAGCAGTCATGTTAAAAATGACTGTAATAAGATTTTTGGGTGCTAAATTAAAGTGACTCCAGTAGCAGCAGAACCCATTATTTGTGTAATGGAGCGTTTGCAGCAGAGACTCAGAGCATGATATCACAGAGAAGCTTATTTTCTTGTGAACAGTCTTGAATCAAACAAACACAACAAAGCTTTGCTCAAACACCACCCTAATCACTGGCAAACTCACACAACCCCATATGTGGAAGTTACAACAATCCGAGATGCCCAACGCAAAATGCCTTGACTGCCCTCTACTGGCTAGAGTGAATCAGGGGATTGGTTTAGGGTGAGATAAGAGTACAGTTGTATCCATTCTTATTTCAAACATTTACATTAAAAATGTTTACTAAAACATGCATTAGACCAAAGATGATTTGTATTTATTGTACAGATATATTATGGAAGACTTTTGCTGTTTACAACAAATAAGTAAATAAATAAACACCATCTTCCAAAGTGCTAATTACTCATAGTCAAGACTATATTAACCTCCTATAAGATTAATATGTTATGCTATGTCCTCGTAAGTGGACACCAGAATATAATGGAATTAATTGATATGCATATTGCTTGATATTCCCCATATGTGGGGGAAATGGCTTTTCCCATTCAATGCCATGTATTTTTACACTGTCTCTAATTTGAATATTAATTTATTCTTGGAGCAACAAATAATGAAAAGAGAATGAAAGTAATATTTGGCAACATTTATAATATTCATAATATCAACATTATAATAATATCTAATATTTTATAGGAATATTGATATGTAATTTATTTCACTATTCACTTGTGTCTCCTAAAATACCTGATACGCATGCTTTAAGTCCCGGTGTCCTCTATTGAGGACATGTATGAAATCAATGCCCTTTCTAATAGGAAGTCATATTTTGATTAGAAACACTATAATATTTTCCTGAGCTGTTGATTATAACAAACAATTTGAAAATTAGTCCGATTTAATATTGTCATATTTCCCATAAGAGTGACTCTGAGAAGCCCTGAATGTGCTCTTTTTAACTGACATCCGGACTTTTGAAATTATGTAGGCTATGGTGTCAAAGAAATTCACTCAAATATGATGTCCTCGCACGTGGACAGTGGCACCCAGGAGGTTAGGTTATGGGCCTATACTGAAAATGAACCTTCTATCAGCTTTATTAAAAAGGATGACAATAGTAATAAAAAAATACATACACACATAATATGCACTGCAAGAGCAACATCATTTCAGTGTAAATATCATCTGATGCGATCCAATGACGGCTGTAATTAAAGTTTCAAACCACTTCAGGTTCTTAGTAAATTAAAAGCTCTTACCTTGGCTCAGAGGCCAGGTTGCTTTGAAAACTGATGAAGAACTTTCCAATTGCTGCTGATGGATGGACTTCCGGAACGAAATTACAGAAACGATGAAGTCCAGTTTGCAGCATGAGCAAATACATCCATGTGACATTACACTCACGTCACGTGACGCATTTAAAGCGACTTATTTGAGTGTGATGCGGGATCCACAGCTGACTCGACCATGGGGGATCAGTTTGTCAGAGAAGTCCTCAGTCTGTGTTTGCAAAGGCTTGCTATAGAAGAAGCTACTAACTCAGAGCTCGGTAAGATAGGCCTATTTAGTTGAATTCGTAAAATTGTGATATTATATTATATCTTAGGCCTATATTTAACCTTGAACTCAAATTAAAAACCTATTTACCTGTCACATAGGTCCAACACATCTGTCATCCGAAAAGTATGTCACCTCTCTCTCTCTCTCTCTCTCTCTCTCTCTCTCTCTCTCTCTCTCTCTCTCTCTCTCTCTCTCTCTCTCTCTCTCTCTCTCTCTCTCTCTCTCTCTCTCTCTCTCTCTCTCTCTCTCTCTCTCTCTCTCTCTCTCTCTCTCTCTCTCTCTCTCTCTCTCTCTCTCTCAATGCATTCATAGTTGGTTTTTCTTTGTGGATTATCTAAAGGTGTAATGGGCCACCAGCAGCATGTGTGTTGTGCAAATGGTACATTTTACAGTGTAAGATATTGGACTTGTTTTGGCATGCTGAGATTTGGCATGCACATTGCCCTGACAGTGTATTAAACATCAGTGTACACGGTCACCTTCCTTTCCATGAAATTGATAGATGATGATCTGTTTTTTAGTTTATGTCACTATATTGTTCAAAAGTAAGAAGTATCTTATACTCACCAAGGCTGCATTTATTTGATAAGAAATACAGTAATATTGTGAAAATTAGCTGTGTGTGTGTGTGTGTGTGTGTGTGTGTGTGTGTGTGTGTGTGTGTGTGTGTGTGTGTGTGTGTGTGTGTGTGTGTGTGTGTGTGTGTGTGTGTGTGTGTGTGTGTGTGTGTGTGTGTGTGTGTGTGTGTGTGTGTGTGTGTGTGTGTGTGTGTGTGTGTAATTTATTCCTGTGATGGCAACGCTGAATTTTCAGCAGCCATTACGCCAGTCTTCAGTGTCACACGATCCTTCAGAAATGATAGTATTGATATATTCACTGTAAAAAGGTATTTTTGTACGAAGTACATTTTTCTGAGGCTAAATTAATCTCTAATTTGATCCTAACCAGAAGCAACATTACTTTCTCAGATAGCAATCACAACTCTAAAAATTGCATGTCCACTCTATTATAAAACAGATGCTTTGAACTTCAATAATATGTCTGCTGGGTTTTCATTGTGTCAGAGGAACGTATTAAAACCATCCGTCCATCCATTTTCCAAACTATTTGTCATATGTCGCAGGGATGCTGGAGCTTATTCCAGCGTCTCGGGTCATAGGGAAACACCATGAATGGATGGCCAGCCCCTTGCAGCAGGGCTATATATTAAAATCACTTGGAGGTAAAATAATAATTTTAGAAATTACTGTTATTTTCACAAAGAGGTCAAAAAGAAGGGAAGTCAATTACAGTGTAACGTGAGGGATAATTTAGACATCTGAAAAAAATGTAAGGTGCGTTGTTTTTACAGTGCTTTTGAAAGCCATGAATAAATTTTATTTAACATTTGGGATTTTAGAACATTTTAGAAGCAAAAGGGAGGTGGTTATTTGTTAAAAGCACTTATTCTAGTACAAATTACCCACATTTTATCGTTAAACGGTTTGTAACGGCTTCATATCTTTGTGCTAGAATTATAAGAAACTACTGCTTATAGAAGCTGCAAGTTTTGTCTTGATAGCTCTTCTTTGATCAGAATATGTATCGCCATATTTAATTCTCACCAGTTGTCTCTTATCTATTTTAGAATTGATTGAGTTGGTGAAGAACTTTGAAGCTGCCCGGAAGAAATGGCTGCATGCAGAGCTGGAGCTGAAAAAACAGAAGGAGCTCCTAGTGAAGTCTGATGTTGCTCGAGCTGCTCTGGAGGTCAAACTCAAACATGCTCGAAACCAGCTGGACGTGGAGATCAAGAAGCGCTACAAAGCTGAGGCAGACTACCAGTGCCTGGTTAGTTAAGAAATTACAGAGCAGTAAGTGCTGAGAGGGTCTTCATGTTCATGTGAATGTGGGCGGTCATGTGAGGGTATATTAATGGTGTCTTTATCGTTTATTAATTAATTTGACAGGAGCGGCAGATGCAGTTGATATGTGACGTACTGGTGCATGACAACAAGTCAAGTGCCTGTCTCAATGATGAGCAGAGGTCCATGCTGACCAGCTTCAGTCACAAAGGAGCCAGTGTCCCACAACACAGAGGAAGACGGTACCTCAACGTTTAGCATGCTCTTCGTTTAGTGCTCAGTTCGCTGGTGGTTTTTTCCCCCTTTCACAATGCTGTTTTCCATCATGCGTCTTTATATCAGGTTATCAGTGATTGATGAGTCCTCCTTCCTGTCGCACTCTGACATTAGTTATGACAGAACGGATGATGATTTGGTGAAGTATCACATTTTTATTCATGATGCAGGATTATTGTCAGACACAAGCAAAGTGAAAATCACTGGAAAGTTCAAAGCTATTGTTTCTAAAAAATGATTTCACTGGTATGACTTCTAGGACTTGGACAGCACAGCATTTGTAAAGCCTCTCAAGTCAAGAGCTCGTGAGAGAAGAGTAAGCGCTGCCAGTTTTCTTAATACTTGCTGCTTTTTACACAGTAAATTTGAACAACGAAGCCTGTAAAAATACATTTGCATTGTTAATCCTTTTGATCTTTAATTGAAAAATTCACAAAAATGTAACCTTTCATTGAAGTAAAAATAACTAATTATGGCTTGCAATTTGAATACATTGATTTGTGTCAATGTAATGTAATATAATTAGGGATGTCCCGATCAGGTTTTTTTGCCCTTGAGTCCGATTCATTTGATTTTGAGTTTTGAATAAAGAAGAGCGAAAAAACAGATCCAGGATGTTCCTTATTTTTTATTTAATTCACCTTATTGAACCAATAGCGTCTCTGCAACAAAGTGATGTCATGCCGCATGCGTTGCTGTTTCTGTGTGGAGTCAAAAGGGTCTAACTCTGTGTGTTCAAAAATAATGAATATATATATATATATCTCTATCTATCCGAGTTCTGATCGGGAGGTAACATCGGGCCCGATTTCCGATCACGTGATCGGATCTGGACATCCCTAAATATAATATAATATAATTGGGGGGGTGCTATCAGACTCGGATGTTAAATGACAAAATATTTCACAATTTAGTACATACCACATAGTGTATAGGTGCATAGTGTATAGTGCATCATTTGGGACACAACTTTTAGTTTTGTGCTAATCATAATGTCTGACTTTATCAATGCTTGTTTTTAGCGTTCATCAATGGGCCCAAGTGTGGGTCCTCCGATTTCAAAACGGGGAAGAGTCAGCGGGCGTTCAGGAGATCTACTGGGGACAAGACCACTGGAGAAGGTTGGTAGAAGTTTATGAAGGCTAATATTTATTCTAAGTAAACGCAGACAAGTGTTTCAGTAAAAAAAAATCCACTAAAAGTTAAATATTAAGCAGAAATTATCTGCATGTTGAATATTTGATGCCGCCATGCATCATTTGTAACTTTTGGGTTAAGGCAATTTGAGTCATCCTGTTAATATCACAGTCAGTTTAAAATCTTCAGTAATCCTAAATTGCCATTTACCTTCTAATGAAATGGCTCCTCCTGGCTTGGATATCAGTTGGGATTGTAGCACACAGTTAGCAAAATGTGAGGTCTGTCTTGTGAAATGTACAGCCTCTTTTTCTATCAGTAGGGGGATCATCTCCCATCTATAGGTTAGTCTGGTGTCGCTTCTAATCATCTTGTTCGTTCATCAGTCCCCCATCCGACTGCTTGCCATCATATTGGCCATCATAACAGCAGTGGACCATGTCCTGTCTGTCTCCCTCCATGGGACTCATTTCACTCCCACTCAGCTGGCACTGATCACTAAGAGAGAAGCAAAGCAATTTGGCACTTTGAGAAACTACATTTGTCCTTGTTGCCTGGAACGTGGACACGAGCTAGATAACCAATTGTTATGCTACTCAAAGGGTCTTGCATTCCAGCAGAAAGAATGATTGGCTTCAAATGGATTTCTTATGTGTGTTTTGTCTCTGTATGTGCTAAGGAAATCGAGACGGTTGTGAAGGCGTCTGTCACTACCCCAGAGACTGGAGGTCAGATTCACATGGTAATAGACATAACCCAGGAGACTCCAGAACACCCATCCAGGGCTCTCAGAAATGAACATTTTCCGTCTGTTGATGGTAAATAAGCCTCAGAGGTGCCACTTTCATTGACACATTCTAACCTTCCCAAACTAACCAGAGTCGTGCATGCAGAACAAACGTCTGTGTGGGCAAATAGTGAAGTCACAGAGGCTGAAACGCTTGTTGAAATGGAGGTGATTGCCCCTGAGCCAGCCGTTCCTCAACACTTCACGCCCACCGTGGATAAGACTTTGCAGCATGTTTTCCAGCAAAAAACAGTAGGAGGCCATTCAATAGCACTTTTCAACATGTTGCGAGGCTTCACTGGTATTGACATCTTTTTCATGAGTCATGTATCAAGTAGTTTCTATGACAAGAGATGGTAACACTTTAGTTTAGGGTCCAATTCTCATATTAAGTTGCTTATTAACATGAATATATGGGTCCTAGGTTATTGGCTGTTTATTGGTACTCATAAAGCGCACATCAATGCCTTATTCTGCATCACTTAATCCTACCCAATACCTAAATTTAAAGGGTTAGTTCACCCAAAAAATTTAATTAGCCCATGTCAAGTCATCCTAGATGTATATGACATTCTTCTTTCAGACGAATAAAATCAGAGTTATATTAAAATAATCCTGGCTCTTCCAAACTTTATAATGGCAGTGAATTGTTGCATCGTTTATGAAGTCCATAAAAGTGCATCTGTCCGTCATATAACTGCTCCACACTAACCCTTTAACAGCTACCGTACTATTACTATTAATAAGCAGTAATTAGGAGTCAAAGTTAATAGTTTATAGTGAGAATTGGACTCTAAACTAAAGTGTGACCAAATTTAGATTTATTTAAATGATATTAACTAGAAATGCGTCATCACAGTCTGTGAAAAAGTCCATATGAAATGGTTATTTTATTTATTATATTATAATAATTATGTGCTGTCAAAACAATGAACCGCATCGACCATAAAAACACACACATATATCAATTATGTAAAGAAAAACATTTGTTAAATGGTATTAATTGATTTGACAGTACTTATTATATGTATTATATGTTGTCAAACGATTAATCGCATCGAACATAAAAACACACACACACATACACAAAGTTAAGAAAGAAATACCAGGTGTAAACAGGGTCTGTATGTGATTGCACTGTGCATGTTGCAGACGACCGATGAGTTTTTTTTTTTAATATATATTCTAGGTGATTCGTCCAGAGACATGCATACCATGTGGGAAGAGGATTCGCTTTGGGAAAATGGCCATAAAATGCAGAGACTGTCGAGTGGTGAGCCATCCTGAGTGTAAACAACTATGTCTGGAGAAGTGCAGCCCGAATGCTCATGGTTCAGCTCAGCCCAATGAGGTATTCACCTTTCTTACTGTAGTAGTGTACTCCATACACATCCTTATGTAAAGATGGCATGTTAAAAAAGTTCTGTTTTTTTTCCCCTCTAGGGAACATTAGAGCGCTTTGCCCCCTCCACACGTCCACAGATTCCCTCTTTGGTTGTTCAGTGTGTTCATGAAATTGAGAGAAGAGGACTTGAAGAGGTGTTTTTACTAAATAATACACCAACACAGGGATAGTTTCTCAAGCTGAAAGTATAATTACAGGGAACGCAACGCTGTATAATTAAGCTTAATTTGGATTTGAGAAGCAAATCTTTTTTCATATTGCAGTACATTACAACATTCAGTTACAATGTATACAGTTGTTGTATGTAATCTCACTTATATTTTATGGCTGACTGCGGTATGTAGAAGGGTATTTACAGAGTGCCGGGAGGAGAGCGGCTGGTGAAGGAACTGAGGGAGAAATACATGTGTGGGAAAGGCCCGCTGATGCTCCACAAAGTAGAAGAGGTTCATGCTGTCTGTGGACTCCTCAAAGACTTCCTGAGGAAACTCAAGGAGCCTCTCATAACATTTAAGCTTCACAAAACATTTATGGAAGCTTCTGGTAGGTTTTCTTAATAATAATAATATAATGGAGAAGGATTTCATATTAACTTTAAATACAGTGCATCCCGAAAGTATTCACAGCGCTTCACATTTTCTACATTTTGTTATCCTAAAGCCTTATTCCAAAATGGACTAAATTCATTATTTTTTCCTCAATTAAACAAAAATTACCCAATAATGACAACGTTAAAGAAGTTTGTTTGAAATCTTTGCAAATGTATTAAAAAATTTAAAAAATCACATGTACGCCAGTATTCACAGCCTTTGCTATGACACTCAAAATTGAGCTCTGGTGCATCCTGTTTCCACTGATCATCCTTGAGAAGTTTCTAGAACTTGATTGGTGGTAAATTCAGTTGATTGGACACGATTTGGAATGGCACACGCCTGTCTATATAAGGTCCCACAGTTAACAGTGCATGTCAGAGCACAAACCAAGCCATGAAGTCCAAGGAATTGTCTGTAGCCCTCTGAGACAGGATTGTAGAGGCACAGATCTGGGAAGGGTACAGAAAAATGTCTGCATTATTGAAGGTCCAAATGAGCAAAGTGGCCTCCATCTGTAAATGGAAGAAGTTTGGAACCACCAGGACTCTTCCTAGAGCTGGCCGCTTGGCCAAACTGAGCAATCAGGGGAGAAGGGCCTTAGTCAGGGAGGTGACCAAGAACCCAATGGTGTGTTTCTCTGTGGAGAGAGGAGAACCTTCCAGAAGAACATCAATCCACCAATCAGGCCTGTATGGTAGAGTGGCCAGACGGAAGCCACTCCTCAGTAAAAGGTTGCCCGGAGTTTGCCAAAAGGCAGCTGAAGGACTCTCAGACCACGAGAAACAAAACTCTGATGAAACAAAGATTGAACTCTTTGGTCTGATTGGCAAGCGTCATGTCTGGAGGAAACCAGGCACCGCTCATTACCTGGCCAATACCATCCCTACAGTGAAGTATGGTGGTGGCAGCGTGTGTTTCAGCGGGCAGGAACTGGGAGACTAGTCAGGATCGAGGGAAAGATGAACTGGGCGAAGGTTCCAACAGGACAACGACCCTAAGCACACAGCCAAGATAACAAAGAAGTGGCTAAGGGACATCTCTGGAGAGATCAGAAAATGGCTGTGCACTGACGCTCCCCATCCAACTTGAGAGGTCCTGCAAAGAAGAATGGGAGAAATTGCCCAAACATAGGTGTTCCAAGATTGTAGCATTATACTCAAAAAGACTTGAGGCTGTAATTGGTGCCAAAGGTGCTTCAACAATAGCCTGACGTCGTCATACTCAATTCTAGTCAGAATTTGAGTCTGATACTGCTCCGTTGGGCTGTGATTATGGGGCGTGTTTAAACCGAACCAGGAAAGACCTCAATTGGATAGACCTACAACCAATCAGAGCAACGGAGCGACGCATAACGTTAGTTGTCAAATGTCAACAGAACTCAACTGCACAGTGTTGCCAAGTCCGCGGGTTGAAGCGACCCCCAGGAATGCGAAATTTAGCAGGCAGTCCAGCCAAAATAACACATATATTTTAACCCCCAAATGCCATTTTTCCCGGAGAACCCCCCCCACCCGGAAAGCTATTGGGCTTGTTTTTAGCTAGTTTTGAGTAGCAATTGGGCGAGTTTTGCTGTAAAAACTTGGCAACCCTGTCTGTGCGCACGCTGGAATAAGTCATGTTAGAAGAAGAAGATGAGTGTAAACGATCTTTGCCAGTGTTGTAAAAAAAGAATTTAAGGATACACAGAGTACTTAACAACACGATCATCATTTCTGAGAGAAATAGTAAAGGTGAATGCATATACGGACAAGTTCTCCGTTTAGGATTAGAACAAATTCAACCCAAGCGCCTTTGATGACGTGGATGATTACGTTACTGTTTATCATCTGTCCATCATCGTCTAAAGCCCGCCCTGACAATTTCATTGGTCCGAACTGTTTCTGTTTGGGCATAATTACTTCTCTATGGACCAAGTCCAGACCGAACTGCCCGTGCAAAAAAATGTGTGGGCGGGGCTAAGTTCGTCTGGCATCCAGGCTACTTCAACAAAGTATTGAGTAAAAGCTGTGAATACTAACATAACAAAGTGTGGGAAAAGTGAAACGCTGTGAATACTTCCCGGATGCACTGTATACATTACTGTTCAAAAGTTTGGGGAATTTTTTTTTTATGTTTTTGAAGGAAGTCTCTTATGCTCATCAAGGCTGCATTTATTTGATAAGAAATACAGTAAAAACACTGTGAAGTGTTATTACAATTTAAAATAAGTTTATTTGAATATATTTTAAAATGTAATGTATTCCTCTGACAAAGCTGAATTCTTCCTCCTCTTCTTCCCGTTCTTCATGTTCTCAGAAAACCGTTGTGCTGCTTAATTTTTATGGAAACTGTGATGAATTCAGAATTTTTTTGTGTTGAAAATGTTGAAGAAAGCATAAATATAATATTTTATATATTATATACATTTTTATAATTCAATATTTACCATGTTTATTTAAAGGACATGGGCACTTAAAACTTAAGGTGATGATACACAGGGCAACTTTTTGAGCAATGTTGCCGTCTACAGCAACCAGGTGAGAGACAGGGCCCACGACGGATCTAAAGTATTCATTTTTTTGCCCATTCTAAATGGGAAAGTACCCAAGCAACATCGCTCAAAAGTTGCTCCCTGTATCATCACCACCTTTACAGTAGATTTTACAGCAGGCATTCAGGGCTTATTGGTCCTTCTAAACCATGCAATTTTATTTCTTCCCTTAAACAGAATATGAATTCATCAACCATTCAACTGGTCTAACCAGTTGCATCATTGGCAGGTGAAACCAGTATTGTAGTACATGAATTAGAGTCCAAGATCATTTATTAATTTGGACTCGGTCTTGACTGACTCACCCTACTCGGGTCTCAACCCAAACTCGAATGAACAGGTCTCGACTACAACACTGGGTGAAACGTTTTCAGTGCAGAAAAAACCTGACATTTGTGAGGACGGGGTCATTGAATTGGTTTTCGAAAGCTGTCTGTCCTTGAATGTCTTTATTCTTACTCCCTAAATTTTTTTTTTTCCCCCTCAGTCATCGAGTCTGTCAGGAGACCCATCTTGTCCTGACATTGATAGTCTCAATTTGACTTTCAAAAATTTGGTATTCTTTGAGCAGTCTGACTAGATTATACAAAAT
The DNA here is from genome assembly GCA_023566225.1 of Romanogobio albipinnatus. Classification (NCBI taxonomy): domain Eukaryota; kingdom Metazoa; phylum Chordata; class Actinopteri; order Cypriniformes; family Gobionidae; genus Romanogobio; species Romanogobio albipinnatus. The sequence goes on along the minus strand of CM042243.1, from coordinate 33,072,088 downwards.
AGTTGCAATTTTGCAGAGGGTGGATTTCTAGCGCTTGTGTATGCCGGAGGCATGAGGACATATGCTACCCTCATTCATTTAGGGCGGATGGTTATTTCCCATTACTTGTGATATAGTTGACAAGTCCCTGATGACTCGGAAACAATCAATGTGGAACGTTATCTCCCAAACCAGCGCTTGTCTTTCCCAGCGTTTTAATTTCAGTCTCCGCTGCTGAATGGAGAGTAAGTGGCAGATTTAGGAGCAGTCAGGGTGCTTCTGCTATTATTATGGAGTTTTTTTTTTCCCTTAGCCCTTATAGATTCAGGATGACTCCAGGGTAAAGTACCTCCCTTTTAAATTATAAATTGGATTGGATGTCATGGGGAGAGTCATATTGTCTAATTTCCTTGGCCAGGAATGGCTGTGGCATGTAAATGAGAGAAAGTCCTTTATAATGCATCACTGCTACAGGTGTTTATGTTCCTGCTCCATGATAGCTGATATCCATAAAGTCAGAAAAGTTGATAAAGTGATTAATTCACCTTTAATATCTGATGTATTGCTCTGGCAATGGAGCGTAATTGAATCTGATACTATGGCTGGCTTGACAAAATATTTCATTTTTTTCACTCAGAGATGGCTGATGAAGACAAGAGCATAGAAACATTAATAAGGAATATCAAAGAGCTGCCGCAGCCTAACAGAGACACCCTGGCCTTCCTAATGCTGCATCTGCAGAGGTAAAATGCTTTAATTTAGATATTTCTTTAACTCTTCCGTCATATACTTTGTTTTTTTTTAAGCATGCTTACTTGTTTTGCAACCGCATTCGTTTTGTTTCTCAGGGTAATGCAGAGTCCATTGTGTCAGATGGATCAGATTAACTTGTCCAGAGTGTTTGGCCCCACTATCATTGGTCATGGGATGCTAGAACCTTCTCCCATGACCATTATGAGAGACACAAATACACAACCCAAAGTGAGTTGCTAGAACATCGGCATGTGATAAATTCCTTGTGTATTTACCTTATATCTCATGAAATAAACCTTCTTTGCAACAGGTAGTGGCTCGGTTACTGTCATTCCCCTCAGATTTCTGGGAAGGCCTTCTAGCTGAGAAGGAGATTGTCCCTCCTGTGGTCGATTCCATTATCGGCAATGTCTGTCCAAGCACTAGCAAAGGTACATGCATCAGTATCCACCATGTATTGAGTTAAAGTTAAATTGCTCACTTATTGAATATTTCATGCTATTTAATTTGTTCTTGTAATCTTATCTAATTGTATTTTTAAGATGTAGTTTGTACATTTTACCTTGATTCATTAACTCTGTTCCTGAATGTGTCTTTCAGATAAGATATTCAAACCTCTGACCTCTCCTGAGTTGAGCAAGTATTCTAAAAGCACATCTGGCGGCTCAATCAAGGGTCGGATCAAGCACTTTGGTGGCACTTTCAATAACCCGTAAGCTCTTGCAACTCTTATTGTATTGGTCTTGAGCTTAGTTTTGCATGCTTTCATAACCATTCTCTCCTTTCTAGTAGCAAACCAAGAAATGAACCAGGAAAAAAGAAATTCTTCACATCCCCCAAATGATTTATGCGTGTGTGTATAAATGTGTGCCAGATAGTTGCACGCGGACACTTTGCTTCGGTGGCTTGGAGTGTTTTTTTTTATGTTTCCTACCACATGAAATGAAACGCATTAGCACTTTACATCCAACCTTGGTAAATAACTTTTCTTATGAATGTACAGTAAAGCTTTCCAGAAAGAAAGAATCTTGAATTTGTTTTTTGTAGAGGGTTTACGTGTTTTTGTAATAATGTATAAAGGAAATGTCCTGGAAAATATCTAAAGGTGGCATAAACACGGTGAAATGCATACTGATTTGAAATAAACTAGATGAATTTGTTCCGTCTTATGTATTTTGTATGTCGCATGTGGATGGCAATGTCTGCACTAGTGCCCTCAGAAGTCAGCCAGTATTCTAAAAGCTGATGCCAAA